>CM064561.1:4756259-5356259 GCA_032716605.1 Paralithodes platypus
ATATTTATAATATCAACAGTAGTAGCATAATAGTACCAGCGTTTGACCATGAGAAAGACTTTCAGAGCATAGGAACTCCGCGTAGTAAGTGTCTTTGCTCACGGGATTGCATTCCTGCCTCTCGCTCGACCTTGGACGGCGTATCTTGCATGATGTCACGTGACACCGGACTGCTGTCTTGTGACGTCTCGGCCCGTGATTTGGAGCCCTGACCATCGCGCCTTTGCGCAGGCTCCTGTGTAACTTACCTCCTCCATGAGGCGTCCCCAGCGAGCTGGTCCTCTGCTCAGGACAGGCTTGGCCAAGCGTGCTTCTAACATCCCTTTGCATACTCTCTCCCAGATCACCACCCTTTATCACTGTTTCTCTCACTCGATTCTCTCTTCTCCATACTCTAACCTTTATTATCTGCACAAACACTCCCCTTGGCGTTCTGCATACGCGAGTTTTCATAGCCGGCCCCCATTGTATTGCTATGACGCCGTCCGTCTCAGAGATATTTACATGTACTTAGAATAGGTTGTTTGAGGGTTCTTAGTTAGTATAGGTTAAGAACTTTGTGTATCTCCATTATTGATTTAGTCTTTTTTTTAGTTTCTTGCTCTTTTATTTAATGCTAGGGAACTTGGGATTAAGGTAACGGTAGTCGTTGTCTCCGATGTGTATACTGTCTGCTTCTACCTACACGACATCGTCCGGTCCTCTGGTTGCCTGGGTTAACTTTTCGGATGCGTGCTTTGCGAGTGCAGCATTGTTGTTGACTGAGGGTTTTGGCCTGTACCAGTTCCACACTTTGCTGCCTCTTTGCTTGTCTTTAAAGGGTCGCCAGGATAGAACCAGATACTTGTGATCTGGATCTATCTAGAGAGCCACCTTGTCAATTAACGTAACTTAAAGGATGCAGTCTTAAGGACATCGCTAGGCTACGAGCCTGTCTTGCTTAACCCCATTTCCTTACCTTGAGTATCCCAGCTAGACATTATTAATCGAGTAGACACTTGTTAGTATTTAATATAAGCTCTTTGATATGTACGCATTATTATTCACAGCATTTATTAGTCTAGGTTGTTGTTGAGCCGCACAACCATAGCAGACTTTCTCGTTGATGAGAAAGTACTTCTTTTAGTGTCGAGCATTGCTACCGTTGCGCATTTATAGTATTCTCGTGTCAGTTAACATTATATGTCCTATCTCTTTGTGTATTCGATTTACACGTGTGGTGTCCTGCCTCCTGCCTTTATATAGTTCAAGATCAGTACGAGCATCTTATGAGCATCAGACTTTCTTCAGAAGTTTCCAGGTCTATGCTGTAGGACTATACTTAACTTTCTTTCAGATAGGAGTGAAGAGTTTATTGTTGTTTAGAGTAACTGTATTGAAGCATCTTTTTATTGTATTAAATCTTGCAGTGATTTAATTGATCTTTCCATGGATTCCTTTTTATGCATTTTAATGTAACTTGCATCTTGTTTGTTATCAGGCTATACCAGTGTCGGTTAGCCTGAAGTAGAGTACATTTATGCCCAGTTAAGGATACCCCGCTATCGCAGATTAATCCTGGAGGGGTATAGGTGTTTTGTTCGCCGGCATATAAGTTTGAGGGTTTGGATCTAGCATACCATTGTTGCATAGTGCCCTATTAACTAGTCCAACCATTGAGTGCCCTTGTTTATTCGTAGTCCCAGTCGTAACAACAGACATAAAGAGACACAGACAGACAGACATAAAGAGAGAGACAGACAGACATAAAGAGACAGACAGACAGACATAGAGACACAGACAGACCATAAAGAGAGACAGATGGACAGGTATAAAGAGAGACAGACAGGTACAGGTATAATTAGAGAGACAGACAGACAGACATAGAGACACATACAGACATAAAGAGAAACAGACAGGACAGACATAAATACAGACAGACAGACAGACAAACATAAATACAGACAGACAGACAGACAGACAGACAAGCAGGCAGACAAACATAAATACAGACAGACAGACAAACATAAATACAGACAGACAGACAGACATAAAGATAGACAAACAGACAGACATAAGAGACAGACAGACAGACATAAGAGACAGACAGACATACATAAAGAGAGACAGACAGAGACAGACATAAAGAGAGACAAACAGACAGACATAAAGAGAGACAGACATAAAGAGAGACGGACCGACAGACAGAGAGGTTAATAAAAAGTGATAGATATATTTTAGCTTCCGTTACAAGATATGCATATTATACAAAAAAATCCGAAAACTAGTCAAAGTGTTTCGTATTCACATGTTCAGAAAACTTTAAAATCTGGAAACATGATACAAAAGATTGGAATATTGTTTTATAGTTACTGTTTTATTGTGGACTCTTTTATCATGGACTGTATTATTGTGGACTGTTTTATCATGGACTGTTTTATCGTGGACTGTTTTATCGTGGACTGTTTTATTGTGGACTGTTTTATCATGGACTGTTTTATCATGGACTGTTTTATCATGGTCTGTTTTATCGTGGACTGTTTTATCGTGGACTGTTATATCATGGACTGTTTTATCATGGACTGTTTTATCATGGACTGTTTTATCGTGGACTGTTTTATAGTTTACTGTTTTATCATGGACTGTTTTATCATGGACTTTTTATAGTTTACTGTTTTATCATGGACTGTTTCATCATGGACTGTTTTATCGTGGACTGGTTTATCGTGGACTGTTTTATCGTGGACTGTTTTATCATGGACTGTTTTAACATGGACTGTTTTATCGTGGACTGTTTTATCATGGACTGTTTTATAGTTTACTGTTTTATAGTTTACTGTTTTATCATGGACTGTTTTATCATGGACTTTTTTATCGTGGACTGTTTTATCGTGGACTGTTTTATCATGGACTCTTTTATCATGGACTCTTTTATAGTTTACTTTTTTATCATGGATTGTTTCATCATGGACTGTTTTATCGTTGACTGTTTTATCGTGGACTGTTTTATCATGGACTGTTTTATCATGGACTGTTTTATCATAGACTGTTTTATCGTGGACTGTTCTATCATGGACTGTTTTATCGTGGACTGTTTTATTGTCACTGTTTTATCGTTCACTGTTATATCGTCCACTGTTTTATCATGGGCTGTTTTATCGTCACTGTTTTATCATTCACTGTTTTATCGTCCAATGTTTTATCGTGGACTGTTTTATCGTCACTCTTTTATCGTTTACTATTTTTCCATCCACTGTTTTATCATGGACTGTTTTATCGCTCACTGTTTTATCGTCTACTGTTTTATCGTTCACTGTTTTATCGTTCACTGTTTTATCATGGACTGTTTTATAATGGACTGTTTTATCGTTCACTGTTTTATCATGTGCTGTTTTACCATTGACTGTTTTATCATGGACTGTTTTATCATGGACTGTTTTATCGTCAGTTTTATCATGGACTGTTTTATCATGGACTGTTTTATCGTTTACTGTTTTATCGTTTACTGATTTATAGTGGACAGTTTATCGGTCACTGTTTTATCGTGGACTGTTTTATCGTTCACTGTTTTATCGTTTGCTCTTTTTCCAAACCGACTGAAAACATCCGGGTTAGTAGCGGCCGATAAGCTTTTTTTCCAATATTCCATGTGAAGGAACTCCGGCACACAGAATATGTATACATACACACAGTCGGAACATACATACATACATACATACACACACAGCCCGTAGCCTAGTAGGTAGAGCTCTCGTCTCACACACGAGGGGTCGGGGGTTCAATCCCGGCCGGGCGGAGGACAAATTGGGCTTGTCTCCTTTCATGTGTTAGCCTCAGTTCACCTAGCTGTAAATAGGTACCTGGAATAAGTGGACGACGTTGTGACGTCCAATCTGGGATTGGCAAAAATGGTACAAGGCGAGATGGGTATCATATGGTTCACCTAAGCTGATGGCTACCTAAGCCTTCGGGGGAGACGGTACCGTCTATAGTGAGAATGGTACCATACAGATCCACCCTAAGCCTTCGTTTCCGATGTCGCCAATTGGCTAAAAATACAGACTACACACACATCCACAGCCATTCCAATGATACAGATAACACCTACACATATAGGAGGCGGGAAATAACGAGCATGCTCACTCCCGCAATACAAATAGAGTAAGTACAACTAGAGTAAGTACATACATGCACAGTCGGAACATGCATATACAGTATATATATTTTTGTCTTCTATATTCCAACTACTCCCTCTCGGGCATAGGCTGAGAGCCTGTATGGTCGAGGTTAATAAGTGTTGTCAGATATTTCACACAGTTTCGGACACTGACTAATACTCTGAGGGATATGCACTCAGAGTGGCTTGCACTGGAATAAGAATCCGATTAGATTCACCAAAGTTCAGCGTTGTAAAATGCAGAAAAGAACATGATTCCACTTTACAACAAATGTCTCGTGCAGCTAATTTTTTTTTTTTTTTTTTGGTATAATTGTAGTTTAACAAGAGCTAATTTTAAGGAAACTATTATCCACAGGGGCCCCCCCCCCCAAAAAAAAAACAAAAAAACAAAAATCTTTTAAATACCAAGGATTCTGACTACATAAATGTGCATTGGAGGAGCAGTGGCAATTAAGGCTTGGATCATTGGATGTCATCCGCACTTGCAGTGGTTCGATAGTTATTTAAAGCAAGACTTGCAAGATTTCTACATAGAAAACATCAATATTTGAATTCCGCTTATGCTCAACAATGTCCCGGATCATTCATCTTTGTTACTCGACCAGCATCCCAACATCAAAGCTTTTTTTCTACTACCAAATGCTACTTCTCTGATACAGCCATCAGACTAAGAAATCATATTTAATGTAAAACCTGCCTTTGTGACCAAAACATTTGCCCTGATCCATCGCTTCACCGACACCAAGGATAGTAATAGTGACAGAAGAGCTGCAAGAGGCGAAACCACATATAAATTACTTTTCATGGAGATACATTAAGAACGTTGTGGATATTATGGTACAGATGTGGAAGGAATTGTACATTCCCACAATAAGTTAAGAATGGTGCAACATTTTCGAAGGTCTACCTGAGGAACAGTGAGGAGCTGAAGTCACGAGCAAGCCACAATCTGTAGCGGAGGCAGTGAGTGATGCGGCCGGCACGGCAGGTAGCCGAGAGAAGGTTTGATTAGACATCTGACGATATTCGCCAGCTGATTAGGCAACCAAAAGTAACTCCAGAAGAAAGGTTCGACGATGACTTGGTAGAGGAACCCATCATGCCGAGGGGTATGGGAAGGTCAAATGAGCTTTGCTGCCCTGATTGTGCTCCTTGAAGCGAAAAATGCCTCAAATTTTCAAGAATGACTTGACCAATCCCCAGAAAATTTGTCTCAGAATCACCTAACCCTCCTGTAGTCACCGTACATGAACCTGTACCAGTGCCGGCAAGACCCTGCCCCATCCCAGCTGAGTTATATGAGAGCTGGAGTGAAGATGTGGATGACGTTGCCTCGGTCATCGTATCTGCCAACTTTGAAGGTTCTGACAACATCCTACTCAACAATATTGTCAGGGAGAGAAGTGATGGGGACCAAACCCAGTAATGCTGCCCTCAGCCTCTGAACCTATTTCATCCCCTTACCCCTATCTCTACTCTCTTATCAAGTGAGTTAAAATGTATGTTTTTTTTTCCATTTTTGCTAGACGCCCTAATTCCCGTGAAGGGGTGGCCATGAACATTAGGCGTTTGTCACGAATTGCTAGGTCAAGTTGCCCGGGCTTGACATCTACCAATAACATTTGACAGAGCGGGTTTGACCTCCCGACCCTTTGATTAGCAGCTGACGCTTTATTGACTGTGTCACGGCTCGTTAAAATACCTTATATAATTTATTTTCATTACCTATACTATTTCAATGTTTATCATAATGATTCCTTAGGTTAAAACAAATGTATATGTTTTCAGGATGGTGAAGTGAAAAATTTATCTTTGGATTAACACTGCATGAGATCAATTCAAGAATGTAATCTTAAATATTCAAAATGGGTAAAAAAGGTGACCTGGAAAAGGCCCAGAATCAATGAGGCTACTTCCTATAATATAAATAATATATAATATATAATATATAATATATATAAATAATGAATGCGTTTTCCAATATTGCGCACTGTGCTGAAACCAATTACCCATGTTAATTTGTAATATCACCAACACATCAATTAACTTACAAATAAACCTTATTAACCCACTGAATACCAGCGACGACAACGTGTCGTCGGCAATGTATGTACCGCTAAACCCCAGCGACGACAACGTGTCGTCACTGGTACTCCGGTCTCAATTACTCCGGTCCTATGGCACCTAGAGGGCTCACATTTGTATGGGAACTGTGTAAGTATCCCACGCAACCTTGGCGATGGTTGAACTCTCAAAGTACAACCACGTGCGCGTGAGCGCACAAAAACATGGTTTTGGGGTGTTTTTGCCTTCAATTTTTTACTCTTCTAAAATCCGTTTTCGGGGGCTCCGTAGGACCAATTTTTTACCTTTTTGATAGTTTATTTGTGGTTTTTCCTTCATTCCTAACCCATTCGCTATTGTTTCTGGAGATAAAAATCAAATCCTGCCGGTCCCTGGGTGTATATTTATTTATATTAAGCTGAGGCTCAGTGGGTTAATGAAATCAATTAAATTAATTAATACAAGTAGTATATACTTCCTGGATTCGAACCTAGGATACCCACACTGAAATCCAGCACACTAACCATTACGCTATAAAGACATGACTGTAAAATAATAGTAGTTGTTGTTTCGTTGACTCTTGTAGCTGGCCTTGTTGTCCTGCTGATAGTGCACAACAGGGGTCCTCTGTGGGTCCCCAATTATCAGTCTTGTAACTGGGCTCGAACTTTCTCCATCTGTTGGGGGGGTAAAGACGTTATTGTACCATATTCTTAAAACATGAGGAGGCGATTATCTATTATATTATCACCAACCCCCCAATTAACTTACAAATAAACCTAATTAATGAAATCAATGAAATTAATGAATATATGTGGTAATCCAACGATTCTAACCTGTTCTACAGTCATCTCTCCATCTTCAAACGCTTGTACTACACAATCTTTCCATCTCAACGAAGGTTTTCCTACTCCTCTACTTCCCCTTGCATCTGACTCATATACTCTACTCTTAGTAAGCCTTTCATCTCCCATTCGCTCAAGATGTCCAGAACAGCAAAGCACCCTTCTGTCCACTCTGGCCGACAAAGGTTCCTGCTGTCCCACTCTCCTACGTATCTCTTCATTCCTCAATCTGTCTCTACGAGTCACTCCACATATACTCCTCAAGCAGCTCATCTCCTTCATATAACATACACATCCAACTTCACAACATTGCCCTACATCGCTATCCTCTATCCATAAAACACTGCTCTTCCCACTACATATCATACATGCAACACTATACTGTACATATCTCTTCCTAATAAATCATGGCAGTACAATTGTTAAGAGCAAACCTGGTGGTCCCTCGGATATCCACCCCCAGCAGGGTTGGGTCATCGACACAGGGCCCTCCCGGTCGTCATCATGCGACTGTGTCAACAGCATTGCAACATCCCAAAGCTGCTCGTCGGTGCAGCTTTTTCTTTAGCAATGTAAGGGGACTTCACTCTAACATCAATTCTGTACACCAATTTCTTCAAGCAGAATCCACTACTCTCCTTTTTTTGACAGAGACTTAAGTAACATCCACATCTGACACATCTAGATTTAATTTTCTAGGTTATCAACTGCTCCAAAATTTCAGACCTAAAGGAGGTGTATGTTGCTTCGCAAAATCTGAAATTGCCCTGGAGGAGGTTACCGTACTAGTTTTAATTGTCCCTATTTTGATTATTCTATATACAAATTAATTTATGCTGGTAAATTTAAATACATATGTTGCATCTACCGTTCCCCAAATACTCCTCCAGAGCAAAGTCTTTTTGATTCTCTGTCCTCACAACTCAGTGTCCTCAACTTAAATACTTCTTCTGAAATCACTGTGTTGGGTGATTTTAATGTCCATAATGTTGAATGGCTCATTCATTCAGCCAGGACTGATGATGCTGGTCTTGAATGTGAGCTATTTGCAGACTCATTTAATCTCACTCAACTAGTCAACCAACCCACCCGTGTACCAGATAATCCTGATCATAATTTCCACCTACTGGACTTATTTTTAACAACCAATTCAGAAAATTATGATGTTACAGTGAGGTCCCCACTTGGATCTTCTGATCACTGTCTGATACAGGCCACCTGTCTATCACCTACCACACCTTTCCACTCTGAACCTGTTTTGGTGACTCAATGGCATTACGATAGGGCAGACTGGGAGGGTCTTCAAGATTTCTATATTGATATTCCCTGGACCTCTTTCTTTTCTAATAATGCACACTCCACCTTGAGTCACATACAAGTTTTTATAAAAATTGGAATGGAAACTTTTATTCCTCATCAAAAGTACAGTAAAAGATCTAATTCACCTAAATGGTTTGACCATAATTGTGCTAGAGTAACTGAACAAAAAGCAATAGCCTACAATGCATACACAAGATAAAAAACACATGAAGCCTTTAATTACTTTAGAAACATCAGAAATCATGCCAACACTGTATTAAATCTAACTAAATCAAACTTTCTCCACAAGCAGGCAAATAAACTTCTAAATAATCCAAATGATAACAAAATATTTTGGTCTACTCTTAACGCATTCAAATCCAACTTCACTACTGTTTCATCCATTCCACCATTAAAATCTCCGACTGGCAATCTTGTAAGTGACCCACGAGGTAAAGCTTACCTTCTTGCGGATATTTTCTCCACCAACTCAACCTTAGATGAAATAAATCAAGATGTCCCTGTACTTAATTTTAATTCGCCTGAAATTCCCTCACTTAAGATCCACACCAGACATGTCGGTTAGAAAATTGAATGTACTTGGTTTTCTGTGCATTAAAGGAAACTAGATTCTTTTGTCCCCATTCATTAATTATAGAAAGGTCCTGGTTCAGAGAAATTGCAGTGTTTATTTTTGAATTTGTAAGATCGGGTTGGGTGAAAGAATTGGTAAATGTGAAGGAACTGTGGAGTGTTGAGTCATCTGCGTAGGAATGTATTGGATTATGAGTGGTAGATATGAGATCATTGATATGAATGAGGAACAGAGTTAGGGCCAAACTGATCCCTGGGGAACACCAGCATTTATTGAGTGAAATTGAGAATAAAGGCCATCTACCATTACACATATTTTTCTGTTATGAAGATAAGAAGAAATTAGTGGAACTAATGATGCAAGGCCGTAGTGTGACATCTTCGACAATAAGGATTGATGCCAGACTATATCAAATGCCTTTGATATATCCAGTGCTATTGTATGTGTTTCACCATGTTGGTCTGTAGCTTGGTTGATTTGATGCGTAAAAAGGCAAAGAATGTCTGCAGTTGATCGACATCGTCTAAAACCATATTGCCTATCACTGATTAATTTATTATTCTCAAGATGCTAATTATGTGATATTTAATATAATTTCAAAAACTATTTTGCAGAATCTCTCAGTAGATAAAGCTCCTGGCCCAGATGAAATTCCTCCAATAGTACTTAAGAATTGCTCCTTGGTGCTCGCTCCTGTATTGGCAAATAATTTCCGTTTGTGTACTCATACCGCATGCTTCCCAGTATCCTGGAAAGAAGCAAACATCCATCCAGTTCCTAAAAAAGGTGCCTCTTCAGATCCATCAAACTACAGACCAATAGCTATAACTTCCACTCTTGGTAAAGTTTTTGAAATTATATTAAATAATCACATAATTAGCATCTTGAGAATAATAAATTAATCAGTGATAGGCAATATGGTTTTAGACGATGTCGATCAACTGCAGACATTCTTTGCCTTTTTACGCATCAAATCAACCAAGCTACAGACCAACATGGTGAAACACATACAATAGCACTGGATATATCAAAGGCATTTGATATAGTCTGGCATCAATCCTTATTGTCGAAGATGTCACACTACGGCCTTGCATCATTAGTTCCACTAATTTCTTCTTATCTTCATAACAGAAAAATATGTGTAATGGTAGATGGCCTTTATTCTCAATTTCACTCAATAAATGCTGGTGTTCCCCAGGGATCAGTTTTGGCCCTAACTCTGTTCCTCATTCATATCAATGATCTCATATCTACCACTCATAATCCAATACATTCCTACGCAGATGACTCAACACTCCACAGTTCCTTCCACATTTACCAATTCTTTCACCCAACCCGATCTTACAAATTCAAAAATAAACACTGCAATTTCTCTGAACCAGGACCTTTCTATAATTAATGAATGGGGACAAAAGAATCTAGTTTCCTTTAATGCACAGAAAACCAAGTACATTCAATTTTCTAACCGACAGAATCTCATTGACTCCCATACATTGTTAATGATGTAAATATTCCCACTTCCCCTAGTATTGACATTCTCGGTGTAACATTAACTACTAACCTGAGCTGGACACATTATGTTAGAAGCATTGCTAAGAATGCCTCTAAAAAACTGGGACTCCTGTACAGAGTTCGAGAATTCTTCACTGACGAGCAGTTGGCCGTAATATAAAAAGTCATGTGCGTTCTCAGATGGATTACTGTTCACCTCTGTGGAGTGGAAGTTGAGTGGTTGCATTGAGGCAGTTGGACAAAATTCAAAATAAAGCTATTAGATTAATCAATAACCCTGCAATCACACAGGACCTTCCTACAATATCCATACGAAGAAACGTTGCATCCCTTGCATTATTCTACAGATATTTTCACAGCAATTGTTCGAGGAACTTGCTTCAATTGTGCTGCCTCTCCACATCTTTCCTCGTAGAACTAGGGCAGCTGAGAGCGCCCATGAATTTACACTTTCTCCTCCACAATGCAGAACATCTGCCTATCAAAATTAATTTATTCCCAGAACTACTATTCTTTGGAATTCACTTCCCTCGAGTTGCTTTCCACAAACTTACAACCTACAACAGTTTAAATCCAGTTGTTACAAACATTTTATGAATGGAGGATGCCTTTAGGCACATGGAACTTCTTTTTTTGTATCTGTGCTTTTCCTTCCTCCGTTCATTGTCTCTTAAAAAAAAAAAAAAAAAAAAAAACAGTTTCTTCTCTCTTTTGCCTTTAGAGCCCATGTCTCAGGCCTATACATCACTGTTGGTACAACTATCCCTTGATATATTGCATTTTTACCTTTCATTCCGAGATTCCTCACTTTCCACATAATAATCATTCTTAGCTGCCTTAAAATAATTGTGGGACCTTTTCAGTGTCCCCCGTGTACAAGGCGCACCGCACTATGGAAACTTGAGTAATCTGTATACATAAACCATACCTCATACTCCTTGTGGGTGATCTGGTTCTGGATGTGAGATAGTTTGGCCAGGAAGCGTTGTTTGAGAGCCAAGTTCTCAATGTTGGATATTCCACCTCCTGGCCAGCATGATGGGTCGTCAAGTCACCAACCTCACTCTCCAGGAGGGACAGACGGGAGTACAGTTGGCCTGCAAGGTAATAAATAATAATAATAACAATCGTCTGGTTACTTATATAGCGCCCGTATCTCCTCCTTCGAAGATTCTCAAGAGCTTGACTCATCTTTAATCAACCAGAGACCATTACCCATCTCCCTTGCTCATGGGGAGATGGTAACCGCCGGCTATATCTCAGAAAAACTTTTCAATCTGAGCAGGGATTGAACGTGAAACCTGAGTTAACAATGAATTAAATTAAGGGGAGACAGGCCGTTTTTCTGGACACCCTTTCCCTAATGTTTGACCCCACTAGGTTAGATATTTTGAAACGTTGGTTCCATTAGTTTGGGGATTTTATGACCTTTCACCCCATTTCTTTGTCAATATTAGGACCCTTCATGCCATTCTAAGGGGAATCGGCCTTCGGCCGGGACATTTTTCAACCGAGAAATTTACAAATATATTTTGAGGGGGTCTACGGTGTGTTTTTCTAAGCTTGATGGAGGTCTAGCAAGAAAACTAAGAAATAAAGGAATAGACCCCCCCCCCAAAAAAAAAAAAAGTCTGTCTCCCCTTAAACCCTCCTGGCGCTGGCCCGCCCTCCTAAGGACGTTGTTGAGATCCGGGCGATATGGTAAAAAAACGTCTGCACCTAGGCTACCATATCTTTGTTATTTTAACTGCTAGAAAATTCCCACGCATCTCTAAACGACTGAAGTTTCCAATCTGTAGACTGGCGTTGAGTAGAGCTCTCTAAGTCAACTGGTTCAGTTGTGATGACAATTTCCGTAGAGCGCATTTTTCCGCGATTTTAGCAATATGACAATTTTCAACACGAAAACTGTCTTAGCAGACCACACAACAACAAAGCTCTGACGTCTGCTTGCTTTAGGAGGTTGCGTGCGTCGCCTCCGACCAGCTGTGTTTACATACGTCGGACGCGCGGCTTTCAAAACAAGCTTAATAGGCTTTCAAGCTTACGGATTTCAAGGGCTCCCCCGGGCTCCTGCCCAGCTGCCGCGGTGTCATTTTAAAATGCTGCCCGGGCCAGAAGGGTTAACTTGTTTGGTATTTGTTGATGTATTTTTCACTTTATTGTGGCTATTGCGGGCACTCCTCACTTATAGTTGCCTCATTTTAACCCCTTCTGTACCGGTGATGTACAGTGGCGCTAATAAGTCATGTCCCAGCTGTCATTACGTTTGGCTCGCTATGTGCTGTATTAATGTCTGTCAGATGTTGACTAGGGTGGGTAAGTGTAGGAACATGTTTGTATATTTCACTCGATATGAAGAAATGAAGCTTAGATATTGCTGATACCCATTATTGATGAAAACATACCTGGTGCCGAGACATGACTTATTAGCCCGACTGTACTCTTCATTATATTCTGGCAACTATTAGACGATTGTGTACAGCTTAGGAAAGACGTCTACTCATTAAAAGACTACAGACTATCTCAATTAATCCTTTTAGCTACCATATATCCTTCAAAAGCTTCATAAAATTGTATAAATGCAGCTGAAAATAAAATAAATAAGACGTGCCAGTACAGAAGGGGTTAAGTGGTTTCATTATTACACTGTTCATTATTAAATTAACTTAAATTTGTTGTGCTTCATTATTTAATTGTAATCATAATGTAAAACTTGCAAAATAAAACAAACCAAAACATATAAGAACACAGTAAAAAGACAAAACAACTAATACAAATCGCTATGTGGAAACAACGCTTAACCCTCCGGGCCCGGGTCTGTCTCTCCAAAGGACAGTGTGGGCTACCCGGGCGATCTGGCCGAAAAACGTCTAGGCCCTAGGCTACCGTATTTTTTGTTTAGTTTAACTGGCTAGAAATTTCCCACGCATCTATAAACGTAGTGCGGTTTCCAATATGGAGACTGGCTTTGAGTAGAGCTCTCTAAGTCAACTGGTTCAGTTGTGATGACGATTTCCGTGGAGCGAATTATTCTGCGATGTTGACAATATCGGAGCTTTTCAGACACTAATATCGTCTGACGTCACAACAATAACATTGATCCGACGTCTCCTTATTGTTTTCTGAGGTGCGGTGACGCAACGATCGGCTTTGTTCACATGCGTCGGACGCACAGCGTTCAGACCAAGCTGAATAGGCTTTCAAGCTTACTATCTCCTGAAAAGACACCCGAGCTGCTGCCCTTATTTCGTGGTGTCCTCTCACACTGACACCCGGGGAGGAAGGGTTCAGTAAAATAATAATTTATAAATAAAAGAACACAATCACAATCAGACAAAAATTATTAAAAAATTGCAAAAAGTGGCAAAAAATTAATGGCTTTACTTCAAGTCTGGATTTTTAGGAACGTAACAACTGTACAGTAAAACATGACGATAGTGCATTTCTCTGGCTTGTATCCATTCGGCCCCATTCACCCAACTGTTTTAGACGTTTATCCCCATCCAGGTGTCAATTTCTTCCTGGCGAGCGATAGCGAGCCAGCATTGTATGGAGAAATCCGGCTTTGCCGGAGGAATGTTTCTATCAAAAAATGTACAAATTTAGCTTGCTGTCAAAACAAAAATATATATATGCTGGCTCGCGGAAAATATTGACACCTGGATGGGGTAAACGACTTAAAACAGTAGGCTGAATGGGGCCGAATGGGTACAAGCCAAAGAGAGAGGGAGAGAAAGAAAAAACAAGCATGGTGGGTTCCCTTAACGTGATGACAGTGCGTTGTTATATGTGTGATCAGTTTGCTTGGGAACCAGATTAACTTGCTCGTGTAGTAATGTACACTGTATGTGGTGGATTGTGTTCTTTTATTTATAAATTTTATTTTATTAAGCTTTGTTTCCACATAGCGATTTTGATTAGTTCTTTTGCGTTTATCTTGTGTCGTGCCAGTTTTGGTTTGTTTATTTTGCAAGTTTTACATTATAATTTATTAAGCGTTATTTCCATGTACAGTAAACCCTTAATGCTCGCAGGTTTCAGGCTCGCGGATTTGATTCCTCCCCTTTTTTCAACCCTTTGGATAAATAATAATGAAGGTACGATTTTACCTAAAGGACACCCATTTGACAGGTACAGTTCCTGCAAAAGTCCCTGAACACTCAGCCAAGGCTACCTCTTTAAAGCTGGTATCACATGAGAGCTTTTATAGTCAACATTCGATGATCAACATTTTTCTGGCAACATTTCTGGAATATTTTGCACTGACATCGGAAACTAGACTCTTGGTAGGTGAATTCAGGTGACCGAAATATTTAATATGTTGACCTCATAAGCTGCCAGACCAGCGTTGAGGAAAAATGTTGAGTGAAAAAGCGCTCGTGTGATACCGGCTCAATATTCTACACAAAAAGGGCATGGTTCTTGGTTTGTTTATGACCATCCCTTTTCACCCACCCTACTTACGTAATACTATATGGTCATAAAGTAACCGCCAACCATGCCCTCTTTGCGCGGAATATTAAAGGGGTATCCTTGGCTGAGTGTTCAGGGATTTTTGCAGGGAACTGTACCACCAAGGGTTTAATACATATTTGTTTTCGATTTCCACGCATCCAACACCAAGCTACACCCTTTTCTGATGTACGAAACACTAAAAACACAATGGGGACACTTTAATATTAATAATTTGAGACGAAATATAAAGAGAGCTCTGTTGCGTTCGTGGAAGTAGCGACGTCGCTTTGTTTATTTTATGCTGGAAGTTAGCCTAGACTACTTCCCCCCTCCCGCCTTGTTTATCTACTTTCGTCGGTACAGTGCAGTGCTATTGAGTTCGTATATCTCGTCAACATGGCCAACAAACGTAAATTTGGTGAGCCTCAATCAAGCGGGGAAGCACCAGATCAGATGAAGTATTGAGGGATAAGCCTTTACAACGGGACCTCGTATTTACATTCTACTTTTCCGATTTTTCTGAAGCGTGTAGAGAGGGGAGAAGGGGTGTTGGAGAGAGAGGAAGCTGTTGGAGTGGCTTTGTTATGTGTGTTTGGACCAAAGAAGACCAAAAGGCACATAAACAACAAAACACTCGTAAGTATCGACCGGTAACGATTGTATACATTTATACAGTACTGTACTGTACCCTATTACTGTACTAATCTTTAATACACCTGTAATAATACAATCTATACTATTTTGTATTATTTGCATCCATAATTATCATTATCATTATCATTTAAGCAACACAATCCATTTTCTTTATACCGTAAGCCTATTTTCGGGGCGGGAGGGGTAACCAATGTCAATGCTCACGATTTACGATACTCGCGGGTGTCTCTGTTCCCTAACCCCCGCGAGCAATGAAGGGTTTACTGCAGCGATTTTTATTAGTTCTTTTGCATTTATCTTGTGTCGTCCCAGTTTTGGTTTGTTTATATTGCAAGTTTTACAATATAATTATGAAACACACAAACACACATACAGTACCGGTACTTACTGTTACCACTACCAGACAGAGACGTACAGAAACAACATATAAAGTTCCAATTCTTAGGGTCCGGGACCACTTTTGCGTTCCCTCGCCCCTTTCTCTGCCTAGTTTAGTAGGTGAAGCCTACAAGGGGAGGAGGATTCCTAGGCTCCTGCCCCCAAATTGGCTGATTGTACTGTGTAATATATGGTTTATTTGTATTTGGAATCCCCTATTTTGCCCCTTACTTTAGCATTTCACCCCATTAACCCTCTCACGTTCTTGACGCAATTTTGAGCCTATTAGGGATACTTTAAAGCCTTTGTTACCATCAGGGGTATTTAGAAACCTTTAGTTAATTACTTCAACCTCTGCAGGTGTCTTTGAGTTAGCTGTGGGCAGAAAACTAATTTTGGAGAGGTAATTATAAGAGTGAGAGAACTCTATTTCGTATTGCTAATCTGGCAACCTCTGCGTCATAAAAACGTGAGAGGGTTAATTTAAATGTAAAACTTGCAAACTAAACAAACCAAAACTGGGACAAAAACAATATAAAGTCAAATTAACATATCAAAATCGCTATGTACCTTTTTGTAGGTGTTTTAGGTGCAATCACCACGGCCAATCTGGGGATCCGCCGTTATTGAGCTCGTCCTGGAATCTTTACGACTCTGAATCTTACGATTCTGTACAGGCACTAGCTCAGAGAAGAGTGTTGAGAGGGGAGAAGGGGTGTTGGAGAGAGAGGAAGTGTTGGAGTGGCTTTGTTATGTGTGTTTAGTCTGTATACGTCGTCAGAATGTCCCCTGACTGGGTGCAAGCATGTGAAACATGCTAGGACGTACTACCACACCCACTAAATGTCCGCCGTGGCGGGGATTCGATCCCGGGTGTGGAAACATATGAGACACAGAGACTTACTGTTACCACTACAGGAGGTGAAGGAGTCATCAGGTATCCCCGATCCACCACCGTCTCCTGTGCTGCTTTTTCTTAGGTGTGCTGCGGGAAGATTTACCTGCAGGAGAGCAAAGCAACAGTTAAGGGGACACTCACTGCATTTTTGGCCTATAAATTAATTCATTCACATAGCGATTTTGATAAGTTCTTTTGCATTTATCTTGTGTCGTCCCAGTTTTAGTTTGATTATTTTGCAAGTTTTACATTATACTTTCCTCACTAGACATCCCTCAAACTTAGAAAAACATCCCCTAGACCCCCCCTCAAGATAAATTTGTACATTTTTCGGTAGAAACATTTCTCGGCCGCAGGCCGGTTCCTCTTACAATTACAGGCTCGCTATCGCTCGCCAGGAAAAAATTGACAACTAAATGGCACGATAGGTCTTAACATATATAACGAAATGGGGCGAATGGTCTTAAAAATCGATTAGCCCCATTAGTTTTCAGATTTTAAGAAGTTTGTTCCATTAGTTTGGCGATGTTAAGATTTTTCACACCATTTACTGTATTTGTTGTCAATATTAGGACCTTTCGTGTCATTTAAGCGTTTATGTTTTACCTGGCGAGCGATAGCGAGCCTGTAAAGTAAGAGAAACCGGCCTTTGGCAGGGAAAGTTTTCTATAAAAAAAATGTACAAATTTATCTTGAAGGAGGATCTTGGGGGTATTATTTTAAGTTTGATGGAGGTCTATGGAGGAAACTAAGAAAATGATAACAAAATACATATACTGTATGAGGTAATAACTACGCCCATCCCCCCTATAAAGCCAATATGGAATTCAAACTCTCATATTCTTTTGGACCAGATAAGAGGAGACTATCCTGACTACCAAATACCAGAATGTCAACCAGTACTAGGATTACAGTGGAAAACAACTACTAATGAGATGTCTCTAAAACCCCTCAAGTTTCCTGATGTAAAACTCACAAAACGCAAGCTCTTAAGTCAGGTCTCTATGATGTTAGACCCATTGGGCATATTTAGTCCCATATCAATTAACCCGGCAAGTGCCGGGTTAATGTGACTCTTAAGATCCTGGGCTAAAAAAAATCCATTTAAAACACCCCCCCAAAAAATTGAACCTTTTTTTTTGTGTGTTTTTTGTTTTTGCCCCTGGGCCATGCCAAATATCACTCCCTCCACATCCCCCCCCCCCCCCCCCCCCCCCTCCTTCAGTTATCACCTATTTTCCCTGTTATTCCCTTATTCTGTGGTCTATTTTCATGCTAACATTAGCGAGTTGCAAGCAGAGCGTTGTCATCACTGTTACCAAGCGAGTGCAAGAGAGAGAGAGAGTATCGATCGACAATCTCTCTCCAGACTTGGGGAAGAGTGGAGGGGATGGAGGTTGCCTCAGCCATACATTATGTAACTCCCGGCCTGTATCGCCAATTTTGACCATCCAAATGCTGTTTCCACTTGTTTTATTGCTGTAACAGGTTAATACCTTTATAATCAACATAAAATAGGCGCATATGGATAAGTATTAATGCTATTTATGGTAAAATAACGATGTTAGTGATGGGAACAGCTCAAATACGTGCGCACAGGCATGTGGTGTCTCATACCCCCCATGCGCATGTCTTAGGTTAAAGGGAAGATTTTAGTTCAGGAGGCCTGGAGAGAAGCACTGAGTTGGGATACTCCATTACCTGAAAAGTATACAGAAGAGTGGAACAAATTGAAGGTGGAATATGAAAAAGTGTCATCAGTCAAGTTTCCTAGAAGATGTGATCCTACCTCTGATAATGAGTGTGCTCAATTGCACGTATTTTGTGATGCCTCATCTAAGGCGTATGGTGCAGTAGTTTATTGTGTCACTGAAGTCCGATCTACTTTGATTATGTCCAAATCTTGAGTAGCGCCTTTAACACTAGATTAGCGGGCTAGCGGTTTATTATATGTACCGCCCAGCGGGGTGTTTTTAGCCAAAATAGGGCTGTTTACGTGATCATTTTCATGCCTAAATAAGACCCAGAACGTAAAACAAGTATCTATCCCTGAAAGGGCATAAACAGAGCTTTCCAATGACACCATAACGATCCTTTTATGATGGCTAGTTTTCTTGCAACAACCGCGCAACGCGAGAGCAAAAAGCATGTAATTCGGCACTTTCCCCATACAATTCCGTATGTAGCGAGTGAGAGAGGGAGGGAGGAGGTGGGATTCGTGTCAGTAGGTTCGCCGCGGTGGTCTGGAGCAGTCATATGCTCGCTACTCTCCTGCCACCACTTGTCTCTCTCTCTCAGCAACATTACGTGCTGAAATTGTCACACGACCTATGTCAAGCGCCGCCAGATAGTCCAGATTTATTATACTCGACTTATGTTGCGCGCCGCTAGTTATGGGTTAAAACAACGTACCCTTCCACAGTTGGAGCTGACCGCTGTTGAATTGGGAACTAGGTTAGCTACTAATTTGAATAGTATGTTTCCCTTTATAGGTGAGACATATATATTTGAGTGGGGAGATTGTAGGCACCAATCGATCAGGGCTAGACCCAGGTGAGGTTATAGGCATGTGATAAAGAGTCGCTGGAACTCCTGTTTCATTTGCTTGGCCTCTCTTACTGATTTTCTTTGTGCCTCATTTACACTGAGAGCAACCCAGCTAGCTCTCACAAACACCTCCTCCTCCTATCCACTTCACTACACTAACATGCACACCACACTTCATTCCTCCACACCAAAATTAAAAAACACAAAATGATGTATTGTAGCCCAGCCTCGGAGTCCCCAGGGAGGGGGACCATAAATGCCCCCTCACCCGACCGACCATCCCCTGACGACCCCACACAATTACCTGGACCTCGGCCTGTTACTCTTTCTATTAATTTCTGCAACATTCGCGGACTTTCCTCTAACTTTCACTCTGTTGAGCACCATCTCTCCTCCTACAAACCTGATCTTCTCTTCCTCACCGAAACCCAGGTGTCTGTAGCAACATCCAGCAACCCCTTCTCTGTATCCTCCTACTTTCTCTATCCTAGTTTCAAAGCCAAAGGCGGATGTTGTGCATATGTGCACAACAAACTCACTTGCTCTCGTGTTCCCGATTTCGACTCCTCTGAATTCTCAACTTTATGGCTCAAACTTTCCTGTCATTCTCTTACTAAATATTTCTGTGCTGTCTATCTTTCCCCTAACTCTACCAACTTTCCCAAATTCTTTGACTATCTAAACTCTACAGTGGAACACATTCTATCCATTTCTCCTTTCTCAGAAATCTCCATCTTAGGAGATTTCAACGTTCACCACCGCCAATGGCTCTCCTCTCACACTACTGATCCACCTGGTGAACAAGCCTACGTCTTTTCTATCCTAAATGACCTAGAGCAGTTAGTTCAGCAACCCACCCGTATCCCGGATCGCATCGGAGATCGGCCCAACATTCTTGACTTGTTTCTAACTTCTAACCCTTCTTCTTATACTGTCGATCTTTTCTCTCCTTTGGGCTCCTCCGACCATAAACTTATCTCTGTCACCTGTCCTATCTCTCCAGTACAGCCACCCGATCCTCCTAGCCGGCGGCGCTTGTGGCACTTTGGCGCTGCCGACTGGGAGGCTCTTCGGCAGTACTTCTTTGATTTCCCATGGAATGATTTCTGCTTCCATGGCCGAGGACCCTCGGAGAGTGCTGAACGCATTACCGAGGTAAACCTATCGGGCATGGAAGCATACATTCCATTCTCTTTCTCTCAGTCTAATGCTAAAAAATCTTGGTTTACTCACGCCTGTTCTACTGCTGTCCGCAATAAGGAGGAAGCATTCAAACGGTACCGACGCCTTAAAACTCAAGACTCTCATTCTTCATATGTTTCTGCCCGGAATCAAGCCAAATCTGTTCTTCGACTTGCCAAACACTCTTTCATCAATAATAAATGCACTGAACTATCTAACTCTAGCTCTTCCCAAGCTTTCTGGCATCTAGCCAAAAACCTCTCCAACAATTTCTCTTCCTCGTCTTTCCCTCCCCTTTCCCACTCTGATGGCACAACCATCACTTCTTCCTTTGACAAAGCTAAACTCTTCGCTCAAACTTTTGCTAGAAACTCCACCTTGGATAATTCCGGTGCTATTCCTCCCTCTCCGCCCTCCTCTCTCTTACTTATGCCTAATATCCTAATCTCTTCTAAAGATGTACTTTCTACCCTCTCTGGGCTTAACACTAATAAGGCGTACGGTCCGGACGGTGTTCCTCCTATTGTTCTCAAAAACTGTGCTTCCGTGCTGACTCCCTGCCTAGGCAAACTCTTTCGTCTCTGTCTATCCTCTAACGTCTTCCCTTCATGCTGGAAGTTTGCTCACATTCAACCTGTCCCAAAGAAGGGTGACCGCTCTCAACCCTCCAACTATCGTCCAATTGCTCTTATCTCTTGTCTTTCTAAAGTTTTTGAAACTATTCTTGCTTCCAAATTTCTTAAGCATTTCTCTTCTCATAATCTGCTCTCAGATCGCCAGTATGGCTTCCTTAAGGGTCGCTCTACTGGTGATCTTCTTTCATATCTTACTAACTCTTGGTCATCCTCCTTTCGGGACTTCGGTGAGACTTTTTCTATTGCACTAGACATATCGAAAGCCTTTGATAGAGTCTGGCATAAATCTTTAATTTCTAAACTACCCTCCTTCGGTTTCTATCCCTTCATCTGTGCCTTTGTCTCTAATTTCCTTTCCGGCCGTTCCATAGCTGCGGTTGTGGACGGCCATTGTTCACTTCCTCACCCTATAAACTCCGGTGTTCCTCAGGGCTCTGTCCTATCTCCTATTCTCTTTCTAATTTTTATAAATGATCTCCTTAACTGTACCTTAATTCCCATCCATTCATACGCAGACGACTCAACCTTACACTACTCCATTAGTTTTTCAGAACGCCCCAGCCAGCAATCCCTCAACGACAAACGTAATGAAGCCATAGAACTCTTAAATTCTGATCTAAATACTATTTCCAATTGGGGCAGAGAAAACCTTGTTAACTTTAATGCTTCCAAAACCCAATTTCTTCATCTATCTACCCGTCAGGATCTCCCAGCGGACTATCCCTTATTCTTCAACAATACAAAAATCAACCCTTCATCTTCTCTCAATATTCTTGGTGTCTCTTTTTCTTCAGCTCTCATTTGGAAGGACCATATTACCAGTCTTGCTAAGGCAGCCTCCCAGAAGCTGGGTGTGCTCAACCGCCTTAAGGGGTTCTTTTCCCCTGCACAGCTTCTTGCTCTGTACATGGGCATAGTGCACCCTTGTATTGAGTATTGTTCACATGTGTGGGGAGGTTCCTCTCACACCGCTCTCCTAGACAAAGTTGAAAGGAAGGCCTTTCGTATCATTAACTCCCGTCCACTCACCAACTCTCTGCAATCTCTCTCTCTCCGCCGCAATGTTGCATCTCTCTCGCTATTCTATCGCTACTATAATAATCAGTGTTCCTCAGAGCTATCCCAGTGCATACCACCTCCTTTACGTAGGGCACGTGGTACCCGTCTCAACTCAATCCCACCCCTACTCTGTGCAACTCTCCAACCCAAGAGTGAAATGTTACTCTCAAACTTTCTTCTACTCAACATCTGAGCTCTGGAACTCTCTCCCAGAATCGGTCTTTCCCTCTTCCTATGACTTAAATTGCTTCAAACTCCGTGTGTCCAGGCATTTTGGCTCGAACGTCCCTTGATTTTGGCCCTGTCACTCTTTCAACTATGGGGGAGGCACTCGCTATAGGCAGTTATGCCTTTTGCCTCCCTTAATCACATAGAAAAAAAAAAAAAAAAAAAAAAAAAATATGGACAGATAGTGAGAATGTTTGCACTGGATAGCTAAGGATGATAGTCAAATAGTTTATGTGCGTAACAGAGTACACAAAATAAATTAACTGCTAATTAACTATACATTCATACATGTTAAGTCCAAGGATAATCCGGCTGACTTGGTGAGCTGAGGTGTAAGTGTCAAGAAACTGATTAACGAAACTCTGTGGTTTCAGGGTCCGGTTTGGCTACGTCAGAGTGATTGGCCAGAACAAAAATCACACCAGAAGGTTAATGATGATCAAGTTCATATGGACCCAATATTTATCCCAGAGCCTTCAGTGATTGACATCACCAAGTTCTCCAATTTGGACAAACTATTAACTGTAACTAAATTTGTGTTTAAGTTCCTGAGCAAGAAGGTAAAGATGGAGGAATTAGGCCCACTTACCTACTGGATCAAAAGGATACAAGCTGAAAAGTATGATGAGGAATTAACACAGCTACGTAAACCCAATCCCAAGCCAACCAAAAGAATGAAGGATCTTGGGCTGTACCTAGACAATCAAGAATTAATATGTTGTCGAGGTCGTATTGGTATAGCTGATCTACCCCTCAAAACTCGGCATCCGATCCTATTGCCCAAAGATTGCGACCTCACCAAATTGATGGTTTTAAAAGCGCATGAAACCACTAGACACGGTGGGGTAGCAGACACTCTAGCCTATATGAGGCAAAATTATTGGATACCCCAGGGACGACAAGCTGTTAAACGCTGTATCAAGAATTGCATTATTTGCAAGAGGTATACAGCTATAGCTATTCCTTACCCTGGTCCACCAGCTCTCCCGCCAGACCGCATTCACCAAAGGAAACTGTTTGAGGTAACAGGTATAGATTATACTGGTGCCATCACTCTCACAGGAGATGATGGACCGCCAAGAAGGTATACATATGACTATTCACCTGTACCAGCACTCGGGCGATACATTTGGAGATAGCGGAGGACATGAGCTCGGAAACTTTTATAAATTTGTTCAGAAGATTTGCCGCTCGGCGAAGTTGTCCCAGACGTTTGATTAGTGACAATGGGACAAACTTTGTGGGCGCATCCCCGCAGTTTCAGAATTATTAAAGAGCAACGCAGTACAGCAAATGCTAGATTCTAGAAATTGTTATTGGTCATTCACAACTCCCAGAGCCCCTTGGCAAAATGGATTTACTGAAAGAATGATAGGCATCGTGAAATCGTGCCTGAAAAAGGTTCTTCACAAGTCAAGAGTCACCTTGGATGAGTTAAGAACTGTTGTCACAGAGATAGAAATAAGAGTCAACAATAGGCCACTAACATAATATCAAGACGACTCCAATTTAGAAATTGAAGCCTTAACTCCGACTCATTTGTTATATGGTAGACGACTAGACCCAGTACCCCGTTTGGACGTGACAGAGGAATTAGTAGATCCCACCATTAATGAAGCAGACGCACACTTACAACGAAGCTACCATAAACTCTGCAAGACACTGGATGCCTGGAACAAGCAGTGGGCATCAGAATATATCTTAAGCCTACGGGAGAGGTATTATGGTGCGAATTCGACTAGTAACCGTCGCACACCTGAGAAGGGAGATATAGTCTTATTGAAGGTGGACCAACCTCACTCCAAATGGCCCTTGGCAAAGATCCAAGAAGTCTATCCTGATCCCGAAGGAGTCATCAGAACAGTTAAAGTTTTATCTCGAGGATAAACAACTCTCCGAACGGTTGATCGGCTCATTCCTATGGAACTCACCATCCTACCGGAGGAGGAACAGCAACCCATTGTAATAGGGGAACCTAGACCACAACGAGCAGCTGCTGCTGGATCTAAAAAAAAATTGGCGTGATTTGTTAGTCGCAGGTAATATAACATGATGCAACACATCATACTTCGCCGGGCCCCAATCTGTGAGAAATAAATTGACTACACAGGTATCTTGGTAGTGTTGGCAACAGCCTTCCAATAGGGTAACCTCATTAGAGTGAACCATTTCATGCCAGAACCTGGTGATTGTAAATATTGTAAAGGATAATTAATATTAAGTAATTTAGAACTATAAGATTACCTTGGCCAAGTTAATTTAGTTATAAAACCTTGTATGATAAAACTTAGAGGTACTGTATTAGGGATCAGTTTTGAAACTCCCGCAATCGCAGACGATATCCACAATTTGTAGTGGTAATCTCAACCTCTAAATATTATGTTTACTAAATCGTTGTGAAACGATATTTAAAAAATATTAGTATTTATATAAGTAAATGCTTATTTTTCATTTATATGATAAAGAGAAGAGGGAATGAACCCTTGGTAACGAATTAGTATATAATTTATTTAAGAGTCGGAAATTGAAGCTCCGATCAGACGCCAGTAAACTTTTGAACAAACCGGACGTGTCACGTGACCTCTCCCGCAACAATCCACACGCCCGGCCCGGTGTCCTGACCCTTTTAACCCTTATCTACCGAAAGCCGGAATCCTCTGAACTAAACCAGGACCCAAGTTATAGCTAAGTCATTGATATACATGGCCATTTATACAATGTTTAGTTAGGGTTTCAGAGAGATAGGCTACTAAACAACCCTCATCTGCTCCTATAGTTCATGCCATAAGGTAGGCTATCTCATACTATATTTTTATCTATTTTCTATTTTGATTGGTGTGGTAAGAGATCACTTTTGGCCATATTATCCCCTACAGTGGCCACTTTATGGATTTTTGTGTTATATTGTGATAATTCCCCAGACAGGTACAGTAGTTTGCTACCTGGACAACTCAACCATTAGATCATTTCAACCAGTACCAATATAAAGTCCTAACCCTAACTTAACCTAATCTAACAGTATTGTTTGGGTTGGTACTGGTTGAAACATTGCTCTACTGGTCAAGTTGTCTGGTCACCGATGAACCTATAATATATTATTTTATAGGTAGTGAATAATGAAAGTATTGTCGCTACACTGATATAATTAGCTTGAAAAAATGCTACTGTAGAATGGTAACACTGCATAGCAGCTTACCTGTACACCTCGGCCCAGATACTCTTCAGGGGTCATAACTTACAATGTGGTGAGTTTTATAACAGACCAATGAATTAACAGCTTCTTACTTTACTTATGATGTCCTAACTTTCCCAAAAGTCAATCATGAATGTACACTACTACGGTGTGTTTGGAATACAGTAAGACCCTCTATGTTGGACTAATTGTTTAGAGACTCTGTCTGGAAGTGTGGAACACAATCTATCTATCTATTGCCCGACGCCGTGATCCCCGAAGGGGTGGCCACGAACGAACCGCCCCATGCACCTCTGTCCCCAGTCAGTCGACGCCCCTCCCCCCAACCAGCACCGCCTTCGTTCATGTACTTCCTCACTCCATCCTTCCACCTCTCATTCGGTCTACCTCTCATTCGGTCTACCTCTCCCTCTCTGTCCCTCCACCTCGCTCTTGTACACCCTCTTAGTCATTCTCTCGCTTTCCATACGTTCCATATGGCCGAACCATCTCAAGTAGTTTCTTTTCACACTTTCCAGCACATCTACCTCCACACCACACCTCCTTCTTACTTCCTCATTAGTCTGTCTATCCCTCCATGTAACTCCGCACGCACTCCTTAAGTAATTCATTTCCACTGCTCTCACTCTTGGTCTGAGTCTCTCAACCAACGTCCATGCTTCGCTTCCGTAAGTCAGTGTCGGGATTACCACACTGTCATGCAAGGACTTCTTCACTTCCATACTGACCACCCTATTTCTTGTTACTGCTGTTAACGTTCCTATAACCCTCTTCCCCTGTTGTACCCTCTCCCGCAGTTCTTCATTCATAGTCCCATCTTTACTCAACACACTGCCCAGATACTTAAAAGAGTTGACGATCTCCATAGCCTGACCGTTCAGCTTCACCTCACACTCTGTGACTTCACCCCTTTCGAAGACCATAACCTTGCTCTTCCCCGCATTTACCTTCAAATTCCGTTTTTCGCACACTGTTCCAAACTCATTTACCAGACCCTGCAACTCCCATTCATTATCACTCATCAGAACTATATCATCCGCAAACAGCAGTATAGGTAGCTTCCACTCAATTCCCTCCCTTTTCAGTGATACACCAACATCCACTGCTCTTGATAATATTTCTTTCATGACTCCATCCATATATACAGTAAACAACCACGGGGACATCACACACCCCTGTTTCAAACCAACATTCAGGTCAAAGAACTCGCTCTGCTCACTCTCCACACGTACTGCCGCCTTTGCACCCTCATACATACTCTTCACTGCTTTCAGCAACTTGCCCTCTACTCCGTATATTCTAAGTACTTTCCACAAACCTTCTCTATCCACTCTGTCATAGGCCTTTTCCAAGTCCATAAAGGCAACATACACCTTTTGTTTCTTCTCCAGATACTTCACAACACAATTCAGGGTAAAAATCTGATGTACACATCCTCTTCCCTTCCTAAAACCTCCCTGCTCATCGCCTATCCATTTCTCCGTTCTCACTCTCACTCTCTCAATCACTACCCTACTGTATACCTTCCCTACTACGCTTAGAAGACATATTCCTCGGTGGTTACCACACACTCCTCTTTCCCCTTTGCCCTTATATAGGGGGACTATTATGCCAGTCTTCCAGTCATCGGGTGCACTCCCCTTCTCCCATGCTAGTTTGCACATTTTCCATACCCATTCTATCACTATCTCACCACCATACCTCAACATTTCCCCACACACTCCATCTGTTCCTGGTGCTTTCCCCAACTTCACTCTTTTCATGGCTTCCCACACTTCTGACCTCCTGATCCCCACCTCCTCCTCCACTACTTCTCTTCTTCTCCCTCCCATACCATATCCAGCTATGTTTGCTGGCTCTTCATTCCTTACATTTAGCAACTCACTGAAGTACTCCCTCCATCTTTCGACTCTCTCTTTAGTGTGGAACACTAAATCTTTAAATACTTCTACCTTGCTGGAAGACCATACTATATGTGAGTGTTTGGTCATTATACATTAATCAGACGAAGTGTGAGAGACAATTAAATGTCTGGATTATAATACCATTGTTCTCACATTTACCATCATCTTTGGAACTCAATAACTTGGTCTCTTGGAATTTGGCCCAAATTCTTAGACAAACCCCATCATTGATGGTGGTAATAGTCAGTGGCATAGTCAGTAGAGCGTCGTCTGCTGATCAAAGTGTCGTGGACACTATGTTAATGGTGCATGTCAAGCCCGGGCACCTTGACTACCGATTCCTGACAAACGCCTAATGTTCATGGCCACCCCTTCTCGGGAATTACGACGTCTAGCAATGATGATGATGATGAATTACAGTATAATAGTTCTGGTGTATTCCTTGCCAACCAATATTATATGGTAGTTGTTGTTATTTCAATGAGAGACCTATAATTATGTTCCAGTACTGTACTTTGCATTACAATTATAACAAATAGTGTAAAATATTGACATGCTAGGAATATGACCAACTATAGTAGAGTAATTACCACCAATAATGATGTGGTTGGTGAATCATTATGGGCCATAGTTTGAAAGAGAGAGATAAAGTACCAGATACCTTAGTCCAGAAACCTTGTGTTGCCCGATCACCCGGGGTCGGAAAGGGAGAGGGATTTTCTGGGTTCCCTAATTCAACCACTAGACCATTATAACCACTTGATCTCAACCAGTGCCAACCAAATCACTGACAACTTAAACTAACTTAACTTCATCTATCCCAACAGTATTGGTTGAATAGGCACTGGTTGAAATGGTTGAGATATACTGTATTGCCAGCACTTATGAAGTCCTTCAAGATATGATGATCATAGTAGAGAATGTCATAGTGAAAGGCCTTGCCATGAAAGTTTTAGTATCCGGGCAATGTAACCAGTACTGTACTGTATGTACACCATTTCAACCAGTAGCTCTCAACTCAATATTGTTAGGTTAGGTTAGGAATTTAACTTGGTAAAGGTTTAAGGGGAGATGGGCATATTTATTTCCTTATTCATGGATTATTATTTGTTTTTTTTATGTTATTAGTTTCCTCCATGGACCTCCAACAAGCTTAACAAATACTGTACCAGCCCAAGACCCTCCTTCAAGATAAAAGCATATAAATTTGTTGATAGAAAAATTTATCGGCCGAAGGCCGTTTTTTCTTAAATTACAGTCTTGCTATCGCTCGCCAGGATTTTTTTTACACCTAAATGACACAAAATGTCTTTATATTGACAAAGAAATGGGGCGAAAGGTCTTAAAATCATCAAACTAATGGGCCGAACATCTTATAATCTGAAAACCAATGGGGCTAAACATGAGGAAGAAGGGGGGCCATAAAAACGGCCCATCTCCCCTTAATTGGCCCAGGTTGACTTGGCACTGGTTGAGATATACTGGTTGCGTACTTAAGTTGTCCAGGAAGCAGGTTTAGAGTATCTGGGCCTTGCAGTGTGAGAGGTGATGTCACACAAGTAACTTTATGGTTTATGTATCGGGAGTCTGGTACCCGCTACAAGTTTTGTTTTCATATGACGATTAAAGATTATGAGTTACTATATTAATAATACTATTATATTGAAAGTGAAAATCATCATATACAGAACTGTAATAGACTTTCTGTGGGTATATTCTGTACCCCGATATTATCTGCAGGTAGAGTGCTTGTATGATGACGACCAAATGTTTGTTTGTTTTCAGAAATTTCAGCTGACGGTAATTTTCCATGTCCCCATCTTGAATACTACGCTATTAAGATTTTTATAACAAAATATATTATTTATGAAAACAGGGACATGGCGGGTTCATATTTTTCCATTTAGTAACGAATAATCAGTTGCTAAGGGAATCCATTTACCTTCAGCTAAAATAAATCCTGCTATAATTATATTAACCCGTGCTACTGTTGCTCCATAACCACAATGTCAAGCAAGCTGCCTTACTTTTCAAATATTGTAAAAGCATCGTCACACAGGCATTTTTTTTATCCTTTGGTGTTTGTACAAGCCTGCTGCCGATGCTGAATAAGACTTTATACTTCATTATCACTTTAGTTAGAGATTTATGCATGATGAAGCTCATCATGCAACATGTGGCGTGTATAAATAAATGTGGTGCTGCCATCTGGCGCGGAAGGATCTCAAAGCTTCATTCCATAATCTACGGGCCTCACAAATGTTAACAGGCTTATGATAAACCTATAGTCCCTAGGTTGATATATAGATTCATATTATGATAAACCTATAGTCCCTAGGTTGATATATAGATTCATATTATGATAAACCTATAGTCCCTAGGTTGATATATAGATTCATATTATGATAAACCTATAGTCCCTAGGTTGATATATAGATTCATATTCCTTAACACCTACTGTCCCAACGACGTACGTTGGCCGACAGTAAAAAATGTAACTCGTCAGTAACAGCGACGGATTGGCTGTCAATAATATGCGGTCCTTTTAACAGCCCGTATCGATCAGTGCCTGGTACCACAACGTTTGAGCACTGCTCTTAGACCTTGGCAACACTTCTCAGCATATTTCCAAGCTACCACAGGCTAGGAGAGGCAGTATTCTCCATCTTTTGAGGTGGAAGGTTGTTCTCTCTCGACTCTGAAGCCATTTTGGCCAAATTGCTTGGTACTGGAGGGCACATTTATGGTAATACCCTCTGGTACAGTAGGGGTTAAGGGGGGATGGCTGTATTATGGTAATACCCTCTGGTACAGTAGGGGTTAAGGGGGGATGGCTGTATTATAGTAATACCCTCTGGTACAGTAGGGGTTAAGGGGGGATGGCTGTATTATGGTAATACCCTCTGGTACAGTAGGGGTTAAGGGGGGATGGCTGTATTATAGTAATACCCTCTGGTACAGTAGGGGTTAAGGGGGGATGGCTGTATTATAGTAATACCCTCTGGTACAGTAGGGGTTAAGGGGGGATGGCTGTATTATGGTAATACCCTCTGGTACAGTAGGGGTTAAGGGGGGATGGCTGTATTATGGTAATACCCTCTGGTACAGTAGGGGTTAAGGGGGGATGGCTGTATTATAGTAATACCCTCTGGTACAGTAGGGGTTAAGGGGGGATGGCTGTATTATAGTAATACCCTCTGGTACAGTAGGGGTTAAGGGGGGATGGCTGTATTATAGTAATACCCTCTGGTACAGTAGGGGTTAAGGGGGGATGGCTGTATTATGGTAATACCCTCTGGTACAGTAGGGGTTAAGAGGATGGCTGTATTATAGTAATACCCTCTGGTACAGTAGGGGTTAAGGGGGGATGGCTGTATTATGGTAATACCCTCTGGTACAGTAGGGGTTAAGGGGGGATGGCTGTATTATAGTAATACCCTCTGGTACAGTAGGGGTTAAGGGGGGATGGCTGTATTATGGTAATACCCTCTGGTACAGTAGGGGTTAAGGGGGGATGGCTGTATTATAGTAATACCCTCTGGTACAGTAGGGGTTAAGGGGGGATGGCTGTATTATGGTAATACCCTCTGGTACAGTAGGGGTTAAGGGGGGATGGCTGTATTATAGTAATACCCTCTGGTACAGTAGGGGTTAAGGGGGGATGGCTGTATTATAGTAATACCCTCTGGTACAGTAGGGGTTAAGGGGGGATGGCTGTATTATAGTAATACCCTCTGGTACAGTAGGGGTTAAGGGGGGATGGCTGTATTATAGTAATACCCTCTGGTACAGTAGGGGTTAAGGGGGGATGGCTGTATTATGGTAATACCCTCTGGTACAGTAGGGGTTAAGGGGGGATGGCTGTATTATAGTAATACCCTCTGGTACAGTAGGGGTTAAGTGGTGATGGCTGTATTATCGTAATACCCTCTGGTACAGTAGGGGTGAAGGGGGGACGGCTGTATTATAGTAATACCCTCTGGTACAGTATTAGATGGCTGTATTTATTTGCGCATTTATATATCTTTATTAAATGTTTTTAGTTTCCTCCCTAGAGCTCCATCAAGCTTAAAAAACACCCGCCCAAGACCCTCTTTCAAGATAAATTTGTACATTTTCGATAGAAAAATTTCCCAACCTTCGGCCAGTATTGTAATTGTAATTTAAATTACAGGCTCGCTATCACCCGCCAGGTAAAAATTGACACCTAAATGACACAGTCTTAATACAGTACCATAAAACTGGGTAACTTCGGACATTTTTTGAGTTTTTTAACAATTTCTCCTGAGTGTAAACACATTATAGAGATTTAACTAGGTCAAGTGATGTGTGGTGCTAGTGTGCCGTAATCCAGGAAGCCTCCTAAAATTATCCCCCATAATAAGAGGGCTATCCTTATCCTAAATGATGTCCGAAGTATTCTTCAAAAGTCGCTGACTTCGGACATGCATGGATAACTTCGGACATACAGTGATTTCTTATGGAAAATTATTGCCAAGAAAGCTGGGATAACTTCGGACAAACGGAGGGGAACTTTGGATGTACGTTCGTGGTTTTATTTCATTCATATTTCGGCTCCTACTATTTTATATATTTTATAATTGATGCTTATTCCTGTCCGATGTTTTACTGGAAATGCACAGTCAACACTTTTAGGCCTGTATAGTCAGTATAGGAGGGGGTTATATACGATGTTTAACAAATATTCTTTTTGGATCTGTTCTCGTTAGGCATTGAACTCACGCTTAGAAAATATTGAGCAGGAAAAATAACCAATACTGTCAAATCAATAACTCTAAAATTAACCAGGCCTAGTGAAAATATATAGGTATGTACACTGTACAGTATACTCTATCACTACATTTACATTATATAGGTATGTACACTGTACAGTATACTCTATCACTACATTTACATTATAGCATTATATAGGTATGTACACTGTACAGTATACTCTATCACTACATTTACATTATATAGGTATGTACACTGTACAGTATACTCTATCACTGCATTTACATTATATAGGTATGTACACTGTACAGTATACTCTATCACTGCATTTACATTATATAGGTATGTACACTGTACAGTATACTCTATCACTACATTTACATTATATAGGTATGTACACTGTACAGTATACTCTATCACTGCATTTACATTATATAGGTATGTACACTGTACAGTATACTCTATCACTACATTTACATTATATAGGTATGTACACTGTACAGTATACTCTATCACTACATTTACATTATATAGGTATGTACACTGTACAGTATACTCTATCACTACATTTACATTTTTATGAATTTGAGCATTTTTATAGGTACAGTATAACGTATTTGTTGGTGTTTCTTACGGCAGATAAAACAAATTTTGGACAAGATATATGCCTCTCCTAATTTATATACAGTATATTATATATCCATAATTATCCTAAATACATAAATCGGTTAGCTTATTATCATATTTTTATGGGTTTTTGGACTCAGAGAATGATTATTTGATCTTTAACCACCATTTTAATGATGGCCAATTATTTTCATAGGGCAAATAATAACAAACGATTTGTTTGTTCCATGTCCGAAGTCAATTTTTTTTTTTTTGGAAAACACAATAGGTTAAATGATAGTGTTCTAGCTAGAGCGTTATACAAGTGTAAAAAATTTCCTTTGGTGGATGTTGTCTCTGGTAATGTTACTACAAAATTTTATCAGTCACAACATCATTCATACAAACAAATTTCTTCAGGGTGATAGAAGTTTGGCAGGGTAGCGAATTTTTTTTTTTTTTGTCATACTGTATATATAATATATTTTTAGTGTACATATACTCATGTCAGTTCCCTAGGACTTTTACATGAACTTCCTTTGCTATTTCTCCACAAAAAAACAATAAAAAGCGTTTCCATTATATAATGACCATGGCTAATTACTTATTATCGCCGATGTCTGAAGTTATCACCGCAGTCTGAAGCGACCCGGTTTTACGGTATTGACAAAGAAATGGGGTGAAAGGTCTTAAAATCGCCAAACTTATGGGCTGAACGTCTTATAATCTGAAAATTAATAGGGCTAAACATGAGGAAGAATGGGGACCAGAAAAAACGGCCCATCTCCCCTTCTGCACCAGCGACGGCAGGGAGCCGTCAGTAGATAAGTCACTCCCCAGTCCCAGCGACGGCAGGGAGCCGTCAGTAATGTATTTTCCTTGTAACTGTCAGTACCAGGCAGTGCCTGGTACCACGACTGTTTGAGCACTGCTCTCGAGTTGGCAACACTTCAGCTCTCAAGAGTTGGCAACACTTCTCAGCTTATATCCAACCCTCTGCAGGCTGGGAGAGCCAGTATTCCTTCATCTTTTGAGGTGGGATGTTGTTCTATCTTGTCATTTTGGCCATATTGCTTGGGACAGGGGGGGGGGGGGGACTTTTATTACCCTCCGGTACAGTAGGGGTTAACAAACACCATTATATAGTCAGTGTTAATTACTATAGCTTCACCAGCCAGTTCAATATAATATACTGGTATACATGTTAAGCCACAATAGTTCAATAATATACTGGTATACATGTTAAGCCACAATAGTTCAATATAATATACTGGTATACATGTTAAGCCACAATAGTTCAATATAATATACTGGTATACATGTTAAGCCACAATAGTTCAATATAATATACTGGTATACATGTTAAGCCACAATAGTTCAATATAATATACTGGTATACATGTTAAGCCACAATAGTTCAATATAATATACTGGTATACATGTTAAGCCACAATAGTTCAATATAATATACTGGTATACATGTTAAGCCACAATAGTTCAATATAATATACTGGTATACATGTTAAGCCACAATAGTTCAATATAATATACTGGTATACATGTTAAGCCACAATAGTTCTCAAATTTTAAGAATTTCGCCCATTTCTTTGTCAATGTTAAGACCTTTCAGGTGTTGAATATTTCCTGGCGAGCGATAGCGAGCCTGTAATTTAGGAGGAACAGGCCTTTGGCCAGGACATTTTTCTGCCGAAAAATTTACAAATTTATCTTAAACGGGGCTCATGGGTATGTTATTAATTTAGCTTGATTGATGTCTAGGGAGCAAACTAAAACATATATATATATATATATATATATATATATATATATATATATATATATATTATATTGTATATATATATATATAGTATATTGTATATATATATATATATATATATATATATAAAATAACTTCCCTTTGTGGTGGTCGAGTGGTGAGCACGCTCGCGTGTGAATCTGCAAGACCCGGGATCGAATCCCCGCCACGGTGGACATTTAGTGGGTGTGGTAGTACGTCCTAGCATGTTTCACATGGGACACCCTGACGATGTATACAGACTAAATACACATAATAAAGCCACTCCAACACCTTCCTCTCTCTCCAATACCCCTTCTCCCCTCTCAACACTCTTCTCTGAGCTAGTGCCTGTATAAAATCGTAAGATTCAGAGTCGTAAAGATTCCAGGACTAGCTCAATAACGGCGGATCCCCAGATTGGCCGTGGTGATTGGACCTAAACACCTACAAAAGCTACAAAAGTTACAAAGTAAAAAAATAAAACTAGCTTGGTAGTAGAGTGAATGACTTGGCGGCTTGTGAGTCTAACTTGTGACATCGGGCAAAATTGGTTAGTGTTTGTCTTGTAAAAACGCTGAGCAAATGTTTGGCTTGTAATAACTGTGAAAAAATTGCCCGTCTTTAACATCTAAAGGCGATGTTACACGAGCGAGCGCTCTTTTCCCGGCAATTTTCTAAGAGCAATTTCTTCCTTGCAATATTTCAGAGTTTTTCCACATTGGTAACGGGAACTAGACTTGGAAGTAGAATATGTTTGCCGGCTTAAGACTAGTACAATTTTAATTCTGAAGTTTCAAGGAGAGAATGGCTCCAAAATATTTGCCGGAAAAAGTGTTTGTGTGACACCGCCCTAATAGCGAAAGTACAGTCAAACACCAAAGTTCCCTCCCTCCTTTGTTCTGAGTGAAGTCCAAACCAAGGCTGTTGAAAGTTTGTACATCTCAACAACTGTAGCAGATAATTGGGGCAGGAAGGAGGACAGAGGTATACAGGTGTTCCAAGGACAGAAGGGGTACAGGTGTTCCAAGGACAGAAGGGATACAGGTGTTCCAAGGACAGAAGGGGTACAGGTGTTCCAAGGACAGAAGGGGTACATGTGTTCCAAGCACAGAAGGGATACAGGTGTTCCAAGGACAGAAGGGATACAGGTGTTCCAAGGACAGAAGGGATACAGGTGTTCCAAGGACAGAAGGGGTACAGGTGTTCCAAGGACAGAAGGGGGACAGGTGTTCCAAGGACAGAAGGGGTACATGTGTTCCAAGGACAGAAGGGATACAGGTGTTCCAAGGACAGAAGGGGTACATATGTTCCAAGGACAGAAGGGGTGCAGGTGTTCCAAGGACAGCAGGGGTACATGTGTTCCAAGGACAGAAGGGATACAGGTGTTCCCAGGACAGAAGGGATACAGGTGTTCCAAGGACAGAAGGGATACAGGTGTTCCAAGGACAGAAGGGATACAGGTGTTCCAAGGACAGAAGGGGTACATATGTTCCAAGGACAGAAGGGGTGCAGGTGTTCCAAGGACAGCAGGGGTACATGTGTTCCAAGGACAGAAGGGATACAGGTGTTCCCAGGACAGAAGGGATACAGGTGTTCCAAGGACAGAAAGGGTACAGGTGTTCCAAGGACAGAAGGGGTACATGTGTTCCTAGGACAGAAGGGATACAGGTGTTCCAAGGACAGAAAGGGTACAGGTGTTCCAAGGACAGAAAGGGTACAGGTGTTCCAAGGACAGAAGGGATACAGGTGTTCCAAGGACAGAAGGGGTACATATGTTCCAAGGACAAGGGATACAGGTGTTCCAAGGACAGAAGGGGTACAGGTGTTCCAAGGACAGAAGGGATACAGGTGTTCCAAGGACAGAAAGGGTACAAGTGTTCCAAGGACAGATGGGGTACAGGTGTTCCAAGGACAGAAGGGATACGGGTGTTCCAAGGACAGAAGGGATACAGGTGTTCCAAGGACAGAAGGGATACAGGTGTTCCAAGGACAGAAGGGATACAGGTGTTCCAAGGACAGAAGGGGTACAGGTGTTCCAAGGACAGAAGGGGGACAGGTGTTCCAAGGACAGAAGGGGTACATGTGTTCCAAGGACAGAAGGGATACAGGTGTTCCAAGGACAGAAGGGGTAGATATGTTCCAAGGACAGAAGGGGTGCAGGTGTTCCAAGGACAGCAGGGGTACATGTGTTCCAAGGACAGAAGGGATACAGGTGTTCCCAGGACAGAAGGGATACAGGTGTTCCAAGGACAGAAGGGATACAGGTGTTCCAAGGACAGAAGGGATACAGGTGTTCCAAGGACAGAAGGGGTACATATGTTCCAAGGACAGAAGGGGTGCAGGTGTTCCAAGGACAGCAGGGGTACATGTGTTCCAAGGACAGAAGGGATACAGGTGTTCCCAGGACAGAAGGGATACAGGTGTTCCAAGGACAGAAAGGGTACAGGTGTTCCAAGGACAGAAGGGGTACATGTGTTCCTAGGACAGAAGGGATACAGGTGTTCCAAGGACAGAAAGGGTACAGGTGTTCCAAGGACAGAAAGGGTACAGGTGTTCCAAGGACAGAAGGGATACAGGTGTTCCAAGGACAGAAGGGGTACATATGTTCCAAGGACAAGGGATACAGGTGTTCCAAGGACAGAAGGGGTACAGGTGTTCCAAGGACAGAAGGGATACAGGTGTTCCAAGGACAGAAAGGGTACAAGTGTTCCAAGGACAGATGGGGTACAGGTGTTCCAAGGACAGAAGGGATACGGGTGTTCCAAGGACAGAAGGGATACAGGTGTTCCAAGGACAGAAGGGATACAGGTGTTCCAAGGACAGAAGGGATACAGGTGTTCCAAGGACAGAAGGGGTACAGGTGTTCCAAGGACAGAAGGGATACAGGTGTTCCAAGGACAGAAGGAATACAGGTGTTCCAAGGACAGAAGGGATACAGGTGTTCCAAGGACAAGGGATACAGGTGTTCCAAGGACAGAAGGAATACAGGTGTTCCAAGGACAGAAGGGATACAGGTGTTCCAAGGACAGAAGGGGTACATATGTTCAGGTGTTCTCATCAAGGAAACAATGAACTAAGCACTGGATTGATGGGATAAGTGTGTCTCTCTCTTTCTCTCCCTCTCTATTCCCCCATCTCTTACTCTCCTCTTCCTCCCTCTCTCTCTCTCTCTCAACTTAACCCAGACTAAAGAAGGGAAGAACTTTTGACTGTAAACTGTACAGTAAGCTTCCTAATGTTTAGTATATTTTATAACATTGCATTTATACTTCAAGTAATAATTATCATCTTTGACATTTGCACTCTATATTATCAGGTTGACAAAGCTATGAAACTTATAAACAAGGCAGTAGAAGGTTTTTGAAAATGTATACTTTTATGTATGTGGGGGTAGATGAGTTGATTCATACATGGCGATTCAATCAGTACGGGCTATGAGCAGAGGTTGAGGACACTGGGGCTTCCGACACTGGCATATAGGAGAAAGAGAGGGATATGATAGAGACTTTTAAGATAGTGTCAGGAAAGTACGATGAGGATGTGTGTGAAGGTATCTTCTTGATGCGGGAGGGAACAAGAACGAGAGGACACTCGAAGAAAATTTACAAAGAAAGAAATAGGCTTGAGAAGGCAAAGAACTAATTTTGTGATAGAGTGGTAAATGAGTGGAACGCACTGCCCCAGTATGTAGTCGATTCCGAATCAATAAGGGAGTTTGAAAGTAATCTTGATAAAGCATGGGGAAGACAAGATTTAAAGTTTGATTATAAAACAAAAATACAGAATAGTAAAAATGTTGCGTCTGCTACCGCCGCCGCCAACACCGTGAACGACCGCAGCAGTGCAAGTACTGGTACTGAGCTGGATACACAGGCATAGTTTGCCTTTTTCCAGAGGATCTACTGTAAGAAACTGTAAGAAACTGTACTGTAAGAAATAAAAACCAACCACAAGTAACGATGAGTAGAGTTGCAGTAATATATTTACCATCAAAATGGACCTGAACTATCCTACACTTTGACAGCACAATTTATTATTATGACTCGGGTAATAGATTCATATATGTTGTCCTTCGTCATATTGTGGTATTATTATTATTTATGTATTTATTTATATAATATTGTACTGATTGGATGATCACATATGAATTGGCCAGTCCGCCCCCACATCAGTTCACTGTATTTTGAGCTAGCTTTACACAGCATCATACAATATACAGTATATACTCCTATTTTGTCTCTATTTAGCCTATTTACTGTATTAAGTATGTACCCTATCTAGCTTCCCGTTTAACCCGTTGAGTACCGTAGGATACAGTAATAAAAGTCCCCAGCAGCCCCAAGCACTGTGGCGAAAATGGCAGGAGAGACCACCTTTTCACCTCAAGAGATGAGGCAAGACTGGATCTCTCACCTTCTTTTTTTTTTTTTTTTTTTTTTTTTTTTTTTTTACAAGGCTTTACAAAAAAGGAAAACAAAAATAACTAAGCCTTGTACAGGCAGTTACAAGACAAATACATTACTGACGAATATACTTATCTTATAATTATTATAATTATTATAAATATTATTATTATTATAATTATACTTATAATTATTCTGGTCCTATCCAGAGTGAGGTTTGGCATCCTCTACCAAGCCATTTCTGTCTGTTTCTTTTACTGTCCTATTTATCCTTCTGGGGGCGGGAGGCTAGGAACCCTCCTCCCCTGTAAGATTCACCTACTAGGCGAAACAGTGTAAGGGGACGCAAAAGTGGACCCGGACCCTAAGAATTAAAACTTTAACATTTATTTCTGTTTGGGCTCTGTCTCGAGTCAGCCACCCCCAGTTATGGTATATGTGCCTGAGTATATACATACATACATCATATACAGTATATTTATCTATCTATTTATCCTATATATTTATTTATCCTACGGCCACAGGCTGTAGCGCGGTTGGTAGAGTACTCGCCTGCAAGCCGTGAGGTTGACGGTTGGAGTCTCGGGCCAGCCAGTGTGTGTTATTGGCAGACCCCAGTGCTGTTGGTGGATGGTGCAGTCTAGCAATCTATGGCAACTATTCACCTAAGTCCCTGATCATCAGGTCAGGGCACCACCCTAGCACATCTCCTGAACAAGGAGTGCATGGTGGTAAAAACTGTATCATAATTTCTACTGTATTTATCCTACAGTATTTATACAGGGTCCTTGTAAAGTCCTTGAGTTATTTAATTTTTTAAATAAATCAAACCTATTAAAGATATAATGATGCGGTTTTGTGTGTTATATGAATTACATAATAGAGTTTTAGAAAACATTAAAACAATTATTGTACACAATAGTTTCATAACACTTCAATGTGGGCTCCCGTTTGTAGCTCTCAGCACATCCAACCAACAACCGACTTTTTGCTGTGTGACTCTCAGCATATCACCGGTGACGTTACGTAGCTTCCGTTATCCGTTCGCGAAGTTATTCGTGGAATATATGGTTGTTGAATATATCTGAATAGGCCTACAGGGGTAGGTTTTGCAGCGAACTGGAGGAAATGGATAGGAATAGGGGCGCTAAGCCAAATGATGTAAATAGCCAATGGAACTTCCTTGGACGTAGCCTTGTCGCCACTGACAAAGTCTTTGGCAAAACTAAGGGTCCAACTAGGCATAAGATTTCCTGGTGATGGAATGACAAGGTTGAAAATGCAATAAAGGAGAAAAGATGATGTTTCATCAAAGCATTGAAGAAGGATGCAGCAAAGAGGAATATCTGGCGGCTAAGTGAACTGCAAAACATGAGATACGCAAGGCGAAGAAAATTATAGAGGACTTGGTCATAGACCACGTGTGTAATGCAGAAAATCCCAATGGGATCTTCAGCTTAGCTAGGCTCCCAACTTTCTCTATAGATTTACATAGATGTGAGTGACCACCCACCTACCACACTATGGACAGAGGAAGGGTGACTTGTGCCAGTGGGCTGTCAGCGTGAGGTAGTGGGGGGAAGGAAACAATAATGATGAAAAAGAAAGTCAACTAATTGGCTGTGGGAAATAGAGGACACCAACTCTCACTCTGATAGATCCAGTCCACCACATACAGAGAAATAGGTTTGAGTCCATATAGGTTCTGTCATCATCTATATATACAAAATAATTCATGCACGGAAAATATTGGGCTAGGAAAAATACATCTATATTACAAACTTGTATTTCAAAGTTACAACAAAATATACTAGAAGGAATACTGAACAAATAAGTGATACAATGTAAATATTTGCTGATCCCTCTTGCCTTTTAACTGATAGCAAGTACAGTTGGAACAAAATATACTGATAATTGATTTGTTAAAATTAAAGATACAATAAGTAATATAGATAATGATGTATAATATTTAGTTACAGAATATAAGATTATACCAACAAAAACATGTGAAAACTATTTTGTTACCACTTAAGCTGCAGGCATATTTCCGCATATTTCTGCTATATTAGGGCTCATTCAGGTACTCCTAAATGATTAAGCAAGTGTCTGAATGAAATGAAATTTATTCAGCCAAAAACTACAAGAAAATAGCTTCAAAATTACACCAGAACGAGCTTCGTAGCGAGCAGGGTTCATACGCAGCGCTACCATTGGCATCGGCAAATATTCGCTAATAATGAAGAATGTCGCGCTACATTTGCCTTTGGCAGTACAGTACTGTACTGCATAAATCTCGCGAGATATGGTTCTCACTCTTCAGTGCACCAGCCGCCGAGCTGGAGAGCGGACATAGGCCTGCTGCGCTCCCGCTCACTCGCACTCTCTTCACAGGCTTTAACCCTTCTTGCCCGGGCTCGCCATCCTAAGGACTTGTTGAGATCCGGGCGATCTGGCCGAAAAACGTCTTTAATAGGCTACCTGTATCTTTGTTATTTTAACTGCTAGAGAATTTCCACGCATCTCTAAACGTAGTGCTGTTTCTAATCTGTAAACTGGCATTGAGTAGAGCTCCCTAGGTCAGCTGGTTCAGTTGTGATGACAATTTCCGTGGAGAGATTATATGCGATGTTCGCAATATCGGACCTTTGCAGACACTAATTTCGTCATAGCATACAATAACAATATTGATTCGACGTCTCCTTCTTGGTTTCGGAGGTGCGGTGTCACAAAGACAGGCTTTGTTTACATGCGTCGGACGCACGGCTTTCAAACCAAGATTAATAGGCTTTCAAGCTTAAAGATTTTAAAATGACACCCGGGCTCCTGGCCATCTGCCGCGGTGTAATTTTAAAATGCTGCCCGGGCGGGAAGGGTTAAGGGCCTGCAAACGGCTTCAAATTACCAGAACGTTCCTGAACGGGTCCCGCAGCCAAAGGGTTAAATATAACAAGTTATTGATACAGATAAGGTTGCAAAGTATTAGGGTATACAGTATAGTATGGATTAAACCAACAAAACATTGTTAACACTTTAGTTAATTATATAGATACAACTGCATAATATTAGGATATATTACAAAGGCACTTTAATGTGTTTCAGCAGCAGTGTTATAACATATTTGTATGATCAACACACACCACCAGGGGATTGAACCCTGGAGTGTGTGGGGGTGAGAGCTGAAGTATGGAGGTGAGGTAGTGATCGAATGGTATTGGAATATGTGAACACTAGCATGAGACAAGGGAAGTGTGCCTGAAGACTGGAAATCAGGCTTACTAATCCCCCTATATAAAGGGAGACAAGAGTGTGTGGCAATCACAGGGGGATAGGTCTCCTTAGCATAGTAGAGAAGATGTACTGTAGGATAGTATTGTATGTATGTATGTGTGTGTGTATATACATAGGCACATACCCCATAGTTGGGGGGTGGCCAACATGAGACAGAGCCCAAACAGAAAATAAAAAAAACTCACACATCTAGGTCACCCAGGAGAAGACCCAGAGACCCAGGTCCATTTGAGGTCACCAGCAAACGATTCCAAGGTCCCAAACCTCCCGGAGAGGTTCTAGTCTCAGCAGGCAAACACACAGTGAAGCTTCACCCCCACAATACCCGCCCACCTCACATCCAGGCATGAAATGACACTTCATATACACATGTAGGATAGTGGTCGAAAGAATAAGAGAGGTAACAGAACAATGGGTTGGTGAGGAACAGGATGGGTTTAGGAAGGGAAGAGGCTGTGTAGATGGTAGACCAGACCTTCTCTTTGTGGAGAAATATCCGGAGAATGGACGGACGTTGTATGCTGCCTCCATTGACTTGGAGACGGCCTATGACAGAGTTAATATAGAAAGTTTGTGGAATGTACAGAAGATAGTTGGTAAGTTGAGGGAAGCAGTGAAGAGCATGTACGAGGCTGCAAGGGCAACAGTGTAGAGGATGAATAGAGTGATTCTTTGATATGAATGTTGGGCTAAAGCAAGGGTTTAAAATGTCCCCATGATTGTTCAGTATATTATATACTGTATGTACAGTTTGGTACTTGGGAGATCTGCCGGTGGTGGGGCCGAGGCCGCCACTATCGCCAGACTTAGATGCGGCTGGGGAAAGTTCAGAGAGCTGATGCCACTACTCACTGAGAAGACTCCCTCTCCCCTTGAAGGGAAAGGTATACACTTCATGTGTTAGAAGCGCAATGACCTATGCTTCAGAAACATGGCTTGTCAAAGTGGATGATATCAACAGAATGGAATGCAACAAGATGAGATGTGTACTAGTGGGCTTGGATGATTCGGGCATGTGGAAAGGATGGATGAACTAATTTGGGTGCCATGATGCAAGTCTGTGAACGTGGGGGGAGCTGCACCAAGAAAGATGTGGGATCAGACCTTATGGTGGTCAGGCAATGGAGAATCTCAGCTCATTTAAGTAATTGGGCAGTGTAATGTGTAAAGATGGGATAATAGTGGATTAACCTCGCCGCTGCGTACCCCCTATAGTATACAGCCACCCCTGTGTGGAGGTATTTAGATGGTTTCCTTCACTCAAATCGTCATCGTACCATAAATATCATTAATACTTATCCATATGCGCCTATTTTACGTTGATTATAAAGGTATTAACCTGTTACAGCAATAAAACAAGTGGAAACAGCGTTTGGCTGGTCAAAATTGGCAACAGAGGCCGGGAGTTGTAATCGTCGAGTGTGAGCCAGCCTCCCGCTCCTCCACTCCTCCCCACGTCTGGAGAGAGACTGTCGATCGATACTCTCTCTCTCTCTCTTGCACTCGCTTGGTAACACATATGAGCACAGCCTGCTAGCAACTCGCTATTGTTAGCACGAAAATATACCTAAGAATAAGGGAATAAGAGGAAGAATAGGTGATAATGGGGAGGGGGGGGGGGGGGGAGGGGGGGAAGGAGGGGATGTGGAGGAGTGATATTTGCCATGGCCAAGGGGCAATTAACAAAAAAATAATAATAATACAAAATTGATACTGGGCTGATTTAAATGTTTTTTTTTTACGCTTTGGATTATATGAGGAGATCTGCAGTGCACCGGTAAACCTCTTATAAGGAGATCCGCACTTGCCGGGTTAAGTGCGAGATACGGTACAACAGGGGAAGAGGATTGTAGGAACGCTGAAAGCAGTGAGAAGGAATAGGATGGTAAGCATAAAAGTAAATAAGTCATTGTATGATAGTGAGGTAATCCCAACATTGACATATATGAGAGTGAAGCATGGGTGTTGTTGGAGAGACATGAATCAAGAGTGAGAGGGCTGGAGATAAGTATTTAAAGAAGTGCTTGTGGAGTCACAATGAGAGGTAGACGGTGAAGGAGGAATAATGTGAGTGTTGTGGTCGGTCATGTGAAGCATAATTATGGTGAATGAAAGAATGACTAAAACAGAGTATGAGAGTGAGGTGGAAGGGCAAACAGAGTATGAGAGTGAGGTGGAAGGGCAAACAGAGTATGAGAGTGAGGTGGAAGGGCAAACAGAGTATGAGAGTGAGGTGGAAGGGCAAACAGGGAAAGGCAGACCAAAAATTAGGTGGAGGGATGGAGTTGAGAAACATTAGCCCTCTCACATCCTTATGACGCAGAGGTTGCCAGATTAGCAATAAGAAATAGATTTATCTCACTCTATTAATTACCTCTCCAAAATTAGTTTTCTGCCCACAGCTAAACTCAAAGACAACTGCAGAGGTTGAAGTAAATAAACTAAAGGTTTATAAATACCCCTGACGGTAACAAAGGCTTTAAAGTATCCCTAATAGGCTCAAAATTGCATCAAGGACGTGAGAGGGTTAAGTGAAAACAGTGTTGGGTGGGAGGAGGGGTGTCAGCTTACAGATGACTGAGGTGCATGGTGGTGATTCAAGACAAGACTCAAGACAGAGCCTAAATTAATGGTGTCATGGTACTGAAGGTGTTAACCCTTTCAACATGATGATGTCTTTTTACCTTAGCAACCGGCCGAAGGCCGGTCGCTTTTAAATTACAGGCTCGCTATCGCTCGCCAGGAAAAAATTGACACCTAAATGGCACGAAAAGTCTTAACATTGACAGAAATAGGGCGAAAGTTCTTAAAATCGCCAAACTAATGGGGCGAACGTCTTAAAATCTCAAAGGCAATGGGACTAAGCATGAGGGAAAAGGGGTCCAGAAAAAATATCCCTCAAGTGGAAATCTCCCCTTAAGAAGGTGCTATGTTATTCAGTGGGTTTATTGAGATCGTATTTACCCCTTATATATAATTAATATATATAACCCCTTCAGTACCATGGTAACATGTTTATTATATTATGGTTATTATTATATGGGTACATTAACCCCTTCAGTACCATGGTAACATGTTTATTATATTATGGTTATTATTATATGGGTACATTAACCCCTTCAGTACCATGGTAACATGTTTATTATTATATTATGGGTACATTAACCCCTTCAGTACCATGGTAACATGTTTATTATATTATGGTTATTATTATATGGGTACATTAACCCCTTCAGTACCATGGTAACATGTTTATTATATTATGGGTACATTAACCCCTTCAGTACCATGGTAACATGTTTATTATATTATGGTTATTATTATATGGGTACATTAACCCCTTCAGTACCATGGTAACATGTTTATTATATTATGGGTACATTAACCCCTTCAGTACCATGGTAACATGTTTATTATATTATGGTTATTATTATATGGGTACATTAACCCCTTCAGTACCATGGTAACATGTTTATTATATTATTATATTATGGGTACATTAACCCCTTCAGTACCATGGTAACATGTTTATTATATTATGGTTATTATTATATGGGTACATTAACCCCTTCAGTACCATGGTAACATGTTTATTATATTATGGGTACATTAACCCCTTCAGTACCATGGTAACATGTTTATTATATTATGGGTACATTAACCCCTTCAGTACCATGGTAACATGTTTATTATATTATGGGTACATTAACCCCTTCAGTACCATGGTAACATGTTTATTATATTATGGTTATTATTATATGGTACATTAACCCCTTCAGTACCATGGTAACATGTTTATTATATTATGGGTACATTAACCCCTTCAGTACCATGGTAACATGTTTATTATATTATGGTTATTATTATATGGGTACATTAACCCCTTCAGTACCATGGTAACATGTTTATTATATTATGGATATGGTACATTAACCCCTTCAGTACCATGGTAACATGTTTATTATATTATGGTTATTATTATATGGGTACATTAACCCCTTCAGTACCATGGTAACATGTTTATTATATTATGGTACATTAACCCCTTCAGTACCATGGTAACATGTTTATTATATTATGGTTATCTTTAGACAAATGTTCTCAACTTTGGAAGGATCTGTGCAAGTCAAATGAATCATTGAGGCTTAGATTCCTAGAGGTATTGCCTAAGTGTGTGAATTTGTATTTTGTTTTTGTGTTCATGTTTTCTGTTGTGTTGTCCCTATTCTGGCTCTCCCCCCCCCCCCTCAAAAAAATAAAAATAAAAATAAAAATAAAAAATAAAAAGGAAAAGTGGGTATTTGGCCTGAGTATATAGATAGATAGATAGATAGACAGATAGATAGATAGATAGATATAAATTAAATCATTCATATTGTTTACCCCTTCGATTCCAAGAGGTTCTTCCTAGGCTAAATAAAATAGTTTAATAATAGCAAAGTAAAATAAAGGAATACATCATGGTACAGTGAAATAATTAACTGTGTAACTACAGAGGCAGCACAACACCACAGTCCACCACAGTCACATCTGTTATGTTAGTGTGGTTGAATGCTGCCTTCACCACCTCCAGTCCACTATCTACATTGCCAAAGACATTACTCCAGGGGAAACCAGACCAATCCTTGGTGAAGATAATAAACTGGGCATTAACATTATTACGGCTTGGTCCACCATATGATGCCACAGTCCCTGCCTTGGCTGACTCAGTGTACTTGTTGGTCTCAGAGTGAGTCACCAGTGAGGCTCCTCCTTCACCATTGTTGTACTGGTAGTCACCACCTCTCACACACTCACCTGACCTACCCTTGCTCAGCATTACAGTGTTGAGGTATGAGTGTCCACGTTGGCCGGTACACAACAGCATAAACTGTGTTGCAAAGGTGTTACTAGGCCTCAGTCTGATGTGAACCCTCCCTCTTGTTGACCCTCCCCAAGCAAGGTCCAGGAAGGTCAGGGTGGAGGAAGGCTCTAACAGTTCCAACAATTCACTTACCTGTAACACAAACAACACTATTAGCACAAAGGAAAGCAAGCAACAACAAATATGCTGAACCCCTTCAGTACAATGACACCCTAATAACCTTTAATACTGGCTAACAGTAGAACATTTTATGAAGTTCAAGAAATCCTATGGCTTAAAAAGTGCATGATAATGGAATGTTTATAAATGAACACAACATAATAATTATTAAGTGATAAAAAAGAGCAATACTAAAATACTAACAGCAATATAATTTAAATTGTTAACAATTACTATTTACTGTTGATGAAGTAAATTAACACGAGATGGAGCCACACAGATTAACTGGAAATTAATGTCATTATTAGAAATATAATATTAATTCTATCAATAAAGATAAGGAGTAAGAAAATTGAATGGTTGGGAGGTGGAAATGAGAAGAAAGAATGTCTGGACAGAAATTGAAAGAGGCAAGCCTAAACCAAAAATGTTGTAATTAATACAAGGTTGTGATAATAGGTACACTCACAGGTGTGGATATTGGGTTAACATTAAGGGGAGGTTTCTAGTGTGTTGCTTAGACCTCCATCAAGCTTAAAATTACATCCCCTAGACCCCCTTTCAAGATAATTATGTACATTTTTCGGTAGAAAAATGTCCCGGCCGAAGGCCGATTCCTCTTAGGTTACAGGCTCGCTATCGCTCGCCAGGAAAAAAATCAACACCTAAATGGCACGAAAGGTTTTAAAATTGACGGAAATTGGGCAAAAGTTATTAAAATCGACAAACTAATGGGGCAAACGTCTTAAAATTTCAAAAGCAATGGGGTAAACATAAGGGAGAAGGAAGTTCGAAAAAAAAATCCTCAAGTGGAAACCTCCCCTTCATACAAGGTTAAAGAATTGTACACACAAAGTAAAGGAGAGACAATGGTTCAGTCATTGATGTTCATTATGGTCCATATCTAACCAACAACCAAATGATGGTTATTATGGTCCATATCTAACCAACAACCAAATGATGGTTATTATGGTCCATATCTAACCAACAACCAAATGATGGTTATTATGGTCCATATCTAACCAACAACCAAATGATGGTTATTATGGTCCATATCTAACCAACAACCAAATGATGGTTATTATGGTCCATATCTAACCAACAACCAAATGATGGTTATTATGGTCCATATCTAACCAACAACCAAATGATGGTCATTATGGTCCATATCTAACCAACAACAAAATGTTGGTCATTATGGTTCATATCTAACCAACAACCAAATGATGGTTATTATGGTCCATATCTAACCAACAATCAAATGATGGTCATTATGGTCCATATCTAACCAACAACCAAATGATGGTCATTATGGTCCATATCTAACCAACAACCAAGCAAATATGACCAACATTGTTGGACATATGGTGGTGTAATGGTTAAGGTGGCAAAAATCTGTGAGTGATAACCCAGGCTCGAATCCCGTCGGATCACATATATCTATCTATCTATCTATTGCCTGACGCCGTGATCCCCGAAGGGGTGGCCACGAACGAACCGCCCCCATGCACCTCTGTCCCCAGTCAGTCGACGCCCCTCCCCCCAACCAGCACCGCCTTCGTTCATGTACTTCCTCACTCCATCCTTCCACCTCTCATTCGGTCTACCTCTCCCTCTCTGTCCCTCCACCTCGCTCTCGTATACCCTCTTAGTCATTCTCTCGCTTTCCATACGTTCCATGTGGCCGAACCATCTCAAGTTGTTCCTTTTCACACTTTCCAGCACATCTACCTCCACACCACACCTCCTTCTTACTTCCTCATTAGTCTGTCTATCCCTCCATGTAACTCCGCACGCACGCCTTAAGTAATTAATTTCTACTGCTCTCACTCTTGGTCCGAGTCTCTCAACCAACGTCCATGCTTTGCTTCCGTAAGTCAGTGTCGGGATTACCACACTGTCATGCAAGGACTTCTTCACTTCCATACTGACCACCCTATTTCTTGTTACTGCTTTTAGCGTTCCTACAACCCTCTTCCCCTGTTGTACCCTCTCCCGCACTTCTTCATCCATAGTCCCATCTTTACTCAACACACTGCCCAGATACTTAAGAGAGTTGACGATCTCCATAGCCTGACCGTTCAGCTTCACCTCACACTCTGTGACTTCACCCCTTTCGAAGACCATAACCTTGCTCTTCCCCGCATTTACCTTCAAATTCCGTTTTTCGCACACTGTTCCAAACTCATTTACCAGACCCTGCAACTCCCATTCATTATCACTCATCAGAACTGTATCATCCGCAAACAGCAGTATAGGTAGCTTCCACTCAATTACCTCCCTTTTCAGCGATACAACAACATCCACTGCTCTTGATAGTATTTCTTTCATGACTCCATCCATATATACAGTAAACAACCACGGGAACATCACACACCCCTGTTTCAAACCAACATTCAGGTCAAAGAACTCGCTCTGCTCACTCTCCACACGTACTGCCGCCTTTGCACCCTCATACATGCTCTTCACTGCTTTCAGCAACTTGCCCTCTACTCCGTATATTCTAAGTACTTTCCACAAACCTTCTCTATCCACTCTGTCATAGGCCTTCTCCAAGTCCATAAAGGCAACATACACCTTTTGTTTCTTCTCCAGAACACAATTCAGGGTAAAAATCTGATCTACACATCCTCTTCCCTTCCTAAAACCTCCCTGCTCGTCGCCTATCCATTTCTCCGTTCTCACTCTCACTCTCTCAATCACTACCCTACTGTATACCTTCCCTACTACGCTTAGAAGACATATTCCTCTGTGGTTACCACACACTCCTCTTTCCCCTTTGCCCTTATATAGGGGGACTATTATGCCAGTCTTCCAGTCATCGGGTGCACTCCCCTTCTCCCATGCTAGTTTGCACATTTTCCATACCCATTCTATCACTATCTCACCACCATACCTCAACATTTCCCCACACACTCCATCTGTTCCTGGTGCTTTCCCCAACTTCACTCTTTTCATGGCTTCCCACACTTCTGACCTCCTGATCCCCACCTCCTCCTCCACTACTTCTCTTCTTCTCCCTCCCATACCATATCCAGCTATGTTTGCTGGCTCTTCATTCCTTACATTTAGCAACTCACTGAAGTACTCCCTCCATCTTTCGACTCTCTCTTGCTTCTCGGCTAGCATTCTCCCATTCTTATCTTTCACATCCTTACTGTTTCCCTTGCTACCTTCCCTAACTTTCTTGACTTCTTTCCAGAACAGTTTCTTACTCTCCCTCCATTTTACACTCAGATTCCTTCCAATCACATATATACTTTAATTAATTTCATTGGGGGTGTTTGGTGTTGTAGTGAAATTAATAAAATATAGAATATGGCTTCTGTGAGCATGTTTATTGCTGAATGTGTAAAATATATGATATTGTGAAACTGAAATTAGGTTTATTTAACATGTCCAATACCAGCAATGACAGAGAGCCGTCACTAGATAAATCACTCCCCCAGTCCCAGCGACGGTTGGTAGCCATTGGTAATATATGATCCCTGTAACTGCCAGTATCAGGCAGTGCCTGGTACCACAACGTTTGAGCACTGCTCTAAGACCTTGGCAACACTTCTCAGCTTATATCCAAGCCTCCACAGACTGGGAGAGGCAGTATTCCTCCATCATTTGAGGTGGGAGGTTGTTATATCTTGTCTGCAGCAATTTTGGCCACATTGCTTGGGACTGGGGGGGTAAATTTATGTTCTAGTACCCTATGGTACAATATGGGTGGGCGGGTGCCCAACCCCGAAAAGGGTTGAAATAGGGGAGCTATCCCCCCGCCAAAGGTGGCTTTCTAGGGCCTTTCCTAGCTGATGCTGAGAGGATTGGGTTCTAGTCATGTGGTGATGGGCTGGTCTATCAGAGTGAGAACTGAGTGATCTCTGCCATACCCATAGCTTACTCTGACTGTTCCTTTTACTTATTTATTTTCTAGATCTCAAGTGACGGCGTCTCTTGTGTGGATTGACCTCCTAATCTACCAAGATTGGAAGCCAAAGCGTCACATCTTTCCTTTGCCCCTCAACTTTCTCTTCATAATTGCTGAGTGGCACAGATCCCTGGGTGGGGCTTTGGTTTCCCGGACGTTTCCGCACCCTCCTCAGCTCCCCGCCATGGAGTGGCTTCGGTCACCCAGGCTTTATTGTGGTCGGCAGGGAGGGTTCTGTGGGGGCGCTCGGTTATGGCCTTGGCCTTGCTCGGCGCCTTGGGGCTGTTCGGCCAGGCAGCTTGGGGAAAAACAACAACAACAACAACAATATGGGTTAATAAAAATACAAACTTGGATATGTGAGGAAGAGAGAACATAGACCATTACAGAAGAGTAAACTGTGATATGTACCTCATTTGTTCAGATAAGAGAAAATGTATGACAAGAAAACAAGAACTGTATTATTATTGAAGATAATTCTGGAAAGGCATTATAATATCTAACCAAGAAAATAGGTTAAAGGAAGAGGAACTAACAACAATATCATTATTGGCACACCTATACCATCCAGTGAGATTGTAAGGTAGTAAAAGTGAGGCTGATTAACAGGTAATGAAAGGAAAATATACCGGTAACTCAAACACAAGATTATTAAAAGCAATTTAGGAAGTGAAGAAGTGCTGGAGCGACCTTGGTGACCCTGGTGTCTGGGTATTCTCCTGGGTGACCTAGATGTGTGTGAATTTTGTGTTTTGTCTGTGTTTTCTCGTTGTTTTGTCTTGTGTTTTGTGTTTTCCCTGTTCTGGCTCTGTCTTGAGTCGGCCACCCCCAAGAAAATTAAAACAAAATATAATAAAAGAGAATAAAATAGAAAAAAAAACAAAAAATAGGAAAAGTGGGGATTGGGCCTGAGCATATAGATAGATAGATAGATAGATAGAAGAACACCAAGGATAATACTGTATACTTATTATGGAATTGTAAGAAAAACAAGTGCAAATACAAATATTGTACCGATATGGGGTATAGATACGAATTTACTGTAGTTGATGTTGTTTATGTTGTTCCCCAGGCTGTCTGGCCGAACAGCCCCAAGGTCATGAGCAAGGCCAAGGTCATAACTGAGTGCCCCCACAAAACCCTCCCTGCTTTACCACAAGGAAAGCCTAGGTGACCGAAGCCGCTCCCAGGCGAAGAGCTAAGGAGGGTGCAGAAAAGCCAGGGACACCGAAGACCCACCCAAGGCCCTGTGCCCCTTAACAATTATGAAGAGAAAGTTGAGGGTCAAAGGAAAAATGTGATGCTTTGGCTTCTAGTCTGCCAACCTCTAGGTTGGCAGTAGAGAGGTCAATCCACGGAAGACAAGCCGCCACTTGAGATCTAGAAAATATATAAGTAAATTAAACAGTCAGAGTAAGCTATGGGTATGGCAGAGAATGGTCAACTCTCACTCTGATAGACCAGCCCATCACCACATGACTAAAACCCAATCCTCTCAGCATCAGCTAGGAAAGGCCCTAGAAAGCCACTTTTGGCAGGGGGGGGGGGGGGGGAGAGAGATAGCTCCCCTATTTCAACCCCTTTCAGGGTTGAGCACCCTGTAGTTATTGTATATGGCAAATAATGGAAGGATACGGAGAAGTGAAAAGTAGAAGCCAAAGATGTTAAACTTGGGCAAGATACCTACTGTAGATAATATAATAGATAAAGGAGAGGGACTGGTGAAATAAACAAACAAATATAAGGTCTCAGCAAGTATAGAGAAGAACCTAGCTAACATACACTATGGGCCTTCTTCTTTCTTATGTTGTTTAATACATTGCATGTTGTAGGTTAATACAAAGGGATAATACAGTATATGTGTTTAGCCTCCCAGCCCACTAGAAGTAGCACTTGATGTAAGATTCTAGGATAATAATCAAGTACAACTTAAGCAAATGTCAGGGAGTTAACTAGACTGTGAGACATTGAAGGAGTGAAAACTTGAAGCCTGCTGAGTGTACTGAATAGTGACCACTAACTCCTAAACTAACAGCTCTTTTTGACGAGTGGGTCCCACTAGTACTGTATAAAGAACTTACAGGTTGTGTGCGAACATGGGAGGGTGCAGGTTCATCTCGGAGACAATGCAGAAAACATTTTCCTTCACCAGCAGATATCTTGGAGGAGCGAAGGCGACCTTCGTCTTGTTGGACCCCGTACAATTTTCCAGCTTTAATCAACTTCCTCATGACTGGCTTAGTCTGTCAACAGTTACCAAATTATTACTTAATGATACAGTACTGGTGTAGTATTATTATTATAATGTAATGATACAGTACTGGTGTAGTATTATTATTATTATACTGTAATGATACAGTACTGGTGTAGTATTATTATTATAATGTAATGATACAGTACTGGTGTAGTATTATTATTATACTGTAATGATACAGTACTGGTGTAGTATTATTATTATACTGTAATGTAAAACTTGCAAAATAAACAAACCAAAACAGGGACAACACAATATAAAGACAAAAGAACTTATCAAAATCGCTATGTGGAAATAATGCTTTAGTAAAATATAATTATAACAGTGTTTAACCCGGGAACTGCAGGAAGACTCTTAACCCACTGAGACCCAGCGTCGCACGTGATGCGTCGGCAGTGTTTGATCACCAGCTCCCAGCGACGCATCACGTGCGTCCGGCGTATTAAAATCAGTTACGTGGCTCGTAAGGTAGGAAATGGCGGGAGAATAGGAGGGGGAGGTACCGTAGTGTGTGGGCGAGCCGGGCCGGTAGGTGTGAGCGGGCCAAGACAGCCGCGCGGCTGGTGGTGAAGGGCTTAGTGGGGCTACTTTACCCACTTACTTCACCGCGACTTTGGACCTTCATTACTCCAGTCGTATGGGAGCTAGAGGGTTGAGATTTGTGTGAGACACTCCTTAGGATGTACACATTAGAATGTCATACTCAGTATTCACCCTAGTGCTGCCGGGCGGGTGGTCATGTGGGGGAGGTGAACTTTCGACCCCCCCTCCACGCCCCCCAAATGACCGAGGCGAGTATTTTTTTATTTTTTTCTTCATTTCTCACCTTTCTCTTCCATTTTAGCTAAACAAAAAATGTTGAGGGGGGGGGCCCCCAAAAAAAAAATCATATCAGAGGTGATTTTTTTTTTTTTTTTTTTCATTTCTCACCCTTGTCTTCCATTTTAGCAAACAATAAAAAAAAGTGAAAATCGCTTGGGAATAGGATGAACAAAATAATATAACTAGCCGGGGCTCAGCGGGTTAAGAGTTCCCCCGGCGGACTGCGGGAAGACTCTTAACCCGTACAGCCCCAGCGACGCGTCTGACGCGTCGGCGATGTATGTAACGCACAGCCCCAGAGACGCGTCTGACGCGTCACCCTAATTGCGCCGACCGTAACCTCAGGTGTAGCCACTCAAGAGGGCTCAGATTTGTATGGGAACTGTGTACGTATCCCACGCAACCGTGCCGATGGTTGAAAACTCTCAAAGTCCACGTGCGTGCGCGTGAGCGCGCAATAACCTGGTTTTTTGGGGTAATTGCCTTCAATTTTTTACTCTTGTAAAATACGTTTTCGGGGGCTCTGTAGGACCATTCTTTAAGCTTTTTGAGCGTTTTTTCGTGGTTTTTCCTTCATTCCTAACCCATTCGCTATTGTTTCTGGAATAAAAACCATTTTTTGAAAACCGGCCGGGTTCTGGTGAACAAACATTACAAAACTAGCCGGGGCTCCACGGGTTAAGAGTCAGGGGGAAAAAAAATCCATTTAAAACACCCCCCCAAAAAAAGAAAAACAAAAAAAAAATCTTGTTTTTATTTTTTATTTTTTTTTTTGCCCTTGGGCCATGCCAAATATCACTCCTCCACCTCCCCCACTTTCCTCACCTCCTTCAGTTATCACCTATTTTCCCTGTTATTCCCTTATTCTGTGGTATATTATCGTGCAAACATTAGCGAGTTGCAAGCAGGGCATTGTCATCACTGTTAGCAAGCGAGTGCAAGAGAGAGAGAGTATCGATCGACAGTCTCTCTCCTGACATGGAGAAAAGTGGTGGGAAGGGAGGTTGCCTCAGCCATACATTATGTAACTCTCGGCCTGTATCGCCGATTTTGACCATCCAAACGCTGTTTCCACTTGTTTTGTTGTTGTAACAGGTTAATACCTTTATAATCAACCTATAATAGGCGCATATGGATAAGTATTAATGCTATTTATGGTAAAATAACGATGATAGTGATGGGAACAGCTCAAATACGTCAGCACAGGAGTGTGGTGTCTCATACCCCCCATGCGCACTTCAGAGGTTAAAAGATTGTTAATAATAAATAACAAAAATATATTTGTTTATGTCTCCCATTGCAACTTTACAGAAGCACTGGTGTTAATTCATTCCTTTAATAATGAGAAACAAAAATATATTTGTTTGTTTCCATTGCAACTTTATATGAGTATTGGAGTTAATTAATTCCCTTAACCTGTTCAGTACCGGTGACGGCTTTGTTGTTGGATTTCAGCTACATTTAGACGGTTTTATGAAGCTTAGGAAAGCTATATGGTAGCTAAACGGATTAATTGAGATAGTCTGTAGCCTTAAAATCGGTAAACGTCTTGCCTAAACTGAGTAAAATCACCTAATACTTGCCAAAATATATTGACATATACGCCACCGGTACGGAAGGGGTTAATAATAAGTAACAACAATATATTTACTCATGCCTCCATTTTGCAACTTCATAAGACCAGTGTTATTTCAATCCGAGCACAACCTTCAATTATGATGACTTAAAAGATAACACAAGGGAAGAGACAATTATGACAATGACTTATAAGACAACACAAGGGAAGAAAGAATTATGATAATGACTTATAAGACAACACAAGGGAAGAGACAATTATGATGACTTATAAGACAACACAAGGGAAGAGACAATTATGATGACTTATAAGACAACACAAGGGAAGAGACAATTATGATGACTTATAAGACAACACAAGGGAAGAGACAATTATGATGACTTATAAGACAGCACAAGGGAAGAGACAATTATGATAATGACTTATAAGACAACATAAGGGAAGAGACAATTATAATAATGACTTACAAGACAACACAAGGAAAGAGACAATTATGATAATGACTTATAAGACAATACAAGGGAAGAGATGAGTTGAGGGCAAGCTGAAACCCAAATTATAATATTATGTTAACCCGGGAACGGCGAGAACACTCTTAACCCTGCAACTGCTGGAAGACCATTAAGAGTTTCCCCGGGCGACTGCTGTTAGACTCTTAACCCTTAAAAAGCGGCACACCACATAAGTCGAGTTGAAAAAACTGGCAAAAAACGGGTGAAAAAAGGGTGGAAATCGAGTGAAAATGGGTGGGATAGTAATGATCCATACGTCCGACATCTGTGGCCTCCCGGCCCACACTAACTCCAGTTCCCCCACCGCGCGGGAGGATGACAGTGTAACCAATAGTTCGCTAAAAGTGAGCAAGGTAGCAAAATCAGCTAAACTTCCATCTTCGAGGTAACACTGTCAGTGCTCCACGAGTGCTACGTAGCTGTATGTGGCGTCATTGTGTAGCGATTTCCACCTAGTTTTTGGCGCAATACAGTTCCTTTCATACTGATGGTTGATATAGCAGTCAGAATGGCCTGAAAAGGCCCAAAACGGCCACAGAGGACCCGCTAATCTAGGGTTAAGAGTCTGGGAAAAAAAAATCCATTTAAAACACCCCCCAATTTTTTTTTTTTTTGCCCCTGGGCCATGCCAAATATCACTCCTCCACCTCCCCTCATTCCCCACCTCCTTCAGTTATCACCTATTTTCCCTGTTATTCCCTTATTCTGTGGTCTATTTTCGTGCTAACATTAGCGAGTTGGTAGCAGAGCGTTGTCATCACTGTTACCAAGCGTGGGAAAGAGCGAGAGAGCGACTATTGCGTAACAGTGTCTCTCCAGACAAGGGGAGGAGAGGAGGGGAAGGGGGTTGCCTCAGCCATACATTATGTAACTCCCGGCCTGTATCGCCGATTTTGACCATCCAAACGCTGTTTCCACTTGTTTTATTGATGTAACAGGTTAATACCTTTATAATCAACCTATAATAGGCGCATATGGATAAGTATTAATGCTATTTATGGTAAAATAACGATGTTAGTGATGGGAACAGCTCAAATACGTCAGCACAGGAGTGTGGTGTCTCATATCCCCCATGCGCATTTCTTAGGTTAAGGGGACCGTCCTGTTCATGACCCACCTTCTAGGTCTTACTTCCAATGTAAATGCAATTTGGCACAGGTGTAGGGTAGAGGCACCAAAGGAGACGCAAAAAGTGTGAAAGTTTTCAAGAAAAAAATCAGTGTGTCAAGCTCATTCATTCTTTTAACTTTAAACTCACTTGATATATTACCAAATGGTTATTCTTTTAATGGATGTGTCAATGTTTGATATATTTCAAGTATTTTCCGAGATAAGAGGTCCAATATCAAGTGCGTCTCCTTATGACCACCAAACCCTAAGTAGACGCACCCCAGTCCAGTGCAGACGAACGTCTGTTTTTTTGTATTAATATGTGAGTAATTTGATTATTTAGTAGAAAATATTTATACCACTTATACTTCTAGCTTAAACTAAAGTATGCTGATAGTGGGCCTACATTATACATCTATAAAGAAAATAAATTGTGAAAGACTTGGCCCGAATCCTAAGCCATTTTTGGCAACATTTCCAAATAGCTACGAAAACTACATCAACGTGTAGTGAATACCAACCAACATCCGACTCTATATATATTTTCTTTAAAATATCGCGCCGCAGTGAAGTTACAATGGTCGAGAATTGCACATTTGTTGGTAAAAAGCAACCCCGCCACCCTTCCCCTGCCTAGCTAGTTTGCGAGGGAGGGGGGAGGAAAGGAGGGGGAAAATATGCAATAGCGCTTATATCTCTCATATATATCAATATTATATCACCACAAAGCACATGAATGCATATAAGATGCATAGTAACAAAGAAATATGCGAAATAACCCACAAATTACCGATTCGCGAAGTGGGGGAGGAGAGAGAAATAAAGGAGTGTCGATTTCCCTCTCTCCTTCGCCCCCCACTGGCACAACCCTCTACTAAAGGGTTGTGCCACTGGCCCCACCGCACGGCAGCACGAGTCACTCCAGTGAGGGAGTCAGAGGGACGTCCAAACAAGTAGACCTATGTCTCGTTGATGTTCAGTCACGGTCAATGAAAAAGTGCAATTTGGCCACATTTAGACCCCTGAGTGTGTGAGTGTGTGGGTGTGTGTGTGTTGTAAAGCTGGGTATCGAAAGCTCACACTTAGACCTACGTGACAAAAACAAATTGTACGATTATTTCTGTAATTATTTAGTCTTTATTCGATAGTTCATACACTATTTATTTATATTTTCCATTTCTGTTAGTTTGTAGTTGTAGTTCATGCACTATTAATTCAATATTCTTGCAACTGAAATAAGATATAATATTATAAATAGGGCAGATAACTTTGATAAATAACACTAAACCTATGGAGACACACACCACCACCCCATCCAGGCGCGTCTCTATATGGCCCGCACGTGTGCGTCTCCATTGGGCCTCGAAGTCAAATGAAGGTAGCTCCACCACCATCAAAGGAAACTCGACCATGAATACAGGAGGAGGTGGGGCGAGATTGGGGTTTACCATGCATGCGGTTTATGCCCTTCTAAACCCAGTTTGAAAAAATGCGTCTCCATTGGTTTTGGACCATATCATGAACCAATGGGGACGCACCCACTTTCACGAGCACTCGTTCATGCAAGAGTCATGAAACCATGCAGGAGTATAGTTCAAGACATGCTCTTTCCATTTGAAACAAAAGAAAAACGATCAGAGTTAGAGAAGTAGGAAAAAAATGAGCTGTGAAAAAATCGCTTTCTTAGGTTTGGGCTAAGTTATACCCCGAAAATCTCATTTTTATTTTTGTTATTTTTTCTCAAGATAAATGTGTGTCCTATTAGGCTGGTAGTCTTTGAGAACATCACTAATAGCATAAAGTATTATTTGATGTATTTGTTTTCTTTTCAGGTACTTTAGTTTTTTGCATGGCAGTTTTTTTGCATGAAGTGCGTCTCTACTGGACAATTCGTCTCCTTTGGTATCTCTACCCTATGTGACCATAAAACTAGATCAAATTTTTTTTTTTCCTTTTTCTTTTAATTTAGGTAAAACATAGGTTGAAAACTATATGCCGCATAAACTCCTACATAAATCCCTATAGCACCTGCTGTATATGATCAAACAACTCACAATAGGTGTGTCTGTAGTTTTTGTTAAAACAAAATATATATTTTGTGTATTTTTGGATTTAGTTGATTATGATATTAACCCTCTCACCACGGAAGGGCTCTTGAACGCCCATAAAAAAGCATATAACAGGTACCCGGATGGTATCTTGAACGCCCAGTGGTTGAAAGCCTGTGAGCTTCGTGTGCGAGGCGTCGGTCCGACGCATGTAAACAACAGCCGGCTGGACCGTCGCCCCGCATCTCCGGCCACAAGAAGGAGAGCGTCGCTTGTTCGTGTGTGCCTGTATGTTGTTGTTAAGTATCGAAAAGTGGTGTAAAGTGGCTGTTTTGGCCATAAAGTTATCTCCAATGAAATCATCATCGCAGCTCAACCAGTTGACTTAGAGAGCTCTACTTAATGCCATTCTACAGGTAAATAACACAGCTATGCTTGGGGATGCGCGGGAATGCGGGAAGCAGTCTGATTAACGAATATACGGTAGCCTAGCCTAGACGTTTTTCGGCCAAAACACCCGGGTTTCGAGGAATATATATATAATACATAGCCGGGGCTGGAGGGTTAAGGTGAAATTATTTTGTAGAATTTTACGACTGTGACAACATGCTGCAACCAAACAAAGTTAGCTAGAGTAAATTAGCTTTGCAAAAAAATGTAGTGTTTTTAATTCCCTTTCCAATGGTATATACACCATTCCTATAGGTCCAATAATACATTTATTATAAGATCCCAAAGTGCGACAACACAGTTTTGAGAAAAACATGTGAAAGTCTAAGGTTATTAGGTGAATTATTTTTTTATTTATTTTTTTTATTTTGACAATATTTTACGCAGGAACACGGCAAAGTAGAAGATAAAGCGTATGGGAGGATGTAGAGTATTTTACGCTCTTTCCGTTTATATATGTATGATCCTCGTACGAAGAGTAGTTACTGAGCATGTCAATTTCAAAGTTCGCTATATAACGTTTTTAGAATTACAGGAAAAATTTGGAAAAAAAAAAAAAAAAACCCATTTCCAATGGGTTTTCACTAATAATATTTCACTGGCGTATGAAGTGATGTCGACTCTTGTTGAGTAAATACCTAATGGTATTTTCAGGATTTCTAGTTTTTTAAGCCTAAATAACCGGACGGTAAGCTTAACCCTTCCCGCCCGGGCAGCATTTTAAAATGACACCGCGGCAGATGGGCAGGATCCCGGGTGTCATTTTAAAATCTGTAAGCTTGAAAGCCTATTAACCCGTCCAGCCCCGGCTAGTTTTGTAATGTTTGTTCACCAGAACCCGGCCGGTTTTCAAAAAATGGTTTTATTCCAGAAACAATAGCGAATGGGTTAGGAATGAAGGAAAAACCACGAAAAACCGCTCAAAAAGCTTAAAGAATGGTCCTACAGAGCCCCCGAAAACGTATTTTACAAGAGTAAAAAATTGAAGGCAATTACCCCAAAAAAACAGGTTATTGCGCGCTCACGCGCACGCACGTGGACTTTGAGAGTTTTCAACCATCGGCACGGTTGCGTGGGATACGTACACAGTTCCCATACAAATCTGAGCCCTCTTGAGTGGCTACACCTGAGGTTACGGTCGGCGCAATTAGGGTGACGCGCCAGGCGCGTCTCTGGGGCTGTGCGTTACATACATCGCCGACGCGTCAGGCGCGTCGCTGGGGTTGTACGGGTTAAGCGTGTTTTGAAAGACGTGCGCCCGTCGCATGTAAACAAAGCCTGCCTTTGCGACACCGCACCTCCGAAATCAAGGAGACGTCGGATCAATGTTGTATGGTATGACGAAATTAGTGTCTGCAAAGCTCCGATATTGTCAACATCGTATCGAATCTCGCTCCACGGAAATCGTCATCACAACTGAACCAGTTGACCTAGAGAGCTCTACTCAACGCCAGTTTACAGATTGGAAACAGCACTACGCTTAGAGATGCATGGGAATTTTCTAGCAGTTAAAATTACAAAGATACGGGTAGCCTATTAAAGAAGTTTTTCGGCCAGATCGCCCGGATCTGAGTGCTGTCATTTAGAAGGCCAGCCCGGGCGGGAAGGGTAACAGGTTTTACTGGGCGACGGCGAGAAAGTTCTTAAGAGGGCAGGCCTTAAAAAAAACGTTTAAAAGGACCCAGTAGCACTTAAAACATTTTTTTTTCTCCATATATACCTCATATAACTTATCCACATGTGTCAATATCCCCTCCTTCCCCCCTCCCCTTCAATTATCACCTATTTTTCCTCTTATTACCATCTTTATTGGTGTATTTTTCATGCCAATATCTGAAACCCGGTTCTAGGGTGTGTTGTTGGTACCGAGCCTATAGATGCGAGAGAATGAGGGAGGGAGGTTCAGTGTGGCTGTAGGATGCAGAGAGAGAGGGTGTACGTCGCGGCTGTCTATCAACTCATGACTGGAGCAGCCGACTATAATTCGCGATTTTGACCATAAAAACGATATTCCCACTTGTTTTATTGTTGTTGTTGTTGTTCCCCAGGCTGTCTGGCCGAACAGCCCCAAGGTCTCGAGCAAGGCCATAAACGAGCGCCCCCACAAAATCCTCCCTGCTTACCACTAACAAAGCCCGGGTGACCGAAGCCACTCCAAGGCAGGGAGCTGAGGAGGGTGCGGAAACGCCCGGGAAACCAAAGCCCCATCCAAGGCCCTGTGCCCCTCAGCAATTATGAAGGGAAAGTTGAAGGGTAAGGGAAAAATGTGACGCTTTGGCTCCCAGTCTGCCAACTTCTAGGTTGGCAGTAGGGAGGTCAATCCACGGAAAAGACGCCGCCACTTGAGATCTAGAAGATATATAAGTAAAAGGAACAGTCAGAGTAAGCTATGGGTATGGCAGAGATCGCTCAGTTCTCACTCGGATAGACCAGCCCATCACCACATGACTAGAACCCAATCCTCTCAGCATCAGCTAGGAAAGGCCCTAGAAAGCCGCCTTTGGCGGGGGGATAGCTCCCCTATTTCAACTCCTTTCGGGGTTGGGCACCCGCCCTGTTTTATTGTTGTTACAGGTTACTATCTTCATAGTAAAGGTAAAATAGGCGCATATGAATAAGTAATAAAGATATTTATTGTAAAATGACGATTTTAGGCGGGAAAGAGGCCTAATATCGTCGCCCAGTTACATGGTGTCCACTATATACAGCTCGTGCTTTATAGGTTAAGATTTGTTTGTGTATCCAGATAATATTTCAATGTACACCCAACCCTCTGCTATCGCGGGTAATTGGTGCCCTAATTCTACCGCTATAGCAAGATTCGCCATAGCAGAACTGAAGAACTTATGGGAATTATTATAATTGGTGCAAAGGTCCATAATTTTGATCTATTTTTACCCTATTTCTTGCTATTTTCACATTTTGTTTACCATATATACTTATAAATACATATTATGAGGAGATTACTTACCACACATAATATATTTGAAATCAGTCATATATAGCCTAGCCTAACCCATCGGCATAATTTCGGCGCTTTCATCTGACACGGCGTCGGCGTCGGTAGCCTAGACCGGCGTTTGCTGTTTTGATGGCCCTGGGAATTTAATTCCTTCATCATTACCATCATCATTTGTGTTTTGTCTGTGTTTGTTCGTTGTTTTGTCTTGTGTTTTGTGTTTTCCCTGTTCTTGCTCTGTCTTGAGTCGACCACCCCCAAGAAAAAACAAAAAACTATCCCTATCACTGAATGCACCAAAGGCCATAATAAATGCGCAAGATAAGAGGTTCGGGCAGAAAAAGCTTGTAAACATTTGGTTTTCCAACACAATGGTTGCCAGCCTGTCCACCAATCACAGGCATTCACAGCCGCCGATTTTCTGTGACGTCATCGGGCGCCGTGTTTGAACATTCCCGTCGGTACGGAGCCACGATAGCACCCTTTTGAACGATAAGGACATTTTAGGGTTTTTAAGGTAGCCGTGATAGCACATAAATGCTATAGCAAAACCCGTGATAGCAGAGGGTTGGATGTACTTGGTTGGATTAGTGGGAAATGCAATGGTTGCCCTTCATAAGTATATAAATTAAGGAACACCATGTTCTTAACATTAATCCTCCATTACAAACCCCAAAGTCTATCTATATGCTCAGGCCCAATCCCCACTTTTCCTATTTTTATTTTTATATTCTATTTTACTCTATTTTATTATTATTATTTTTGTTTTTTCTTGGGGGTGGTCGACTCAAGACAGAGCAAGAACAGGGAAAACACAAAACACAAGACAAAACAACGAACAAACACAGACAAAACACAAAATTCACACACATCTAGGTCACCCAGGAGAATACCCAGAGACCAGGGTCACCAAGGTCGCTCCAGCACTCCCACGGCCCCCGACCACCCGGAGAGGCTCCGATCTCGGCAGGCAGACATCCAGCGGAGCCAAAGCAACAAGCCCGCCCACCACACTTCCAGGCGCACCCTTCATATTAATCGTCTCCCCGGGCCAGGTGCCTGATGGACTATTATTTAGTCCAACTTGCGCCCAACCCCTTCCCCCAAATGACGACGTGTTCATTCAACTATTCACAAGCATTCTCCATTCATTCCTGTTTATTACCACTTCCTTTGCCTGATCTATAGTCATTCCTCTATCATCCAAAGCTTGTCTTACATAGTCTCTCCATCCCAATGTACTTCAATAAATTAATTAAAGCATATGGTCCTCCCGGGATTCAAACTTGGGACACCACACCCAGAACATAAGCATCTAAACTAACATATATTGATATAAAATAACTTGGGATAGTATGTAGGGAAATTTTGTGGTTATATTAAAAATTCCCCGTGCCATTGTCCGTGGCATGGTTGGTAGCTGATCAATGGGTCGGCAGTTCAATCCCATGCCGTGCCATTGTCCGTGGCATGGTTGGTAGCTGATCAATGGGTCGGCAGTTCAATCCCATGCTGTGCCATTGTCCGTGGCATGGTTGGTAGCTGATCAATGGGTCGGCAGTTCAATCCCATGCTGTGCCATTGTCTGTGGCATGGTTGGTAGCTGATCAATGGGTCAGCAGTTCAATCCCATGCTGTGCCATTGTCCGTGGCATGGTTGGTAGATGATCAATGGGTCGGCAGTTGTTGTTGTTCCCCAAGCTGCCTAGCCGAACAGCCCCAAGGCACCGAGCAAGGCCAAGGCCATAATAGAGCGCCCCCACAGAACCCTCCCTGCCAACCACAATAAAGCCTGGGTGACCGAAGCCACTCCATGGCGGGGAGCTGAGGAGGGTGCAGAAACGCCCAGGAAACCAAGGCCCCACCCAGGGCCCTGTGCCCCTCAGCAATTATGAAGAGAAAGTTGAGGGGCAAAGGAAAAATGTGACGCTTTGGCTTCCAATCTTGGTCGATTGGGAGGTCAATCCACGGAAGAGACGCCGTCACTTGAGATCTAGAAAATATATAAGTAAAAGGAACAGTCAGAGTAAGCTATGGGTATGCAAGAGATCACTCAGTTCTCACTCTGATAGACCAGCCCATCACCACATGACTAGAACCCAATCCTCTCAGCATCAGGTAGGAAAGGCCCTAGAAAGCCACCTTAGGCGGGGGGGATAGCTCCCCTATTTCAACTCCTTTCGGGGTTGGGCACCCGCCCTGGGTCGGCAGTTCAATCCCATGCTGTGCCATTGTCCGTGGCATTGTTGGTAGCTGATCAATGGGTCGGCAGTTCAATCCCATGCTGTGCCATTGTCCGTGGCATGGTTGGTAGCTGATCAATGGGTCGGCAGTTCAATCCCATGCTGTGCCATTGTCTGTGGCATGGTTGGTAGCTGATCAATGGGTCAGCAGTTCAATCCCATGCTGTGCCATTGTCCGTGGCATGGTTGGTAGATGATCAATGGGTCGGCAGTTGTTGTTGTTCCCCAAGCTGCCTAGCCGAACAGCCCCAAGGCACCGAGCAAGGCCAAGGCCATAATAGAGCGCCCCCACAGAACCCTCCCTGCCAACCACAATAAAGCCTGGGTGACCGAAGCCACTCCATGGCGGGGAGCTGAGGAGGGTGCAGAAACGCCCAGGAAACCAAGGCCCCACCCAGGGCCCTGTGCCCCTCAGCAATTATGAAGAGAAAGTTGAGGGGCAAAGGAAAAATGTGACGCTTTGGCTTCCAATCTTGGTCGATTGGGAGGTCAATCCACGGAAGAGACGCCGTCACTTGAGATCTAGAAAATATATAAGTAAAAGGAACAGTCAGAGTAAGCTATGGGTATGCAAGAGATCACTCAGTTCTCACTCTGATAGACCAGCCCATCACCACATGACTAGAACCCAATCCTCTCAGCATCAGGTAGGAAAGGCCCTAGAAAGCCACCTTAGGCGGGGGGGATAGCTCCCCTATTTCAACTCCTTTCGGGGTTGGGCACCCGCCCTGGGTCGGCAGTTCAATCCCATGCTGTGCCATTGTCCGTGGCATTGTTGGTAAATGATCAATGGGTCGGCAGTTCAATCTCATGCTGTGCCATTGTCCGTGGCATGGTTGGTAGATGATCAATGAGTCGGCAGTTCAATCCCATGCTGTGCCATTGTCCATGGCATGGTTGGTGGATGATCAATGGGTCGGCATTTCAATCCCATGCTGTGCCATTGTCCGTGGCATGGTTGGTAGATGATCAATGGGTCGGCAGTTCAATCCCATGCTGTGCCATTGTCCGTGGCATGGTTGGTGGATGATCAATGGGTCGGCATTTCAATCCCATGCTGTGCCATTGGTAGACGTCTACAGTTTGGACGCTCAGGCCTAGCGAGTTGTGGCAAATGTCCAGTAAAGTCCCAGTAACAAGGGCACGCCCTAGCCTTGTCAATCAAGGGAGTGCATGGCGTTAAAAACTGCATCATAAAAAAAAACAAAAAAAACCCTTCACTGTAATTTTACAGAGTACAATTTACTGTCAGTAATGCAATTTTAAAGAGATTCTTATAGTTCACAAACATAGTTTTCACACTTAGTAGTGTAATTTTAAGAAATGAGGTGAAATTAGCCTGAGTTCTTGGTGTACTGTTAATCACTTCCTTAGAGCAACTTTGATGATCTTTTCCCACCCAGCACAAATATTGTAACAATGTTATTGTGATGGTAGAATAGTAAAAAAAGGACCAAATTAATACAACAATAAAATTATACAATATATACCTTAGGATCTGGGTTGGTAATAAGCTGTACTCTGTCCATTATGGTGAGAGTTGGATCTTGTAGTAAAGTGGAGATACTAGGATATGTGGCACTGGCCTGCTTAGCTTCATCCTGTGTGGCACAATCCTTAGCTTCATCCTGTGTGGCACAATCCTTAGCTTCATCCTGTGCAGGTAGAGTCTCCAGTGCTATCCTGGTATCATCTCGTATCTGTTGGTACCAAATATTATCACATTCTCAACACAATTTGTAATTCGGGTTTGACTTGCCCATAGGGGTGGAATAGGGAAAATATTTTTGGGGGAGGTCATGGAGTATTTAACAAAGTGTACTTAATTGCCATCAATTCGGTGAGTTAACCCAAATTTTATGATCACCACACGTGTAATCATAAAATCTGTTTTTGGTTGATGTAGCCTACATTTGCTCTACCAAAGGTTCGTCAGACTGGCTCTGTAACTATTGTCTTCTCTTTTCTTTTTGTTTAAGATTTGTAACATCAATCTTGTATTTTGCAGAGCTATGCTTTGAAAATTATCTGGCAAGAGAAGCTGGCAAGGATAATTATCTGGCCAAAAATGTAATTTTAAAACTTAACTAGTATGATCTCTCTTGGTTTCGCCAGCCACTAGCCCTGTGACATCACTGCCCGGGGTATATATTTCGGCCAAGGCAGGTCGAATTCCTCTGTCATCAAGTACTACTCATATGATGCAGAGTGGAGGATCAAAAGGATGGGCAGGGGATGGTCATGGGTGGAAATGTAATTTAGATATTCCATGATCTCCCCCAAATATAAGATTTTCCCTATCCCAGTAGGTCAAACCCATAATTTGATATCCATGTACTCTGTCTATCACCTAACCCTTTAATAGATCTATGTACTCTGTCTGTGACCTAATCCTTTAACCCGGGAACGGCGCCGAGACTCTTAACCCGTGGAGCCCCGGCTAGTTTTGTAATGTTTGTTCACCAGAACCCGGCCGGTTTTCAAAAAATGGTTTTATTCCAGAAACAATAGCGAATGGGTGTGGCACAATCCTTAGCTTCATCCTGTGCAGGTAGAGTCTCCAGTGCTATCCTGGTATCATCTCGTATCTGTTGGTACCAAATATTATCACATTCTCAACACAATTTGTAATTCGGGTTTGACTTGCCCATAGGGGTGGAATAGGGAAAATATTTTTGGGGGAGGTCATGGAGTATTTAACAAAGTGTACTTAATTGCCATCAATTCGGTGAGTTAACCCAAATTTTATGATCACCACACGTGTAATCATAAAATCTGTTTTTGGTTGATGTAGCCTACATTTGCTCTACCAAAGGTTCGTCAGACTGGCTCTGTAACTATTGTCTTCTCTTTTCTTTTTGTTTAAGATTTGTAACATCAATCTTGTATTTTGCAGAGCTATGCTTTGAAAATTATCTGGCAAGAGAAGCTGGCAAGGATAATTATCTGGCCAAAAATGTAATTTTAAAACTTAACTAGTATGATCTCTCTTGGTTTCGCCAGCCACTAGCCCTGTGACATCACTGCCCGGGGTATATATTTCGGCCAAGGCAGGTCGAATTCCTCTGTCATCAAGTACTACTCATATGATGCAGAGTGGAGGATCAAAAGGATGGGCAGGGGATGGTCATGGGTGGAAATGTAATTTAGATATTCCATGATCTCCCCCAAATATAAGATTTTCCCTATCCCAGTAGGTCAAACCCATAATTTGATATCCATGTACTCTGTCTATCACCTAACCCTTTAATAGATCTATGTACTCTGTCTGTGACCTAATCCTTTAACCCGGGAACGGCGCCGAGACTCTTAACCCGTGGAGCCCCGGCTAGTTTTGTAATGTTTGTTCACCAGAACCCGGCCGGTTTTCAAAAAATGGTTTTATTCCAGAAACAATAGCGAATGGGTTAGGAATGAAGGAAAAACCACAAAAAAACCGCTCAAAAAGCTTAAAAAATGGTCCTACAGAGCCCCCGGAAACGTATTTTACAAGAGTAAAAAATTGAAGGCAATTACCCCAAAAAAACAGGTTATTGCGCTTTTCAACCATCGGCACGGTTGCGTGGGATACGTACACAGTTCCCATACAAATCTGAGCCCTCTTGAGTGGCTACACCTGAGGTTACGGTCGGCGCAATTAGGGTGACGCGCCAGGCGCGTCTCTGGGGCTGTGCGTTACATACATCGCCGACGCGTCAGACGCGTCGCTGGGGCTGTACGGGTTAAGAGTTTTATTGGGCAAAGGCGACGGGACTCTTTAAGATCCAAGGCCTAAAACAAGCCTTTTAACAACTTTGGTGCCGGCATATTTCCGCCATATTAGGGCTCATTCAGGCACTCCTGATTGATTAGGCAAGTGTTTGAATGAAATTAAATGTATTCGGCCGAAAACTAAAATAAAATAGCTTCAAAATGACACCGAAACGAGCTTCGTAGCTCGCGGGGTACACCCGCAGCGCTACCATAGACATTCGCTAAAATGAGCAATTCTCACTAATGTCTCGCTACATTTGCCTTTGGCAGCACTGTATATCTCGCGAGACTCTGACTCAGAGCCTTCAGTGCCACGGCCACTTGGCTGGGAGACGGACGTGTAGCCTGTCGCGCTCCTGCTCCCTTGCACTCAATTTTACAGGCTTTTAGAGGCTTTAATAGCCTGTAAATTGCTGTAAATTGCCATGGCGTTCCGGAACGTCTCCCGCAGGGAAAGAGTTAAAAGACCCCAGTGGCACTCAAAACAAACGAATATGTGATTAAGTTAAATAATTCCCCTCCATACCTTCTATCACTCCACGTGTCAAACCCCCTCCCCCCTTTCAATGATCACCTATTTTTCCTCTTATTCCCTTGTTTATCAGTTTATTTTCCGCGCCAATATCCCCCACCCGGTTTCATGTTCGAAGTGGAGGCATATAGAGATCGTAGCAAGAGAGAGACTTCACTTGCAAGACGTCAGTGTGGATCGATAAGTGAGAGGGGGAGGGTGTGCGCCGAGCCGGCTCTCCTCTCATGAATGAACCGGTCGGCAATACTTCGTCTACTTTTTCACCCCCCAAATACTATTCCCACTTGTTTTATTGCTGTTAAATGTTAATATCTTCATATTAAACGTAAAAGTAGGCGCATATGAATAACTAGTAACGATATTTATCGGATAATGACGATTTTCGTCAGGAATGAGCCTCAATACGTTCGCCTAGTGGGCGCTTTCAAATACCATAGCTTCGCCGTATAACGGTTAACCCGCAGAGTACCAGACAATTATTGCCCCTATGCATCTGCCAGTGCCAGAGGATTTTTTTTTTTTTTTTTTTTGGCTAAATCTATCAAGTTGGGTGAGAAAGGAAGGATAATGGTAAAAAAAACACTCCCCTTGTCCATTTTCGCCAGAAATCAGGTAAATCATCGACTTTTATGGTATCGGAACGTATAGGTAGGAGGGTGATGGGAGGGTGGTTTGGGGGAAGGTAGAAGCGTAATTGACTCGTGTTACAAATATGAAGCCGATTGGTGAGGTAGTTTCGCCACCACGGATTTTCCTTTTTTTCCTTTTCTTCGTACGGATACGCTGGAAGTGGGTGGTGGGAGGCGGTTGGGGGTGTGGTGGGGGGAAGGCAGAAGGGTAAGGGACTTGTCACACAAATATGGAACCGATCGGTGCAGTCGTTTCGCCGCCACAGATTTTATTTTTTTTTCCTTGTGAGGCGACCGATAGTCAGCGAGTGGGTGGGGGGAGGGGGTTGTGTTGGTGGTGGCAAGAAGCCAGAAGGGTAAGGTACATGTGGTAGAAATATGAAAGCCATAGGTGCAGTCATTTCGCTGCTACAATTTTCTTTCGGCGAGTCCGTATATATACGGACCTGGCACTGGGCGTGACAAGACCCTAGTCCGTACCGGTATATATACGGACCTGGCACTCAGGGGGTTAAGGGGACCGGCCGCTTTTTAATAGGGGTGACACTGAACTTTGTCCGATTTCAATGAGATTTCGCACACATATAGAGGATGATGTAACAAGGATTTTTTTTTTTTTATTCTAAGTCAATTAGTTTCTGAATTAGGGTGGAAATTAGATCGAAAATTAAAAAAAAGTCTGAAGTCGAATAGTTCGAAACCCAAGCACTGTATAATATTTTCAGAGGGATCAGACAACTCGGGACAGGTGGTTTTACAACTCTCTTGATTTTTTTTTTTTTTTTAATCTAATTGCGGAATTAGGTGACTCGGAAATTAAGTAATGATTTTGTACTCGGTGGTTAGCTACCTATGCCAAGGGGCTGTGTCTCAAATGCAAAAAAATGCGTCAAGAGCTTTATAGAGCATTTCATGCGCTTTCCAATGGTATATAAAACATTCCTAGAGGCCCAATAATACATTAATTATAAGATCCCAAAGTGTGACAAAACAGGTGTTGAGAAAAACATGGGAAAGTCTAAGGTAATTGGGTGAAAATTTTTAACTTTTTTTTTTGGGTTTACAATATTTTACGCAGGAACACGGCAGAGTAGAAGAAACAGCTTTTGGGAGGTTGTAGAGTATTTTACGCTCTTTCAATTTATATATGTAGGATCCTCGTACGACCAGTAGTTACTGAGCCTGTCAATTTCAAAGTTTGCTATATAACGTTTTTAGAAATACAAGAAAAGTTTGGAAAACATAAAAAAAAAAAAAAATCCAATGGGTCTTCACTAATAACATTTCACTGGCTTATGAAGGGATGTTGAGTAAACACATTTTAACACCTAATGAAATTTTCAGGATTTCTAGCTTTTTAAGCCTAAAAACCGGCCGGTCCCCTTAACCTCTTAAGTGTGCATGGGGGTAATTAGACACCTCTGCCTGTGCGCATGTATTTGAGCTGTTTCCATCACTAAAATATTCATTTTACCATAACTAGCATTAATACTTATCCATATGTGCCTATTATAGGTTGATTATAAAGGTATTAACCTGTTACAACAATAAAACGAGTGAAAACAGCGTTTGGATGGTCAAAATCGGCGATACAGGCCGCGAGTTACATAATGTATGGGTGAGGCAAGCTCCTTTCCCGCCAATTTCCCCCAAGGCCACTGAGACACTGTCGATCGATACTCTCTCTCTCTCTCTTGCACTCGCTTGCTAACAGTGATGACAATGCCCTACTTGCAACTCGCTAATGTTAGCACAAAAATATACCTCAGAATAAGGGAATAACAGGGAAAATAGGTGATAACTGAAGGAGGGGAGGAAAGTGGGGAAGGAGGGGAGGTAGAGGACTGATATTTTGCATGGCCCAAGGGCAAACATTTTTTTTTTTTCGATGTTTACATTTTTTTTCTTTTTCTCTGACTCTTAAGAGTCTTCCCGCAGTTCCCGGGTTAAGAGATCCATGTACTCTGTCTATCACCTGATGTAAGAGATCCATGTACTCTGTCTATCACCTGATGTAAGAGATCCATGTACTCTGTCTATCACCTGATGTAAGAGATCCATGTACTGTCTATCACTTGATGTAAGAGATCCATGTACTCTGTCTATCACCTGATGTAAGAGATCCATGTACTGTCCATCACCTGATGTAAGAGATCCATGTACTGTCTATCACCTGATGTAATAGATCCATGTACTCTGTCTATCACCTGATGTAAGCGATCCATGTACTCTGTCTATCACCTGATGTAAGAGATCCATGTACTCTGTCTATCACCTGATGTAAGAGATCCATGTACTTTGTCTATCACCTGATGTAAGAGATCCATGTACTCTGTCTATCACCTGATGTAATAGATCCATGTACTCTGTCTATCACCTGATGTAAGAGATCCATGTACTCTGTCTATCACCTGATGTAAGAGATCCATGTACTTTGTTTATCACCAGATGTAAGAGATCCATGCACTCTGTCTATCACCCAGTGGTGGGCATGGGTGCGCCAATTTGGCGCTCTGCGATCCGGTGCGCATTACCAATATAGAGGAGCGCGGAGCGAGGAGCGGCAAAATTCTGAAATCGGAGTGCAGGCGGGGAGCGCAGCTAGAAATTCGCGCTCCTTTCTGGCGCTCCGGAGGCGATTTTTCCTGTCAACAACAGGTACAAGAACGTCATTATCGTGTACAGTCATCGTACCGTTCGTACGGTGTTACTCACGGTGTTAGTGAACTGTGAAACAGTGATACTATGATAGTGACAGACAGACAGTGTTACAGTTGTTAACTTGTTATTTTTTGGGGGGGGCTTTTGCTAACGCAAAGTAAACCTTACGGGCAAGTTACGGCTTACGAAGGGGCCTAAGGGTAAGTCTGGCAGTGGTATAGCCCGAGCCTGTCTGACTGTCTGAGTGTCTGTGGACAGCTTGGACGGGTCCAATACCTGATTACCGGCAGACTCGGCAGTACCCAGTCACTCTGCAGGACGTGGAGCCTCAGCCCAGAACTTTCCGAAGGGCCAGAAGTGAACCATGTCTGACCGCAGTGAGGAGGAGGGTCACGAGGGTGACGGCCGTGAGGAGTCTGACGACGGCGACCACCCCAACCCGGCCGTTGGCGTTGTCAGCGCTGTGGTTGATCTAAAAAAAAAACTTCAAACCCTGGAAAGGTAAGAACCTGAGTTTTTTTTTTTTTTTTTTTTTTTTGCTAAATCTATCAAGTTGGGTGAGAAAGGAAGGATAATTGTAAAAAAAACACTCCCCTTGTCCAATTTCGCCAGAAATCAGGTCCCCGATACTCCGATAGTCGCGAACGTAGCTGAAAAGAGTCAAAAGACACTATAGACTTCAGAGACTTTTATCATTTTATGGTATCGATACTATCGGAATGTTACCTGAATGTATGGGTGGGAGGGTGGTTTGCGGGAAGGTAGAAGCGTAATTGACTTGTGTTACAAATATGAAGCCGATTGGTGAGGTAGTTTCGCCACCACAGATTTTATTTGTTTTCCTTTTCTTCGTACGGATACGCTGGAAGTGGGTTGTGAGAGGCAGTTGGGGGTGTGGTGGAGGGAAGGCATAAGGGTAAGGCACTTGTCACACAAATATGGAACCGATTGGTGCAATCGTTTCGCCGCCACATATTTTATTTTTTTTTCCTTGTGAGGCGACCGATAGTCAGCGAGTGGGTGGGAGGAGGGGTTTGGGGTAGTGGTGGTGCCGTGGTGGGTATGCAGAAGGGTAAGGTACATGTGGTAAAAAACTAAAAATATGAAAGCCATAGGTGCAGTCGTTTCGCTGCTACGATTTTTTTTCGGCGAGTCAGTATATAATTATATACGGACCTGGCACTGGGCGTGACAACTGACATCTGACAAGACCCTAGTCCCGGCCGAATATATATAATTATTATACATTATATACCGTCGGACCTGGCAGTTTCGGACCTAGTTTCTAAGTTTGGACAGTTTCTGTAATTCTTTATGTCATATCATAGATATCAATGGACAGTCACAATGTCACAAACTCACAATGATATCAATCATATCATATCATTGATATTTGATTCATTGATATGACATACAGAATAACAGAAACTGAGAAAGTGAGAAACTTAAACAGTTTAACTTCAGAAAGACACCATGACTTGAGGTTTTTTGATGTTTTGAATTCTTGGAATTTAGTGAAGTGAAAGACAAAGGACAAAGTGAAGGACAAAGGTAAATCATTAAATAACTTCTAGAAGCTGTTTTTTTACTTTTTTGTTTATATACCTATTTTTGGGAGCGCGGAGCGCAGGAGCGGGAAGCGCATCGGGTCTGCTGACAAAAGGAGCGTGTGAGCGCTGCCGCATTACCTTATGTCCAGATGAAATTCCTCCAATAGTACTTAAGAATTGCTCCTTGGTGCTCGCTCCTGTATTGGCAAAATTTTTCCGTCTGTGTACTCATACCTCATGCTTCCCAGTACCCTGGAAAGAAGCAAACATCCATCCAGTTCCTAAAAAAGGTGCCTCTTCAGATCCATCAAACTACAGACCAATAGCTATAACTTCCACTCTTGGTAAAGTCTTTGAAATTATATTAAATAATCACATAATTAAGCATCTTGAGAATAATAAATTAATCAGTGATAGGCAATATGGTTTTAGACGATGTCGATCAACTGCAGACATGCTTTGCCTTCTTACGCATCAAATCAACCAAGCTACAGACCAACATGGTGAAACACATACAATAGCACTGGATATATCAAAGGCATTTGATAGAGTCTGGCATCAATCCTTATTGTCGAAGATGTCACACTACGGCCTTGCATCATTAGTTCCACTAATTTCTTCTTATCTTCATAACAGAAAAATATGTGTAATGGTAGATGGCCTTTATTCTCAATTTCACTCAATAAATGCTGGTGTTCCCCAGGGATCAGTTTTGGCCCCAATTCTGTTCCTCATTCATATCAATGATCTCATATCTACCACTCATAATCCAATACATTCCTACGCAGATGACTCAACACTCCACAGTTCCTTCACATTTACCAATTCTTTCACCCAACCCGATCTTATAAATTCAAAATAAACACTGCAATTTCTCTGAACCAGGACCTTTCTAGAATTAATGGATGGGGACAAAAGAATCTAGTTTCCTTTAATGCACAGAAAACCAAATACATTCAATTTTCTAACCGACAGAATCTCACTGACTCCCATATATTTTTTAATGATGTAAATATTCCCACTTCCCCTAGTATTGACATTCTCGGTGTAACATTAACTACTAACTTGAGCTGGACACATTATGTTAGAAGCATTGCTAAGAATGCCTCTAAAAAACTGGGACTCCTGTACAGAGTTCGAGAATTCTTCACTGGCGAGCAGTTGGCCGTGATATATAAAAGTCATGTGCGTTCTCAGATGGATTACTGTTCACCTCTGTGGGGTGGAAGTGGAGTGGTTGCATTGAGGCAGTTGGACAAAATTCAAAATAAAGCTATTAGATTAATCAATAACCCTGCAATCACACAGGACCTTCCTACATTATCCATACGAAGAAACGTTGCATCCCTTGCATTATTCTACAGATATTTTCACAGCAATTGTTCCGAGGAACTTGCTTCAATTGTGCCGCCTCTCCACATCTTTCCCCGTAGAACTAGGGCAGCTGAGAGCGCCCATGAATTTACACTTTCTCCTCCACAATGTAGAACTTCTGCTTATCAGAATTCATTTATCCCCAGAGCTACTACTCTTTGGAATTCACTTCCCTCTAATTGCTTTCCACAAACTTACAATCTACAAATGTTTAAATCCAGTTGTTACAAACATTTTATGAATGGAGGATGCCTTTAGGCACATGGACCTTTTTGTTTTATCTGTGTTTTTCCTTCCTCCGTTCATTGTCTCTTTTAAAAAAAAAAAAAAAAAAAAAATGTCTGATGAGTGCGGAGCGCTGCCGCATTACCAGTCCCACCGGAGCGCGCCCACCACTGCTATCACCTGATGTAAGAGATCCATGTACTCTGTCTATCACCTGATGTAAGAGATCCATGTACTCTGTCTATCACCTGATGTAAGAGATCCATGTACTTTGTCTATCACCTGATGTAAGAGATCCATGCACTCTGTCTATCACCTGATGTAAGAGATCCATGTACTCTGTCGATCACCTGACCTCCAACATTGGTAAAATACCAATCACGAAAAAACCCAAAAAGAAAGAAAAAAAAAAACAATCATAGAAAACGTAAGTCTGTTGATGCAAAAGGACACTACCGCAGTCTTCCCCCAAGTTTAGGTGCAGAAATTTGTGGCAACGTCTGTGGCAAAACAAAGGGGCCACCCAGACTTAAGTTCTCCTGGTGGTGGAACAACGATGTCGAAGCTGCAATCAGAGAGAAGAAAAGATATTTGAAAGTTTGGAAGGAAGGTGGCAGCAAGGAAGAATACCTGTCTGCCAAACGCAATGCTAGAAGAGAGGTCTACAGGGCAAAGAAAACCATACAGGATAGCATAATAGAACAAGTTTGCAGCACTAATAATACCAATGTGATTTATAAATTTGCTAAAAATGTGAGGGACTGTAGTCAAGATGTCGTGGGTGCAAGATGCATAAATAATGACAGTGGCATGACTGTTTAGACAGAAAACGAAATCAGAGAGGCGTGGAAGGAGCATTATGAAAGACTACTTAATGTGGAGTTTAAATGGAACAGAGAACAGCTCAGCACTGCAGTCCCAGTACAAGGCCCTCCGCCTTTGATAGGGTACGACGCTGTTAAAAGTGCTATAGATAAAATGAAGTCCGGGAAAACCGCTGGGAGCTCCGGCATTGTCGCGGAGATGCAAAAAGCAGCTGGAGATATCGGGGAAAAATTGGTCACAGAGCTGATTAACGGTGTTATAGTAAATATATACAAAGGCAAAGGTGACTCCTTTGACAGGGGAAATTATAGGGGTTTGAAAATGCTCAATCAAGTCATGAAAGTCAGCGAAAGGGGCTATGAATGCATGATCAGGGAAAGTGTTGCCATCAGCGACATGCAGTTTGGATTTATAGAATCGTGGCACAACTGATGCTATCTTCATTCTTAGGCAAATGCAAGAAAGGTTCTTAAAGAAAAACAGGGAGTTATACCTAGTTTTGTAGATCTGGAGAACGCCTTTGACCGGGTGCCCAGGGAAGTAATGCAGTGGGCTAAAAGAAGATTGGCTGGTGCGTGTGATAATGACAATGTATGAGGGGTCAACCACCGCAGTTAAGAGTGAATGGGGGCCTGAGCGAAGAGTTCCCAGTGAAGGTTGAAGTTCACCAAGGTTCAGTGCTGAGCCCATTTCTGTTTGTTTTAGTCCTGGAGGCTCTGTCAAGGAAATTTAGGACAAGACTCCCATGGGAGCTGTTATATGTAGATGATCTAGTTCTTATCACAGATAGTGCACAGGAAGCAGAGGCAAAGTTCAAGAGATAGAGGGAGGGTATGGCAAATAAGGGTCTAAGAGTTAAAATAGATAAAACAAAGGTCATGAACTCATGATTAGTGGAGTAGGGTGTGGAACTATATGGAAAGAATCGGCAACTATCCATGAGCAGTATGAGGGAAGGGAGTGGAAAGTAACTCAATTCAATGTTGCATCTGTAGTGACTGGGTACACAAGAGATATAGTGGAGCTATAGGACCTTTGACAAGAATCATAGACTTTAAATGTGCAGTATGCAAGGGAGATCTTGTATTAAATGACCCGCCTGTCAGTGTTGATTTTGACAGTGTAACGCTGGAGTGTGTGAATGAGTTCTGCTACCCGGGCGATATAATTTCCGCCGGAGGTGGCGCTGAAGCTAGCTCCATTGCTCGAGTCAGAAGTGGCTGCGGAAAGTTTAGAGAGCTGTTGCCACTCCTGACCATGAGAGGGCTCCCACCCCACCTTAAAGGGAAGGTGTATGTACTGTATACCTTGTGTGTTAGGAGCGCGATGACATATGCCTCGGTGACGTGGCCGGTTAAAGCGGAGGATATCAATAGAATGGAACGGAATGAGAAGAGAATGGTGAGATGGATGTGTGGGGTTAATCTCAGGGACAGGGTATCGAGCTAAGTGAAGTGATGCGCACGAGCCGACTTGGTTCGTTTGGACATGTGGAGAGAATGGATGATCAGAACTGGGTGATGAAATGCCGGACTGTGAACGTGGGGGGAGCCAGTGGCGTATCTAGGGTGGGGCAGGCACGGCACGTGCCCTGGGCGCCACGTGAAGGGGGGCGCCAAATCTTCCTAAAGTAAACCTTATATTTAACTATAGTGCAAATATAAAATAAAGTATTAGGCCTAAATACCTATCCATTCGTCATTAACCCGGGAACTGCGAGGAGACTCTTAACAGTTCCCCCGGCGGACTGCGGGAAGACTCTTAAGAGTAAGGGGGGAAAAAATCCATTTAAAACGCCCCCCCCCCCCCTAAATTTTTTTATTTTTTTTTATTGTTTTTATTTTTTTTTGCCCCTGGGCCATGCCAAATATCACTCCTCCACCTCCCCTCCTTCCCCACTTTCCTCCCCTCCTTCAGTTATCACCTATTTTCCCTGTTATTCCCTTATCTATCTATCTATCTATTGCCTGACGCCGTGATCCCCGAAGGGATGGCCACGAACGAACCGCCCCCATGCACCTCTGTCCCCAGTCAGTCGACGCCCCTCCCCCCAACCAGCACCGCCTTCGTTCATGTAGTTCCTCACTCCATCCTTCCACCTCATATTCGGTCTACCTCTCCCCCTCTGTCCCTCCACCTCGCTCTCGTACACCCTCTTAGTCATTCTCTCGCTTTCCATACGTTCCATATGGCCGAACCATCTCAAGTTGTTCCTTTTCACACTTTCCAGCAAATCTACCTCCACACCACACCTCCTTCTTACTTCCTCATTAGTCTGTCTATCCCTCCATGTAACTCCGCACGCACTCCTTAAGTAATTCATTTCCACTGCTCTCACTCTTGGTCTGAGTCTCTCAACCAACGTCCATGCTTCGCTTCCGTAAGTCAGTGTCAGGATTACCACACTGTCATGCAAGGACTTCTTCACTTCCATACTGACCACCCTATTTCTTGTTACTGCTTTTAGCGTTCCTACAACCCTCTTCCCCTGTTGTACCCTCTCCCGCACCTCTTCATCCATAGTCCCATCTTTACTCAACACACTGCCCAGATACTTAAAAGAGTTGACGATCTCCATAGCCTGACCGTTCAGCTTCACCTCACACTCTGTGACTTCACCCCTTTCGAAGACCATAACCTTGCTCTTCCCCGTATTTACCTTCAAATTCCGTTTTTCGCACACTGTTCCAAACTCATTTACCAGACCCTGCAACTCCCATTCATTATCACTCATCAGAACTGTATCATCCGCAAACAGCAGTATAGGTAGCTTCCACTCAATTCCCTCCCTTTTCAGCGATACACCAACATCCACTGCTCTTGATAGTATTTCTTTCATAACTCCATCTATATATACAGTAAACAACCACGGGGACATCACACACCCCTGTTTCAAACCAACATTCAGGTCAAAGAACTCGCTCTGCTCACTCTCCACACGTACTGCCGCCTTTGCACCCTCATACATGCTCTTCACTGCTTTCAGCAACTTGCCCTCTACTCCGTATATTCTAAGTACTTTCCACAAACCTTCTCTATCCACTCTGTCATAGGCCTTCTCCAAGTCCATAAAGGCAACATACACCTTTTGTTTCTTCTCCAGATACTTCTCCACAACACAATTCAGGGTAAAAATCTGATCTACACATCCTCTTCCCTTCCTAAAACCTCCCTGCTCGTCGCCTATCCATTTCTCCGTTCTCACTCTCACTCTCTCAATCACTACCCTACTGTATACCTTCCCTACTACGCTTAGAAGACATATTCCTCGGTGGTTACCACACACTCCTCTTTCCCCTTTGCCCTTATATAGGGGGACTATTATGCCAGTCTTCCAGTCATTGGGTGCACTCCCCTTCTCCCATGCTAGTTTGCACATTTTCCATACCCATTCTATCACTATCTCACCACCATACCTCAACATTTCCCCACACACTCCATCTGTTCCTGGTGCTTTCCCCAACTTCACTCTTTTCATGGCTTCCCACACTTCTGACCTCCTGATCCCCACCTCCTCCTCCACTACTTCTCTTCTTCTCCCTCCCATACCATATCCAGCTATGTTTGCTGGCTCTTCATTCCTTTCATTTAGCAACTCACTGAAGTACTCCCTCCATCTTTCGACTCTCTCTTGCTTCTCGGCTAGCATTCTCCCATTCTTATCTTTCACACCCTTACTGTTTCCCTTGCTACCTTCCCTAACTTTCTTGACTTCTTTCCAGAACAGTTTCTTACTCTCCCTCCATTTTACACTCAGATTCCTTCCAAATTCCTCATCTACTCTTCTCTTACTTTCCTTCACTACTCTCTTCACCACCCTCTTACTCTCCACGTACCTCGCTCGTTTCTGTCTCTCGGAATCTTCATTCCCTCTACTACCCAACCACTCTCTATATGCTTTCTTCTTTTCTTCCACAGCTATTCTTACCTCTTCTGTCCACCATGCTGTACCTTTCACTCCCCTCCCTCTTCTTTTTTCCCTCTTCTGTGGTTAATTTTCGTGCTAACATTAGCGAGTTGGTAGCAGGGCGTTGTCATCACTGTTACCAAGCGTGGGAAAGAGCGAGAGAGAGACTATTGCGGAACAGTGTCTCTCCAGACAAGGGGAGGGGTGGAGAGCAGGGAGGTTGCCTCAGCCATACATTATGTAATTCCCAGCCTGTATCGCCGATTTTGACCATCCAAACACTGTTTCCACTTGTTTTATTGTTGTAACAGGTTAATACCTTTATAATCAACCTATAATAGGCGCATATGGATAAGTATTAATGCTATTTATGGTAAAATAACGATGTTAGTGATGGGAACAGCTCAAATACGTCAGCACAGGAGTGTGGTGTCTCATACCCCCCATGCGCAGCCGAGAGGTTACTAGGCTATATGATGAATAACGCCATAGTGGTTTTTTATTATGATGTACAGTTACTACAGTAATTACAGTAGGCTATATATATTTTAAATACAATTTAGCCTTTTAACCTCTGAAGTGCGCATGGGGGTAATTGGAAACGTCCCCCTGTGCTGACGTATTTGAGGTGTTTCCGTCACTAAAATATTCATTGTGCCATTAATAGCATTAATACTTATCCATATGCGCCTATTATGGGTTGATTATAAAGGTATTAACCTGAAACAATAAAACGAGTGAAAACAGCGTTTGGATGGTCAAAATCGGAGATATAGCCCGCGAGTTGTATAATGTATGGGTGAGGCAATCTGCTTTCCCGCCAATTTCCCCCAAGGCCACTGAGACACAGTCGATCGATACTCTCTCTCTCTCTCTTGCACTCGCTTGCTATCAGTGATGACCACACCCTCCAATCGGATTTCTAATGTTAGCACGAAAATATACCTCAGAATAAGGGAATAACAGGGAAAATAGGTGATAACTGAAGGAGAGGAGGAAAGTGGGGAAGGAGGGGAGGTAGAGGACTGAGATTTTGCATGGCCCAGGGGCCAAAAAAAAAAATAAAAATATTTTTTTTTTTTTTTTTTCGATGTCAAAAGTTGATTTTTTTTTTCTCTGACTCTTAAGAGTCTCCCCGCAGTGCGCCGGGGGAACTCTTAAGAGTCTCCCCGCAGCTCCCGGGTTAAGCAACGAATTCCTGCAAGCCATTGCCTAAACATATTAAGTTATGTTACCCCTCTAAATATTTTCTGGGTGGTTTTCTTTCATTACCGGTACTATATTTATGCAATGTTGAATGGTGTATTTAGTAGTAGCCTCTACGTTTCCAACGTAGAGCTATATACTTAATGTATAATTCCATTCCGCTCTGGAGCGGGCAATTATCGTAATCACTAGTGCGATTAAATCGATAACATCTAGAGTAGCACCTTACTCTCTCTACTAGGTATGTTGTACACACTTTTGAGGCTACTATTTTAAAGGAAATTAAAATATTGATGAGAAAGAAAAGAGAAAATTGCAGAACATTGTCCATCCTATCTGGCTCCTTAAGCCGTTGTGACGAGTCCACCGCACAACCCGACCGGGTTCATTAGATCATTCCTTTTCGCGCTACACTCTATGACGCACACACTTTTTCTGGTGCTCTGTTTTTGTGCCTACCACTCCTGTCACCTCCCCTTTGGGGGAGTTGTGGGCCTTATTTAAGGTACCTGTGATTCTAGACAGATGATACGTGCTGTAGGCACACTAAAAAATGGGCTCAAATGTGTTTTTCTTGGAGTGTAGCGTCGAAACTGGAGGTTACTTAATTTTTTGCCATCTGCGCATGCGTCGCCGCTTGGGCGACACTCGTTCATGTAGGCTTTGCCTTTTGTATTCATTTCACTTGTGGTGGCTTTAGTTTTGTCTTTAGTAAGCTTCTTGTCATTATAGTTTTTTGTCACTGCCTTTATTTTTGCTTTTCTTTTCGTGAAATTAGGCCGAGGCTTACTTGTGCCCTTCTAGTTGGTTGGAAGGGGGGCGCTGACCCTTGTAGGGCCGATCCCTTTTGGTGGTCTTTTTACTTGTTGCTGCCTAACTTCAAGAGTGCAGGAACTAATGCGCCAGGTAATTTCATATATTACTGCCTCAAGTACCGAATAGGCTAACTTCCGAGTTTTGGCCTAGCCTAGGGGGGGGGAGGGGGGGGGGTTGGATTTCAACACTGTGGCAACCTCAATCTGGCATACAATGCTCACTTTTTGATTGACGGACCCAGTGCTCTGTCTCCCTGGATACAGTCCCACAAAACCGCGAACGTAGCCCGTTCTGATGTGTTTTTGTCTGACAGTTTTTGTTCTGTCTACTGCCCCTCCTACGGTATTGATTATATCCCTCATCAAGGGTACAGTAACTGGTGGCGCCTTGTAATTTCATATATTACTGGCTCCAGAACCGATTAGGCTAACTTCCGTTTTTAGCCTAGCCTTGATGGGGGGCGTTTTGGTTTAGACTGCGACTCTGCGGCCTCCTCAATCTGGCATACTCTGCCCCTGTATTGATATTACGGCCCCTGTGCTCTGTCTACCTGACGCTTCGGTCACTTGTTGCTTACCCTCATCAAGGGTACAGTAACTGGTGACTCCCTGTAATTTCATATATTACTGGCTCTGGTACCGAATAGGCTAACTTCCGTTTTTTTGCCTAGCCTATTCCAATTCATTATTAATCTGACTCAGGTACCGAATAGGCTAACTTTTTATAGCCTAGCCTAGAAGGGGGGCGTTTGGTGTACAACTCTGTGGCCTCCCCAATCTGGCATAAATGCCGCTGTATTGATCGGTGGCCCCAGTGCTCTGTATTCCTGTCCCTTGTTGCTTACCCTCATCAAGGGTAAGGTACCTAGTGGCTCCCTGTAATTTCATATATTACTGACTCAAGTGCCGAATAGGCTAACTTCAGAGTTTTGGCCTAGCCTGGGGGGGGGGGGGGGGGGCGTTTGGCTTTCAACACTGTGGCAACCTCAATCTGGCATACAATGCTCACTTTTTGATTGACGGCTCCAGTGCTCTGTCTACCTGGCCTCAGTCCCACAAAACCGCGAACGTAGCCCGTTCTGATGTGTTTTTATCTGACAAGTTTTTATTCTGTCTACTGCCCCCCACTACGGTCGTGCACTTGATTACCCACAGGCTCTCCCGCGCCTGATGTGACTTTAGGAGGGTTAACTTTGGGCCCCTCCACTTTTGGAAGGGACTTTTATTTTACTGGCCTTCCACCTTCCTGGGTGCCACAGACCTCTCACACGTACCGATGGGTTGCCGCCCTGGGTCGGGTACTCCCCGCTCTAGGTCGGACCTTTCATTTACGGTCCCATGGTCTCACTGGGCCCCTCTGATCTAGAACAGGACTTTCTGTTCTATGTCGGAGGTCTGTTTTCACACTGACTGATACCCACAGACGCTCTAGAACGGGACTTTCCGTTCTATGTCGGAGGTCTGTTTTCACGCTGTCTGTTACCCACAGACGCTCCCACTTCTGCTGTGACTTGCCAGGCTACCTTTCCTGGGTCCTCGGCTTACGGCGGGGCCCATCTGGGCCTCTCCGCTCTCGGACGGGCTTTTTCCCTCACGCACTACTGCCGTCTCATACCACTTCCCATGCCTGAGCGAACAAGTCTGTATACGGACGATTCCGCTCGCCTTGGAACGCGGACGTTCCCGCTCGTTGTCGGTACTTTTCCGCTCTCGAACAGACGTTGCCGCTTACGGTCGCGCTACTCTTGCCTCAGTTTAGGCCTAGACTGGTCGTCCTGCATTTCCATTAAGACATATTTTAATGCTCCTTTTTACCAGGCTGTGCTTTCTGACCTACAGGACCTCTTCACTGATACCGGCCTTAAGGTATCGGTCTCCTTTATATTTTGGGGTGGGGTTTCCTTCTTCAAGAGGGTTAAGCCTATCCCTTTGTTTTTTCTGACCTGGGGTTTGGGGCTCTTTGGCCTGTTGCTGGTTCCCCTATGGCCTTCCTGATCCTCCTTTTGGAGGGTTCTCTTCAGCTTTAACTTCCAGGGGGACATGGGGGGGGGGGGGCACTCTCCTTCATTGGACGGAACTCCAGTCTCCAGGCCTAGTGAGAGCTTTTAGGCTACTCCCTGACCTGGTGCCTGTAGCCTATTCTGGGATCTCTGATCTTTATTTTGTGCATGACCTCATGACTGATACTCCTGCCTGGCCTCCCATTTTGGGGGCACTCTTTGGCCTTCTTCTTCAGGATTCATCGACTTTCAGTGGTTTTTTCGTGGTGCTTCCGACCAGGCTTTCGTCTTGTCTCTGCCCATGACATACATGCGTGCATTGCCATGGCCTTTATTTTCATGGTGCTTACAAACAGGCTTTATTCTTGTTACTGTCGATGACATACATGCATGCCTTCCCATGGTCTTCACAGGGTTTTTTTCTTCTGGTTCCAGTGTAGTATGTCTACTTCGCTCTGCTCTCGCCACGGGTTCCTCACAGGGTGGTGAGTTCCACCCATCCTACATTCGTCCTACATCCTACATTCCGCTCCAGATCGGATTTCCGCCCCCGAGCGGAGTGGCCCGTTCTGGTCCACTCCTCTCTGGGTCGGTGCTAGGGTGCTTTGCTTTGCCTCTGTATAGGGACTCGGTTGCAGTAGTTCATGGACTTCTCCTTTTCATCAGATTGTGCTCCCACTCTACTCTGATGGTACCCTTGGGTGTCTTCTTCTCTTCAGTACCTTCAACCTTTGGGTATTATTATTATCCTCTTCCTTTATAAGGCTTTTCATGCCTTCCTTCTCGGGACTTGCATGGGGTTCTTTGCACTTGCTGGTTCTGCTGGTTCGGCTGGTCTCTCCCTGACCCTCCGCATGGGGAGTCCCTCTTCACCTCTCACCACGCACAAGGGGGGGGGGCGGGGATACTCACTTTCATGAAAGGTGCTCCATTTGCAGGGTTTAGTGACCACTTTTGTGCGTTTTTCTGCCCTCGTGCCTGTTTCGAAGGGCCCCCCTTTTTCGTCCTTCCCTGCCTCAACAAGGGAAGGGGGTACTCTCCTATCAAGGATTCAAGTTTTTTTTATCAATATTGTGCTTGCACACATTTCCTGTGCTTCATACATGGGACATCAGTATCTTTTACTTTCCAATTGCGATGTGGATGTCACTTCCTCCTTGCGCACGCCATAGGCGTGCGGCGTGCGCGTCGGAAGTCTTCAAGGCGCCAGATCGCCTTTCCTCCAAGTGCCTCGTTCGGGCGTCCTGGCTGTTTCCGAGGACTCCGCAACGAAGGTGGGTCGTCGCTCTCCTTCACCATCCCGCCGAGGATCTCCGACTCCTCTGTCCGGTTCAGGCCTTCCATGTGGCTCCACCCAAGGCTCAGAAGGCCACCGCTGACCGGTTTGGCCTCCATCCGCCCCATGCTTATGTACATGGCGGTATTCTTGGGACGCTCTACTACTGTCCCTCCTCTTTACCTGTGGTAACTCTTTGTGGCCCGCCTGCTTTCTTCCCCTGCTCTGCCTGGGGCGCTTCATACATGGGCCATCGGTATCTTTTTCCTATCCGGTTGCAGTGAGGATGTCCTTTCCTCCCTGCGCACACCGTGGGGGTTCCCGTCCTGCCATGCTCCATTGGGACATGGAGACTCCTACCCATGTCTCGTGCTCCAACCGCGATGGGTTTAACGCTCGGAGGTGTAGACCGTGTCTCGTCGATCTTGACCTTTGGGTCTCGTCCTACGTTCCCGGACGCTGTAGAGGCAAGGTCTCGCCTCTGCGCTCCATGATCGGGGTTTCGCTCTCTCTGTCAAGGACCACCTCCGACGGTTTCCGCGCTTCCTAGACGAAGGGGTGCGTGCCATGCTTCCCCTTTCCTCTGCTGTCTCCCTGGCACCTGAACGCTTTTCCCCCGGTGCCTCGTTCGGACGTCCCTACTGTTTCCGAGGACGCCGGGTCGTAGGGGAGACGCCGCTCTACTTCACCACGTCGCCGACGGTCTACGGCTCCACTCCGCCCTGTCTCTTCCCCTGTACGATCTCCGGGCGTACTTCCATACTGGGCGGTGTTCTTGCCTACGTAACCTGCTCTACCTGTGGTTGCTGCTCCGGTTGTCCATCCTCCAACTCGCTCCCAGGCGGCATAGACTTCTTTAGTCATGCTCCCTGCGTGTAGCCTGGGGCTGGTTGGTCGGCCTGTCCACGTTCCGTCCCTCGGGACGTTTCAGGTCCCTAACGGTCGTCGCTTCCCTTCCCTTTACGGGAAGCCGTCATCGTGGGGGAACGTGGCGGCATCCCCCGGAACGAGCTCTTACACATGAACAAGGGGTGCGCCCGGTGCCTGCGAGTTGGCAGGTACAGCTCGAAGCCTTTGCTCGACACGACGTACATGTCGACGCGCCCACTCTGTCGGCCTCGTATGAGTTTCAGTAGTGTCATTCCATTGTTTATCTTTCACTGTTCCTTGTGGCTGACGGAGGGCGTCGACTTCGGGGTTCGGTCGGAGATGGGTTCTTCACCACTCCCTCCTGTCGGCTGCTCCTCCGTGTCGAGCCTCGTCATACCTTTATCCGGGGTTTCACCTCCATTTTGGGCCTGGGTCTTTGCCCCTACGTTATATTTCTGAACGTATGCCACGTTCCTTCACGCCACCAGAGAAGGGTGCCCTGGAACGTGTTCACAAGCCCTGGCGGCACACTGCTCGCATGCTTGTTGTTAAGTTGTTAAGAAGGCAAACAAAATAATTGGCTTTATAGGCAGGTCATTTGAGCATAAATCCAAAGAAGTTATCCTAACCCTTTACAATTCCTTAGTCCGCCCTCTTCTGGAATACTGCGTTCAATCCTGGTGCCCTTATTACCAAAAAGATATAAACAAGCTAGAACGAGTTCAACGTAGAGTTACCAAAATGATACCTAGCCTAAAGAACAAACCATACGAAGAGCGTCTTAGAGAATTAAATCTATTTCCTTTAACCCAGCGCAGATTAAGAGGCGACTTAATTCAAGTGTTCAAAATCATCAAAGGCATCGACAATATGAACTGTAGTAAGTACTTCACTATCGACCAATCTAATTACACGCGGGGAAACGGTTGCAAAATTATTGGTAAATCTTTTAACTCGCACGAATCTAAGAATTTCTTCTTCAATCGAGTTGTCAACTTGTGGAATGGGCTTCCCCGAGACGTTATAGACTGCAGCACCGTTGATTCATTTAAATTCCGCCTAGACAAATATCTCGCATCAAACCCGCGACTGACTGCGTTTGTAAATGAATAACTTTATCCTCCCCTCAGTTACTAACCCATATGTCCCCTACTAACTTCCTAGTCCTGCCACGTTAGTGGCAGGGCAGTAGTTCCCTTTCCAATGTTCCCTTACCCACTCTAAACCACTGTTTGGACACTTGATCCTCAGTGTTTTGGAGGACAAGCAACCTAGAAGGGTTACTAGACCTGTTGTTGCTTGATTTCCTTTGTACTCCTTTGTACTCTCCACCCTCTTCGAGCGACTGCACCTTGCTCGGCTTCCCCTCAGGCTTATTGTAGCCCCACCGACTAGGGTGCTCGGGAAGGGTGGGGCCCAATTCGGGCGTGTGCGACTGCAGCTCGCTATCGCCTCCGTCGGCTTCATTCAGTGTCCCTTCCATGAGGTTGCGCATTGTCGCCAGTCTGTGGTTTTCCCTTCTGTACACTGGCGCCGGCTGAGGTCCGTACGTCGCTGTTGCTTTCTGTGCTCGCTCCGGAGGGGCTCTTCTCTGCACCTGCATGGCAGGGGTCTTCCCTCTTTGCTGCTGCGGGGTTCTTCGCTCCCCGTCCGCCTGGGATGTCCCGACCCTCCTCAACCGCTTCCTCTTCGTTGAGGTCGGCAGACCGGCTCGTAACAAGGCCGCCAGACTCAGGGCCCCTACCGGCTCTTGCGTCCCTACTCTCGGTTTAACTTCGCCGTTCGTGGGCACGCCGGGAAATACGGCGGGGTCTGTCCTCGAGGTGCCGGTCCACGTTTCCACTTTGGCGACCTGCGTGACATCGGCCTGTCTCCCCAGACGTCGCCTCTGTTATTCTGTCCATGCACGTGGATGGGATTATTCGGGAAGTCTCGCCTCACCAGCGGGGCTTCCTGTCGCATGTCTTTCTGGTCTCCGTGACGGACAGCGAGGTGTTGTGACCGGTGGTCGACCTGTCGTGCCTCGTATTGATGACTCTCATTATGTCACGTTCGGCGGTTTACCCTTCGGTCACCATGTCGACCCTCGTGTCTTTACGACCCTCATCGGACTGGCCTTGCCTCCCCTGTTCACTCGGGGTCTTCCGCTCCTCTTTTCCTTGGTGGGTGGGATCTTCTCCGCGAACTCTCCCGCACACTGTGTACACGCCGCTCTCCTTGTTCCTCCTCGTTCCTCGGTTCGGTTTCCTAGTCGCCGTTCCCGAGTCCTGCCTTCCACCGTCGCACGATGTGCCGTGGGCGGGCTTCGACTGGGACAGGTCGAGCACGCCTGTCACCCTGAGTCAGGTGACTGCGTAGTCTTTTCGTTCTTCAGGACCTGGCGGGGTACCTGTTTTGCCACGCACTCCTTTCCACCGTCGCACTGCGTGTAACCTGCCTACCCAGGACTGCCGACCTATGGGCGGTTGCTCTGTCGATGGGACAGAGCACCCGGGTAGTTTGGTCTTTCCAACACACCGTATTCGATGTGTTTCCGCCACCCGACGCCCTTTTTGATGTGCAACGTCCTCCGCAGGCTGCGTGGGTACATGGACTTTGTTTGGTTGTTCACTTCCATCTGGCCGGCACACGCCTGGTCCGCTCAGCTGTGGCGGTGACGCCCGAGTCCCGTTCCCCTATCGTTCCCCGATTTCTACTTGGGATCGATTGGTGGCCTCGGGACCTCGTTGGCCTTCACATTGTGGATGTTTGTGAGGCAGGGTGGCTGCCGACGTTTAGTCGATCTTTGACTGTCAAATCCTCTCCACTGGACACATTCTCAGTGGCAGACTTCCGTCTCTCACTGGCACGGTTTTCCTTCTGGGATGACCAACACATCACGGACACGCCTGTCGGTGGCGTTCGTGTTTCCCTACCTCATTTGGTTATTTTTGAGATGCGTCCCAACATATGCACCACGCTTAGGACCCGCCTGTTGGCCATTTGGGTACCGTTTGAGTCATTCAAGGGGTTGGTCGTTCCTCACTGGGCATTGGATTTCCTCATGCGGGCCTGCTTTGGACTTAGGCCTACCCCGCGTCAGATTCCTCCTCAGTGGTCTCTGGCAGAGGCTCTCCCACTGCTCTCGTCTGCCTCTTACACTATTTACCCTGCGCCTGAACACTTCCATGCCATGACACTGTTCCTTCTGGCTTTGGCGGCGGGTGACGGCGTCTCGGAGATGGCTGCCATGTCTAGAACCCGGCATTGCTTCCGTTTTCTCCCGTCCTTGGGTCAGTTACTTTGGCTCCGTCTGTTCGTTTTGTAGCTACAACCGTACGCGACACTCCCGTTTTTAGGCCTTTCCTGTACCGGCTTCCACACGTGGTAGGGTTCATCGTCCGTTATGCCCGGTTCAAACCCTGCATACGTATGTGTGTACTCGGCCAGGCCAGTGTCGGGGTTGACATTACGGGTGGCGCCTACGTCCGATAGGAGGCTTGATCGCCGTGCTGTGGGACTTCGCCTGTGTCGGGTTCTTCGGGCCGGTAACCCGTACGTTCAGGGCACAGCTAATGCCGTCCGTTCGTACGCTGCTCCATTCAGGTCTTACTTGATTTTTCTCACCCGGACTTTGCCGACACAGGGCTTTGGTCTTCCCCTACCACGTTTGTCTCCTCCTCTCTGTCGTTGTCCACCGACAGACCGGGGCGTCCTTGTAGTGCGTTGGGCCTGCAGGTTCCCTCGGGGTCTACCTGTGGGGTTCCTTCTGTCTCTTGTCCTTCTCCTGTCCTGTCCTTCCTTATTGGGGGTTGGGGGGGAGGGAAGGGTATTGCACTATACCCATACTTGCACCTATGTTAAAGATTAATAACTGGGCTAAGCTTTTGATATACTTTCTAGTCTCAAGTATACTACATTCTTTCGGTATGTCTTGTCCTCATACCACTGAACTTTTCTCATATGGCTTTTAGTGTTCGTCACTGACACTGCTCATGTAGTTTCTCGTCACATCCTGTACGGTACTCCTATTCGGCGTATGCCGGTATTTACTCGTTACAGTATGGGTCGTCCTGCTTTCTTCCGGAAGGAGGGGGGGGGGGGGGCATCCTGGAATTTATATTCATCATTATGAAATGCATCATTCTTTGTCTTAGGCTAAGTTATCTCATGGAATAAGACTTGACTGTACTTGACCTCTCTTGATATGCACCTGTCTGTACACTCTTTATATAAACTCTCCTGTTTAAGTCTGTCTTTCCATGGTCCTGATATTTCCTAAGGGCTAAGTTTGTATTTTTTCGCTTGGATGTCCGCCTCCAATTTGTTACTCTAGCTCTACGTTGGAGACGTAGAGGCTACTACTAAATTGGGAGGTTTGACACTCTCCCAATACCAAAGAAGGAAAACCTTCTATTTGGTAGGTAGCCTCGGAGTATCCAACAACATAGTATCCCGCCCTCACGCCGTACCCCTGCCCATCCAATCTTGTCTAATTAACTTGATACCTGGATGATCTAATGAACCCGGTCGGGTTGTGCGGTGGACCCGTGACAACGGCTTAAGGAGCCAGATAGGATGGACAATGTTCTGCAATTTTCTCTTTTCTTTCTCATTAACATTTTCATTTTCTTTAAAATAGTAGCCTCAAAAGTGTGTTCAACGTACCTAGTAGAGAGAGTAAGGTGCTACTCTAGATGTTATCGATTTAATCGCGCTAGTGATTACGATAATTGCCCGCTCCAGAGCGGAACGGAATTATACATTAAGTATATAGCTCTACGTTGGATACACCGAGGCTACCTACCAAATAGAAGGTTTTCCTTCTTTGGTATTGGGAGAGTGTCAAACCTCCCAATATATTTATTGATATTCTGAATTATTTCTCATTTGACTGATTAATTAATAGTAAAATATTGTTAATACTACAAAATTTACTATATAAAGAGACCCACAAGAAAATCAGGATGTAGGCTATTTATAACTTTAAGCATTCTCGAATGCTAGCGAACGTTCATTGTTGACAAACACTCGAGGCACCAGGCTGCCCAGGCCAGGGACAGGCAAAGCAAGGATCCAGAGTCTCGGAGGTACGAAATATATGTATACATCACTCTATACTATAATACTCTGTTTCATTTTATCTGACGGTAAATTGAATACCTTAGCAACTGATTTTTCGATATGTAATGGAAATAAATGCCATTACTGTGTTTCTGCATCATATAAATACCAAATGTTCACAATTCAAAGCGTATTTGCTACAAAATATTCGCAACAGCTGATTAATCAGAGGTGAATACATTGTAAATTTGCAATTTACCATCAGCTGGAATGAAACTGTCTATAGTCTATAGTTTAACCCATTCTGTAGGCCATGTAGGCGACGTCCTAGTTATTATATCAACTCTTCATGGCAACTAGGCCTATTAGACGATTATATTAACCTTTAGAAGGATCTCAGGCAGCTCAAAGGATTATTGAGATAGTTTGTATTCTTGTAATGGTTAGAGATCCTTCCTACACTTAGTAAAATCATCTATTTTAATAGTTGCCAGAGTATGGGTTAACTGTAGCGTAATGATACTCAGATGATAAAGGTAAAATTTACTGTATCTTCAATATGGTAGATTATAATCTACCATATTGCAGATACGGTCATTTATACTTTGATGATTCATCATTTGATTTTGGCATCAAATCAAGGGTTTTCCTATAGTTTTAGGTGAGATTATTTTGGATGTTGCTTAGGCTAAAATCTAAATACTTTTAAAATTTAGCTTAAAGGCTTAGACGTGGTTTAGAATGTAATTTTCCTTATTTCAGAGCATTGTGTAAGATCATGAAACCGTTCCTAGCGAAGAATGAAGTTTTACCTTTATTACTTTAGAAAATTGTTTTATTGCTTAGGCTAAATACTTTTAGAATTTAGCTTCTAAGTTTAGACGTAGTTTAGAGTAATTTTCATTATTTCAGAGCATTGTGTAAGAAGATCACAAAACTATTCCTCATGAAGAAGGAAAGTGGTTTTACCTTTACTGTCGGCGGGTGCCGAACCCCGAAAGGGGTTGAAATAGAGGAGCTATCCCCCCGCCAAAGGCGGCTTTCTAGGGCCTTTCCTAGCTGTTGCTGAGAGGATTGGTTTCTAGTCATGTGGTGATGGGCTGGTCTATCAGAGTGAGAACTGAGCGATCTCTGCCATACCCATAGCTTACTCTGACTTTTCCTTTTACTTATATATTTTCTAGATCTCAAGTGACGGCGTCTCCTCCGTGGATTGACCTCCCAATCTATCAAGATTGGAAGCCAAAGCGTCACATTTTTTCTTTGCCCCTCAACTTTCTCTTCATAATTGCTGAGGGGCACAGGGCCCTGGGTAGGGCTTTGGTTTCCCGGGTGTTTCCGCACCCTCCTCAGCTCCCCGCCATGGAGTGGCTTCGGTCCCCCAGGCTTTATTGTGGTCGGCAGGGAGGGTTCTGTGGGGGCGCTTGGCTATGGCCTTGGCCTTGCTTGGGGCCTTGGGGCTGTTCGGCCAGGCAGCTTGGGGAACAGCAACAACAACAACAACCTTTACTGTATTTCTTTAGACAATTGCTATATTGCTTAGGCTAAATAGGGGCCTACTTTTAGAATTTAATATATAGGTTTAGACTCTATAGTGCCAATTTAAATATTTCAGAGCATTGTGTAAGATGTAGAAAGAGAAGAAATTGAAAAAAAACTGACTTTGAGGAAATCATAGACCAATTTGCATCAGTAAAAGCAAGGATGGTGCAGTTGTAATTTTCATTTACAGTAGATGTCAGATGTACTGTCGTGCAATAATTTGGTAATAAAATTATTAACGAGATTGACTTATTCTATTTATCCTGATAATATGGATTTATGTAATCTAAAGGATAGGTGTCAGATGTTTGAACAGGGGCTTAAAAAAATGTAAACTACAATCCAAACTCAAAATAGGCATCATTAACCTAACACAAAACAATGAACCAAACCTAACACACACACACACACACACATATACAGTATATATATATATATATATATATATATATATATATATATATATATATAATTATTTAGTGTTTTAATTACCTAAATATAGCTCTGAATATGGGTTTAAAATTCTCCTCGAATTGCGGGGGGGGCTTACAGCACCCCCCCGAACCCCCCAGCTGGAGAGGCTCGCCCCCCACCCCAGGGGGCGCAATTCCAGTTCTTGCCTTAGGCGCTATTTACCATAGATACGCCCCTGGGGAGAGCTGCGCGTAGGGGTGGACCTAGAATGACGTGGACTCGGGTACTCCGATCTGATCTCAAAATAAAGAACTTGACAACAGAGGCAGCCCTTGACAGGGTCGCCTGGAAAACCGCCAATTAGGATGTGAGACTGTAACCACATTCTCTGAGGACAAAATAGTCTTTAAACTTATATGTATGACCCTTTAAGAGATCTGTGTACTCTATCACCTGACCCTTTAAAAGATCTGTGTACTCTATCACCTGACCCTTTAAGAGATCCGTGTACTCTATCACCTGACCCTTTAAGAGATCTGTGTACTCTATCACCTGACCCTTTAAGAGATCCGTGTACTCTATCACCTGACCCTTTAAGAGATCTGTGTACTCTATCACCTGACCCTTTAAGAGATCCGTGTACTCTATCACCTGACCCTTTAAGAGATCCGTGTACTCTATCACCTGACCCTTTAAGAGATCTGTGTACTCTATCACCTGACCCTTTAAGAGATCTGTGTACTCTATCACCTGACCCTTTAAGAGATCCGTGTACTCTATCACCTGACCCTTTAAGAGATCCGTGTACTCTATCACCTGACCCTTTAAGAGATCCGTGTACTCTATCACCTGACCCTTTAAGAGATCCGTGTACTCTATCACCTGACCCTTTAAGAGATCCGTGTACTCTATCACCTGACCCTTTAAGAGATCTGTGTACTCTATCACCTGACCCTTTAAAAGATCCGTATACTCTATCACCTGACCCTTTAACCTGACAAGCGCGAAATAGACCTAGGGGCTAGGGTAGTTATTTGTGCATTTCTAGCCTTGGATTCTGACAGAATTCGTTATATTTACAATATAGAGCATTATTTGTTTTCGGTATGCTTTTATTTTACATATATGATGTATCTATGAACCTTCAAGAGTGCTAAAATAAGTGGGAAAAGCATTTGGGTGGTGAAAAACGAAGATATTGGCCACCCGGTCATAATCTCAGGCGAGAGAGAGCCACAGGCAACCCTCCTCTCTCACTGTCTGTGAGGTAACTGAGACGAGCGGGGCGGTGTGGGCCGGTGTCTGGGTGTTACATAACGATCTTTTCTGCAACCCACTTGTGCTACATTATCGCGGGAGAGAAAAATAACCGATAAATGATGATAATAAGAGGAAAAATAGGTGATAATTGAGGAGGGGAGGGAGGTAGACCAGTCAAAGTAGGGCTGGACTTAGAACAAATTGTAATAGAAGGTTTTTTGGCTTTAACTTGTTTATTAGGTCCCTCTGATGAACATATAAAAAGTCTCCAACTTTTGGACACCGGGAAAGTGGTTAATTTGCATAAATTCAAGATGGCCGCCGTCCAAAGCTTCAATTTACAGATAACTTTTTTCTGGTTGCTCCTAGACCCTATAAATGTATTACAAACAACGTTTTTTGGCTTTAACTTGTTTATTAGGTCCCTCTGATGAACATATAAAAAGTCTCCAACTTTTGGACACCTGGAAAGTGGTTAATTTACAGCCAAAAAACCTTACAGCCAAAAAACCTTCTATTGCAATTTGTTCTAGGTCAAGCCCTACCTTTACTGCACATTATTGTCTATTACATTTTGCCTAGGCCTATACTAATCCCATCATCTTGTTTCTTGTTTCATGCAAGGACTTCCAGGAGGCTGCAGATCTTTTGGATAAGCTGTTGCGTGAAGACGTTTCACCGGATGAAGTCTGCAGTAAAGACGTTTTCAACAGAATTTCTGAAAAACTTAAAGCTGAGAAGAGCTCCTTAGCAGAGCATAAGATGGGAAAGCTATGGATTCAATACATGGACATGATTGACCTGCTGCGTCGCTTCCTGAGGGCACTGAGAATGGGCGATTTCCTACTGTACCTCGGAACACTCCAGGAGATGTTGCCGTACTTTGCAGCGTGTGGTCATAACAATTATGCCAAGTCAGCCCATGTGTACATTCAAGACATGATTGAACTTGAGCAGCTCAACCCAGACATGTTCTGTCAATTGAACTCCGGTCTATTTGTGATCCGCCGAAGTGATCGGCTGTGGGCAGGACTGCCAAGCGACTTGGTTATAGAGCAGGTTTTGATGCGCTCTTTGAAAACGAATGGTGGATTGACACGTGGTAGGGGCATGGAGGAAACGCAACGCCTGCGCTGGTTACTTGCTATGCCAGCCTGCGCTGAGGTGAGTGAAGTTATGCAAGAACTGACAGGGAAGCATTTCCACACCTCTGAGCAGCACAAAGAAATGACTGAAGCAAGGCGTGAACGAGATAGGAAGGACACAGAGAAGGTTCTCGCATTCTTCAAGGATTATGATCCATTTCAAGAATCAAATGAACTCAGGAATATTGCCAACGGTGTGACAGGACCAGCCTCGGCCAATCCTCATTTACTGTATGAGGTTGGTATGAACATTGTGCAGAAGATGGAAGGTAGCAATGCTTTTGACTTTTCATTTAGGAAGAAAGATCAAGTTGAGTCGTTGGGTGCAAAGGTTACAATCAGTGCTGAAAAAGTACCAATCGACCCACAGCTCCTTTTCCAGAGGCTCCTCATCTTTGCTAATAACAGGGACTTAGGTGTTGAAGAGGTCTTTGCGTATGAGTTGTCTAGCTACCCTACTGCTCTGTTCGATAAGTGGGGGAGGCTCAGGGAAGCCAATAAACCACAGCTAGGAGATGAGATAGCTGCTGTTGTTCCCAAGTCGTCATTGGAATCATTTGAGGAAGAAAGGACTGTGACCCATGTTCTGGATGGTGGTTCCTTATTGCAAAGGATTCCATGGAAGAAGGGTGACACATTTGAGGACATTGCAAGCATGTACATGAAGCATGTTTCCAAAAACTTTCTCAACCCGGTGGTTGTATTCGACGGTTATAAATCAGGACCTACTACCAAGGACATGACACACAATCGACGATCAAAAGGAGTCTTTGGTCAAAAGGTGATGTTCACTCCAACCATGCCCCTTCGGTCAAAAAAGGAAAACTTCTTGTCAAACTCGGACAATAAGCAAAACTTCATTGACTTATTGTGTGAAACATTCAAGGCAAATGGAATTGACTGTGTCAATGCGCCAGCAGATGCAGATGTCATGATTGCGAAGAAGGGAATTGAGCATGCAAGGGAAACCGTGACATATGTGATAGGTGAGGACACAGACTTGTTGGTGCTGTTGTGTCATTATGCGGAACGAGGGATGAATGATTTGTACTTCAAGTCGAGCAAGGAAGGTGGGAAATGTTGGCATATTAACTCAGTAGCAGAAGCTCTCGGTGAAAGCATCTGTCGTGTCCTGCCAGTTGTCCATGCACTCTGTGGATGTGACACAACCTCACGACTGTATGGTATTGGTAAAGGGGCTGCCTTCAGGAAAGTGAGGGAAGACAACGGTTTCTTGAAATGTATAGAAGCATTCTGTTGCCAAAGTGGAAGTAAAGACGCGATATCATCAGCTGGTGAAAAGGCCTTGGTTTATTTGTACGGGGGAAAAGGAAATGACACCCTTGACGGACTGCGAAAGACAAAGTTTTGCAACAAGGTGGCAAAAAGTTCAACTACCGTTGAAGTTCACAGCCTTCCCCCAACAACCGATGCAGCCAAATACCACTCGTTCCGAGTTTATTGTCAGGTCCAGGAATGGATGGGGAACTGTGTGGACCCCGAGAAATGGGGCTGGTGTCTGCGGAAGGGACAGCTTGAACCGAAGACGATGGATTCGCCAGTGGCTCCTGATTCACTACTGAAATTGGTCAGATGTCAGTGTAAGGGCAACTGTGACACTCAACGCTGTAGTTGCAAACGGAATGAGCTTGAATGTTCCAGTGCATGTGGTCAATGTAAAGGACTCTGTCAAAATAGCAACTTTGATGCAAGCACCGATGATCCAAGTGAATACGAACTCCTATCATGAATTACATAATTGGCTCTGAATGACGTCATACTACGTCATGGTTTTTTTTTTTTTTTTTTTATAAAAAAGAGGGACAACAGGTCAAAAAACCCATACAAGCACAAAGTGCCTGTGTCACCCCTTGTGAAAGAGACAGTTCAGCCTGTCTGTAAGGTTTTTCGGCTGTAAATTAACCACTTTCCAGGTGTCCAAAAGTTGGAGACTTTTTATATGTTCATCAGAGGGACCTAATAAACAAGTTAAAGCCAAAAAACGTTGTTTGTAATACATTTATAGGGTCTAGGAGCAACCAGAAAAAAGTTATCTGTAAATTGAAGCTTTGGACGGCGGCCATCTTGAATTTATGCAAATTAACCACTTTCCCGGTGTCCAAAAGTTGGAGACTTTTTATATGTTCATCAGAGGGACCTAATAAACAAGTTAAAGCCAAAAAACCTTCTATTACAATTTGTTCTAGGTCCAGTTAAATGATTGCTAGATTTACTGGACTAAGGGGGGAATAAGGTGGGGAAGGAGGGGAGGGGGGTGGGTGAGATTTACATGGATGAGTACTGGAGGGGAATTATCTCACCTAGAGACAAATTCCTTTGTTTTGATAGGCCCCTTTTTTTTTTGGAACGCTTTTTTTATGGTCTTGCTTCCGTGAGGCCTATCGCGTTCCCTATAGGAAGCCTTCCGTGAGGCCTATCGCGCTTGCCGGGTTAAGAGATCCGTGTACTCTATCACCTGACCCTTTAAGAGATCCGTGTAGTCTATCACCTGACCCTTTAACCTCTGAAGTGCGCATGGGGGGTATGAGACACCACACTCCTGTGCTGACGTATTTGAGCTGTTCCCATCACTAAAATATTTATTTTACCATAAATAGCATTAATAATTATCCATATGTGCCTATTATAGGTTGATTATAAAGGTATTAACCTGTTACAACAATAAAACAAGTGGAAACAGCGTTTGGATGGTCAAAATCGGCGATACAGGCCAGGAGTTACACAATGTATGGCTGAGGCAACCTCCCAGCCCACCACTTTCCTCCACCTCTGGAGAGAGACTGTCGATCGATACTCTCTCTCTCTCTCTCTCTTGCACTCGCTTGCTAACAGTGATGACAACGCCCTGCTACCAACTCGCTAATGTTAGCACGAAAATAGACCACAGGAAAAGGGAATAACAGGGAAAATAGGTGATAACTGAAGGAGGGGAGGAAACTGGGGAAGGAGGGGAGGTGGAGGAGTGATATTTGGCATGGCCCAGGGGCAAATTTTTTTTTTTTCGGTGTTTTAAATTGGGTTTTTTTCCCCCTGACTCTTAAGAGTCTTCCCGCAGTCCGCCGGGGGAACTCTTAAGAGTCTTCCCGCAGTTCCCGGGTTAAGAGATCCGTATACTGTATCACTTGATGATTTTACTGAGTTTTTCAAGGATTGAACCCACATACCTAAGCTGCTTGTGATGGGACTCCTTTTCCTATGTATCTAATTATCATATGTGTATAGGTACAACAATCAAACCGGCACAAAATTTACAGCAAAATTGTATTAACCTTAGCTTCGACATAGTTACATACATACATACATACATACATACATACATTACGCCACCTCCCCGTGGCGTAACTGATAGCGCGTCTGGCTCACAACCAGAAGGTCCCGGGTTCGAGACCCGGGCGGGGAAGAGACATTTGGGCAAGTCTCCTAACGGTGTAGCCTCTGTTCACCTAGCAGTATAAATAGGAACCTGGAATAAGTGGACGAAGTTGTGACGTCCCATCTGGGGTTGGTGATCGGTTACAAGGTGAGATGGGTATCGTACTGGTCAACCTAAGCTACTGGTCAACCTAAGCCTTCGGGTGAGACTGGTACCGTAGTGAGAATGGTACCGTACAGATTAACCCTAAGCCTTCGTTTCCAGATGTCGCCAATTAGCTAAAATACAGACTACACACACATCCACAGCCATTCCAACGATACATAAACACTTAACATGCATTTCACGCAATACATTCCCAGTTAAGGAGGCGCGATAATAATGAGCTTAGCTCGCATTGCGTGGATTCCCCTTGACGAACAAGTGAGTGAATTACATACATGCATTTTAAGACCGAGTGCTCCATACATACGTGCAGTTTCAGTCTCTTGTCCTAATGGCGGCATTCCAGGCAACCCTGTTAAGGGCTGCTTCACTTGTCAAGTTTTTGGCTTTGAGATCGGCACGTACTGTATAGTCCAATCTCAGGTCTTTCTCGGTCCACCCCTTGGTGCAGCTCCCTCCACAATCACAGACCAGCATCTTTTCACCCAATTTTGTTCATCCATTCTCTCCACATGTCCATACCATCCCAGTCTACTTGTATTTTCCCTTGCCCCTTAACTTTCCCTTCATAATTGCTGAGGGGCACAGGGCCTTGGGTGGGGCTTTGGTTTCCCGGGCGTTTCCGCACCCTCCTTAGCTCCCTGCCTTGGAGTGGCTTCGGTCACCTGGGCTTTGTTAGTGGTAAGCAGGGAGGATTTTGTGGGGGCGCTCGTTTGTGGCCTTGGCCTTGCTCGAGACCTTGGGGCTGTTCGGCCAGACAGCCTGGGGAACAACAACAACAACAACAACTTGTATTTGTTTTGTTTTTATTGAAATATTTTATTTAGCCATAGAAATACAATACAATATTTTAAGCATCTCCTCGCTAATACTCTTTATACCTAAACGTGTCCTAAGCTTATCATTTGTTATTCTATCCTGCAGTTTGGCCCCGCACACCCATCTCACCATTCTCATCTCATTACGTTCCATTCTGTTGACATCCTCTACTTTAACAGCCCATGTTTCCGAGACATACACCTTTCCCTTCAGGGGGAGAGGCATAAAACAGAAAAAGAAAAAAAATATATGTGAACTGTTTGAAATTAGCCATTTTAAGCCCATTTTTTGATGTACCAGGATGCGATCTAGCTGTGCTGACCTAGAGACAATTGCAGCCTGGCCCTCCACCTGCTATCATCCAAATCCAATGATAAGGCCTTTATTGTATATAGAATTTTTGTTTATAATATATATATATATTTTTTTTATGTGAATGAAGGAGACAAAAGGCAAAGCATCCTGTAACTGGTGTCGCCCCCAAAGTTGAAAGAGTGAGAGAGCCAAATTCAACGTATGTTAGAATCAAAATGTCTGGACAAAAGGAGCTTGAAGCAGTTTTATGTCATATATTAAGGGAAAGACAGGTCGAGGGAGAGAGTTCCAAAGCTTGCTTGTTGAGTAGAAGAAAGACTGGGAAAATCGGTCCAATCTTGGGTTGGAGAGTTGGACAGAATAGAGGTGGGAATGTATAAAAAGGCGCATGCACCCCACTCTTCGTAAGACTGAGGAAGCTCTGAAGAACACTGATTATTGTAATAGCGGTAGACGAGTGAGAGAGATGCAACATTGCAGCGTCTAGAGAGAGATTGTAGGGAATTATTAAGAAGAGGTGAGTTGATGATACAAAATGCTTTTGATTCTACATCATCATCATCATCATCAAATATAATTTTGATTCTACCCTTTCGAGAAGTGTGGTATGGGTTGAATCTTCCCACAAAATGCGAATAATACTTGATACATAGGCGTACTATGCCCCTATACAGAGCAAGATGTCTTTCTAATATTCATTAATGATCTTCTCAACTATACCTTCAGTCCTATCCATTCATATGCTGATGACTCTACCTTACACTATTCAACTATTTTTTCAGAACCCCCAGCAAGCAAATCGAAGCAATCACTCAAAAAAGCATGTGATGATGCCATAAAACACTTATCTTCTTTACCTATCAACCATTTTCATTTGGGGCAGAGAAAATCTTGTTGCTTTCAATACTACCAAAACCCAATTTCTCCATTTATCTACCCGTCAAGAACTCCCACAGGACTATCCCATATACTTCAACAATACACAAATCAACCATTCATCTTCTCTCAGTATTCTAGGTGTCTCTTTATCTTCTGATCTCACTTGGAAAGACCATATTACCACCCTAGCTAAAACAGCTTCCCAGAAGCTGGGTGTGCTCAACCGCCTCCGGGGGTTCCTTACCCATCCACAGCTTCTTGCTCTGTAGGGTGAAGGTGGGGTGTAACGAACATGGGGGTGAAACGAACAGTGTCCATAATTTCTGCCCTATCAATAATAAAATAGTTTCCCCAACACCTCAAAAGAAGAAAACGGAGCGCTTGAGGATGACGGGAAACTATTGTATACATCGCGACGGACAGAGTTTTCAGGTCAGTTTTTCTATTTTTTAGGTGATCGATGTAATATTTCGCGTTCTAATATAGTGCTTCTTGACTGTGAAAACGTGCTGATTCTAGTGGTGTGATGCTTAATAGTGAAATGTACTTAGCTGCAATGATATCTGGTGAGAAAGGCTTCCATTCAGACATTTCATTCAGCATCATGCATGTGTAAACATTGATGACACGAAGGGGGTGTAGCGATTGGGTGCGTACCGAACTGTTCGGTACACCACAAATTTAAATGGCGTTTAACCCTCCTGGCCCGGGCTGTATCTCCGAAGGACAGTGTGGGCTACCCGGGCGATCTGGCCGAAAAACGTCTAGGCCTAGGCTACCGTATTTTTGTTTAGTTTAACTGCTAGAAATTTCCCACGCATCTATAAACGTAGTGCGGTTTCCAATCTGTAGACTGGCGTTGAGTAGAGCTCTCTAAGTCAACTGGTTCAGTTGTGATGACGATTTCCGTGGAGCGAATTTTTCCGCGATGTTGACAATATCGGAGCTTTTCAGACACTAATTTCGTCTGACGTCACAACAATAACATTGATCCGACGTCTCCTTATTGTTTTCGGAGGTGCGGTGACGCAACGATCGGCTTTGTTTACATGCGTCGGACGCACAGCGTTCATACCAAGCTGAATAGGTTTGAAAGCTTACTGCCTAGTAACAGGACACCCGGGCACCTGCCCTTATTTCGTGGTGTCCTGCCACACTGACACCCGGGGAGGAAGGGTTAAAAAAAAAAAAAAAAAAATCCAAATAATACAAAAAGTACTTGGTTGTGTTGAGCTGGAGTTAGAAGAAGGGAAGAATGTCGGATGTAAGGTGTTTTATGTTGGTAAAATCATAAGTTGTGACAGTATGGAATCTAATATTTCTTTCTTGAAAATGTGCTCTAAAATTGGCAATAAAGACACTTTCAACATATATTTATTTGAGATCACCAGTTTTTACAATCTCACTATGCATTTTAATAGTGAAAAATAGTGTTTCGATCACTCCCATGCATTGTTCGGACCACCCCTTATGGTGGGTATCGTCCGAACAAGGGGTACCCTTTTTAAAAAATTCAATAAGTTGACCTTAACTACTACTTACACGATTAGTAAAAATCACCATGATAGGCCTTGACCCATAGTTTATTGTGATATAACTATTTTTCCATAAAGTTTGTTACCTGATTTTTGGTGAATATTTTATCCACTAATAGTTCGTTACACCCCCACCTCACCCTACAGGGGCACAGTGAGTCTATGTATTGAGTATTGTTTGCATGAGTGGGGAGGATCCTTTCACACAGCACTTCTTGACTAAGTAGAAAAGAAAGTCTTTCGTCTCATTAACTCGCGTCCTCTCACAGACTCTTTGCAATCTCTCTCTCTTCGCTACAATGTTGCATCTCTCTCGCTACTACAATAAGCAGTTCCTCAGAGCTCTCTCAGTGTATACCACCTCCTCTATGTAGGGTATGTAGTACTCATCTTGCAACACAATCCCACCCCTGTGCAACTCTCCAACTCGAGTGAAACGATACTCCTAATTTTTCTTCTATTCAACAGGTGAGCTCTGGAACTCTCTCCCTGAATCCATCTTTCCCTCATCCTATGACTTAAATTGCTTAAAACTCAGTGTGTCCAGGCATTTTGGCTCGATTGTTCCTTTATTTTGGCCCTGCCACTCTTTCAACTCAGGGGGAGGCACTCGTGACAGGCAGTTTTGCCTTTTGTCTCCCTCATCCACATAAAAAAAAAAAAAACGGACCTGAAAGGGTTAAACTGGTGGTAACATAATGACCAACCATCAACTTGGTGGTAACATACCCGGTAATCACTTACCTTTAAGCTGGTGGTAATGGTGATGGTATCCGGGAACATCTCCCTACATTTCTGTACCCAATCTTCGACCTCCACATTGTAGTGATCTGCATGGTCAATGGCTGTGACCACCTCCTGTGCCATGTTAACATCCTGCAGACTCTTCAGTTCAGCCTTCAGTTGCTGCTCTCCTTCCTCTCCTTCTTTGTTCATGGCCATAACTCTGGTGTCCTCCTGCTCCAGTAGTTCTAGTACTGTCTTGTGCTGCTCCACCAAGACATACAGTTTGTCCAGCTGTTGGAGGTGCTCATCCTTATTGCCGTCCAACTCTTTGCGATACTGGTCCAACTGTGACCGGACCCCCTGGCAGTCAGTCAACTGTCCTTCAACATTCTTCTTCTGTTCCTCCAACATAGACCGTAACTTCTTGCTGATGGCGGTATTCTGGTTCTTCCTGCTGATTCCTGTTGCTGCTGACACCGAGACATCACTTCCCACTGAGGACGTGTCTGTTGTTGATGTTGGTGCAAGTAATGTTAGTGTTTGCTGGAGGGCTTCCACTTTCTTAATGAAGGCTTCAATTACATAATTAATAGAAAAATTTGAGATATTAGTGGCTTGGTGAGTGACACGACAGGTGGGACAGGACACCTGGTCAGCCTCCATCAAGTTGAAAATACATGGACTGCAAAAGGTGTGGCCACATGGTAGAGTGCGTGGCCGTCGTTCATTGTCATTATACTTGGTGAAGCACACACTGCACTCCTCGGGGTTGTCCTGTAACAAAAACAATAAGAAGACATGTTAGCACTCTACTGCCAGATGATTTTGGTCAGTCTTAATTGATTGAGATTTTTATATATACCGGTACTTGTTTAACCCCTCCTGAGTAGCTGGTGGGTCATGTGTATGTCAATTCCCTCAATGGTATCCTTGCCAATCTTCCTCAAAGTCTGACAAGATACCATATTTTGAGGTGAATAACACACACCCCTAATCAATTACAAGAAGAAAATATGGGGAAAAAAATATCAGTATGTCTAGGCCTAGCCTTACTAAAACATGAGATTGTAGCACTTACTGGGTAATTGGTTCACTTATTTACATACACAAGCATGAACTTCATTATACCGGGGTCTGTATCGTTTTCATTTAGTTTTGTTCAGAAGCGACACATAACACATACAATGAACTGACAATAAATACAAATTATTCAACCAAACCAACATGTGAAGTTTCAATCAAGACATGCTGAACCCTACTGACTACACAAAACAATACACCATAGGATACAAAATAAATATCGAGCAGTGTGGCAATGGTAGCGCTGCGAAGCAGCTGATCATTGTAAACAGTTTGGGCAAATGGCGTGTGCTATCAAGTATCAACACGACAGGTTTGATTCTTTCTGTGGCCTATTCCTATCTGTAAGTCCTTTATAACACGCAGAGGGTACCTTTTCATAATTATTTAGGGAAAAAAATGGGAGATTTGACATACCTCCCAACCTACCAAATAGGAAAACCTACTATTTGGTAGAAGTCTTGGAAAATCCAACGTCAAGGCTATTAACCTAATTGCAATGACGACTTGTCTATTTTGACTGCTATGTCGTCATCCCAACCGCGGTTAAAAAAAACAAAAAAACATCTAGAGTCTAATTCTTAACTTGCTCTAGGAGACGTAACACTAACCAAAACTACCACCGAAGGTGAAAAAAGCATAGAAGAGAGCCCATAAAAAGAGAGCATATGTTGACACGCGGTCGAACCTGAGCGCATGTGCCGCTTTCCAAGTACAGTATCAATATTCCACGTAGACAGAGGAGCGAGGATGGGCAGGGGTCCGGCTTGTGGGAGGGTACTATGTACTACTACCAAATAGTAGGTTTTCCTATTTGGTAGGTTGGGAGGTATGTCAAACCTCCCAATTTGTTAGTAGTCTTGGCAAATCCAACGTCAAGGCTGCGTAACAAATTGGAGACGGACATCCAAGCCCATAACAACCAAATACCAATGCACAAAATTATGAATGACCAAGAACACAAAATAAACAAAGAGAGTTAAAAAAAAAAAAAAAAAAAAAATGAAAAACTGAGTAGTAGTTCTAAAAGAGCAGTTTTTACAGTGTGACTTAAGTCATTCATAGCATCGGAGAAAACTTGAAAAATCTACAACAGTACTGTACAAAAATCTATTTCTTCTGAAGTGCAGATATATACAGCATACCAACATATAATAATCGGCAAAACACGGCATGAGAAGGACCTTGGAGTGATAATACAAGATGATCTATCCCCGGAGAAGCATATTAACATGATCATTGAAGGAGCATATGGAATAATAACCAATATGAGAGTGGCATTTAACTATTTGGATGAAGAAATGTTAAGAAAACTGATAATGACTATGATAAGACCAAGATTGGAATATGCAGCAGTGATATGGTCACCACATTTGAAAAAACATATAAACAAATTAGAGAAAGTCCAAAGCATAGCAACGAAGATGATCCCAAGATTGAAGGAGTTGACATATGAGGAAAGACTTAAGACACTACAACTGCCTACCTTGAAAGAGAGAAGGGAACGAGGCGACTTAATAACGATGTTCAAGGGAGTAAAAAGTTTGGAACAAGTAGATAGGGAAGATCTATTTGTGAGGGATAATGGAAGGACAAGAGGGTACGAGTTTAAGCTGAGGAAGGGCAGATGTCGTAAGGACACAAAGAAATTCAGCTTCCCATATAGGAGTATAGAGACTTGGAACAACTTGGAGGAGGAGGTGGTGAGAGCGAGGAACATTAACATGTTCAAATCTAGGTTGGATAAAAGTAAATATGGAAATAGGGCAACATAAGTTATGATATGTTAGTCCAAAATACTGGGAACTGGGAATATCCATTACGATACTTGTCTAAGTAAAATGGATTGATTATAAAGTAACGAAGACAGGACAACACGAGCGCTGCTCAATTCCTGTAAACTACAAATAGGTAAATACATGGGAAAAGTAGGTCACATGGGACATAGTACAGTATACTGTATACAGAATATATAAATATCCCCAAGCTCTTGACCACTGTGTCCGTAACCCGTCCCCCCCCTTTTTCCCAAAGAACATAAGAATAAATAAAGATGGACGAGGGGTTAGCCCAGGGACCCAGCCAGGGCACGAGGAGACGAGACTCCCGAGAGCGACCACCAGCTCAGCGGGTCAGACGACGGACATAGAGAGGGAGGAGGAGACGAAGGGCGTGACCGATGACCACAAACTCACAGAGGCAGTGTCGGGCAACGACCGACTGTGCAGGAACCGTAGGGAGGCTGCAAAGGACCAAAAACAAATTGCAGAACCCCAACAAGCAGGGAAACTGGCATGAAGTGCCCGACAAAGGAGGCGTCCAAGCGGCACCCTCGACAACCCCCCATCAGTCCTCGGTGACACTCACACAGCCGGCACCACAGACTCCACATATGTATGGCAGGAGTATTTACCTAATTGTAGTTTACAGGAGTTGAGCTAAGCTCGTGTTGTCCCGTCTCTCAGTCTACTTTCATCCAATTTTTTCTTGAAAATATGGATGTTCCTTGCTCCTACCACCTCCTCCTCCAGCCTATTCCATTTGTCAATACATCTATAGGGGAAGCTAAACTTCCCGATATCGTTCTTGCAGGTAGGTCTTTTTACTTTGTAGCTGTGGCCTCTAGTTATTACTGTATCCATAATTATTATATCCTCCCTATCCAGCCTCTCCAGCCCTCGGGTGAATTTGTACATTATCATCATGTCTCCCCTCTCTCTCCTCTCTTTTAGACTCTGTAGATTTAATTTGTCTAGCCTCCCTTCATATGGCAGTTCTCTGAGACTTGGAACCTATCTAGTAACTGCTCTCTGGATTCTTTCTAACTTGTGAATATGCTTCTTAAGATGCGGGGACCACACCGCTGCTGCATACTCCAATCTTGGTCTAATCATACTTTTTATGATCTCCGCTAACATGTTCTCAGATCACCGGGTATCATTCAAGGCGAGCACGGCCACGTCGGAAAGCCAGCGGCAGCCAGTCCCACCACCCGACTACCAGAAACCAGTGCCACGATGGACAAAGGACTCCCGAGCAACAGCACCGGCATCGCGTCCTGTGTGGATATTCGTGACGCCAGAAGGTCCAGAGTCCAGTCCAAAACCGACAGAGGAGGGGATTGGCATGGCGGCGGTCGTACCCGGAAGGCAGTTTTCAGGAAGGAAACAGCACGGTCGGTGGAACGACCAGCCCAGCCAGAGACACAAAGACCTCCTGGATGGTAGAGAGGCAGCAGTGCACAGAGCGAAACATTGCCAAGGATCAACTGGGCAAATTGTACTACTCCAGCGGGACAGGGTAGCCTGGAAAATAAGTTTATAGAGAAAGTGAGAGATTGTTTTTTAACGCAACATATTGTAGAGATGACAAGATATAGAGATGGGACGCAGGGGAGTGTACTTGATTTGATTTTTAGCAATGAAGAGGATATAGTGGAACATGTTAATGTGGATAGCCCTATAGGTCGTAGTGACCATGCCTGTATAAGCTTTAGTTGTAACATTAAATCGGAGAGGGATAATAGAAGCAATAGAAAAATATACATGTATGATAGAGCAGATTATGAGTTGCTGAGACGGTGTTTGGACATTGACTGGGGGGAATATTTGAACGGTGAAGACGCTGAAGGAATGTGGAGGAAAATTAGAGTCAAACTGGAGAATGCTGTATCCAAAAGTGTACCAGTAAGGGAATATAAGGATAAAACAAAATTGAGGAAAAGAACTAACCCAGAATTGCCAATGAAAAGAAAGCTTTGGATATTGATTAGAAGAAAGAAACGATTGTGGGAAAGATTAAAATTGTTAAAAAAGAACAGGGGGTCTAGTATAGAGGCTAAGGAAGTGGATCTGGAACGCAGACAAATAAACAATAAAATAAGGTGGGAAACAAGGAGGGGGGTGAAGGAGAGGGAGAGAGAGATAGCTAGAAATGTGAAGGATAATCCAAAAATATTCTGGAAGTACATTCACGAAAAGTTAACAAGAAGAGTAGGGATCCCAGAGCTGGTGGGGGGGCTGAATGATGGGAGTAGAGCGGAGACTGATAAGGAGAAAGCAGAGGTGCTGGGGAAATACTTTGGGGGGTACTAACAGTGGAGTCAGAGGATGCAGTGCCTACTATTCCCATCAAACAGGCACCGGCACTAGAACTAATAGAGTTTTCCCATGCTAGAATAAGAAGGGCTATAGAAAAAATGAACAGAAGTAAGTCACCGGGACCGGATGGGATACACCCAAGAATCATAAAGGAAGGAGGGGAGATGTTAGTAGAGCCATTGAAAATGTTATTTGAGGTATCGTTTAATACAGGACAAATCCCGATGGACTGGAGAGAGGCGAACATAACAGCTATATTTAAGAAGGGAAAGAGAAATGACCCAGGAAATTATAGACCAGTCAGTTTGACAAGTGTTGTGTGTAAACTAATGGAAACGGTAATTAGAGAAGGAATAATGGATCATATGAAGTCAAACCAACTTTTCAGTGGGAGACAGTTCGGATTCTTGCCGGGGAGGTCGACGGTACTACAGCTAATTAAGGTGGTAGATGATTGGATGCAAATTCTAGAAGATGGTGATGTAATAGACGTGGTATATTGCAATTTTAAGAAGGCCTTCGATAAGGTCCCACATAAAAGGTTAATAGAGAAAGTTAGAAGCTATAATATAGGGGAGAAATGTGTGAAATGGATAGAAGCCTTCCTGAAAGATCGGAGACAGAGGGTACTGGTGAATGGAATAGGCTCGGGGTGGAGGGAAATTACAAGTGGGGTACCTCAGGGATCTGTGTTGGGACCACTGCTGTTCGTTATATTTATCAACGACTTGCCTGAAGTTATAACTAATGGAAGTGAGGTATACCTGTATGTGGATGACACTAAACTGTATAGAAGAGTGAGGAGTAAGGAAGATATGGGTTTGCTTCAAGGAGATGTGGAGGGCATGAAGGGATGGTCTGAGCATTGGTTAATGCCTTTTCCTCCAAAAAAATGCAAGTACATGCGGATTGGGACCAGCAAGATAGACAAGGTAGGATACAGTATGTATGAAGCGATGGAGGAAGTGAGTGCAGAAAAGGATATAGGAGTAGTGATAGACAATAAGTTAAATTTCTCAGAACATTTAGCGGAAAAGATAAACAAAGCCAATAGAATTGTAGGGCTGATAAGGAGGACATTTGTGTCACTTGACGAAGAAATCTTCAGGAATCTATATACAGCGCTGGTTAGGCCGCACCTGGAATATGCAAACCAGGTGTGGGCTCCATATATGGTAAAGGATATAGAAGCAGTGGAGAAAGTGCAGAGGAGAGCTAGCAAGCTGGTACCAACGTTGAAGTACGCGGGCTATGAGCAGAGGTTGAGGACACTGGGGCTTCCGACACTGGCATATAGGAGAAAAAGAGGGGATATGATAGAGACTTTTAAGATAGTGTCAGGAAAGTACGATGAGGATGTGTGTGAAGGTATCTTCTTGATGCGGGAGGGAACAAGAACGAGAGGACACTCTAAGAAAATTTACAAAGAAAGAAATAGGCTTGAGAAGGCAAAGAACTCATTTTGTGATAGAGTGGTAAATGAGTGGAACGCACTGCCCCAGTATGTAGTCGATTCCGAATCAATAAGGGAGTTTGAAAGTAATCTTCATAAAGCATGGGGAAGACAAGATTTGAAGTTTGATTATAAAACAAAAATACAGAATAGTAAAAATGTTGCGTCTGCTACCGCCGCCGCCAACACCGTGAACAACCGCAGCAGTGCAAGTACTGGTAATGAGCTGGATACACAGGCATAGTTTGCCTTTTTCCAGAGGATCTACTGTAAGAAACTGTAAGAAATGAAGCGACGAGTGCGGAAAAAACGAAGCAAGAAGCGCTAAAGTCTTATGTCCCGCATCCAGGGCAGAAGAGACGTCCAGCGGGACACGGAAGACCATGGAGAGTCCGACCAGGAACGGGAGAGGAAGGCAGGAAGGACCCGTCTGTGGAGCAGGAGCCACCGAGCCCGCGAACGTCAACGAGTGCCCGAGGTCGCCAACACGGCCTAAGAGGAATCGCGAGATAGCCAGGGGCACCGGAAACGGGCACCCTCACCGCAGCTGGGCGCACCAAGCCTGTGCCAGCCACGGGGGCGGCAACAACCAGACCCAGCCGCTGAACTGTCGTAGCTTCAGGGGGACATCGCACAGCAAGAGTGCGACCAGAGGAGAAATACGAAGAGCGCAGCCACCTTGCCCCATACGTCCGCGAATGCAACCAGAACCATTGCCGGGGTGTGAGACGGAGGGAGAGGGACAAAGGCAACGTGTGCAACCCCCACGAGGCGAAAAAGGAGAGCCCCGGAACGCCTCAAGAAGCAGTCAGGTCGACGAAAATAGGATGTGTCAGCGTCCAACCTACCAGAACAGTCTGTTCGTACAACAGGCAGTCACGGGCAGGTAGGAAGCGCGCAGGGACATCAAACGCCGATCCGCCAGGAAGAACAACGGCTCTGTGATCCCCAACAGAGTATGAGATCTGAAGGACCCCAGTGCATGGAGACCATGGACCTCCGACTGAACGTTCATCCTGAAAGCCACCAACTCGCCCGAAAGAGCGAACGCGTGAACCCACAGGAAGAACAACGGCACCAACAGGCCGAGAGCATCGACGAGTAGGGGCGTGTGCCCAGATCGCAGGCCCAGATGTTGATTCCCCATGGACAACCGGTAGTCCTAAACCACCTCGCACGACGGATCTGCGACCACCCAGATCGTCGGCAGAGAGGCAGGCCAGGGCACGGCTGCAGAGAGCATGCCCCAAGTGACCTCGTGACTGAAGGGAGACGTGGAGGGCCCGAGACTACGGAGACAATGGATCCCCCGGCAGTGTCCAGTGCGTACCATGCCAGGATGTTGGAGACTATCCACCAAACGACCAGGTAAAACAGAAGCGGAATACCGTCTCGCAGGAGAGGATCCAGAGCCTGTATCACCAGCACAGTGCCAAAATGCACCTGGTAGCCCCAGCGACATCACCAACGACAGAGGTCGCAGCGTCAGTCGGACCAGGAGTACCAACAGCACGTGAAACCGCGTGCTCATGAAAGAACTGGCAAGGGCCGACAAAACCAGTACGGTACCAGGAACACACGAGAGAGGAAAATCCTGTGGCCGGGTTGCACCACCGGAACTACCCTTCGTCCGTGCATGGACGCGACCATAGTGGCCACGTCGCTAGGGCAGATTTCATCTGGTAACCGTGCGGCCCCACGTGCCTCGCGGCCAGTGAAGATGGGAGCAAGGGAGAAAAAATCAGAGGGGACACCCGCGACGAAGTATGCAACCCTGTCTGAGAGGCGAGAAGGAGACCGACCTGGAAAACCGACACGTGTTGAGACATGGAAGCCCCTCCGAAACAGCCCTGAGCGCCATGAGCAACCTCTACCACTCTTCCCCCCCCCCACCTATTTCTGATGAAAGGGGCGTGTCATGGCACAACCCGTCCGGGGGAGTCCACCCCGACTAAGCGTGACCAGAGGGAGAGGGCTGACTGGCCTCGCCCCAGCGAGGCCAACGTGACGAGGCCCGACCGAGCGGGCGGACTGCAGACAGTACTCCTACCGCAACACGGCACGATGGTGCGTGCCGGAAGCAGGGGCATCCGACACGGAGGCGTGCAGCACTCAGGCGGTACAGAGCAAACAACCCCATTGTAGACAAAGCGCAGACTACAGGAGTCCCAGATGCAACTTTAACATGGCATTTACTTATATTAAATTTCATTTTCCACTTGGTGCTCCATTCGTATATTTTATCTAAATCCCCTTGCAGCTCCTCACAACTACTTTTATTTGTTATTTGTCTCATAATTTTTACGTCATCTGCAAACATTGACATGTAAGAGTTTATGCCTATCGGCAGGTCATTCACGTACATAAGGAACATGAGAGGTGCCAACACAGATCCCTGCGGCACACCACTCAAAACTTTCCGCCACGATGAGTAAGTTCCTCTAATGTTGGTCCTCATTTCCCTATCTGTTAAATAGCTCTCCATCCATTTCAGCAAACTCCCCCTGACACATCCTAGCGTCTCAAGCTTAGATAACAATCTCTTATGTGGTACCTTATCGAATGCTTTGGAAAGGTCTAAGTAGACGCAGTCCACCCATCCGCCTCTTTCTTGGAGTACATCTATCACCCTACTGTAATAACATAGCAAACTGGTAACACAAGATGTCCCTTCTCTGAATCCAAATTGCTTTGGGGTTATTATCTTCTTTCTCTCCAACATTTTCATCCATCTCTTCCTAATTAGCTTTTCACAAATCTTGCATACAATACTAGTAAGTGAAACTGGTCTATAGTTTAGAGGGTCCTCAGGGTTTCCATTCTTGTATATCGGAATGATATTAGCTCTTTTCCATTCAACAGGAACCTGTCCTTTATCTAAGGAAGCTTGAATTATGTCCCTCACTGGCTCCACTAATTGCTCTGCACACTCCTTTAAAACCCAGGCAGACACTTCATCCGGTCCCATAGCTTTCCTTACTTCAAGTCCTCTCATCGCAGATAACAGCTCATCTCTAGTTATTTCAATCATACTAAGACCACTCTCCAGTACTCCCGCCTGTGGTTCGTCAAAACGTTCCTCTCTAGTAAAAACTGACCCCAATTTGTTATTCATTACCTCACACATGTCATACGTCCTAGCATCAACTCTTAATTTAGTAATTTGTTTCTTTACCTTCAACTTACTGTTTATATATTTATAAAATAATCTAGGGTCACTTTCACATTTATTTACTATGTTCTTCTCATAGTTCATTTTAACTTGCCTAATTATGTTAACATATATATTCCTCTCCTGTTTATATTTATTCCGATTACTCTCAGTGTTCCTTCTTCTTAATCTAGCCCAAGCTGCATCACGCCTACCCAAAGCTCTTTTGCATTTCAAATTAAACCAATCTTTCTGCTTAGTAAAATTTCCAGTTTTATATCTTGGGACAAACATATTGGTTCCTACTCTATAAATTTCGAGGAATCTACTATATTTACCTTGTACGTCCCGTTCCTTCAAAATAAGATCCCAATCTACTCCCTCTAAATATCTTTTCAAGGATACATAATCAGCTTTACTATAATTTAATCTGTCATTTATGTAGCTATTGTCTAATCTATTGGCATTACTCGAGGTCAACTTCCATTTTAGTAATAGGTGATCACTTTTACCTACAGGACATAGATAGTTTATATCACTAATTTCGTGAGGATCTTTTGTAAAAATCAGATCGAGTTTAGAAGGTTTGTTATTACCCCTCATTCTTGTATTTTCCTTCACATGTTGTGCAAGTACATTTTCCGTAACCAACTCCACTAGCCGACTTCCCCAAGATCTCTGATTTGGCCCTGCATCTCCCGATTCCCAATCAACCTCACTACAGTTGAAAGCTCCTACCAAGATCAATCGATTCTTCCTTAAAAGCAATCTTCTCAACGACTGAATCATATCCTCTACCATCTCCTCAAACTCCAACTCCCTCCATGCTCTGGTCTTTGGTGGCATGTAAGCTACTGTTATGTCTAGCTTTTTTCCTTCTATATCATTGAGTTCAACTGCCATTATTTCTGCCTTGTCATTATTTAACTCCACGTGCTTTACTGTCATAGGGTTCTTAACTAATACTGCCACTCCACCTCCCCTTTTACCCTTTCTATCATTTCTCCATATTATATCCTTCACTAAACACTATGTTGCTGTCAAAGTCCTGGTTCAGCTTTGTCTCTGTCAAACAGACTATCTGTGGTTGATCTTTTCTTAATATATTATCTAACTCTACCTTTTTACTGTTTATTCCATCTATATTAGTGTAGTAGCACAGTATATTTGAATCCACCTCCTTGTTTCTTTTCCCTCTCTACCTCCTACCAGGTTCACCTCCTCCTCCATCCCTTCCCTGACCCAGTTCCACCTCCCCCACTAATTCTATTCTCCTCCCCCCTCTCTCTCCCTCTGTTCCACCCTCTCCACCACATCCTGGCTCTCTCTCCGGTCCCCTGCTCCCTGCATTATCTCTCGCTCCGTCTCCTTGCTTTGACTTCGTACTTGTCTCTCTGTCTCTTTCCCTATCACTCCTCTTACTTTCGGTTCTTGGTGGCTCCTGATGTACCACTTCCTTACTTGCCCTTCCCTTATTCTCCAAAAAAAATTCTTCTTTTGCTCTTCATACAACTTTCCATTCTCTTCATCAGCCTTAGCTTGGAGTTCCCTTAACTGTTCTCGTTCTTCTACACTTAGGTCCTTTTTTACCCTTATATGATTCAGCTCTGTCGAATTTAATTTCCAGCTCACATTGGCTACTGCTTCTGCTGTTGATCTAAACTTTAGTTCCACTCTTAGTGGTCTCATCTCGCCCTTCTTATATATTCCCAACCTTCTCACCTCCTCCAGTTCTTTTACCCATCCATAACCCTCGTCTAAGTAATCCAGTATCCCCTTGACTTTCACAACATCCCTTTCCTTTCTTACCTTCATATCTGCCAGGTGCTCTTCCACATCTCCAAAGATTACTACATACTTACCTCTATCTATCGTCTCTCTCACTACCTTCTCTTTCTTCTTTAAAACTTGCACTACATTTTTTTCAAACTCTTTCTTTTCCTTTTCTCTCTCTTCCTTCTGCTCCTTCACAATTTCTTCAAGGGCTACCATCGTGGCACTCTCTACCCTTGTCCACTCATTTTTTACCTCACTAATTCCTTTTACTTCCTCACTCAGGTGGCCCTCATATTCCTTAAGCTGAGCCTTGAGTGCCACATTTTCCGACGCTAACTCGTCTACTCTGGCCATCACTGCCTCTAGGCTGTCACTTACTGGCCTAGGCCTATCCACCCCGCTAGTAACGCCACACATATCGGACAAAACTTCTACTTTAGCCCCTAACTCCTTCCTCCAATTTTCCATCACTCCCCTCCATCTCACAAGACCCATTAATTGTTTTTTCATACTTGCCAACTGATCATCCTTGTCCTCGGTGATAAAGCCTTCAAATTCATATTCCTCCTCATCCCCAGCTAGGCTTTCACGCCTTCCCGCCATCGTGAGGTGGTCGTCTGCCAGCCTAAAAACAACAATCGCCCCACTATCCCATCTCACTCCAGGAACTGTTTTACTTAATCCATATTTTCAATTACTTGGAATATCCAATTACATCTGAATTGCTCATAAAACACCTAATTACTTATTGAAATGCACATATAAATTTCCGGGACAACACTTAGACACTCCTATCAACTTCACACAAGGTAACTCATTATCGGAGAGCAGCTGCGAGGTGTTGACAGCTCGGAGGTCGGAGGGGTACTGTATGTGTATGTGTGCTTCCTTCTCAGTCCCAATATCCTTAAGTGTCCGTGCGCTGAGACTTGACCCATTTATTGTGTAACAACCGCCTTCCTACACCCTTCAACAACTTTAAAATGCCTAGGAAGAATAAACTGGTGAAGGCACTACTGCGATCGGGAAATCTATGGGTTTATTCGGGGCCGGGGACGGGGCCAGTGACAGTGGCGGGGCCGGGGAAGCCTAGGCCTCCGAGGGCCCGAGGGGTGTGCGCGCGGAGTAGGGAGGGGGGGTGGCACGGAATACAAAAACAGCATTTTTACACCACTCTTCAACCGTGATTCGTGTTTTGTGGGGTCAATTTGTTAGTAGTCTTGGAAAATCCAACGTCAAGGCTATTAACCTAATTGCAATGACGACTTGTCTATTTTGACTGCTATGTCGTCATTCCAACCGCGGTTAAAAAGAAAACGTCTAGAGTCTACTCCTTATCTTGCTCTAGGAGACGTTGTACATTAACCAAAACTACCACCGAAGGTGAAAAAAGTATAGAAGAGAAGAAAAAGGGGTTTACCTTAGTTACCGCTCAAGGCCCATCCCGTGTTCCGTCATGCGCCGATCCCTGTCGAACGTGCGCATGAGCGACCCTCTCTTGTTATCATTTTTTCACGCGCTCCATTGAATGCAGTCGCTTTTGTTGTGCTCCTTTAATTCACCCTGTTTAGGTTCGTTTCGGCTTATCTGGCCTTCTTTTTTGTTAGACAGATGTTACGTGATCTAGGGCACACGTAAATGGGCTCCTCAGTGTGTTTAATGGAGACGCGTGTGGAAATAGCTACCGAAGGTACGGGGGCGCTTGGCGTTCCTCGTGTGTGTTTTTCATTCCTTTCTCTTTTCATATTCTTTTTTCCTGTTAGTCTGGGCATAGTTTAGCTTTTAGCTTATTTTAGCCTAGCTTGTTTCTCATTCAGGAATTGCTATGCCCCTATGAGTTTTCATATTTTCATAGCCTAGGTGTACAGTTGGTTCACGATCTGAGATTTCGTGGTGGCGGTGCTGTTTGTAGGGTTTGTGTCGGCCGCATTATTAGCGTTATTCCCGAGTCCCCCCTTTCGAGCCTTCACTGTGTCTCAAGGGCCTGGGCGCTTGGTGGTTCGTGATATCCTGGGGTACCCCACGGGGGCCCCTCCCTCACACCACAGGGTTTTTCGCCCCTGACACATTCTCTCCTCACGGCTAGGCCACCCTTTTTCTCGCCAGTTTCATTTACTGGTTTTTGTGTTCCCTTACTGTTTTCACCTCCATCCTTTCATACCCTTTTGCCCAATCCTGGGGTACCCTACGGGGGCCCCTGTTTGTGCCAAACCACCCTTCCTGCCACTTCTCCTCATGGGCTTTGCTCTATCTCTGTGGGTTGGGTGGTTCCTAGGGGATGTGCCTCCTCTCCCCTGGTGTGTCTTCCTTGCCTCTCCCTTGACCGGTTGAGTCAGGATATTATCAAGGAAGACACTGCTCAGCTTGGTGGCCATCGTCGCTTGGAGTTCATAAGGAGATGACGCTTTTTTCTGGGCCTCTTTTGGTATTTCCTAGACGCTCCTCTCGCTTTTTCGGCGCCGGACCATCTCGGCCGGTCCCGCAAATTTGAGGGGTGCTCGATTCGGTCCTCTGGGACATTTCGGTTCCCCGCAAATTTGCGGAGATCGTTGGGGGGGTCCCGCGAAATTGCAGGAGGATGCTGTCGGTACGGTTATGCCTCCATTGGCCCGCAAATTTGCGGTAATAGTTGGCTTTCACTATTGACTTTTGTTATGTCATCTTGTTGCCTGATACTATATTGGTGTATGCACTTTACTGGTGTTATAGGCCCTGCATGTAAGATGTTGAGTGGTGGTTAACACTTTCTCCATCTTTGCAGGTTCTGCTAGTGCTCTTCCGCCTCGGCCGCCCTCCTCACCTACCTCTGTGCTCCCAGTTTAGGGTGAGTACGGATACCTGTTTGCATGTGTGTTCCTGTTTCCCCATGCTCCTTCCCTGGTTCTTCTTGGACATTCTCTCCACTTACTCCTTCGACGTGCTGATTATGGTGTGTGTGTCCTTCTAGTGCAGGTAGGCTGCCTTGCTTTCGCCTTGGTTGTCGCTCCCCGTGCTTGGAGAGCCACAAGTCCTGCTTGCGCCACTCGCTCTGTGTGTCCTCTACGGCCTACCTCCCTGCTCTGTGTGGCACGTGTCTGGCCCTGGTGGTTGTGCTGCTCCATGGCCCTGGTTCCTCGGCGGCGGCTGTGGCCTCCTGCTTCCCTTCCGTCGGTGTGGACGATGGTCTCCCGCCACATTAGGACTGTGGGCCACCGTTCCCCGGCCATTGTTGCCGACCGGATCCGCGTCGCCCTGGGTATCCCTGACCCGACTGACGGCCATTTACCTGGCCCTCTCCCTGCTCGGGCCCTCTCCCCTGGGTCCCGCAGCCGGTCGTCCCATCGTCGGGGGGTTCCCCGGCTCCGTCCACGCTCTCGCTCGCCTCGTCGTCCTCCTGATCGCCTTGACGACGCCCATCGCCCTCGTCATGGTTCTCGCCCTGAGGCCGGGGTTAGCGGCTCTGCCCCTGTGCGCCCTCCCCTGGCCTCTACGGATAGGGGCTCTACTCCCTTCCGCCCGCTTCCCCAGCCCAGACGACTTCCTCTTACGTTGTCCTCTCCGCGCGCGGTTGTTCATGCTGTAGCTGGCCCTCTGCTCCCTCCTCCTACACTGTCCAGGAGGGTCCGCCTGGATGTCGTTGCTTCTCCTACTTCACCTGCTTCAGTGCCTATTCTTCCTTCACGGTCTCGTCCCACGGTGGTGGTCCCTCCCTCCTCCGCCTCGGTGTCGGGCCGCCCTGTTATCTCAGCCCCGGGGATCCTTGCTCTGTTTCCCCCCGCGGCTCCTGGCCTCCTTTCACCCGGCCAGCCTTCCCACTCCCGTCGTCCTGCTCCTCCTCATTCTTCTCTTCCTGACCTTCACTTACCGTCTCGCCAGGGGGGTACCCCTCCTCTTGCCTCGGTGGGGTTTTGCGAGGTTTCGGGGTCCCCTTTCTCAGGAGCTGATGTGTCGCTGGAAGAGGGGAATGGTGCTGTTTCCCCCTCGGCCGTTCGTGATCGGGGACGAGTCCCTCAACGGCGACACAACCGTCGTCGCTCGCCTTCCTTGGGCCGCGACGCTGCTGGTTCGTGTCGTGGGTCTCACTCCCGCTCACGCTCGCCCCTGCGGGCCGACCAATCTGGGGGGGGGGGGTAGCCTCTCTCGGATCAATTGTCGGCTATGCAGGGCTGGGTTGTGTCACGCTTCGACGGGCGCTTGGAGTCGATGGAAGACTCCCTCTTCTCGCCCTTCCTCAGCACCTCACCCTACCTACCCCTGCTACGGTTCCCCTCCCTTCTGCAGGCCTACGCTCTGGTCAGACTTCAGCCGCCCTGACATCCTTCCGGCTGTTCAGTCCCTGGCTGTGTTGACGGGTCTGTCCTCCTATGGGACAGGTTTGTGCGACGCCGGTACGCCTGGCTTAGCCATCATGCTCGGTCACCCTCTCCCATTGGTGGCCTGGTTTGCTGAGGCCTTCGACTTCCCTCACCGATCCGTCGACGGCTCTCCTTCCGTCCCTCCCCCGGAGTCGTCCCTGCTTTTGCCTCCTCTTGTGTCTGTAGGCGGGTTGGACGGCGCGTTCTGGTCCTGGATGAGCGCGCCCGTTCTTGACCTTTGTTCTATTGCTACCCCGTTCTTCTCTCACCCGGATCAGCCCTCTGTCGCCGAGGTTTTTCCCTTGCGACGGAGGGTGTCGGACTTATTGTCTTGTCTTTAGGTTCCCTCCAGACGTCTGTTCACCACCTGCGGCTTTTCGAGGCGTCTGCGCCAGGCGATCTTCGCGAGGGTTTGGACCGCGTTCAGCGGGTCCACCTTCGGCTCGCGGTGTCTTTGGTTCCCGAGCTGAAGGCGGTTTTGTGCGCGGCAACTCGGCTCCGCCCGACGGTACGGTCTTCGTTCTGCCGGCCGGCCCCCTTGGTTATTCGTCAGGGTTTGTTGTACTCTGTGCTATATACGTCGGGGTTTTTTAAGCAGGATGCTTGGGAATGCTACGCTTCTCTGTCGGCGGCCCCTGCTTCCGACACGCGACGCCGCGCTGTGTCGTTACGGCCCCTGCTTACGTCACGCACCGACGCGCTGTGCCGCGCGCGGGGTCTTCTCAGTCCCGTCCTTCTGCCGGTCCTCTTCGGGGTGCTGCTGCAAGTGCTGCCGCCTTGCACGGGCGCAGGACTGGGACGTTGCTGGCCTGTGCGTCGGTTCCGCCTCGCACTTCTGTTCTTGCCCCTTTCATCCCCTCTGTGTCGGGGCTGGCCGGCCTTCCGCTTCCGGCCGCCCTTCGAAGGGGTCAGCCACGCGCCGGCCTGGGGTTGGGGTGGCCCGCCCTTTTCGACGAGGTTGGGGGGGGGCAGGGGTAGAGGAGGTCAACGTGGCGCTCATGCCCGCACGGCCCGTACCGGGGGTACCTCCACGTCAACACAATGTGTAGTTCTCTGGGTCGGCCTCCTTGTTCTCCTTCTCGCCTGGGCGTACCGGGTCGCTCCCCTCCTCTCGGGTGCTCCCTCGGGTTGTTTTCGCCCTTGCGCCCCTCGGTAGCCGCGAGGGACGTTGGGGGCGGCGGGTTGCGCGGAGGGGTCTCACCTGGAGGTGGACGTCCAGACCCCCACTCCGCTCTTGTCACCGACAACGGCCCATCTCTTCAGAGGTGGCCCACGTGTTCACTTCCATGCCCGAGCTGGGTAGCGTCGAGGGAGTTGACCGCCGGTCACCCGGTTTTCCTCTCCCGTGTCTTTCTGGTTCCGTCGCCGACCTGCGACGCGATGCGACCGGTGGTGGATCTGTTGGCCCTCACCGGGCACATCGTGCACACACGGTTTCGGATGCTGCCGGTACCCCTGGTACGCCTGGCCCTGTGCCCTCTGTCGTGGGTAGTGTCGCTGGCCCTCCAGGATGTGTCTTGGCTCGTTCCTCTCCATCCTCGCTTCCAGCGATTCTTGGCCGTTCGGACTTCCGATCGTGTGTTCCTGTTCGACGGCCTTCCCTTCGGTCTCCACATCGCGCCGCAGATCTTCTCCGCGCTGGTGGGGCAGGCTCTGGGTCCTCTCCTCAGGAGCGGGCTCCAGCTCCTGTTTTCCTTGGCCGTTTGGTTGGTCGTTTCCGACGCCCTAGGCCTGTGCATTGGCGACGCCCTCACAGTCGTTCGCGACATCGCACGGTTAGGGTTCCCCTTCGATGTTCCCAAGTCACGCTTGACCCCGTCGCGTGTCGTGCCATGGGTCGGTCTCGCCTGGGTTTTGTCCGGCGCTTCGGTGGCCCGGGGTCTGCCGACCGCGGTGCACCTTCGGTGGACGGTCCTCGCCGTGTTGCACTCGGTCTCCCTCCCGGGGTGGCTCTGGGACTCGTTCGTGGGTTCGCTGCATTGGGCCGCTCTGCCCCTTCCCTTAGGGAGCCTCTGGCTACGCCGCCTCCTCCTCATGGGCACCGCGGTGTTTCCGTTGCCCCTATGGATCGGCTCCTGCCGCTCCCGCGTACCGTTCGCCGACGCTTCGGTCGCTGGGTTGCTCGGGGCTCGCTCTCTGCGGCTGTGCCCTGGACCGCCCCCCCCCCGCCGACGGTCTGGGTAACCACAGATACGTCGAGCGAGGTTGGGTGAGGTTCCCGATCGAACCTGGGACGTCCACTTCCCGGCAGATGGGTGGGTCTCCCTCCTCTTACCTGTCTCTGCCCTCGGATTGTTGGTTCCTTTGTTCTTCCTGCGGGACCGCGCGCTGGCCCTTCGGGGTGAGTCGGTGGCCTTCGGGTTGGACACTCAGACAAGCTGTCCCCTGTTTCCTTATGCGGGGGTCCTCCAGGTCGTTGACTCTATTAGGGGTCTCGGTGGAGTTGTTCTTCCTCGCGGACCGACACCCCTTCTCCTTGCATGCCTCCTCCCTGCCCGGGCCTGCCACCCTTTGGGCGGCCGCCCTGTCGAGAGGGCAGGGCGTTCTTGTAGAATGGGCGATGAAACGGACTGTGTTCGCCGACCTCGCGGCTTCCTGAGGTGTTCCGGAGGTCGCCTTGTTCGCATCGGGGGTGCCGCGCCAGTTGCCTCTGGACCTCTCCCTCCGGCCTCGCGCTCCGGGGGGGGTCCGGACGCTTTCATGGTCGCCTGGTACAGATGGCGGTCGATATCCATCTTTCCGCCACCAGACGCGCTGTTGATGTGCCAAGTCTTCGCGAAGCTGCGGCTGTACCACGGCTGCGTCTGGCTCCTCGCGCCTCTGTGGCCGGCACGGACTTGGTCCGCCCGGTTGCCGCGGTGGTGCCCGGGTCCGGTCCCTCTACCTGTCTCCGGCTTCCACTTGGGCTAGGTTGGGGTCCTGCGGACCTCTTTGGCCTTCGCATCGTGCTTGTTCATGAGGCACGGTGGCTCCCGGTCCCCGGCCGGGCCCTGACTGACTTCCTGCAGCGTTCCTGGCCGTCTTCTCCTTGGGGGCCTTACGGGTCCCGCTGGAGGTTTTTTACTAGGTGGCTACAGGCCACTCGCCTGCCAGTTGGCTCTCCTTCCCTCGTCCTACGCTCCTTGTTTCACCTCTTCCGTACACGTCGCTTTCCAGTCGACGCTATACGTACCCACTTGTCTGCCGTCCGGGGGGTTCTTTGGGTCCGTCGCTGGGCTGGTCGTTCCGCCACAGGTGCTGGATTCCTTCCTGACGGCTGCCTTCCGGGATCGACCGCCTCCGCGCCAGGTCTCTCCGCTGTGGGATCTGGGGCGGGCTCTGGTCCTTCTGGCTTCCCCCACGTATACAAGGGCCGCTACGCCGGTTCCGTTGCTCGGGCGTCCACTCTTCCTTGTCGCTCTGGCCACTGGGGATCGGGTGTCTGCACTAGCGGCGTTGTCGCGGCCCCGGGACTGCGTACGCTTCTCCCCGTCCTTGCATGGCGTCTCGTTCGCCTCCTCCCCACCTTTTGTTACCACGCATGGGAGGGAGGCCCCCGTTTTCCAGCCTTTCGCCGTCCAGGCTTTACGGCGTGGGCATCCTCGCCATGTGTTGTGCCCGGTGTCAGCCTTGCACTCCTCTGTTGCGTCTGTGGCGCCGCCTTAGGGTACTGCTGTGTGGGTGTCTCCTCGGACAGGTGGGAGGCTCTAGCAGGTGCAGCTGGGCCGCCACGTTTGTCGGACCGTTCGTGCCCGTCACCCTGTTTGTAGGGTTTCTGCGCGCGATGTCAGATCCTTTGCTGCCTCCTTCCGGTTCCTGCCACGTCGATCCTTCCCTGCCTTCGCCTCCGCGGTTTTGTGGTCTTCTATCAATTCCTTCATCTCCTCCTACCTCTCCGTGTCCAGTGTTCGACCCCCTCGGCCGGTGATTGCTCTCGGGGGTCGTGTTTCCTGGTGCTCTGGCGAAGATCCCTGGTCTTCCCCCCTTGTCCCTCGTTCTTTTCCTTTGTTTTTTTGACAAAGGGGGGGGGGGGGGGTGTATGGGTTTGCAACACTGGATTGCAAGTTTGGGATTATGTATTGTTCCAGTACATAAGTGTTTTTGCCACATTGAAAATTGTGTTTTGTTCTTGTGATCAGTGTTTTTGTTCATTTTGGAAGAAAAGGGATTTTGTGTACAGTACTTTTTGGTTTAAGACAAGTCTATGGTTTTGCATTACTATGAATGACGGGCACGTGTTAAAACTGCTCTTTTTAGCTACTCCTCAGTTTTTCACTCTTTTATTAAACTCTCTTGTTTAAATTGTGTTTCTTTGTCATTCATAATTTTGTCTTATGCATTGGTTTTTTTGGTAGGTTGGGCTTGGATGTCCTCCTCCTATTTGTTATGCAGCCTTGACGTTGGATTTGCCAAGACTACTAACAAATTGGGAGGTTTGACGTACCTCCCAACCTACCAAATAGGAAAACCTACTATTTGGTAGTAGTCTTGGAAAATCCAACGTACATAATACCCTCCCTCACGCCGGACCCCTGCCCATCCGCGTTCTTCTGCTGACGTGAGATGTGATAACAAGAGAGGGTCGCTCATGCGCACGTTCGACAGGGATCGGCGCATGACGGAACACGGGATGGGCCTTGAGCGGTAACTAAGGTAAACCCCTTTTTCTTCTCTTCTATACTTTTTTCACCTTCGGTGGTAGTTTTGGTTAATGTACAACGTCTCCTAGAGCAAGATAAGGAGTAGACTCTAGACGTTTTCTTTTTAACCGCGGTTGGAATGACGACATAGCAGTCAAAATAGACAAGTCGTCATTGCAATTAGGTTAATAGCCTTGACGTTGGATTTTCCAAGACTACTACCAAATAGTAGGTTTTCCTATTTGGTAGGTTGGGAGGTACGTCAAACCTCCCAATACTGTACGTGTTTTAGGGATTTTGAGTACCTGTTTTACCCCTCGGCGCGGAATAGGGTAAACGCGGACTGAGGATACGTGTATTAGGGGGACTGACTGTAATACAAATGGCACATTCAAAAGAAGGCTAGACATAAATTTTGATGAAGTTTGAGTAGCATGACATATATGCTATAAATAAACTTAAAGACCGAGTGGTTTACATGAGGTGCAGATTTAGTCTCGCATTTTAACTCCTTGCGACATATATGACGCGATCGCGTCATATGGAACTTATGACCAAAAACTCATATGACGCGATCGCGTCATATGGACTTATCTACATGCCTCTCCAATAAGTCCATATGACGCACTAGCGTCATATAGAGCTCAGTAAGTCCGGTAAGTTAGATGAAGATCTGTCGGTTGGTGGCAACCCCAGGTTCCTCCGACAATTCTAACGGCCAGCAGTGTGGTTTTGACAGTTGTGTGGTGCAGTGGCAATGATACCGGGCGCCCGCCGCCGTGGACTTACTGGAACATAATATGTCTGAAGGAGTTAAAAGAAACATTACAGGCAGCCATGTTCAGAGCAACTTCACTTATCAGGTTTTTAATTTTGAGATCAGAACGTTTAGCCTGCACCCACATCTTTCTAGGTCTAACCCTTGGTGCAGTTCATACTACATTCACAGACTTGCATTATTTCACCCAGTTAGTTCATCCATCCTCACTAATTCATCCTCCTCTAATTTTCACTCTGTTGAGTACCATCTCTCCTCTTACAAACCTGATCTTTTCCTCACTGAAACTCAGGTGTCTGAAGCAATTGCCAGCAGCCCCTTCTCTATATCCTACTACTACAGTACATCTATCCTAGTTTCAAAGCCAAATGCGGATGTTGTGCATATGTGCACAGCAAACTCACTTGCTCTCGTGTTCCCGATTTCGAATCCTCTAAATTCTCAACTTTATGGCTCAAACTTTCCTGTCATTCTCATGCTAAGTATTTCTGTGCTGTCTATCTTTCCCCTAATTCTACCGACTTTCCAAAATTCTTTGACTATCTAAACTCTAAAGTGGAACACATTCTATCTATTTCTCCTTTCTCAGAAATCTCCATCTTAGATTTCAACGTTCACCACCGCCAATGGCTCTCCTCTCATACTATTGACCATCCTGGTGAACAAGCCTATGTCTTTTCTATACTAAATGACCTAGAGCAGTTGGTTCAGCAACCAACCCGTATCCCGGATCGCTTCGGAGAACGGCCCAACATTCTTGACTTGTTTTAACTTCCAACCCTTCTTCTTATACTGTCTATCTTTTCTCTCCTTTGGGCTCCTCTGACCATAAACTTATCTCTTGTCACCTGTCCTATCTCTCCAGTACGGCCACCCGATCATCCTAGCCGTCGGAGCTTGTGCACTGCCGACTGAGAGGCTCTCCGGTAGTACTTCTTTGATTTCCCATGGAATTATTTTTGCTTCCGTGGCCGGGGACCCTCGGAGAGTGCTGAACGCATTACCGAGGTAATCCTATCGGGCATGGAGGCATACATTACATTTTCTTTCTCTCAGACTAATACAAAAAAATCTTAGTTTACTCACACCCGTTCTACTGCTGTCCGCAATAAGGAGGAAGCATTCAAACGGTACCGACGCCTTAAAACTCAAGAATCTCATTCTTCCTATGTTTCTGCCCGGAATCAAGCCAAATCTGTTCTTCGACTTGCCAAACACTCTTTCATCAATAATAAATGCACTGAACTATCCAACTCTAGCTCTTCCCAAGCCTTCTGGCATCTAGCCAAAAAAACTTTCCAACCACTTTTCTTCCTCTTCTTTCCCTCCACTCTGATGGAACAACCATCACTTCTTCCTCTGACAAAGCTGAACTCTTCGCTCAAACTCCACTTTGGATGATTCTGGTGCTATTCCTCCGACAACACACAGCTGCAGGCATGACCTCCCGAAATCCATCCTTCTGAATCCTCCCTTTTTCGCGAGGACAGAATCCACCTGGCCAGGCTGAGATGTGGGCACCATTAAGCTCTTCTGAGCTATCAGAAGAGACTGGATGTCTTTGTCGATGACACCGGCCCAGGATGTAACACAGCACCTCATATCATTGGACTCATCCTAGAATACTGCGTTTCACACAACCACTTACGCCAACAACACAATCTACATTCCTTGAGAACTCTGTGGGAAAGCCTGACCGTGGCCATGGCCTTCCTTAGGGACTCGGGGCTGTTTGGCCAGGCAGCTTAGGGAACGACAACAACAACAACCACAGTTCCACGGTCAGTGCCGCTGATCATGATGTTGTCTTGCCTACATTCACTCTACTCCCTTATCTGACATTCCCTCCCGCCACCTTAGGAACATTGTTTCAGCCTTAGCCGCACTGTCAGCAATCAGAACTACAGTAGGTCATCTGCATAGAGCAGTTCCCTAGTCGGGCCTCCAAGACCATGACAAACGAGAGCGGGATCAGGACTGAATCTTGGTATACTCCAACACTCACCAAGAACTCATCACTCAGTCTCCTTTAACTCTCCCTAACACTGTACACTAAGCATAAACTATTCCGTTCAAGGAGAGTGGGAGTATTTGCATGGTTATAATTGGCAGCAGTTATCTAAACTTTCCAAAGCCACACCTAACTCTGGCAATAGTGGAGGCTTTAGCCTCTGCCAAGTAGAAAAACTTGTCAAACAGCTCCAGCGACTCACTGCCAAAGTTCCCACTCTCAGGTTGGTCATTCAAAATGAGCTCTCCTTTGCATACAAATTTCTCAATTTCTAACTTCGTTCTCGGCAGTTTCTTTTTTCTTGTAAAGAACTTCTCCATGGTGTACCCAACTATGACAGACGCTACACTGAATTGACTTTGCACCCACCCCTTTCCTGCACATTGCACAAGTGTATGTACTAGTGCTGTGCTCTGACAGCTTTGTTGAACCGGCTACCAACATACAGTAATTTTCACTTCCGCTCCATGCTCGGACAGTTTCTGGTTTACCATTTCTACCGGTCAATTATTACACTTTCTTCTTAAATTTACTTAACCCTTTCATGCATAAAGATGTGATATGCGCCTTTTCTGGGATTCTTAAAAGCCTTTGTGACAATCAGGGGTGTTCAGAAACCTTTATACCAGAAACTCTCCGGGAGGTCTGGGACCTGGGAATCTTTTGCTGGAAGACCCCAAATGGGCCTGGGTCTCTGGGTCTTCTCCTGGGCAACCTACATGTGTGCGAATTTGTATTCTACAGTATTTATTTATTTACAGTATTTATTTATTTACAGTATTTATTTATTTATTTACAGTATTTATTTATTTATTCTACAGTATTTATTTATTTATTCTACAGTATTTATTTATTTACAGTATTTATTTATTTATTTACAGTATTTATTTATTTATTTACAGTATTTATTTATTTATTCTACAGTATTTATTTATTTATTTACAGTATTTATTTATTTATTCTACAATATTTATTTATTTATTCTACAGTATTTATTTATTTATTTATTTACAGTATTTATTTATTTATATTTATTTACAGGGTGGATGGGACTCGTTAGCCTTGGTCGGCAACCCATCTAGGGGAGACAACCTTATAAACATCCGGGTGGATGGGACTCATCAGCCTTGGTCGGCAACCTGTCTAGGGGATGATAACCTGATACAAATCCGTACTGCTTACCGAAGGGTAAGGCAGGTTAGTGGATGGACTAGCCGAACACCACTGTAGAAAAATAGTGCTAACAAGATATACAGAGGGCCTCGGAGTCGGACGGATCCTAAATTGAGTGGTCAATCCTGTAAATCCTTCAGTAAACTGGCTCGGGTTGTCCCTCTTACAGGGAATAAGTCCTCTTGGGAGCATTCTGTGTATGGCCACCCTCATTAAGGGGAGTAAGGCGTCTGGCAATAGATAGATAGATTTATTTTTATTTTTTTATTTTTTTACATATAATGAAAGGGACGTCAAAAGTACAGAATGGGTTAAGGGGAGGTTTATAGGGTGCCGCTTTAGCGTTCAGTCTACCGGGACATTCACACTTTAGTCTACCAAGTCACTTATATTTAATAAAGAACACCCAAAAGTGTGCTAAACATTTTACATACATACATACATACAATGGCTTAACGTCATTTTTCCATTACATGCAATGTAACGGCTCAGACGGGGTTGCCTGTCAGTAGTTGGAGTGTACTGTAGTACAATGAAGTCCCGCCACAGCACTGCCCCACCAAGTCATCACTGTGGCTGATGTTGGTATAGTGCTAACCGTGCCTCAGCAAGAATCAACAGAGTCCCCCTGCAGCACTTGCACCTGCAGTACAGTATCTGCAACCACACCAGCCTTAACAGTTACAAAAAGACAGCACCATAACAAGAAGGCAATTGGACTATAGAACAATAAAGTCCTGCCCCAACACTGCTCCAACATGCAAACACTGTTGCCGACACTGGTGTGGTGCCAAACAGCGCCCAGGTAAGACTCAGTCCCCTGTGGCACCTATCCGCACCCCACCAGCCTCGGCAGTGCCATACCAAGATAGTGCTAAGATACTTTATTGCATAGTAATGGCTGTTGGTCCACAAGTCTATCGCCATCCCCCCTATTAGTCGCCTTGTACGACACGTGAGGCTTCCGAGTCATAGTGTTTTGAGATTAACCTAACCAAACAACTCAACCTAACCTAGACCTAGTAGGTGGGATACATAACTAACCCTTCCCTACCAGCTAGTGCGGGTTCCTAGTACCCAGTAAATTCTATCTATCTATCTATTGCCTGATGCCGCGATCCCCGAAGGGGTGGCCACGAACGAACCGCCCCCATGCACCTCTGTCCCCAGTCAGTCGACGCCCCTCCCCCCAACCAGCATCGCCTTCGTTCATGTACTTTCTCACTCCATCCTTCCACATCTCTTTCGGTCTACCTCTCCCTCTCTGTCCCTCCACCTCGCTCTCGTACACCCTCTTAGTCATTCTCTCGCTTTCCATACGTTCTATATGGCCGAACCATCTCAAGTTGTTCCTTTTCACACTTTCCAGCACATCTACCTCCACACCACACCTCCTCCTTACTTCCTCATTAGTCTGTCTATCCCTCCATGTAACCCAGTGAATTGAATACGAAACTAACCTTTACCTACCAGCTAGTGCAGGTTCTTAGTACCCAATAAATTGGATATAAAACTACCCCTTACCTACCAGCTAGTGTGGGTTCCTAATACTCAGTTAATTGAATACAAAACTAACCTTTACCTACCAGCTAGTGCAGGTTCTTTGTACCCAATAAATTGAATATAAAACTAACCCTTACCTACCAGCTAGTGTGGGTTCCTAATACTCAGTTAATTGAATACAAAACTAACCTTTACCTACCAGCTATAGTCTATTCGCTGTAAGTAGGCGAAAAATCATGACCTCTATCCTCTGTAACTCAAAAAGGGCTAGAGCAAATGAGCTGTCAATTTCCACATCTATTCCTTGACGGACTCTTCCCAAATGGTAGAAATAGTAGCTCGATTACTCTAGTCTTTTTAGAGTAACAGAGGTTAGAGCTCATGATTTCTCGCCTACTTACAGCGAATAGACTATAGTGTAGGTTCCTAGTACCTGTACCCAGTAAATTGGATACAAAATTAACCCTCACCTACCAGCTAGTGTGGGTTCCTAGTACAGTACCTACCTATAGAACCAACCAATAGATAGGTGCGCCACTCAATCTAGTGGCACCGAGGAGCGTGCCGCCCCTCGTTTTGGGTGGTGATCAATTTGATACAAAACTAACCCTCACCTACCAGCTAGTGCGGGTTCGGGTTCGTAGTACCCAGTAGGTAGTGGTAGACCATGTGTGCGCGGTAGACCACACACTAAAGCAGCACCGTTTATAGATTGATCCCTAGACCTCCATCAACATTTTGAAAAATACCCCCAAGACCCCTGTTCCAGATAATTAAGTAAATTTTTCAGTAGAAAAATGTTCTTGCCGAAGGCGGGTTCCTCCTAAATTGCAGGCTCGCTATCACTCGCCAGGAAAAAATTGATGCCTAAATGGCAGGAAAGGTCATATACTGTAATTGACAAAAAATGGGGCAAAAGGTCTTAAAATCACCAAACTACTTGGGAGAACGTCTTATATACTCTCAAAACTAATGGGGCTAATCGTGAGGGAGAAGGGAGTTCAGATAAAAAAAACATAAGTGAAATTCTCCCCTTAAAAATTGTGAAAATAGCCAATAAGAGAATGGGGGTCATTAATTAAGAAGATCTTCTCTCCTAAACTTCAAGGGTGGTGTCCGTTTGGAACACTTTACCCCCAAACTTGCAAAATCAAAGTTATTTTCAACTTTTTCTATATACAGTAAAAGTCCTGTAATCCGAACACGGATAGTCCGAAAATTCCAATGGTCCGAATTTTTAAGGGCGGCTGACGGAGCCATTTTCCGTTTACCAGTGCTCTGATCGGTGGTCACATTCGCTAATTCCACTCGATTTTCGGACCTCATAGTGCTCGTAACTCCCTAGTGATGACTACTCAAACCTTATAAGCATTACTGGGAAGTGATAAAATAACCTATCCAATTAAGTCCATTGGTACTATGAAATGCCATTTATTTGACACAAAAACAATGCCGCCGATCTTTAGTTGAACAATAACAACACGTGTTGTCTGCAAGTGTGGCTACAAGTTGTTGTTGTTGTTGTTGTTGTTGTTCCCCAAGCTGCCTGGCCGAACAGCCCCAAGGCCCTGAGCAAGGCCAAGGCCACAACCGAGCGCCCCCACAGAACCCTCCCCGCCGACCACAATAAAGCCTGGGTGACCGAAGCCACTCCATGGCGGGGAGCTGAGGAGGGTGCGGAAACGCCCGGGAAACCAAAGCCCCACCCAGGGCCCTGTGTCCCTCAGCAATTATGAAGGGAAAGTTGAGGGGCAAGGGAAAAATGTGACGCTTTGGCTTCCAATCTTGGTAGATTGGGAGGTCAATCCACGTTAGAGACGCCGTCACTTGAGATCTAGAAAATATATAAGTAAAAGGAACAGTCAGAGTAAGCTATGGGTATGGCAGAGATTGCTCAGTTCTCACTCTAATAGACCAGCCCATCACCACATGACTAGAACCCAATCCTCTCAGCATCAGCTAGGAAAGGCCCTAGAAAGCCGCCTTTGGCGGGGGGATAGCTCCCCTATTTCAACCCTTTTCGGGGTTGGGCACCCGCCACAAGTTGTTGTTATTGTTGTTGCTAGGCTGGCCAACAATCTACCGCCTTCAATAAAGTTACAGTATAATGGAGTTTGCTTTGGCTTTTACTATGACAAAGAGTATTAGGTAATATGAAATTCAATTCCATAGAGCATAATTATAATAAAATTTATTGCATACCGTATATCAGTGGCGGTCGATATAGCCACACAAGAACAAGAACACACACACACACACATCAAAGGACCACAGAGGAAGACGGAGGGGCAAACAGAGAACTTGGGGACAAACGGTCAGACAGAGGAAGCGAGTACCAGTACCAAAGGACAGGAGGGAGAGACTGGTGTAACCCAGGAACAAGTGAGAGAAACAGGGCAGGAGGAGAGCACAGGGGAGCAAGGGAGAGAAGGTGGAGTGGAATCGGGGGGGGGGGGGGGGGAGTAGAGTCTGGGAATATTAGGGTAAGAGAAAAAAAGAAAGGTGTAAGAAAGGGGGAGATGAAACTGATGTATAGTAATGTGGATGGCTTGCTGTCTAAGAAATTAGAATTGAATGACTATATTGAGAAATATAAACCACATATTATGTGCTTAGCAGAAACAAAGTTGAGAGGTGGTACAGAATTGGGAGTGTTGGGATGGGAAGGGTACAATGTGTGGAGAAAAGATAGAGAAGGAAGAGTGGGGGGTGGAGTGTTAATAATGACAGACAAAAATATAGAAGCAAGTGAGATAAACCTAGGCAATAATAGATCAGAAATTATAGCAGTGACAATAAAAGACAAAGACAACAAAGCAACTGATATAGCAGTGGCTTATATACCACCACAAACTAGAGCATGGAAGCGGGAAGAATATGATCAACTGATCACGGAATCTCTAGATGCACTAAAATACTTTTTAACCCGGGAACTGCGGGAAGACTCTTAAGAGTTCCCCCGGCGGACTGCGGGAAGACTCTTAACCCGTTGAGCCCCGGCTAGTTATAATATTTTGTTCACCCCAGTCCCAAGCCATTTTCACTTATTTTTTTTGTTTGCTAAAATGGAAGACAAGGATGAGAAATGAAAAAAAAAAAAAAAAAAAATCACCTCGGACATTTTTTTGGGGGGGGGGGGGGGGGGAGCCTCAAAAAAATGTGTTGAGCCAAAATGGAAGAGAATGGTGAGAAATGAAAAAAAAAAAAAAATCATTTCGGTCATTTGGGGGGCGGGGGGGTTTCAATAGTTCGTCTCCCCCGCATGACCACCCGCCCGAGAGCACTGGGGTAAAAACTGAGTATGGCATTGTACGGCATACATCCTAAGGAGTGTCTCACATAAATCTCAAGCCTCTAGCTCCCATACGACCGGAGTAATGAAGGTTCAAAGTGGCGGTGAACTAAGGGTGTAAACTATCCCCACTAAGCCCACCACCACCAGCCGCGCGGCTGTGTCGGCCCGCTCACACCTACTGGCCCGGCTCCCACACACACTACGGTACTTCCCCCTCCTATTCTCCCGCCATTTCCTACCTTACGAGCCACGTAAGTGTTTTTTATATGTCGGACGCACGTGATGCGTCGCTGGGAGTTGGTGATCAAACACTGCCGACGCAACACGTGCGACGCTGGGTCTCACCGGGTTAAGAGTCAGGGAAAAAAAAAATCAATTTAATACACCGATTTTTTTTTTTTTGCCCCTGGGCCATGCCAAATATCACTCCTCCACCTCCCCTCCTTCAGTTATCACCTATTTTCCCTGTTATTCCCTTATTCTGTGGTATATTTTCGTGCTAACATTAGCGAGTTGCAAGCAGGGCATTGTCATCACTGTTAGTAAGCGAGTGCGAGAGAGAGAGAGTATCGATCGACAGTCTCTCTCCAGAGGTGGAGGAAAGTGGTGGGCTGGGAGGTTGCCTCAGCCATACATTGTGTAACTCCCGGCCTGTATCGCCGATTTTGACCATCCAAACGCTGTTTCCACTTGTTTTATTGTTGTAACAGGTTAATACCTTTATAATCAATCTATAATAGGCGCATATGGATAAGTATTACACTCCAACCTCCATTCAACGGACTCCGATTCTCCGGATATCGGCAATTACGGTCAAAAAACGTAGTCGGACAATGGACCCAGCAACGGACAAAGTCCGTTGCTCGAAAAAAAGTTGGAGCAAAGTCCGTTGCTCTATCTATTTATCTCTCTAATGCACCTACCTAAATCCCTTATACATTAACATAACTATGTCTTATTTGGACTTTTTGTAATCTTTGAATCATTTCTAATATGATGGAATTGAAAAATATAATATCCTTCCAGCACATAGATAAATAATAAATAAGATAGTCAACAAATTATTTCAACTCTCCCCTCCGTGCGAGCAGAGACGAAAGATTTACGTTTGATAGATTTTTTGTTTTGTTTTTTCCCTCGATATACACACTCTTTCTCTTTATCTATCTCTCTAATTCATCTACCTAAATCCCTTATACATTAACATAACTATGTCTTATTTGGACTTTTTGTAATCTTTGAATCATTTCTAATGGGATGGAATTGAAAAATATAATATCCTTCTAGCACATAGATAAACAATAAATAAGATAGTAAAAAAAAATAGTTCAACCCTCCCCTCCGTCTAGGCGCCGAGCTTCCCAGACGGGAGATTTACGTTTGATAGATTTTTTTTGTTTTGTTCCCACGGTATACACAAAATGATGGGGAAATATTATAACATGTTTTTAATTGACATTTGTGTCGTTTTTGCTGATTATGAGTTGGTGGAAAAAAAAATATTTAATTCCATCATATCGGAAATGATTCACAGATTATATAGAGACCAAATAATATACACTTTTAAGTGTGTTCAATAGTTTTGCATTATCAATAGGGTGTAGCACAAGGGATTACCAGGATTTATTTCAGGTACAGTAAAAAAAAAGGATGCATAACAGTTAAATGTCACGATCCGGACACCTGTACTCAACACCGGATTTTTCTCAAGGAATTTCCGGATTACATCCGGACTGGACAGTATTTAGCAGCAACGGACAGGTGCTTGCACGCATTTGTCCGTTGAATGGAGGTTGGAGTGTAATGCTATTTATGGTAAAATAAATATTTTAGTGATGGGAACAGCTCAAATACATGCGCACAGGCAGTGGTGTCTCATACCCCCCATGCACACTTCAGAGGTTAATAGGAGAAATAAATTAATATTAACAGGTGATTTCAACTATAAGGAAGTCAATTGGGAAGGGTTAGATGCGGGAAATAATAATGATCTTGGGGCAGTAAATTACTGAATCTAGTAACAGAAAACATGTTAACACAACATGTTAGAGAAAACACACGAATCAGAGGGATGGATGAACCATCCAGGCTAGACCTAGTCTTCACCAGTGATCCGCATGACGTTAAAAAGATAAATTATCGTTGTCCCTTGGGAAAAAGTGATCACAAGATTTTAGAAATGGAGATGGATTTGGGGAAAAATGAGGAGAGAGAAATGAAGGACATAAAATAAATAGATACAACTATGCTAAAACTGATTTTAAATCATTGAAACATCATTTCATAAGTATAAATTGGAAGGAACTAGAAAGCCTGAAAATGGTTTAAGACAAATATAGACTTTTCTTGAAAGTATATGAAGAGGGGATACATAAATACGTCCCAAGGTTCTCACCAGGGGTAAAGAACGAAAAAGAATGGTTCAATATAAGATGTAGTAAGGCAAAGGAGAGAAGAAACCGAGCCTGGAATATAGCACAGAAGAGACATAGTGAAAATAACTGGAATAAGTACAAGGAGAAAAGAAATGAATACGTAAAGATACGATGAGAGGAACAATATAAATATGAAAGGAATATTGTAGAGAAGTGCAAAAACGAGCCAAAACTATTTAATAATTTGTAAATGGAAAAATAAAAACAAAAGAAGGTATTGTCAGACTAAGAGTTGGAACGAACAGCTATGAGAAAGATAAAGACTTGTGTGAAGTTATGAATGAAAAGCTTCAGTCAGTGTTTGTAAAAGAGGAGGAGTTTATAGAACCTGATAGAGAAATTAGAACACCACAGATGCCTGAAATGAAAGTGACAAAAAGTGAAGTGCTGAAATTGATGCAGGATTTGGACGTAAGGAAATCAATGGGACCAGATGGAGTGGCTGGATGGATCCTCAAAGAATGTGCGGAAGAGATAGTGGAACCAATCTATGACATCATCAAATCTTCACTGAATGAAGGAGACCTGCCAGTGGAATGGAAGAGAGCTAACATAGTACCTATTTACAAAGGAGGAGACAGAGAAAATCCGCTTAGCTACAGACCGGTGTCCCTCACCAGCATTGTTTGCAAAATTTGTGAGAAAATTATAAGAAAAAAGTGGACACACTTCATAGAGGGACAGGGGGTGCTTAGTGAGAAACAGTTTGGATTCAGGGAAGGTAGAGATCTTGTGTATCTAATTTATTAAGCTTTTATAGCAGAGTGGTAGATGTTACACAGGAGAGAGAGGGATGGGTTGACTGTGTTTACCTGGACCTGAAAAAGGCCTTTGACAGGGTGCCTCACAAAAGGTTATTGTGGAAATTGCAGGTTGTTGGAGGTGTACATGGTAGGATGTTAAAATGGATGGAAAACTTTTTAATAGGAAGAGAAATGAGGACCACAATACGAGACGAATATTCCCAGTGGAGGAGTGGGACGAGCGGAGTACCACAGGGATCAGTGTTGGGTCTGATAATGTTCCTACCGTCCTGGTGGTGTAATGGTTAAGGTGGCAAAAATCTGTGTGTGATAACCCGGGTTCGAATCCCGGCGGATCGTATATACTTTAATTAATTTCATTGGGGGTGTTTGGTATTGTGGTGAAATTAATAAAATATAGATTATCAGTAGGTTCAGGGATATTTTGTCGCGAGGCTGGTCTATATGATCTGTGCCCCATGAATATTCTTTCCTCTCACTTAAACATTAGGCCTACCATAGCGCGGTTGGGAGTATGAACATGATTAGATTAATATCCAGTATTCGAGAATGGATAATAAGTCGTAGGCGTGTGCATAAACCTTTAACCGTCCTGGTGGTGTAATGGTTAAGGTGGCAAAAATCTGTGTGTGATAACCCGGGTTCGAATCCCGGCGGATCATATATAATTTAATTAATTTCATTGGGGGTGTTTGGTGTTGTGGTGAAATTAATCAAATATAGATTATGTAAACGACATGCCAGAAAATTTGAATAGTCATATGAACATGTTCGCGGATGATGCTAAGATCATGAAGAATATCACCTGTATAGAAAGTTGTCAGAATCTTCAAAAGGACCTAGATAAGTTGCACAGATGGAGCCAAACCTGGAAAATTAGTTTCAATGCAGAAAAGTGTCATGTTTTGGAAGTGGGAACAAGTGTGATAAGGCCAAGCTGGGAGTACAAATTAGGAATTGAAAAAATTGGCAAAACACGGCATGAGAAGGACCTTGGAGTGATAATACAAGATGATCTATCGCCGGAGAAGCATATTAACATGATCATTGGAGGAGCATATGGAACAATAACCAATATAAGAGTGGCATATAACTATTTGGACAAAGAAATGTTAAGAAAACTGATAATGACTATGATAAGACCAAGAATAGAATATGCAGCAGTGATATGGTCACCACATTTGAAAAAACACAAACAAATTAGAGAAAGTCCAAAGGATAGCAACGAAGATGATCCCAAGATTGAAGGAGTTGACATATGAGGAAAGACTTAAGACACTACAACTGCCTACCTTGAAAGAGAGAAGGGAACGAGGCGACTTAATAACGATGTTCAAGGGAGTAAAAAGTTTGTCCGAGGGACGGCCAAACCCCGTCAAGGCCCGAAAAGGCCCCCGTATGGCAGACGGGAGGTTTCGAAAAGCGTCATACAAGTCGCACATGGAAAGCAGAGGAAACCAGTGCGGCCAGAGCATCCCAAGCTGTGGAAGCTACAGTGCCACACCAACAGTCCATGAAGCGAAAGCGAACGAGAACCCAGGACCCCAATCGGCCCCCAGTGGAAGTCGGAAACCGACAGGGGAACGGGACATGGGTACCATCGCCATAGTTGAGAGGACCAGATCCGCGCCGGCCATAAGAACGCGAACAACCAATCCCTGCCACGGTACCCTCGCAACCAGCGGAGGGGGGAGGGGAATAGAACTAGCAGGGAATGTGGAGGTAGGTCAGGGAAGGGATGGAGGAGGAGGTGAACCTAATAGGAGGCAGAGAGGGAGGAGAAACAGGGAGGAGGATTCCAATATACTGTGCTACTACACTACACTATAGATGGAATAAACAGTAAAAAGGTAGAGTTAGATGATATATTAAGAAAGGATCAACCACAGATAGTCTGTTTGACGGAGACAAAGCTGAACCAGGACTTTGACAGCAATATAGTGTTTAGTGAAGGATATAATATATGGAGATATGATAGAAAGGGAAAAAGGGGAGGTGGAGTGGCAGTATTAGTTAAAAACCCTATGACAGCAAAGCAAGTGGAGTTAAATAATGACAAGGCAGAAATAATGGCAGTTAAACTCAATGATATAGAAGGAAAAAGCTAGACATAGCAGTAGTTTACATGCCACCAAAGACCAGAGCATGGAGGTGTTACGACCGGCACTACGAAATAAACAAGGGCACTTAATAATGGACTAGATGATAGGCTATATCTGCAACAACGGTACGGTAATTCCAAACCCTCGAACTATTACGCCGGTGAACAAAACACTTAAACCCTCCAGAGTTAATGTACTGAATAACGGGGTATCAATTAACTGGGTTTTAGTGCACTTCTACAAAGGCTTTCCGGTGACGGCAAAGCCTACTCGCAACAGGAGTACTTTACGTTAATAAAATGCTCTCAAGTAATAACAATGCTTAAATAAACTATAACAAGATTTAATAAAGGAGTATATGCTTACGTTAACTTTAGTGTGAGTCTGTACTCAACACTAAACTCTTCAATGCTCTATGAAAACACTGGAAGTCTAGTCCTACAGCAAACAGATATGGAATCTTCTGAAAACGTCTGATGCTCTAAGATGCTCGTCAAATATAGAACAGAAATAATGCAGGGGCAGGACACCAAAGTGTGTATCTTAAGGGTTAAAGACACCAACAAGTAGGATACATATATATAAAACAAGGGAGTGCAACAACTCTGTGACAGCACTAATAATAGCCACTCAAGACGGTACTTCCTTAGCCAAAGTAGCAGCCATACTGGGTTGTGCACCAAGAATCAACCTAGGCTAAAATAATATGTGAATAATTCCTAAAGCATACACAGTTAAAGTTAATAAACACAATCCTGTCTTTATTACTAATAAAGTCTAGCAGCGGCATAAAAGGTACCAGGAGGCTAGGCAGAGCGCAAACATGCTCGTAGCCTACTGTCTCCCCTTGAACAGATTTCCCTTATGTTACGTTAAGTGACTAGGAGGCTCTCTTGGTAAGTCCAGATCTCAAGTATCTGGTCTTACCCTGGCGCTCCACAAAGGTCAAGAAAATGAGGTAGCAAGCATACAAGTAAGAGTAGGCAAAAGCCCTTCGCTTGTATACTGTACACTCGCAAAGGAAAAATATGCACAAGGGTTACAGGCTACCTAGCCCCGTCGAAGTCTTACAGGCTCTGACTTGCCCTATACTTAACTCAGACAACGACCAAAGATACCCTCCACTGTCTAGCATTAAATAGTAACAAAGAACAACTCAATAATTAGAAGCACCCAATGATAATATGACTCCATGTGACTATGACTAATAAACCCTAAAGCTAGTGCAAAACATATAATTTATGTGAGAACTGGTGCTGGTAATACGACTGGCCGACTATAGAAGTCGTATGCAGAACCAGAAGGGATAAGTAATTGAATAAAGATAAGAAGTATTGGAAAAGAAGAAGTTCAGCGAGAGAAACAGTAGTACAGGGGGTTAGATTGGGGACAGATTGCAAGGGACGTCTAGGACCAAGCACACCATGCCAAGCTCTAAGGAGACACACGGGTAGGAGCCCCCCAGCACCAAAACCAAGACAGCGGCACCCAATCACAGACCACTACGTCATGAAGAGCAGGCATCATATGACGCGCCAGGCCCGCCGGCCAATCACGAGCGTGGTAAACTCCGCCCGAGCGAGGAAGGCACACGTACATACACACGCACATAATACCACCTCGCTGCCTCCTTCGTTTTCTCTCCCCTTGCAATTCACACTACATATCTTATACTCTATCACTGATACAAAATACTTCCAAGTGTCACAGACAAGAATAAAGACCACCACTGATCTGTCTGTGACAACATGAATACTAGGAAAGAAAGAACATCGTTCTACGATTATTATAGCCCATTTCACTGCCCTGGCGAGCGCTAGCGAGTACGAGCACATTCGGAAAAACTAAATAAGATGGTCACCAATTTTCCCATGGATTTTTATATTTTTCCCTGTTAATTTTCATCAATATATAGTGTTTGGAAATAATTACAACCCTCGGCGAAAACCGTTTTCCCCATTATACAACGATCTTAAGACACGCCACCCGATAGTTGGGAGGGCTATGAAGTACAGGGAAAATGCGGGGTTAAATGCGTAAAACGGCGATTAAAACGTATTTTAGCAAAACTTGGCTCGGGTTTTAATGTATTTCAAAGGCCTAAAACCCAATATTTCGAAGACCCGAGCCAAGTTTTGGCCAAAGCTGGCTCGGATTTGGAGAGTTTGTAGACAACAAAATGACAGTAACCTCATTTAGAAATTTGGCTCAGGTTTCCCGATATTGCAAAGCCATAAAACCCGAATTTTGGAAAACCCGAGCCAAGTTTTGGCAAAACTTGGCTCGGATTTGGAGAGTTTGTAGACAACAAAATGACAGTAACCTCATTTAGAAATTTGGCTCAGGTTTCCCGATATTGCAAAGCCATAAAACCCAAATTTTGGAAAACCCGAGCCAAGTTTTGGCAAAACTTGGCTCGGATTTTGGGAGTTTTAAGAGTAAACTAATTACAGTAACCTAATTTAGAATTTTGACTCATGTTTCCCTAAATTGCAAAGCCCCAAAAACATAATTTTGGAAAACCAGAGCCAATTTTTGGCAAAACTTGGATCGTATTTTGAGAATCGAAAAAGACTAACTAGCCTAAATGTCGGAAATCGGCTCATGATTTGCCTAATTGCAAAGCCATATAGCCTAACCAGATTTGTCGAAAATGTAGCACTTATTTAAATCATAAATATCCAGTAACATAGACCTAGTACATTGGATACAAGCCTAATGCACACCTAATGCCTACAATGTGTCCGTAGTACCTAGTAGGCCTACATGGGATACAACATGGCGGTTGGGCCAGCGGCCATTTATATTCGGCCGTATCTGTAAATACGAATGCGAGTCACTTCGAGCGGATGCACAATCTAAGCTAATTAACCTAACATAACCTAACATAACCTAACCTAACCTAACTTGACCTAACTTAACTTGACCTAACTTAACGTAACCTAACTTAACCTAACCTAACCTAACTTGACCTAACTTAACTTGACCTAACTTAACGTAACCTAACTTAACCTAACCTAACCTAACCTAAATGCGCCTCCGCTCGAAGTGTCCAGATACCGTAAATACTACCGCAACTACGAATCTTGTTTCTGAGACCTAGTATATTAACCTAACCAAACAACCCAACCTAACCTAACCTAGAAGCGTATAATAGCGTACCTTATTGAGATGAAGTTGAGGGAGTAGGTGATGAGGTCCGTGACGAAGCGCATCCACGTCTCCGACGAGGAGGTCGGCCACGTCTATACCTCTTGCACGGCAACCCCCACGTCTTGGTAAAGAGGTCGAGGGATAGGCACGTTGAGGTGAAGAGGTCGAGGGAGCTGCTGGTGGAGGTGATGAGGTCGATGGGCAGGTACGTGGAGGAGACGAGTCAGGACGTGGGCGTTTTGCAGTGTTAGAGGGTGGAGAGGTTGATGCAGCACGTTGTTGATGGTGTAAAGGCGGAACGTGATGGTCCTGAGGCTGAGGTGGAGAGGTGTCACTGTCAGACTGTGGGGATGCAGGGCTGGGACACTGCGGCGGATCACGTCTCCGACGAGAAGGTCGGCCACGTCGAGCTCTTGAACGGCGACCAGAGGTGGATGGACCTGCACGTTGAGGTGAATGTGTTGATGATGTAGGTGACTGTACAGCATCGGCAGGCCTGGAGTCATCAGCAGCATCCGAATCCCCACAGTCAGAATCCCGAATGTCCAACTCAGAATCAGGCTCCCGAGGCAATGGTGGATGTTTGTCAGACTGAGGCGTATACAATGTTGCAGCCTGAACGAGAAAAGCGTGTAGAGCTCTGCGGCGGGTGACTGACTTGAGGAAGAGGTATCTTGCGAGATATTGGTGAAGGAAATGGGGACGGATTCCAGGCTTCTTGATGTACTCCTTCACGTCCCTCCACAGCCGCTCTACTGTTTGTGTGTGAATATTTTTATTGGTGGGATTTATGAAGTTCACTTTATGGTTGACAGTGCCATGCTCGTAGCCGTGCTGACTGACGCTGCTGTATGCCTTCCAACAATCCGAGTAAATAATTGAGCCTGGCAATATATATTTATTAATTAAAGGCAGCAACACGTCTCGGCTACGAGGGAGAGGGTCATAGTTGTCATCAATGAGCGGCACCACAAATCTTTTTCCTGACACCCGCTCAATTCCCCCAAACAACCAATACTGTTTTTTCCCCAATTCTCTCCCAACATGAAATTTCGCCTTAATAATAAATGTTTCGTCTATTTCAACAACGATGTTGGGACCACCAATCGGTTGTTGGTTATCAAACCAGGAACTAGTGACCTCGGAGCAAAAACTTCTCCAGTCAACACTGGTGGGGTACGATATGCCAAGGTTCATTATCGCCTCCCAGTGTTGAAATTTTTTGTTTAACCACAAATTGATGAAACCCAGAATTTGCCATGGTTCTATATGAGCTTGATCTAAAAATGTGCCTTTTTTTATGAGAAGTGCGGAACCCACAGTAACGGCGGGTGGTTGTTTTTTCTAAGAACCACTAGTTACCGCAACGCCACTGTTCTAAGGGCTCATAAAAATAACAGGCTTCACCACACCTCTTACACGTCACATCACTCGGCAAACACCCATGTTCTGTGAATAGTTTCAGGGCAGCAGTATTATTACGAGTAGTGTCTACAATAATAGAATGTGGCAGAGGTGAACATCCTTTGCAATCCACCGCCATGACTCGACTGTCAATTTTCAGCTAAATCAAGGTGGGTATCTGTGATAGGCCGATTGCAATGACGTAATGAACATATTATACCTAAGTGATTGGCTCCCGAAGGTATGCGTGACGTAGCATCTGCGTTATAATGACGTGTTAAAAAAACCCCAATAGGAAGCCAGTAGTGTCTCGTGACGTGATGCGCAAAGCTGTGGAAATGAACACCTGTAGTTTCGACAGAGATGGGCAGGTGGAGTTAGTGTTGACTAAAAAGCTGGTGGACAGACCTCGGGAGACAGGTGAAAATGGCGTGTGTACGAATCGGTGCCGTCTGTAGGAAGGCATTGACAACCATGTTACGAAAAAATTCCATTTTAGTACCATATATTTTTATTAGGTTTTGCCGAGGCTTAAAACACATTTTCATATTATGTTTAGAGCATATAAAATCCATATTTGTTTTCAAATATTGCAAAATAATTGGTGACCAACTTATTTAGTTATACTGCACATTCTGGCAAGCTGGCCAGTGTAACACCCCGCCCAAGATGTGGGACATTTTAACCTCAGGTAAACGCCACATCTGACCAGACAGAATGCTCACCAACCCCGCCTCACCCAGCTACTCCCCCAAGTTGTGAAAACAAGGCACAATCAAAAACATAAAACACTTCATTATATAAAAAAAATCTACACAACACTTCCCCAAAATAATAGTATCACTTAACAATATTACGCTCAACGAGCAAGCTTCAACAAGCCTAGACTACTAAGACAACACTCAGGATGTCTTAGATTCTTGCTGTAACATACTGCACTTATATACTATCAAAAGAAAGAGTTTTTATGTGAGGTTTTTGTATTATTTTTAATAGTGTTTTTGGCGGCTTTGCACTACAGGGGCAAGCCTAATTTTTCTCCACTCTCAAACCAACACTGACTGAACGGCGAGGGTGCTCCTTAAGACATACCCTCCCGTGACAAACAATCAGCCAGAACATTATCAGTGCCCTTAACATGCCACACATCCAACTTGTGTTCTGGCAGCAAAACAACACCTGACACTGATAAACTGCCCAGTCCATCACAAGACTGGCAGTTCTCTTCGCTCTCTCCGGCAACGGGGCCTGCCAATAACCTTTCACTATTTCTACCTTAGTGATAAACGAGGCAGCCCCGATGCGGTCTATGGGGTCATCAACTCTGGATAAGGTATAGGCGTCTGTCAGGGATAATGCACCAACACTCTTGCAATCAGCACACACACGGATCTTACCACTTAACTCAGGTTGCAAAGTTACTGGCAACGACCACTCACGATATCCCTTATCCCTCAGACCCTTCTTCAACATGTAGTCAAGCTCTGCTTTTACGACAGGCTGTCGAGCAGGATTTATACGGTAGGGAGCCAATTTGAGCCTTGCACTGTCTCCAGCCTCCATGTCGGGTTCTACCCCGTACGTCGGGCCTGGAGAATCAACAAACATGCGGACGTACTGCCACAGCCTAGTAAACAACTTCTCTTGGCACTTAGGAACAAGAGGTTGCAACTTATCTCGAAGAACAACATGCCTAGTGCCCTCCCACAACCCAGCCGGGACCATAGTTTCTACACTATAGTCTCCCTCCTTCTCCACCTTTGTCCCTAGAACAGCCAGGTCGAGAGGGACAATCTGTACCACCTGTGCAGTCACTCCCATAGTTCATAATTGCTAAGGCTTCCCCGCCGATGCCGTACATGCGCACCCCCGCATTCCTTGCGACTACACCTGCCGGCGCAGCATCACCACCTTCAGCGCCACGGCCAGATACAGTCGGTCTATGGTAGGGCTGTTGCATTCGACTAGAGCAGCATTGGGAGGCTATGCGACGACCGGCCGCATCCACTCCACAGCCAACCTCACGAATCTGCTCAATGTCCTGATTCTGACCCCTTAGCAGCCATGGGTCGACCCTGACCTGACAACCCTGCCAAAGACTCGTCGCCCACCTTGAACCACTGAAACAACGAGGCCAACGGTTTACTCACACTCAAGTGACCTGCCAGCGGAACCTCGTGCACCGCATGAGTTGTGAGGCCTGGGTTCTCGGCACAAACAGTGGGGTATGAACCGAGCAGGGGCTGGATCGCTGCACACTGCTGCTCAGGCAGGTGCTCAAGCGCTTCCACAGCCACCTGTCTCGTGTTCCCCGCCCACTGCTCCGCCGAGACATGACAATCCCAACTTTCTACCACCTGTGCCTCACTGCCCCCCTCTCCTTCTCCACCTTGGCCGCTGCAGACCAACACAGGGACAGTAGGCTGCTCAGTTTTTTTTTTTTTTTTTTCTATATTCCAACTTACTTCCTCTCGGGCATAGGCTGAGAGCCTTAACATTCACCGCTTTACAATGAACAGTGAAGCCCGTGAGGTCTTGTTCCAGTCTAGGGAGTGAGACATGTGAAGCACGTAGAGCACAACGAGCACCTGCCATCTTGCCCTCACATGAGGCACGGTGCTCACTCATGGCCCGAAACGACCCCCTCTCTGAAGCCACCTCGTTCCCGTGCTTCACTGTCTCACCCCCTACACTCGGACTCTCACACTTACACACACACAACGCCACCTGTTGAGCAGATAACTCACCAGGCATTGCACCCGTATAGCATATTTTGAATATGGGAATATTCATACAGTGCTATTTAATCAGGGAACAATGAGGGTATTTTATTACCGTTTCGGTGGGCTTGTGGTAATGCACTGATACCAGGTACAGCACAAATTCCATCCCAATAATATCTTCCCATTGATACATCGGGATTTGAACCCGGGACCTTTGGATTACCAGGCCAGTGGCAAGACCACTCCACCACACTGCCTCACAAACTCCTTTAACAGGTTCACATGACATGCTTCCCCGTCCTCGTCGAGTTCAATAGCCCCGTTCCCACAACTCTCAAGACTAAGATCTTCTAGTTGCATCTGGGAACTACTCTGTCGCGGAGTGCCATCACGCCCTACCATGTCACTAGGGGGGCCAGGTTCTGGGGCCACTCCGGAGCTCAACTTTGGTTCAAGTACCGAGTCACCAAGGAGTGTCGCTGGGTCCAAACTCTCAACCCGACCAGCCTCGACTTTCTCCCTCCGACCCTTCCTCCGCTGATCTGAAACCTGGGTACTAGGCTGTGACACCTGAGCGGACTGAGATCTCTCGAGCCCCTCTTGCGCCTCCCTACTCGTGTCGGCCGCCCTCTCGGCAACGACTAAGGGTGGAACCTCGGAAGTGAGCACCGCAAAGTCGTTACCGAGAAGGAGGTCGACCCCCTCAACTGGCAATTTCTCCACAACACCCACATCCAACTCCCGTGTCACACCATCCACCTCAAGCTCCACTTTGACCAGCAGGTAAAACCGCGTAGCATTGATGCCTTGAATCACCACAACCCGAGCCACGTTAATAGGCTTGCCAGTGAAGTTCTTAATAAGTGTCTGGGAAGCGCCCGTATCACGCAGCAACTCAAGCCTATGCTCCACACCGGCCCACCTCACAGTGCCGTGCCCCCTATGACCACAAAAAGCATCTCGGACGGGTGACGAGCCCTCCTGCTGCTTTTGCACCGACTGTGACTTCGCAACCGACATATTACCCCGGGCAAACGCGGAAGACCTCAAAGACACACCGATGTTGCTCACTAGTGACACCACTGCTGTAGGCGGTGTGCTCGGACATGAGCGCGCAATATGCCCCTTCTCATGACACTTGAAACACTCCACTTCGCTCTTGGACTTCCTCTGAGGTGAGGAAGGGCCCTGGCCTTTCTTTAACGGGAAGGGTTTCGACTTGGGATCAAAATTGGCACCAGTACTCTTAAATGGGTAATTATTTGTGTCCTTAATTCGGGGGGGTGGAGTGGTACGCCCCTGGTTACCTGCCTCAGCTCTCTGTGCAGACCCGCACCCACAAATCAATGACAACCTGAGGTCAGCCATCTTAGCCACCTCCTGCAGAGTTTTAGGTTGCTTTTCTTTCAGGTTAAGAGTCAAGTCACTGCCAGTACATTTAAAAAATTGCTCTAACAACACTAATTGCTTCACTGCATCAAAAGTAGTTGCCTTCTCCGATCTTAACCAATTCTCAAATGCATCTGACGGCTCTCTAGTGTGTTCCTGGAAAGTACTCTCCTTTCTCTTGGGAACAGCCCTAAATTTCAGCCTATAGGTCTCTGGCTGCAACTCATACGCCCTCAGGACAGCCTCTTTCAACGCCTCATAATTCACGCAGGAATCTAGGGGCAAAGCTTCATACGCCTTGAGTGCTTTCCCCATCAATCGTGACGAAACAAGGGCTGCCCACTTCTCCTCGGGCCATTGGTGCTCCTGGCACTTTTTCTCGAACCGGAGAAAGAATTCGGTAACTCCTAACTCATCAAACACTGGAACCAACTTTAGTAGATGCGACAGGGACTGGTCATGGGGTCGACCCCCCTGGACGACCCGGTTCCTTGTCACCTCTACACGCATTTTCTCTAGGTCAACATCGGCACACTACCTTGCAGACTCATACTTGAGCTCAGCCTCTCGCTGCTGCTGCTGCTTCCTGAGCTCAGCCTCATGCTTTTGCTGCTCGAGCTCAAGCTCAGCCTGTCACTCCTGCTGCTTAAGTTTGGTGAGCTCGAGCTGAAACAACATCTCGGAAGACAAACCTTGAGGAGGGGGTGCTACTAACGGGGACCCACCCAGTGAGTCACTTAGAGGCATACCCAACCGCCAACGGGCATCGGCCTGCGGGAACGTACCCGGCTCCGGAGCCCGAGGGGGTGCCATGATAGGAGTCGAGTGGAATGGGGGCTGGGCCGAAGGTGCCCCAGCTCCTGCTCCACCCGAAGCCCCATGCACCCCACTGAGCACACAGGTAACCAGCTCACCTCTCGACAAACCGCTAGTACCGGAAAACCCTAAGACCGTGGCTACACACTGCAGTCCGTACCGGTCCAGCCCCGACACCCGGTCCGCCGACACAGGCTCCTCCAAAAAAATCCGAGCATCCTCCTCATTGTTCACCACCCGAACGCCGTTTAACAACTCCACCTTCTCCACCTCCTCGCCTGTCTCTCGCACTGTGCCCTCACTATGCTCAGACCCGTCCAGTGACATGATGGAGTCAACAACAAAAATTCTCAAGTCAAGACAAAAGTAGCCAAACTCTCGCGTAGCTTTATTCACAAAAAATATTTGAAGATGTTCTTGAGTGCAATACTAGGTCACCAATAAACTCCAACAAGTTCTATATATCCTCAAAACAATGTCCACTACCAACACTGCGAGAAATAAATTCAACCCCAAATGGCAATAAGATTTCTCCAAAAAAAAAAAATGCAATATTCAGTTCACTATATACTGGTCTAAGGTCGCCATTTGTTACGACCGGCACTACGAAATAAACAAGGGCACTTAATAATGGACTAGATGATAGGCTATATCTGCAACAACGGTATGCTAATTCCAAACCCTCGAACTATTACGCCGGTGAACAAAACACTTAAACCCTCCAGAGTTAATCTACTGGATAACGGGGTATCAATTAACTGGGTTTTAGTGCACTTCTACAAAGGCTTTCCGGTGACGGCAAAGCCTACTCACAACAGGAGTACTTTACGTTAATAAAATGCTCTCAAGTAATAACAATGCCTAAATAAACTATAACAAGATTTAATAAAGGAGTATATGCTTACGTTAACTTTAGTGTTAGTCTGTACTCAACATTAAACTCTTCAATGCTCTATGAAAACACTGGAAGTCTAGTCCTACAGCAAACAGATATGGAATCTTCTGAAAACGTCTGATGCTCTAAGATGCTCGTCGAATATAGAACAGAAATAATGCAGGGACAGGACACCAAAGCGTGTATCTTAAATACACCAACAAGTAGGATACATATATATAAAACAAGGGAGTGCAACAACTCTGTGACAGCACTAATAATAGCCACTCAAGACAGTACTTCCTTAGCCAAAGTAGCAGCCATACTGGGTTGTGCACCAAGCGTCAACCTAGGCTAAAATAATACGTGAATAATTCCTAAAGCATACACAGTTAAAGTTAATAAACACAATGCTGTCTTTATTACTAATAAAGTCTAGCAGCGGCATAAAAGGTACGAGGAGGCTAGGCAGAGCGCAAGCATGCTCGTAGCCTACTGTCTCCCCTTGAACAGATTTCCCTTATGTTACGTTAAGTGACTAGGAAGCTCTCTTGGTAAGTCCAGATCTCCAGTATCTGGTCTTGCCCTGGCGCTCCACAAAGGTCAACAAAATGAGGTAGCAAGCATACAAGTAAGAGTAGGCAAAAGCCCTTCACTTGTATACTGCTATACTCGCAAAGGAAAAATATGCACAAGGGTTACAGGCTACCTAGCCCCGTCGAAGTCGTACAGGCTCTGACTTGCCCTATACTTAACTCAGACAACGACCAAAGATACCCTCCACTGTCTAGCATTAAATAGTAACAAAGAACAACTCAATAATTAGAAGCACCCAATGATAATATGACTCCATGTGACTATGTCTAATAAACCCTAAAGCTAGTGCAAAACATATATGTGAGAACTGGTGCTGGTAATACGACTGGCCGACTATGGAAGTCGTATGCAGAACCAGAAGGGATAAGTAATTGAATAAAGATAAGAAGTATTGGAAAAGAAGAAGTTCAGAGAGAGAAACAGTAGTACAGGGGGTTAGATTGGGGACAGATTGCAAGGGACGTCTAGGACCAAGCACACCATGCCAAGCTCTAAGGAGACACGCGGGTAGGAGCCCCCCAGCACCAAAACCAAGACAGCGGCACCCAATCACAGACCACTACGTCATGAAGAGCAGGCGTCATATGACGCGCCAGGCCCGCCGGCCAATCACGAGCGTGGGAAACTCCGTCCGAGCGAGGAAGGCACACGTACATACACACGCACATAATACCACCTAGCTGCCTCCTTCGTTCTCTCTCTCCTTGCAATTCGCACTACATATCTTATACTCTATCACTGATACAAAATACTTCCAAGTGTCACAGACAAGAATAAAGACCACCACTGATCTGTCTGTGACAACATAGAACACCTCGAGCACCTCCTGGCCTCCCAAGAGTGGCCAATACATCCCGAAGACTATTAGGTACACATAGTACTCCAAACAATCCCTCCCCAATCTTGTTTGCAAATATCCAAGGCCTAAAAAATAGAACCACGAACAAAGTACCATATATTAGGGGCCTGCTAGAAGAAGGAAACGCTATATTTGCGGCTCTCACAGAAACTTACATTAAAGATCAGGAAGATAGTGAGGTATGGATTCCTGGTTACAACCTACATAGGGCGGACAGAACGCATAGATCACATGGAGGTGTAGCCTTGTACATACATGACTCACTGATATGTACTGAATTCCTAAATAACAGTAATGAAGTGGTGGAAATACTTGGAGTTAAAATAGAATCCCTAAATTTAGCAGTTATTGTTACATACAGGCCTCCAGACTCATCCCGAGAAGAATTCAAAACCCAGCTCAACAAAATAAAATCAGAAGTGGAAACCCTGGGGAACCCAACACCAAATATTATATGGCTAGGAGACTTTAACCTACCAAACATTAAATGGAGACAACTAGAAAACCAGTTAGTGGCAAATAACACCAGAGAAGCAAATACTAATACGAGAGAGCTTTTTGAACTTTGTGATTTTTTTAGTCTTACCCAACATATTGCCGAACCCACACGGGAAAACAATATCTTAGACCTGGTCTTCACTAACAACGACTCTCTAGTACACAGCATTAACATATCGGACACAACATACTCAGATCATAAATTAATTGAGATCAAAACAACCTTAGAAAGTGTACAGACAACCTCAGAATCGAGAACAAAAACAGGCACCTTCAGTAAATTTAACTTCAATAACAAAAACATTAGGTGGGAAGAGGTAAATCAAGAAATGGAGGAAATAGACTGGGAAGATTTAATGGATAACCTGACACCAGCAGAATGTCTAGTCTTAATAACAGAAACCATGACCCAAATCTGTAGCCACCATATACCTGCAAGACAAACAAAACGAAGAAGCAAACAAGATCGGGAAAGGAGGAGGCTGTACAGAAGAAGAAAATTACTCACACAAAGATGCACACATCAAAATCTACAGGATAGGCAAAAGGTCGAAATAGATAGAGAAATTGTGGAAATTGAACAAAGGCTAAGAATATCATATGAACTACAACATATGGAAGAGGAGAGGAAAGCTATTGCAGGTATAAAGGAAAATTCCAAATACTTCTTTTCATACGCCAAACAAAAGGCTAAAACAACATCAAACATCGGCCCACTGAGCAAAGGGGACGGCTCTTTCACAGGGGACAAAAAGGAAATGAGCGAACTCTTAAGCAGGCAGTATGAAATGGCATTCAGTGAGCCGGATGAAACAAAAGTCATCAGAGACCAAAATATATTTTTCATGGAAATCTCCCCCACGGAAACCCCTCAGATGCTGGATATTGATTTCGGTCCAAAAGACATAGAAGAGGCCATTTCCAACATGCCATCCCACTCGGCACCAGGCCCGGACTCTTGGAATTCGATCCTAATGAAAAAATGTAAGGAAAACCTCTCAAAACCCCTGGCTATAATGTGGAGAAGGAGTCTAGACACTGGTGACATACCAGATAGCTTGAAAAACGCAATAATTGCCCCACTGCATAAAGGAGGGAGTAAAGCACTACCAAAAAACTACCGCCCGGTAGCTCTAACCTCTCACATCATTAAAGTTTTCGAGCGAGTCCTGCGAAGCAAAATTTCAACATTCATGGAGACAAATGAACTACACAACACCGGTCAACATGGGTTCAGAGCGGGAAGATCATGTCTCTCACAACTTTTGGAACACTATGACAAAATTCTTAAAGCGCTAGAAGAAAAGAAAAACGTGGATGTCATTTACACCGATTTTGCTAAGGCATTTGATAAATGTGACCATGGTATAATAGCCCACAAACTGAAAGCAAAAGGTATAACTGGGAAAATCGGACGGTGGATATACAATTTCCTCGTAAACCGAAAACAATCGGTAGCAGTAAACCAAGTCACTTCTGAGCCTTCGGATGTCAAAAGCTCAGTGCCCCAAGGAACAGTGCTAGCGTCCCTTCTGTTCCTCATACTAATTTGCGACATAGATACCAACACCAGACACAGTACGGTGTCGTCTTTTGCTGATGACACAAAATTAAGCAAGATAGTAAACACACAAGAGGACACGGGCCGACTGCAGGAAGACATGAATGTAGTGTTCCAGTGGACCAGGGAAAACAACATGCAATTCAATGAGGAAAAATTCCAATTAATACGGTACGGAGATAATAATGGTGTTAAAGAAATTACAAATTACTTAACAGAATCTAACCACATAATAGAACGGAAAGACAGTGTGAAAGACCTTGGGGTATTAATGTCTGAAAATATGGGTTTCAAAGTACATAACCAGGTCAAAGTGGCGGCTGCGAAACGTCTAACAGGTTGGATTCTGCGTACTTTTAAAACACGCGGTGAATTGCCTATGATAACGCTCTTCAAATCTCTAGTGCTACCGCGGCTTGAATACTGTAGCGTATTAACATCCCCATACAAAGCAGGTGAAATAAATGACGTAGAGAGTGTACAAAGAAATTTCACTTCGCATATAAGTTCGATAAAACATCTACACTATTGGGAGCGTTTAAGAGCACTGAATCTGTACTCACTGGAACATAGAAGAGAACGTTACCTAATAATATACACATGGAAAATCGCAGAGGGTTTAGTACCAAACCTACATACTCCGATAGTCATGAAATTCAGTGATAGGAGAGGCTGGGAATGCGAAATCCCCCGGATGAATAACAGGGGTGCTATGGGCTCTCTGCGAGAGGGCTGGTTATCACACAGAGGCCCACGTCTCTTCAACAAACTCCCACGGCGAGTAAGAGACATGATGGACATCTCGTTAGACAACTTCAAGAGAGCCCTAGATGTCGAACTGCAAAAAGTGCCAGACGAGCCCATCCTCGCAAGGGAGCGAGCTGTCGCTTCAAACAGTCTACTGCACCAAATCACCACCCATAACGAGGGGCGTCGCGCTCCTTGGTGCCGCTAGAGGAGCGGCGAACACATCCAAAGGTAAAGGTAAGGTAACATGAATACTAGGAAAGAAAGAACATCGTACTACGATTATTATAGCCCATTTCACTGCCCTGGCGAGCGCTAGCGAGTACGAGCACATTCTGGCAAGCTGGCCAGCGTAACAGAGGGAGTTAGAAGAGTTTGAGGAGATGGTCGAGGATATGATTCAGTCGTTGAGAAGATTGCTTTTAAGAAAGAATAGATTGATCTTGGTGGGAGATTTCAACTGTGGTGAGGTTAATTGGGAATCGGGAGATGCAGGGCCAAATCAGAGATCTTGGGAAAGTCGGCTATTAGAGTTGGTTACGGATAATAGAAAATAAAGGAACTACAGGAAAAGGCTGATGAGGAAAATGGAAAGTTGGGTGAGGAGGATAAGAAGAAGTTTTTCTGGAGAGTGAGGGACGGGAAATTGAAGAAGTGGTTTATACGAATAGAAGGGAGAAGGAGATCTGGGAGGGAAGAGAATGTGATAGAAGTTGTGGCAGAGGTGGAAGCATCTCGGGGAGAGACAGGAGAAGAAGCTGCAGACACAGTACCGGTAGTGTGAGGGGGGGAGTAGGGCACGGACAGGAGGAGCGGAATGATGTAGCTGCTGAAGGAATGGTAGAAAGATTAAGAAATATGTTTAGCAATGTTGATGTGTTTACCCAGGACAAGAAAAGAGAACTGATATGTAGGTTGCAGGATGAAGAGGAAAAACCTGATGTCATAGCCTTACAGGAAGTAAGACCAAAAAATGCTAGAATTGAAAGGGAACTGGTGGAGTATAGTTTTGAGGGTTTTGAGTTGTATGAGAGGAATGCTATTAGAGCAGAGGTTGGAAGAGGACTGTTTATTTATGTAAGAAAAGAGCTCAAGGTAAATGAGGTGGATATGAGACAGCAGTATTGTGAGTATTTGTGTATTGAAATAAAATGTGCAAGAGGGTCAATTCTAATTGCCTCTATATATAGAAGCCCAAATAATAGTAGGGAAGAGGATGATAACCTACCGAAAGCAATGGACGAAATAGATAATAGAGAGAACAAATGTAAGATCTTGATTGGAGATTTCAATTTGCCAAGGATCAACTGGGCAAATTGTACTACTCCAGCGGGACAGTGTAGTCTGGAAAACAAGTTTATAGAGAAAGTGAGAAATTGTTTTTTAACGCAACATATTACCGTCATTCGGGGTGACTTCGGACCTAATTGACCTAATTTTAAGCCTAACTCAATAGGTAAAGCCTTAATAATGCAATCTTTTGCATCTATATGTATAGCTTAGAAACGTAGAATAATCTTGTGTACAGTGGAAAAATTATAGGCCTTTGGCTTAATTATAACTAATATTTATAATGGTGTCCGAAGTCATCATCGATATGAGGTGACTTCGGACTGGGGTAAGGTGACTTCGGACATTAATGGTTTTCCCCTTTAAATCTGAGTGTGTGTATTGAACGACGGCTTCGGACAATGCAGAGGCGACTTCGGACACAAGACGGAGTTTAAAAAAAAAAATACAAACTGAAATGCTTACATTTGTAGCCCTTAGAGTAGCATATACATTAGATTCCAAGTTTCTGTGCATTTTAGCACCTTCATATAAATTGTTATGTATTCTCAATAACAAAGCAATTATATTATTATCACTAATGCATTCAGGTACACCGTATGTATAGGCACTTTTCTAATACAAAACAAAATACAATTAATTCATTCAAATTACACATAATGACTCCTTGAAAACGTATTTCACACTTGTGACCAAACTTCTAAAAAAATAATACTGATATCATTAAAGCTTAGCAATAATATCTTAATGACTGCATATTAAAGGAATACTAATGGCACACAGCCGACTAGATGCCATCTTGGCTAATTAATGGCCCGAAATACTAATTAACCCTTTCAGGGTATATACCTTAAACTAATCATAATATGAAATAAAAAGGACCTTACAAAAAATATAACTTTGTATCACATTATTGCCTCTTTCCTTATTCATCCCCCCTCTCTCACTTGGCCCCGCCCTCTACCACCTCTCGCTCTCGATATCGATCTCTCTCCCACCCTTCTGGCCCCGCCCTCCCCTGGCCCCACCCTTCTCCTGGCCCCGCCCTCTCCCACCCTTCTCCCGGCCCCACCCTCCCCTGGCCCCGCCCTCTACCACCTCTCTCTCTCTCTCGCTTTCTCTCCCACCCTTCTCTTGGCCCCACCCTCTCTCGCTTTCTCTCCCACCCCTCTCTCTCTCACTTTCTCTCCCCCTGCTCGCTCGCTTTCTCTCTCCTCTCTATAGCTCTTCAACCCTCTCTATTTCTCTCTCTCTATTATTTTGGCCATTTATTTACATCAACACTGAACAGCATTCTGCACTTCTTGTCTAGTATTGGTTCTGGCAGGATTTGTACTATCTCACCCTTGTCTATATCACTGTAATCATCAATAACTGGGTTAAAGAAGACGTTACTTGTGCCCTTCACATGCTTTAGGAAACGAACATGTATTTCTGGTAGAACCTTTACTATGACTGCAATATAATGTCGATGTTTCTTCTTACCATCAAACGGAACTTTAACAATAACCAGCAGGTTTACTATGTTTCCCTTTTATATAGTCATGTAAGGTGCTCTTACTTAACTTCCACTTTTTAGCAGCCTCACGTACACTCATGTTCTTCTTTTGTATATCATCTTTTGCTTTCTTTAATTTGTCTTGACATACATGACTGTTGTATTTCCTTTTCTCGTTGTGTGGCTTTGGTTTATATATCCGTGGCATTTTTACTCCTGTGAATGAAAAGAAATGTAATATGATACTCTTACCTAACCTTACACAGCAAACATCCACCAAATCATGTCAACATCTGACACCTTACTCAGTCTTAAGCATCCTTTAATTGGCGTTACTCAAACGGGAGCAAGATGACAGATGATAAGAACATAAGAAAATGGGAGTCTGCAAAAAGCCGATCGGCCCATACAAGGCAGATCCCTGTGATGACATGATTCGACAGATGCTCGCTATGTATGGCTAGGTAAGAGTACCATACACTTAGGTACTAATTGTTGTTCATATTGGAAGGACCTTGTAACTAATATTAGATGTCCGATGTCACCTCATGTCCGAAATCACCCCAAACTATGCCCGAAAACACCCCAATAAATCTGGAAAACAATAAAAGTAAATTGTTAGGGCTATAGGCTGTGTATTATGAACTTTGGGGAAGAGTTACTGTGTGTATGGTCTCGCAGATAATTGTAGAACATTCTGGTGTAGGTTAATTGTCTTCCTCACATCCCATTAATTATGCTCAGTAGAAGTTTGACACACTTACAAAAACATATGTTTTCTTTGTTACATATTCACAAATATTTACCACAAATTAAATTAATTAATTTAAATTATTAGTTCATCCTACATATAGTTACAACATTCCTCTTGAATGCTACACATCTATTTTTCAAAACCAAACTCCTCTTCTCTCTATTTTTATTTGTTTTAATTTTTATCCAAAATGTCCGAAGTTGTCCACTTGTCCGAAGCCACCCCAGATGACGATACAGCATGGTGGACAGAAGAGGTAAGAATAGCTGTGGAAGCAAAGAAGAAAGCATATAGAGAGTGGTTGGGTAGTAGAGGGAATGAAAATTTCGAGAGACAGAAACGAGCGAGGTACGTGGAGAGTAAGAGGGTGGTGAAGAGAGTAGTGAAGGAAAGTAAGAGAAGAGTAGATGAGGAATTTGGAAGGAATCTGAGTGTAAAATGGAGGGAGAGTAAGAAACTGTTCTGGAAAGAAGTCAAGAAAGTTAGGGAAGGTAGCAAGGGAAACAGTAAGGGTGTGAAAGATAAGAATGGGAGAATGCTAGCCGAGAAGCAAGAGAGAGTCGAAATATGGAGGGAGTGCTTCAGTGAGTTGCTAAATGTAAGGAATGAAGAGCCAGCAAACATAGCTGGATATGGTATGGGAGGGAGAAGAAGAGAAGTAGTGGAGGAGGAGGTGGGGATCAGGAGGTCAGAAGTGTGGGAAGCCATGAAAAGAGTGAAGTTGGGGAAAGCACCAGGAACAGATGGAGTGTGTGGGGAAATGTTGAGGTATGGTGGTGAGATAGTGATAGAATGGGTATGGAAAATGTGCAAACTAGCATGGGAGAAGGGGAGTGCACCCGATGACTGGAAGACTGGCATAATAGTCCCCCTATATAAGGGCAAAGGAAAAAGAGGAGTGTGTGGTAACCACCGAGGAATATGTCTTCTAAGCGTAGTAGGGAAGGTATACAGTAGGGTAGTAATTGAGAGAGTGAGAGTGAGAACGGAGAAATGGATAGGCGACGAGCAGGGAGGTTTTAGGAAGGGAAGAGGATGTGTAGATCAGATTTTTACCCTGAATTGTGTTGTGGAGAAGTATCTGGAGAAGCCTTTATGGACTTGGAGAAGGCCTATGACAGAGTGGATAGAGAAGGTTTGTGGAAAGTACTTAGAATACACGGAGTAGAGGGCAAGTTGCTGAAAGCAGTGAAGAGCATGTATGAGGGTGCAAAGGCGGCAGTACGTGTGGAGAGTGAGCAGAGCGAGTTCTTTGACCTGAATGTTGGTTTGAAACAGGGGTGTGTGATGTCCCCGTGGTTGTTTACTGTATATATGGATGGAGTCATGAAAGAAATACTATCAAGAGCAGTGGATGTTGGTGTATCGCTGAAAAGGGAGGGAATTGAGTGGAAGCTACCTATACTGCTGTTTGCGGATGATACAGTTCTGATAAGTGATAATGAAGGGAGTTGCAGGGTCTGGTAAATGAGTTTGGAGCAGTGTGCGAAAAACAGAATTTGAAGGTAAATGCGGGGAAGAGCAAGGTTATGGTCTTCGAAAGGGGTGAAGTCACAGAGTGTGAGGTGAAGCTGAACGGTCAGGCTATGGAGATCGTCAACTCTTTTAAGTATCTGGGCAGTGTGTTGAGTAAAGATGGGACTATGGATGAAGAAGTGCGGGAGAGGGTACAACAGGGGACGAGGGTTGTAGGAACGCTAAAAGCAGTAACAAGAAATAGGGTGGTCAGTATGGAAGTGAAGAAGTCCTTGCATGACAGTGTGGTAATCCCGACACTGACTTACGGAAGCGAAGCATGGACGTTGGTTGAGAGACTCAGACCAAGAGTGAGAGCAGTGGAAATGAATTACTTAAGGAGTGTGTGCGGAGTTACATGGAGGGATAGACAGACTAATGAGGAAGTAAGAAGGAGGTGTGGTGTGGAGGTAGATGTGCTGGAAAGTGTGAAAAGGAACAACTTGAGATGGTTCGGCCATATGGAACGTATGGAAAGTGAGAGAATGACTAAGAGGGTGTACGAGAGCGAGGTGGAGGGACAGAGAGGGAGAGGTAGACCGAATGAGAGGTGGAAGGATGGAGTGAGGAAGTACATGAACGAAGGCGGTGCTGGTTGGGGGGAGAGGCGTCGACTCACTGGGGACAGAGGTGCATGGGGGTGGTTCGTTCTTGGCCACCCATTCGGGGATCACGGCGTCAGGCAATAGATAGATAGATAGATAGATTACAGAGATGACATGATATAGAGATGGGACGCAGGGGAGTGTACTTGATTTGATTTTTAGCAATGAGGAGGATATAGTAGAACATGTCAATGTGGATAGCCCTATAGGTCGTAGTGACCATGCCTGTATAAGTTTTAGTTGCAATATTAAAACAGAGAGGGATAATAGAAGCAATAAAAAAATATATATGTATGATAGAGCAGATTATGAGATGCTGAGAAGGTGTTTGGACATTGACTGGGGGGAATACTTGAACAGTGAAGACGCTGAAGGAATGTGGAGGAAGATTAGAGTCAAACTGGAGAATGCTATATCCAAATGTGTACCAGTAAGGGAATATAAGGATAAAATAAATTTGAGGAAAAGAATTAACCCAGAATTACCGATGAAAAGAAAGCTTTGGACACTGATAAGAAGAAAGAAACGATTGTGGGATAGACTAAAAGTGTTAAAAAAGAATAGGGGGTCTAGTATAGAAGCTAAAGAAGTGGATTTGGAACGTAGACAAATAAACAATAAAATAAGGTGGGAGAGAAGGAGGGGGGTGAAGGAGAGGGAGAGAGAGATTGCAAAAAACGTGAAGGATAATCCAAAAATATTCTGGAAGTACATTCAGGAAAAATTAACAAGAAGAGTAGGTATCCCAGAACTGAGAGGAGAATTGGATGGTAGGAATAGAGCAGAAACTGATAAGGAAAAAGCAGAGGTGCTAGGGAAATACTTTGAGGAGGTACTAACAGTGGAGTCGGATGATGCAGTGCCTACTATTCCCATCAAACAGGCACCAGCACTAGAACTAATAGAGTTTTCCCATGCTAGAATAAGAAGGGCTATAGAAAAAATTAACAGAAGTAAGTCCCCGGGACCGGATGGGATACATCCAAGAATCATAAAGGAAGGAGGTGAGATGTTAGTAGTGCCATTAATTTTTTTTTTTGAGGTATCTTTTAATACAGGACAAATCCCAATGGACTGGAGAGAGGCGAACATAACAGCTATTTTTAAGAAGGGAAAGAGAAATGACCCAGGAAATTATAGACCAGTCAGTTTGACAAGTGTTGTGTGTGTAAACTAATGGAAACGGTAATTAGAGAAGGAATAATGGAGCATATGAAATCAAACCAACTTTTCAGTGGGAGACAGTTCGGATTCTTGCCGGGGAGGTCGACAGTACTACAGCTAATTAAGGTGGTAGATGATTGGATGCAAATTCTGGAGGATGGTGATGTTATAGACGTGGTATATTGTGATTTTATGAAGGCCTTCAATAAGGTCCCACATAGAAGGTTAATAGAGAAAGTTAGAAGCTATAATATAGAGGAGAAATGTCTGAAATGGATAGAAGCCTTCCTGAAAGATCGGAGAGAGGGTACTGGTGAATGGAATAGGCTCGGGGTGGAGGGAAATTACAAGTGGGGTACCTCAGGGATCTGTGTTGGGACCACTACTGTTCGTTATATTTTTCAACGAATTACCTGAAGTTATAACTAATGGAAGTGAGATATACCTGTATGCGGATGACACTAAGCTGTATAGAAGAGTGAGGAATAAGGAAGATGTGGGTCTGCTTCAAGGAGATGTGGAGGGCATGAAGGGATGGTCTGAGCATTGGTTAATGCCTTTTCATCCAAAAAAAAATGCAAGTACATGCAGATTGGGACAAGCAAGATAGACAAGGTAGGATACAGTATGTATGAAGCGATGGAGGAAGTTAATGCAGAAAAGGATATAGGAATAGTGATAGACAATAAGTTAAATTTCTCAGAACATTTAGCGGAAAAGATAAACAAAGCCAATAGAATTGTAGGGCTGATAAGGAGGACATTTGTGTCACTTGACGAAGAAATCTTCAGGAATCTCTATACAGCGCTGGTTAAGCCGCACCTGGAATATGCGAACCAGGTGTGGGCTCCATATATGGTAAAGGATATAGAAGCAGTGGAGAAAGTGCAGAGGAGAGCTAGTAAGCTAGTACCAACGTTGAAGAATGCGGGCTATGAGCAGAGGTTGAGGACACTGGGGCTTCCAACACTGGCATATAGGAGAAAGAGAGGAGATATGATAGAGACTTTTAAGATAGTGTCAGGAATGTATGATGAGGATGTGTGTGAAGGTATCTTCTTGATGCGGGAGGGAACAAGAACGAGAGGACACTCTAAGAAAATTTACAAAGAAAGAAATAGGCTTGAAAAGGCAAAGAACTCATTTAGTGATAGAGTGGTAAATGAATGGAACGCACTGCCCCAGTATGTAGTCGATTCCGAATCAATGAGGAAGTTTGAAAGTAATCTTGATAAAGCATGGGGAAGACAAGACTTGAAGTTTGATTATAAAGCAAAAATACAGAATAGTAAAAATGTTGCGTCAGCTACCGCCGCCGCCAACACCGTGAACGACCGCAGCAGTGCAAGTACTACATTGAGCTGGATACACAGGCCTAGTTTGCCTTTTTCCAGAGGATCTACTGTAAGAAACTAAGAAATAATGTACTTGCACAACATGTGAAGGAGAATACTAGAATGAGGGGTAATAACGAACCTTCTAAACTCGATCTGATTTTTACAAAGATCCTCACAAAATTAGTGATATAAACTATCTATGTCCTGTAGGCAAAAGTGATCACCTATTACTGAAATGGAAGTTGATCTCGAGTAATGCCAATAGATTAGACAATAGCTATATAAATAACAGACTAAATTATAGTAAAGCTGATTATGTATCCTTGAAAAGATATTTACAGGGAGTAGATTGGGATCTTATTTTGAAGGACCAAGATGTACAAGGTAAATATAGTAGGTTCCTCGAAATTTATAGAGAAGGAACCAATCTGTTTGTCCCAAGATACAAACTGGAAATTTTACTAAGCAGAAAGAATGGTTTAATTTGAAATGCAAAAGAGCTTTGGGTAGGCGTGATGCAGCTTGGGCTAGATTAAGAAGAAGGAACACTGAGAGTAATCGGAATAAATATAAACAGGAGAGGAATAGATATGTTAACATAATTAGGCAAGTTAAAATGAACTATGAGAAGAACATAGTAAATAAATGTGAAAGTGACCCTAAATTGTTTTATAAATATATAAACAGTAAGTTGAAGGTAAAGAAACAAATTACTAAATTAAGAGTAGATGTTAGGACGTATGAAAATGTATCGGACATGTGCGAGGTAATGAATAACAAATTGGGGTCGGATTTTACTAGAGAGGAAAGTTTTGACGAACCACAGGCGGGAGTACTGGAGAGTGGTCTTAGCAATATTGAAATAACTAGAGATGAGCTTTTATCTGCGATGAGAGGACTTGAAGTAAGGAAAGCTATGGGACCGGATGTAGTGTCTGCCTGGGTTTTAAAGGAGTGTGCAGAGCAATTAGTGGAGCCAGTGAGGAACATAATTCAAGCTTCCTTAGATAAAGGACAGGTTCCTGTTGAATGGAAAAGAGCTAATATCATTCTGATATACAAGAATGGAAGCCCTGAGGACCCTCTAAACTATAGACCAGTTTCACTTACTACTATTGTATGCAAGATTTGTGAAAAGCTAATTAGGAAGAGATGGATGAAAATGTTGGAGAGAAAGAAGATAATAATGCCAAAGCAATTTGGATTCAGAGAAGGGACATCTTGTGTTACCAGTCTGCTATGTTACTACAGTAGGGTGATAGATGTACTGCAAGAAAGAGGCGGATGGGTGGACTGCGTCTACTTAGACCTTTCCAAAACATTCGATAAGGTACCACATAAGAGATTGTTATCTAAGCTTGAGACGATAGGATGTGTCAGGGGGAATTTGCTGAAATGGATGGAGAGCTATTTAACAGATAGGGAAATGAGGACCAACATTAGAGGAACTTACTCATCATGGCAGAAAGTTGAGTGGTGTGCCACAGGGATCGGTGTTGGCACCTCTTATGTTCCTTATGTATGTGAATGACCTGCTGATAGGCATAAACTCCTACATGTCAATGTTTGCAGATGACGTAAAAATTATGAGACAAATAACAAATATAAGTAGTTGTGAGGAGCTGCAAGGGGATTTAGATAAAATATACGAATGGAGCACCAAGTGGAAAATGAAATTTAATATAAGTAAATGTCATGTGTTAAATATGGGAAGAAGTGTGAATAGACCAAATTGGGAGTACAGGATGGGAGATAATATAATTAGCAAGGCCGAAAAAGAAAAGGATTTAGGGTTGATTATACAAGATAACTTGTCGCCAGAGAAACATATTAACAAGCTCTTTAGCGGAATGTATGCAATGGCCGGGAATATGAAAGTTGCTCTGAACTACAGTAAAAGTCCGTTAATCCGACGACCGATGATTCGAATCTCCCAATAGTCCGAATTTTTCAATTTGAGGCCAAATCCGAATTCACCCGATGGTCCGAATTTCAAGAAGTCCCAAAGTCCCCTTTTTGAGGCATTAGGCCACTCAAATGACACATAATGGAGCACACACATATCATATGTTCATGAATTCACTTTAAAAGTTTACCATTGTCATTGTAGCCTATTATCTACTTCAAAACATTCAGATTAATGGTCAAAGGAAGCTACTGATATAATGGGTAAACACCTTCGTCTTCTTCTTCTTCCACATCGTCTGCTAGAGAGTTTGTTTTGCTCTTGAACGCATCCTTGGGACGCTCCGATGCGCTACTGGCTTGCACCGCATTTTCTGCAAGCGCATTCAGTCTTGAGCTTGAAAACGCACCTTTCAAGAAGTCCCAAAGTCCCCTTTTTGAGGCATTAGGCCACTCAAATGACACATAATGGAGCACACACATATCATATGTTCATGAATTCACTTTAAAAGTTTACCATTGTCATTGTAGCCTATTATCTACTTCAAAACATTCAGATTAATGGTCAAAGGAAGCTACTGATATAATCGTAAACACCTTCGTCTTCTTCTTCTTCCACATCGTCTGCTAGAGAGTTTGTTTTGCTCTTGAACGCATCCTTGGGACGCTCCGATGCGCTACTGGCTTGCACCGCATTTTCTGCAAGCGCATTCAGTCTTGAGCTTGAAAACGCACCTTTGGACGTATTAGTCTTGAGCTTGAAAACGCACCTTTGGATGTTCCGATACGCTACTATTTATAGTTCAGTGATCGGAGCATCCCAAGGGTGCTTTCAAGACAACAAGACAAGGGTGCTTTCAATACAATATAATATAACAGAGCACGTCACAAAAGGAAAATCACAAAAGGAAAATTACAAGAACCTCTCAGGGAAGTGCCGTTGTTAAGGCATTACTTCCCGAACCACATCTGATCTTCAAGAGCAAGACAAACTCGCTAGTAGACGGAAGAAGAAGAAGAAGACGTTTATATCAGCAGATTCCTTTGACCATTAATCTGAATGTTTTGAAGTAGTTAATAGGCTACAATGACAATGGTAAACTTTTGAAGTGATTTCATGAACATATGATATGTGTGTGTGCACCATTGTGTCATTTGGGTGGCCTAATGTCTCAATGTTTTCGTCATACACAGGTTCATAGGGGTAAAGTCCGATAATCCGAAAAATCCACTAATCCGAACGAGAGCCGGTCCGCTGCCCTTCGGATTAACGGAAGTTTACTGTACTTGGATGAGAACATGTTAGCGAAGATTATAAAAAGTATGATTAGACCAAGATTGGAGTATGCAGCAGTGGTGTGGTCCCCGCATCTTAAGAAGCATATTCACTAGTTAGAAAGAATCCAGAGAGCAGTTACTAGATTGGTTCCAAGTCTTAGAGAACTGCCATATGAAAGGAGGCTAGACAAATTAAATCTACCAAGTCTAAAAGAGAGGAGAGAGAGGGGAGACATGATAATGATGTACAAATGCACCCGAGGGCTGGAGAGGCTGGATAGGGAGGATATATTAATTATGGATACAGGAATAACTAGAGGCCACAGCTACAAAGTAAAAAGACCTACCTGCAAAAACGATATCAGGAAGTTTAGCTTCCCTTATAGATGTATTGACAAATGGAATAGGCTGGAGGAGGTGGTAGGGGCAAGGAACATCAATATTTTCAAGAAAAAATTGGATGAAAGTAGACTGAGAGACGGGACAACACGAGCTTAGCTCTACTCCTGTAAACTACAATTAGGTAAATAAAATTAGGTAAATACAAGTGTGGCAGGTGGCGGAAAGACGTAGAAGGACTGCCACCTGTTCCAGTCTTTGCTGAACGCGTCCATCCCCCCCATCAACCCTGCTGAGGGGTGAGTCCAGCGGTTCAGGAAGACAGACAACTAGATCGGCACGAGCAAGTTGAAGAAGTCCACCAGTGGAGAGCCCCAGGAGGCTGCCAGGTCACCGAATACGCAACGTATGAAAGACCATTCCAGTAAGGTCCCCGCGACAAAGCATCCGCTCAAAGAATGGCAGTCCCGAGCAGGGAAGTCGCTAGCAGGGCGAAGCCGTGAATGCCGGTTCGAGAAAAAGAACATCTCCGCCAGGGCCTGGAGAACGGCGGACCTGGAGGAGCCCTGCCCCTGAAGACAGGGAACCACCTTCAGAACAGCTACCCTGATGGCTACCGACCCGCCGGGGAGGGTCCGTTCGGGATCCCCCAGGAAGAAGAATGGGACCAATAGACCCAAGACAATGAAGAGGAAGGGCGAGACACGGCCATCTGCCCCTATCCGGACGACCCATGTTGGAGCGGTAGCCCCACCCCACCACACCTGACGCAACGAAACTACCCAGATGGTCGGTGGCGGAGCGGACCAGGGAACAACCGCTGTGAGTGTGCCCCGAGCGACCCAGTGTGTCACATACAAACGAACCGAACGCGGAACCGGGCTAAGCCGATAAGGAGGCCAGAGTAAAAATCCGGTGCCTAACTGTATGAGGCGTTGAAGCTGGAGCCACTCTAGGGGAATGACCAGTGATGCCCAAATGAGAGACACGAAGAGCGATTCCCAGACCGACTGGGTAAACGAGATCGAGTGCAATGTGGCAAAAGCATCCTGCGAAGGCGGGTCACACCCACTGGACTCAGTCTGACAGACGCGCTCGTTACGACCCAGTCTATGCCCACCCCCACCACTTCCGGCAACGGCGTCAGGCACGACTGGGGAACGTGTACGACAATCCCACACAAGTGAGAAGTCGGAAGACGAGGAGTGCGGTCTGTACACAATGTGTCGGAGAGGCTGCGGCGACGAGCAAATCAGCCAAGGAAAAGAGGATCCGAAACCCCTGACGGAGCAGAGGAGGCAGAGCCTGTGCGACGAGTCGCAAAGACCCGCGGAGCGATATGGAGGGCGAACGGGAACACCCGCTCGTGCGACTGGAGCGCCAGAGAACCCTGGAACCGAGGAGCCAGAGTCACATGCCAAGAAGCGTCCTCCAGCCTGAGGGCCACCACCCAAGAACCGGGCAGGAGTGTCAGTCGCACGTGACCGATGGTGAGCACCCGAAATCGGGCGTATACACGACGTGTTGGCTGCAGCAGGACAGGCCTACCATCGGTCAAATCGCATCGCAGACCCTCTCGGGGACGAGAAAGACATACGAGAGGAAGACGCCTAGCAGAGACGTGACCACACGAATCATCCCATCCCCGTGGATAGACCAAAGCACTTTGGCAATGTGCAGAGACACTGGGCGATGTCGGGGAGGTTGCCTGAGGAAAGGTCATGACCGCCACCTCCAGGACAGACCCCGCAGCGCAACCCGACAAGCCCACAACCGGCGGGGCCAGGGCCGAGAGTGGTGACAGAAGAAACCGGTGTGAGGGCCATGAGTAAGGCCCACTACCGAACCCATCAACGGATGGAAGAGGGGAGAGGGGATAGACCCAGTAGCATGAAGCGTTGGGAGACGCGGAGTGCCCCCCAGACTTGTTGTGGAGGGATCAACGCCCATTACCACCTCTCCCCCGGATGCATGTCACCAGTCCGAAACAGATGACGAGTATTCGGCGCCCACCGAGAATACCCCGTCCTCTGGACGAACCGCCGAGAGGAAGCCACTATACGCAGTAGCAGGGAAGGACGAGGCGGGGAGCGACGATCGGAGAGACGGCCCAGACCCCCCCCCCCCCCACTCCCGACTGAGGGAGGAAGCAGCCGAAGAAGGCCTCGACGCCCGATGTCGCAGGGACGCAAACATGCTCCGCAGCCGCAAGGAGGCGGGCGTGCCATATGTGCTTCCAACCCTGCCGCAGAACCCTAGGAGGCTGGGTATCAGACAGTCGAAGAAGCCGAGCCAACTAAAGGAACACCAAGAGGGCAGAGAGCCGGTGAGCAGTGCGTTGGCGAAGCCTGTGATCGTGCACGAGGGCACCCGTCTCCGGGGAAGCGAAGAAGGGAGGAGATATCCCATCAAGAGAAACCGTAGGGACAAGAGGCCAAGATCAGTACTTGGCAAGAACCTCGGTGGATGGTCGGACCAGTCCCGACACGAAGGTTCGGTCCAAAAGTGGAATAAGACGAGAACCTCACTCAAAACGCATATCGAAGACCACGCCCGCTGCCAGCCACTCCACTCCAAGGACCAGCCACAAGATGGGGGAGCTCCCAAACTAGGGCACCCTGCTGATCCCGGGCTCTCTTGAGTAGAGGGATCCCAGCGATGGCTGACAGAGCGGGGGCATCGAGATGGAATACCTGCCGAGAGGAGGCCGACCATAGCACGGTCGAACAAGGACAGGGAAGGAAACCTACGTGTATGGATCTCATACCGCCCCAAGGAAGGAACGTAGACGGACCAGCCACCCAACCCCAACCTGCACCCAGGCAGAACGACAAGACATGTCGCAACTGCCGGAGAAGGGGCAGGGGGAAAAGGAGCGTGCGGAGCAGCAGCCACAGGAACAGCGGGCGCCGCCGGTAGGTGCCCCTCCGAGTGATGGACAGGAGTCACTACAGGCGCGACTTTAGGCACAGGAGACGGTCGTACCATAGCTGCGGGGAGACGTCCCAGAGCCTCGCGGAAGGAGGAGAACTATCCCGTGTTCGACCTCTGGAACGACGTCGACGCCGCCGCCTGCACTCCAAGCAGGGTGGCTATTACCAACCTCCAGGTAGGCATGCCTGGAGAAACCGAGGGAGATGGCGAGACAGACCCAAGACGTCCACAGTGGCCAACCGTCGGGTGTGAGGAAGGCGTGCAGACGAGGGACTCCCGTGGAGAGTCCTCGAGCGCAGCCCCTCCTTCCTCCTCCCAAGACAACTCATAGGGAGTCGACATTGGCGTCGCAGGTGACAAAGGCACAGGAGGGGGCACAGTCTGAAACAGCGCAGCAGCTCGAGACTGAGGAGGGGCAGGAAGGACCACCGGTGTAGTAGGAGATGAAGGGCGACGAAGCATCCAGGCCTGCCCATCCACAAGCTCCCCGACTAGGGTATGAGTCGGACGACGGGATGGAGAGAACACAGGCGGCACTACAGTAGTCAAGGTGAGACTAGTGGGTGCACACCTCTCCGCCACAAAGAGCATATAACTCATGTCAGGAACGGTAAAGAGAGCAGGCCAAGCAGGAGAGAGGGATTGTTGACGATGAGGCGAGGGTGAAGTAGACCTGTGACGCATTCCACCCCCACCCCCCCTGTCGTCTCCCAGAGTCCGCAGACTGGCGCCCAGCCGGCGACAACTCTGGGGGGCGCAACAGAATCCTCACAAGGGTGTCCGGAAGCGAGGGGGCCCCAAGCAGGGAGGGCCGTACGAGGCGGGAAACGCCCGTCCACGTAGCACAGAGGGAAGGACCACACCGACAAGGATTATAGGAAACACTGTGGGAGCAGGTAACGTGGCTGCAGCATCCCTCATGTAACAGAAAGAACCCCACCCAAGGGTAGGGTCTGGCAGGAACATCAAGATGTTCAAGAGGCAAGATATTTGGATCCAGCTACAAGAGGAAATGGGTGGGGAAGATGGTTAATGAAGGTGATGAGGGGGCTGAGGAAGAGAGGAGTGATAAAGGCGGAAGTGACGAATCGGAGGGAGAGCCGGATTTTCCCGGTTTCTAAAAAACATGGACGGCAGAGGAAACTGGAAAATTTTGCTACATGCTATTGAACAAAATCAAGAACTTGGAGGACCAAGTGACCGGCTTGGAGACAGTTAAGAAGGAAATTGTTACAGAGAATGGTGAGTTGAAGAACAGGTTGGAGTTAGTGGAGAGAGAAAAGGCAGAGATAATGACTAGGCTAGACACCAGTATCTCGGAAGGTAAAAATGCTTGGGGCATGACTAGAGACCAAGTGGTAAAAGATTTAGACAGTGTAAGGACGGCAAACAGTGACGAATTCAGGAAGATAATGGATGAACAGAAACAGCAAGATGTTAGGATAAAGGACCAGGTAGAAAGAATGGTTAAGCAAGGCATCCACGAAAACTCTCAGGCCATCCAGGAAGAAAGTCGTAGGGCTAACTGCCTCATAATATCAGGGGTGGAAGAAAAGGAGGAACTAGACTGGACAAAAAGAAGAGAGAAGGATGAAGGTCGCATCAACAAGATTCTGGAATCTATTAAGGATGAGGAGGACAACTGGAAGGAGGAAATATCAGACATGTTTAGGCTGGGAAAATACACAAAGGAATACAATAGACTGGTAAAAATCGAATTTAAGTCAAGAAGGACATGTGATGAAATCATGGCAGTAGCAGCTAGGCTAAAAGAGTTAAGATGGTATGGACAAAATCTACATCAGGCGTGACATACCAGAAGAAGAGAGAAAGAAGGAGGCTGAACTAAGGAAAACCGCCAAAGAGGAAAATAGCAAGAGGACAGAACAAGAAAAGAATAAGTTTTTTTACGGAGTGAGAAAAGGGAAGATTATGAAACTTCCGGTAAAGAGAAACTAAATGAAAAAGAGGGTAGGGTACAGACCGCCGCAGATAAGGCACTTGAATCAGGAAAAGGGGGACTGGAATGTATAAGGATTCTATATAGCAATGTCGATGGGCTAATCTCTAAGAAATTAGAACTATCAGACTTACTCAATACTAAGAAACCAGAAATAGTATGTCTCACTGAGACAAAAAACTAAGAGAGGAACTTGATATAAATCTGCTAGGATGGTCTGAATACAAGATTTGGAGGAGGGACAGAAAACTTTGACATGGAGGTGGAGTGTGCATCCTTACTAGGAAAGATTTGATTGTGTCTGAGATAAAACTAGAAACTTCAACAGCAGAAGTTTTAGCACTAGAAATTGGTGGAAACGAAAAAATAGTAGTGATAGTAGCGTATGTACCTCCCAAGACGAAGACATGGAGTAAGGAGGAGCATAGCCTAATGCGTAAGGAAACAATTAGTGTGCTAGAAAATATCTTAGCTTCAAAGGATGAAATAGTCATGTGTGGGGACTTTAACTGCAAGGAAGTAAATTGGGAAGAACTTGAACCCGGAACAGGAGAGGAAAGTTGGGGCTATGAATTTTTAAGTATGGCCATGGAAAATTCTATATACCAACATGTAAAAGAGACAGCAAGAATAAGGGGAAGTGATCAACCAGCTAGATTGGACCTTCTCTTCACAAGAAGGGAGGAGGAGGTTCAAAGTATTCAGTACCTATGCCCACTAGGAAAATGCGACCATGCAGTTCTCGACATAGACCTACTATTGAAGCATAAACTACCCAAGGAAAGGGAAAAGCACAAGGAAAATCATTGGATGTATTCCAGAACCGATTTCGCAGGACTACGGGATTTTTTCAAGTCACAAAATTGGGATCAAGTGTTATCTGAAAGTGAGGTAGACAAAAAAATCAAGGCATTCATGGAGATCTATGATACTAGTATAAAAACTTTTGTACCAAAGTACATTAATAACAGAAAAAAAGGAAATCGCAAAGAATGGTTTAACCCCTAAAAGTCGGCGCGCAACTTAAGTCGAGTTAAATAAAGCTGGACTATGTGGCGGCGCTCGACATAACTCGAGTGGCAATTTCAGCACGTAATGTTGCTGAGAGAGAGAGACAAGTGGTGGCAGGAGAGTAGTGAGTGTATGACTGCTCCAGACCACCGCGGCGAACCTACTGACATGAATCTCACCTCCCTCCTACCTCTCTCACTCGCTATATACGGAATTGTATCGGGAAAGTGGCTAATTACATGCTTTTTGCACTCGCGTTGCACGGTTATTGCAAGAAAACTAGCCATCATAAAAGGATCGTTATGGTGTCATTCGAAAGCTCTGTTTATGCCCTTTCAGGGATAGATACTTGTTTTACGTTCTGGGTCTTATTTAGGCATGAAAATGATCACGTAAACAGCCCTATTTTGGCTAAAAACACCCCGCTGGGCGGTACATATAAATAAACCGCATAGGCCGCTCGTAAAGGGTTAATCGCGAATGTAGGCAAGCACAGGAAGCAAAAAACAAAGCCTGGAAAAAGATGAGAAACTGGGATTCAGAAGAAAACAGGCAAAAGTATAAAGAGGAGAGAAACAAATACACAGAAAAAAAGGAAATCGCAAAGAATGGTTTAATCGCAAATGTAGGCAAGCACAGGAAGCAAAAAACAAAGCCTGGAAAAAGATGAGAAACTGGGATTCAGAAGAAAACAGGCAAAAGTATAAAGAGGAGAGAAACAAATACACAGAAATGAGGAGGAGATCAGAGGCAAACCATGAGAAAGGGATAGTGGAGAACTATGAAAAGAATCCAAAAATATTTTTCAAGTTTGTAAACGGCAAAAGGAAGATAAAAGCCACAATCCTAAAAATTAAAAGTGGAAACAGAATCATAGATGATACAGAAATTGCGGAAGAACTAAATAGAAATTTTGCATCAGTATTTACAAAAGAAAGAGAATTCATTGCACCAGAAACCAATGAGATAGGTATAGAGGAAATGCCGGAAGTCACATTTAACAGAGAAGAGCTCATAGACAAAATGAGTAAGGTGGATCCAAACAAAGCCGCCGGACCGGACGGAGTATCAGGCTGGATTATTAAAGAAAATGCCAAGGAACTGAGTATACCAATATATGATATAATGACCAAATCATTGGACACGGGGATAGTACCTACAGAATGGAAAAGAGCAAACATTATTCCTATATTTAACCTAAGAAGTGCGCATGGGGTAATTAGAAACGTCCGCCTGTGCTGATGTATTTGAGCTGTTTCCATCACTAAAATATTCATTTTACCATAAATAGCATTAATACTTATCCATACGCGCCTATTATGGGTTGATTATAAAGGTATTAACCTGAAACAACAATAAAACGAGTGAAAACAGCGTTTGGATGGTCAAAATCGGAGATACAGGCTGCGAGTTATATAATGTATGGGTGAGGCAACCTGCTTTCCCGCCAATTTCCCCCAAGGCCACTGAGACACAGTCGATCAATACTCTCTCTCTCTTGCACTCGCTTGCTAACAGAGATGACAATGACCTGCTTGCAACTCGCTAATGTTAGCACGAAAATATACATCAGAATAAGGGAATAACAGGGAAAATAGGTGATAACTGAAGGAGGGGAGGAAAGTGGGGAAGGAGGGGAGGAGTGATATTTTGCATGGCCCAGGGGCAAAAAAAATAAAATAAACAAAATAAACAAAAATGTTTTTTTCGATGTTTAAAGTTGATTTTTTTTTTCTCTGACTCTTAAGAGTCTTCCCGCAGTCCGCCGGGGGAACTCTTAAGAGTCTTCCCGCAGTTCCCGGGTTAAGGGAGGAAGCGGAGATAAACCACTGAATTATAGACCTGTATCACTATTGAGCATCCTCATGAAGATTCTGGAAGGATTAATAAGGGACAAACGGGTGAACTACCTGGAATCCAAAAGATTAATTACTGACCGACAATTTGGATTCAGAGGAGGCAGATCATGTGTAAGCAACTTGTTGAGTTTTTACTCTAGAGTAATAAACACAGTGGACCAGAGGGAAGCATGGGTAGACTGTGCCTACCTAGACTTTAAAAAGGCATTTGACAAAGTTCCACACAAGAGATTGCCGTGGAAATTAAAACATGAGGGAAAAGTAAGAGACAAACTGCTGAAATGGATGGAGACTACCTTAGCGAAAGACAGATGAGAACAACAGTAAGGGGGAAATCGTCAAACTGGACTCAAATTACGAGTGGAGTACCACAAGGATCTGTCCTAGCCCCAATCATGTTTTTAATATTTGTAAATGACTTACCTGAGGGACTAACAAGCTACATGAGCATGTTTGCGGACGATGCTAAACTGCTTAAAACGATCAGAACCCAGGAGGATTGCCTTGAACTCCAATCAGATTTGCAAAAGATCTATGAATGGAGCATCAAATGGAATATGGAGTTCAATGCAGGAAAATGTAAGACTCTAGAAATGGGTAAAAGCAAGTAGCCTACAGACCTAGAAAAGATTATAAACTAGGAAATGAAGTGATTCCCAAAGCAGAAAAAGAAAAAGACTTGGGGATAGAATTTAAGGATAACATGTCTCCGGAAAGCCACGTAAATAAGATAGTGAGAGAATCACTAGCACTATTGGCAAATATCAGGATGTCTTTCAATTATCTTAATGAAAACACCATGAAACAAATAATAACGGCAATAATAAGACCCAGGATGGAATATGCATCTGTAGTGTGGTCCCCTCAAATGAAGAAACATATCCACAAAATTGAGAGGGTACAGAGAGCAGCTACGAGGATGATCCCAGGTTTGGAAAATTTGGAGTACCAAGAGAGGCTCGAGAGATTGAATCTACCTACACTGGAACAGAGAAGGAAACGAGGACAGCAAATTCAGATATACAAATGTGATAGAGGTATTGACAAAATTGACCAAGAAAACTTCATAGAGAGGGATGGAGGTGAGAAAACAAGACGTCACAGCTACAAACTGAAAGTGCCTAATAGTAAATCTGATCTGAAAAGTAAAAGATTTCCTATCAACTCGATTAGTGGGTGGAACAAATTGCCAGCCGAAGTAGTGTCTGCACCATCAGTGCATAGTTTCAAAGCACGGTATGACAAACATATCTTAGGAGGCGGGAATTAACGAGCATGCTCACTCCCGCAAATACAACTAGTGTAAGTACAACTAGTGTAAGTACAAGTAATGACACATAGAGCCCAGGAACGAAGCATAGTAGACAGGTGAGGATGCATAAAACCCGTAAGGATCCCTATAAAAAATCACAGGCACAAGGACAGAAAGGCGCACCTAAGTGCAAACTAGACCTTGAGCCCGGAGCACCAACCTGCGAAGGATTGACCCCCCCCCCCCCCCCTCAATTGAAGGGAAGAAGAAAGCCCCACCACAGGCTAGGACCCGGTAGGAACACAGGGGAAGCCACAAAAAGTTACAGGGAAACCCCAAGCACCAGGTCAGACTAGACCACGAGCCAGGGAAAACAGTCGTGGAAGGAGTAAACCACCTGACAAATCAAGGGAAGAATCACGCCCCACCATAGGGTAGGACCCGGTAAGAACACAGGAGAACCCACAAAAGGTGTCGGTGAAAACCCAAGCACCAGGTCAGACTAGACCATGAGCCAGGTTAATCATCTGTTCAAGGATGAATCCCCCCTAGCAATGCAAGGGAAGAATAAGGCCCCGCCGTAGGGGAGGGCCCGGCATAGGCCAGGGCTAGGCAGTATCCCAGGTATGTACACAATGAATGACACACAGATATGAGGAAGTGCACAATAAACCCTAGGTATCCCCCTGAAAACCTACAGGCACAAGGACAGAAAGTCGCCACATAGCGCAATCTAGACCTTGAGACTGGAGCACCTTCCCAGTGAAGGAGACATCCCCCCCTCCCCCCTAATGGAAGGTAAGCAAAAAGGCCCCACCAATATGGAAGGGCCTAGCAGTACACAGGTGAACCTACAAAAAGTTCCAGTGAAACCCCACACACTAGGTCAGAGTAGACCAAGAGCCAGGCTCACATCCCATGAAAGTATTGCATTTCCCCCCTCCCAAAAAGGAGGGAATAATACCTGGAGGCCTTTAGGCACCGATGAAGAAGTGGAGAAGTGCAGCAGCAGTGATGTCACCAGTCCGTTCCCAGAGCGGGAATGACACGCCCCCAGGGAGGGAAGGTACCGGCGAGTGGGCGGGAATGTCCGCGCACAGGGCGGAAACGTCCGAGAGCGGAGCGGGCCACAGCCTGTGTGATAAAACAGAAGAGCGTAAACACCCAACCAACTAGCCTCTAGTATAGAGGTAATAAAAGCATCCCGCTCCATTCTGGGAGCGGGGAATCCCGTTCCCAGTGCGGAGTGGGGGTTGTGAGACCGGTCCCAGTGCGGAGCGGTCCATAGTCTAGGCCTCAGGCACACCGGGGTAAGGTGTCGGGCAGTTACGGCAGACGAGGGAGCGTCTGTGTAAAGGTTTTAGCATTAACCCACTGAGCCCCAGCGACGCAAACAGTGCGTCGGTAATGTATGTAACGCTAAACCCCAGCGACACAGACGTCTGCGTCAGTGTCACTCCGGTCCCAATTACTCCGGCCCTATGGTACCTAGAGGGCTCAGATTTGTATGAGAACTGTGTAAGTATCCCACGCACCCATGCTAATGGTTGAAAACTCTCAAAGTCCAACCGTGTGCGCGTGAGTGCGGAAAATCATGTTTTTTTGGGGAAATTGCCTTCAATTTTTTACTCTTGTAAAATCCGTTTTCGGGGGCTCTGTAGGACCATTTTTTGAGCTTTTTGATTGGTTTTTCGTGGTTTTTCCTTCATTCCTAACCCATTCGCTATTGTTTTTGGAAAAAAACAAATTCAGAATCAGCCAGTCCTGCGTGGTACATTTATAAATTTTTAGCTGGTACTCAGCGGGTTAAGCATCAGCCTACCATTATGGCGGACGGCAGTGACCAGTGGGGAGCGGCCAATTCAATCAGAGGATCACTGAAGACCACTAATTAAGCGGGGATCCTGAAGTTTAGCAGACGATTCCAAATGAGGAACGCTGACACTGTTGCCAACACAAAAAGTAACAAGATGATGGTTTTTACATCCCTAGAGTTTCAGGAGCCGTGCATGAGATGCCGGACTGATCTGGTAACAGTGTGAACTCCCTTCGATTCAGGCTAGGCCACGGATAAGTCGGCATTGTGTCAATTGACTGAGAATCATGGCTCCAACCAGGCCCTTATACACCGGGGTAAGGTGTGGGCTAGGAAAAGGACCTCAATAGGGAATTAGCCCTATGAGGCGGCCAGACGAAAGAGCGATCAGGGGTGGGAGCCCCCCACTCAGACATCAAGGAGGCCTAGCCAAGAAACTCAGACAGCCAGACACGAAGTACAAGTCATGAAATTATGAGCAATAACTAATGCAGTGACAAAAAAGCCCTAAATGAATAGAAACCTAGCTATACAAAACTAAAGTCACCGCTAAACTAAATAGTGAACGAAATAGGCGAAGGCTTAGTAACACCGGTCGCCGCCAGAGGGGGAAGGCGACCGCCCGCTACAAACTAGTGACCACCATTCGGCAAGAATGTTAAGTGTGGGCGTACCGCCAGCCTTGTTTACACTACGCTACGCGTAGTGGCGTCGGACCTTTCCCATCATGTTCCCGTCTATTTTTGACTGCCTTTGGATATAAAAATACATTAGCCTAGCCTAACCAAACAACCTAACCTAACCTAACCTAGTATTCATGTAGTAATGACAGGGGGCAAATAGCAAAAAATATAGCGTCGAAATAGACGGGAACGTAACAGCGAGCGCACATGACGACCGTACGCCCAAAAACTACATCCATCCCCACCATTCTCACGCAACACTCCAATTAAACACATTAGAGCCCATTTTTCAGCGTGCCTGCATCACGGATCATCTGTCTAGAACCACAGGTGCCTCAATTAAGGCTCACAACCCACCAAAAGGGTAGGAGACAGGAGCAGAAGGCACAAAACGGGACACAGAAAAATCGTGTGTATACATTCAGGGTAGCGCGAGAAAGATAATCCTATAAACCCTGTCGGGTTACACGGGAGGCACACGAGGACGTCGTAAGGAGCCTAGATGGTGGATGGGCAAAATTCTTCAACTTTCTCTTCTCTTCTCACCCATATTTTTTTTTTCTGTAACTAGTGGCCTCAAAGTGTGTACAACGTCCCTAGTAGAGAAAGTAGGTGCTACTCTAGATGTTATCGTTTAATCGCGCTAAGTGGTTACGATAATACCCGCTCCCAGAGCGGAGCGGAATTATACAATAGTACTGTATATTCTTACAGTTTCTTACAGTAGATCCTCTGGAAAAAGGCAAACTATGCCTGTGTATCCAGCTCAGTACCAGTACTTGCACTGCTGCGGTCGTTCACGGTGTTGGCGGCGGCGGTAGCAGACGCAACATTTTTACTATTCTGTATTTTTGTTTTATAATCAAACTTCAAATCTTGTCTTCCCCATGCTTTATCAAGATTACTTTCAAACTCCCTTATTGATTCGGAATCGACTACATACTGGGGCAGTGCGTTCCACTCATTTACCACTCTATCACAAAATGAGTTCTTCGCCTTCTCAAGCCTATTTCTTTCTTTGTAAATTTTCTTAGAGTGTCTTCTCGTTCTTGTTCCCTCCCGCATCAAGAAGATACCTTCACACACATCCTCATCGTACTTTCCTGACACTATCTTAAAAGTCTCTATCATATCCCCTCTCTTTCTCCTATATGCCAGTGTCGGAAGTCCCAGTGTCCTCAACCTCTGCTCATAGCCCGCGTTCTTCAACGTTGGTACCAGCTTGCTAGCTCTCCTCTGCACTTTCTCCACTGCTTCTATATCCTTTACCATATATGGAGCCCACACCTGGTTTGCATATTCCAGGTGTGGCCTAACCAGCGCTGTATATAGATTCCTGAAGATTTCTTCGTCAAGTGACACAAATGTCCTCCTTATCAGCCCTACAATTCTATTGGCTTTGTTTATCTTTTCCGCTAAATGTTCTGAGAAATTTAACTTATTGTCTATCACTACTCCTATATCCTTTTCTGCACTCACTTCCTCCATCGCTTCATACATACAGTATCCTACCTTGTCTATCTTGCTGGTCCCAATCCGCATGTACTTGCATTTTTTTGGATGAAAAGGCATTAACCAATGCTCAGACCATCCCTTCATGCCCTCCACATCTCCTTGAAGCAAACCCATATCTTCCTTACTCCTCACTCTTCTATACAGTTTAGTGTCATCCGCATACAGGTATACCTCACTTCCATTAGTTATAACTTCAGGTAAGTCGTTGATAAATATAACGAACAGCAGTGGTCCCAACACAGATCCCTGAGGTACCCCACTTGTAATTTCCCTCCACCCCGAGCCTATTCCATTCACCAATACCCTCTGTCTCCGATCTTTCAGGAAGGCTTCTATCCATTTCACACATTTCTCCCCTATATTATAGCTTCTAACTTTCTCTATTAACCTTTTATGTGGGACCTTATCGAAGGCCTTCATAAAATCGCAATATACCACGTCTATTACATCACCATCTTCTAGAATTTGCATCCAATCATCTACCACCTTAATTAGCTGTAGTACCGTCGACCTCCCCGGCAAGAATCCGAACTGTCTCCCACTGAAAAGTTGGTTTGACTTCATATGATCCATTATTCCTTCTCTAATTACCGTTTCCATTAGTTTACACACAACACTTTTCAAACTGACTGGTCTATAATTCCCTGGGTCATTTCTCTTTCCCTTCTTAAATATAGGTGTTATGTTCGCCTCTCTCCAGTCCATCGGGATTTGTCCTGTATTAAACGATACCTCAAATAACATTTTCAATGGCTCTACTAACATCTCCCCTCCTTCCTTTATGATTCTTGGGTGTATCCCATCTGGTCCCGGTGACTTACTTCTGTTCATTTTTTCTATAGCCCTTCTTATTCTAGCATGGGAAAACTCTACTAGTTCTAGTGCCGGTGCCTGTTTGATGGGAATAGTAGGCACTGCATCCTCCGACTCCACTGTTAGTACCCCCCCAAAGTATTTCCCCAGCACCTCTGCTTTCTCCTTATCAGTCTCCGCTCTACTCCCATCATTCAACCCCCCCACCAGCTCTGGGATCCCTACTCTTCTTGTTAATTTTTCCTGAATGTACTTCCAGAATATTTTTGGATTATCCTTCACATTTCTAGCTATCTCTCTCTCCCTCTCCTTCACCCCCCTCCTTGTTTCCCACCTTATTTTATTGTTTATTTGTCTACGTTCCAGATCCACTTCCTTAGCCTCTATACTAGACCCCCTGTTCTTTTTTAACAATTTTAATGTTTCCCACAATCGTTTCTTTCTTCTAATCAATATCCAAAGCTTTCTTTTCATTGGCAATTCTGGGTTAGTTCTTTTCCTCAATTTTGTTTTATCCTTATATTCCCTTACTGGTACACTTTTGGATACAGCATTCTCCAGTTTGACTCTAATTTTCCTCCACATTCCTTCAGCGTCTTCACCGTTCAAATATTCCCCCCAGTCAATGTCCAAACACCGTCTCAGCAGCTCATAATCTGCTCTATCATACATGTATATTTTTCTATTGCTTTTATTATCCCTCTCCGATTTAATGTTACAACTAAAGCTTATACAGGCATGGTCACTACGACCTATAGGGCTATCCACATTAACATGTTCCACTATATCCTCTTCATTGCTAAAAATCAAATCAAGTACACTCCCCTGCGTCCCATCTCTATATCTTGTCATCTCTACAATATGTTGCGTTAAAAACAATCTCTCACTTTCTCTATAAACTTATTTTCCATGCTACCCTGTCCCGCTGGAGTAGTACAATTTGCCCAGTTGATCCTTGGCAAATTGAAATCTCCAATCAAAATTTTATATTTGTTCTCTCTATTATCTATCTCCTCCATTGCTTTCAGTAGGTTATCATCCTCTCCCCTGCTATTATTTGGGCTTCTATATATAGAGGCAATTAGAATTGATCCTCTTACACATTTTACTTCAATACACAAATACTCACAATACTGCTGTCTCATATCCACCTCATTAACCTTGAGCTCTTTTCTTACATAAATAAACAGTCCTCTTCCAACCTCTGCTCTAATAGCATTTCTCTCATATAACTCAAAACCCTCCAAACTATATTCCACCAGTTCCCTCTCAATTCTAACATTTTTTGGTCTTACTTCCTGTAGGGCTATGATATCAGGTTTTTCCTCTTCATCCTGCAACCTACATATCAGTTCTCTTTTCTTGTCCTGAGTAAACACATCCACATTACTAAACATAATCCTTAATCCATCTACCATTCCTCCAGCAATTACACCATCCCGCTCCTCCAGTCCGTACCCTACTCCCCTGTTAGCACTACTGGGTCTGCCTCTTTGTCTCCTGTCTCTCCCTGTGACACCTCCACCCCGTTCTCCTCCTCCGTCACAACTCTCATCACATTCTCTCCCCTCCCTGATCTCCCCCTCCTTTCTACTCTTATAAACCACTTCCTCACTTTTCCGTCCCTCACTCTCCAGTAAAAATTTATCTTTTCCTCCTCATCCAACTTTCCATTATTTTCATCAGCCTTTTCTTGTAATTCCTTAATTTTTTTCCTTTGTTCTATACTCAAATCCTTCTTTAGTCTTATGTGTTTCAGTTTATCATTTGTATTTAGCCTCCAACTAAAATTTGTCACAGTCTCCGCCACTACCCTAGTTTTAAACTGTACCCTTATAGGTCTCATCTCTCCCCTTTTATATCTACCTATCCTACTGATCTCCTCCACCTGCCCTTCCCATCCATATTCGTCCTCATCCACACCTTTCAAGACCTCCTTCACTGTCTCCATATCCCTCACTTTTCTCACTCCATTATCATTCATATGAGTCTCTATATCTCCATACAAGATTACACCCCTATCCCTGTCCATGGCCTCCCTTACGACACTCTCCTTGTTCTTCATGACCCCTACAACTGCACTCTCAAAACTTTGTTTGGTCATATTCATTTCTTCCTTTTGCTCTTTCATAATATCCTCCAAATCCTTGACTTTTTGTTTACCTACCACCGTCCATGCAGTCGACTCCTTTACTTCCGTGAAACGTCCTTCGTATTCCTTCAGCTGCTCCTTCAATGCCATATTCTCTGCTCCCAGTTCATCTACCCTTTTCAATAACATCTCTAGGCTCTCATTAACTGCCAAAAAAGGCCTGCATTCACTTCCTTCGCTAGGCCTATTCCCTTCCCCACCTATCACACCACACATTACACACAGTGCCTTAACTTTCTCACCAATATCCCCCTTCCATTTCTCTGTATCACTCATCCACTTTTCCAAATCCTTCACAACAATACTAACCTCTTCTAACTTCTTATCTGTGCTCTTAAATCCCCGAAAACGTTGTAACCTTCCTTCCGACTCCGTCATACCCGAAATTCCCTCTGCCATGTTTGTTTACAAACTCAACAACTCACAACCCTACCGCTGTCCCGTCACTACACACTCTTATTACACTATATATCACCCCTCCACCACACCAATATATCCTCCAAACCTTCACTAAATCCTTCCTCTTCTTGTTAGCCCCGTATGTACTCGATATCCTTGAATTAATTGACTATTCCCATAACATATGCCGGAGCCTCAAACTTGCGTCCGCCTTCCGCCATGGTGTGCCGCCACACGTTGGAGACGTAGAGGCTACTACTAAATTTAAGGCTTAGAAATGTGTCTTATACGCCGGTATATACCATATCATGTCTTTATTTATTAATCATGTGCGTCTTTATAGTGTTTTCAGAGGTCCCTCCCAACAGTCCGAATAATCCACTAATCCGAAGCACTGTCGGTCCGCTGCCATTCGGATTACAGGACTTTTACTATATTTGCAACTCCTGTGGACATTAGAACCCCTACTGTAATTATCCTTACTTAGCATAACATAATTTAAGGTATTTTCATGGTCATAATATTATAAATATCTAAAAGGGTATAATATATATAACTCGTTCTTTACTCTTTAGTCAACATCCCTATGTTTGGTGGCTACAGTTGCATTACAAATACATTTGAACACTACTTAATACATAATGCACACCATACTGCATTAACCCTTTGGCTGCGGCCATTTTTGGCCTATTTAGGGCATATTCAGGCACTCCTGAATGATGAATCAAGCATCTGCATTAAATGAAGTGTATTCTGCCGAAAACTAGGCGAGAATAGCTTCAAAATGACACCAGAACGGGCCCGGTACGTGGTCTGGTTCATCCGCAGTGGTGCCAGTGAAACGCGGGAAACCCGTTATTATGTAACACTCGCTCGCTTGGCTACACTGCTGGGAGACACAGAGAGAGACCCGCGCGAGACACAGTCAACCTCAGTGAGCCGCTCGGTGCTCTGAGGGTCGGAGGTGGGCCCCTCCCGCTCCCGCCCACCGACACTCGATTTTTACGGTTTTTACAGTCTTTTAAAGCCTGGAAATTGCTGTAACTTGCCAGGACGTTCCAGAACGTCACCCGCAGCGAAAGGGTTAATAAACAGCTGTTTGAATACAAACAAATATAATTATTGACTATTACCTACCATTATTGATCCTTTCAGTACGGGCGAACTTATTATTATTCTTATTCTGGCTATCATTAGACGATTTTATTCTGTTTGAAGGATTTATAGTAGTCAACGAATTAATGGAGATATAATACACCTCACAGATTACTAGACGTCCTTCCAAACCTGCATAAAATTGTCTATTAATAGCCAGATTATTGCCAGATTATTAACCCGTTCAGTACCGGAGATGGGTGGATGGGACTCGTTAGCCTTGGTCGGCAACTCATCTAGGGGAGACAACCTTATACAAATCCGGGTGGATGGGACTCGTCAGCCTTGGTTGGCAACCTGTCTAGGGGAGTAAACCTGATACAAATCCGTACTGCTTACCTAAGGGTAAGGCAGGTTAGTGGATGGATTAGCCGGACACCACTGTAGAAAAATAGTGCTAACAAGATACACAGAGGGCCTCGGAGTTGGACGGATCCTAAATTGAGTGGTCAATCCTGTAAGTCCTTCACTAAACTGGCTCCGGTTGTCCCTCTCACAGGGAATAGGTCTGCTTGGGGGCATTCTGTGTATGGCCACCCTCGTAAGGGGAGGAAGGCGTCCGGCAATAGATAGACAGATAGATAGTACCGGAGACGTCTTTTTAGTTTTATTCTAGCTATATTTAGACGATTTTGTGAAGCTTAAGAAGGATCTGTGTTAGTAAATAAGGTTGATTGTGATAGTTCGAAGCCTGTTAATGGCTGGAGGAGCTTTTTAAACTGACTAAAATAGCATAGTAGCCTGATTAAATATAAAAGAAAGGCGTCAGTACGGAAGGGGTTAAGAATGATGACGTCACCTGCACTGAAGTAGTTAAGGGGACCCAGACGGTATTGTGCAGCATCAACTACTGGTTCGACTCAATGGTTTAAGGAAGGGGTTTAGTTTGCTCTCTAAACCTCTATCAACCTTAAAAAAACAACCACAAGATCCCCCTTCATTATAAATTTGTACATTTTTTGGGAGAAAAATTTCCCGGCCAAAGGCAGATTCCATTTCAAATACAGGCTCGCTATCGCTCGCCAGGAAAAAAATAGACACCTAAATGACATGAAAGGTCCTAATATTGACAAAGAAATGGGGTGAAAGGTCATAAAATCCCCAAACTAATGGAACCTATCTATCTATCTATATGCTCAGGCACAATCCCCACTGTTATTATTTTTTTATTTTTATTTTCCTCTATTTTATTTTTATTTTTATTTTTTGTATTTTCTTGGGGGTGGCCGACTCAAGACAGAGCAAGAACAGGAAAACACAAAACACAAGACAAAACAACGAACAAACACAGACAAAACACAAAATTCACACACATCTAGGTCACCCAGGAGAATACCCAGAGACCAGGGTCACCAAGGTCGCTCCAGCACTCCCCCGGCCCCCGACCTAATGGAACCAACGTCTTAAAATCTCAAAACTAGTGGGGCTAAACATTAGGGAGAAGGGGGTCCAGAAAAACGGTCTGTCTCCCCTTAACCAAAGTACAGTAGGGTCCCGCATAAAACGTGTTCGCATAAAACGAGTCTCGATTAAAACGACCGACCTAAAATATTAATATTTAATTTTCGATCAGAACGAATGTGATCACATAAAACGAGTCCGCCGCCAAAGTGGGGCAAATCCGAGGAGTTTTCATATAGAGCGCCGAAATATCGTACAAAACGTACGAAATATCGTCGCTTTGTACGAAATATCGTTCGCTTTGTATGAAATAGCGTCGCGCTGTATGAAATAGCGTTCGCTTTGTACGAAATATCGTTCGCTTTGTACGAAAATTTTCGCTTACAGTGAACATTGACGATATTGCGCCACCAAAATGCTGTGTTCACATAAAACGAAATCGCATAAAACGCCCTCGTTTATCGACCATAAACTCGTTTTATGTGAGACCCTACTGTACTGTATTGCATAAGACACATCATATCTGAGGGAGTTGCTATTGCCGGCCACTGAAGGATGGCCAAATCAACGCAGGTATAGGTAGCGCCAATGAACTTGACAATAATCTTGACCCCTTAACTTCTCATAACTCAAAAGGAATAAAAGCAATTGAGCTGACATTTCTATCATTTGGGAAGAGCCCACCAGGAAATAGGTGTGGATATTTACAGCTAGTTTGCTCTAGGCCCTTTTGAGTTATGAGAAGTTAAGGGGTCAAGATTATTGTCAAGTTCGTTGGTGCTACCTATAATACAGTGTCAAACATTCTTACTAACCATTATTAGTGGAGGGACGACTCTTGCAATAACCACTTGTTGTAGATGTATCCAGTGTTGTTCTCACGCTGAAAATATATAGGATTTACACTCAGATTCCATAATAGATACTGTACATAGTGTCAATAAAAAGCCTTCACCCCTTATTCCTCTCCATACTTCACCAAGCTAGGGATAAAAGAAGAGAAGGCATTAGGGTAAAACGGGTTAAATCCGCTGCAGTTTAATTCAACCATACTGTAAAATCTCAACATTTATGGAAAAAAATTAACTGCACAACACTGGTCAACATGGGTTCAGAGCAGGAAGATCATGTCTCTCGCAACTATTGGAACATACGACAAAATTCTTAAATCCCTAGAAATAAAAGAAAAATGTGGATGTCATTTACACCAATTTTGCCAAGGCATTTGATAAATGTGATCACGGTATTATTGCACACAAACTTAAAGCAAAAGGGATAACAGGTAAAATTGGAAGGTGGATATACAACTTCCTAGTGAACCGAAAACAATCAGTAGCAGTAAGCCAAGTAACATCTGAGCCTTCGGACGTCAAAAGCTCAGTTCCCCAGGGAACAGTACTAGTGCCCCTTCTTTTCCTCATTCTGATAAGTGACATAGATGCCAATACAAGACACAGTACAGTATCCTCCTTTGCGGATGACACGAAACTGAGTATGATAGTAAAGACACAGGAAGACACGGGCCGGCTGCAGGAGGACATAAATAAGATGTTCCAGGGGACCAGGTAAAAATAACATGCAATTTAATGAAGAAAAATTCCAATTAATATGATACGGAGATAATTTTGTTAAAGAGAACACAAGTTACAGAACAGAATCCAATCACATAATAAAACTTAAAGACAATGTGAAAGACCTTGGGGTGATAATGTCTGAAAATATGGGATTCAAAGAGCATAACCAGGTCAAAGTTGCAGCTGCGAAACGGCTAACAGGTTGCATTCTACGTACATTTAAAACTTGCGGTGAATTGCCTATGAATTGATAACACTCTTCAAATCCCTGGTGCTACCTCAGCTAGAATACTGTAACATATTAACATCTCCATACAAAGCAGGTGAAATTAATGACTTAGAAAGTGTACAAAGGAATTTCACCTCACATAATTATAAACTCAGTAAAACAGTTACACTATTGGGAGCGCTTAAAATCACTAAAGCTGTAGGAACATAGAAGGATACGATACTTAATAATATATATAAAATACCACAGGAACGAAAAACCTGAGAGCGAAACCTCCAACCCTAACGAGCCACAGGAACGAAAATCCTGAGAGCGAAACTCCATCCCCAACGAGATCCCAGGCCCCTTTTCCATTCCCGATTTGGTCTCTCTCTCTCCCTCTCAATTCATTCCACATATTATACGTCTCTCAATCACAGTCTTATAATATACAAACCACAATACTTTACTCACTGATATTCTTGATGTACCACCTAAGTATGTATTTAATTAGGTAACCACCATACAGGCTACAATACTTTCATTGTGTAGGTTCGAGGCTATCTAAGACACCTTAGCTTCCATTTCACACCAAATCAGATCGTGATTACGTCAGCCCTGTATTTAGTTATATAACAATCAGAGTCCCCCCCAATTCTAGCAATTCTATGTCTCTAACCTCCCGTTGTTTTATCCACTAACTATAGATTCACAACCTTTAACCACGACTCTATACACCCGATAACCCTATGCCAGTTATTGTATTGATTTAGGCCTGTTAATTCGGATAAACTCACTATGACCAATCTGCAGACGATTATCAGGAGAGATGCAGGAAAGCTACCTCGTATCTCCTTTTCCATGACGAGTATAGACATATGTACCCCCGTGCCTTGTTCTTCTAGTAACTAAGTGTATATATAATATTAACCGGAGTATGCCACCAGTATTGATACGACATAGCGGCACTGTCCTTGTGTCGTATTGTGCCACGTGCATACCATCCCGGTTTCATCATCTTATTAGGACGACGGCTATAATGTCGTCATTCATGCATGTATTCAATCCTTAGGTTAATTATCTTTTATCCGCCATTGTGTTCATCTCTTCCATTTACTTTTCCACAATTGTTATACGTCTTCCAATCACCTCCTTCGTATCCACAATCCACACTACTCTATTTTGCTTCGTGACCCTATACTCAGTGGTACCCTGTTTGGGTCATCCTGTCCGCTTATCCTTCACGCCCCGCTGCACACACCACCCAACCTGTTCGATCGTAGGGAAATGCCACCCCTATGTCCAGCGCATTAAGGGTCACTATCCTAGGTCACGAGCGGCGCGGCGCCTAGCCTCAAACCACCCCTTTACAATTCACATCCCTCCCCCACCTCGCGTATCCACTACCCCTCTTGTCCTACACCTCTTACCCGCCAGACTCTACCTACTGTACATGATGATGAACATGAATACACCTTAATTTAATACACCCATGCCCTGTCCCTAGGTTGAGCCAATGCCAACCAGTTCAGACAGGCATAAATCTATGTATGTTCTTCCATCCGAGAAGTAATATGTTAACCCCCTAAAAATACCTTGTCTTGCCAGACTAAGTTTCTGAAGACCAACCGCCCCCATAAATCTATGTATGTTCTTCCATCCGAGAAGTAATATGTTAACCCCTGTCTTGCCAGACTAAGTTTCTGAAGACCAACCGCCCCCATAAATCTATGTATGTTCTTCCATCCGAGAAGTAATATGTTCTATCTATTGCCTGACGCCGTGATCACCGAAGGGGTGGCCACGAACGAACCGCCCCCATGCACCTCTGTCCCCAGTCAGTCGACGCCCCTCCCCCCAACCAGCACCGCCTTCGTTCATGTAGTTCCTCACTCCATCCTTCCACCTCATATTCGGTCTACCTCTCCCCCTCTGTCCCTCCACCTCGCTCTCGTACACCCTCTTAGTCATTCTCTCGCTTTCCATACGTTCCATATGGCCGAACCATCTCAAGTTGTTCCTTTTCACACTTTCCAGCACATCTACCTCCACACCACACCTCCTCCTTACTTCCTCATTAGTCTGTCTATCCCTCCATGTAACTCCGCACGCACTCCTTAAGTAATTCATTTCCACTGCTCTCACTCTTGGTCTGAGTCTCTCAACCAACGTCCATGCTTCGCTTCCGTAAGTCAGTGTCGGGATTACCACACTGTCATGCAAGGACTTCTTCACTTCCATACTGACCACCCTATTTCTTGTTACTGCTTTTAGCGTTCCTACAACCCTCTTCCCCTGTTGTACCCTCTCCCGCACCTCTTCATCCATAGTCCCATCTTTACTCAACACACTGCCCAGATACTTAAAAGAGTTGACGATCTCCATAGCCTGACCGTTCAGCTTCACCTCACACTCTGTGACTTCACCCTTTCGAAGACCATAACCTTGCTCTTCCCTGTATTTACCTTCAAATTCCGTTTTTCGCACACTGTTCCAAACTCATTTACCAGACCCTGCAACTCCCATTCATTATCACTCATCAGAACTGTATCATCCGCAAACAGCAGTATAGGTAGCTTCCACTCAATTCCCTCCCTTTTCAGCGATACACCAACATTCACTGCTCTTGATAGTATTTCTTTCATGACTCCATCCATATATACAGTAAACAACCACGGGGACATCACACACCCCTGTTTCAAACCAACATTCAGGTCAAAGAACTCGCTCTGCTCACTCTCCACACGTACTGCCGCCTTTGCACCCTCATACATGCTCTTCACTGCTTTCAGCAACTTGCCCTCTACTCCGTATATTCTAAGTACTTTCCACAAACCTTCTCTATCCACTCTGTCATAGGCCTTCTCCAAGTCCATAAAGGCAACATACACCTTTTGTTTCTTCTCCAGATACTTCTCCACAACACAATTCAGGGTAAAAATCTGATCTACACATCCTCTTCCCTTCCTAAAACCTCCCTGCTCGTCGCCTATCCATTTCTCCGTTCTCACTCTCACTCTCTCAATCACTACCCTACTGTATACCTTCCCTACTACGCTTAGAAGACATATTCCTCGGTGGTTACCACACACTCCTCTTTCCCCTTTGCCCTTATATAGGGGGACTATTATGCCAGTCTTCCAGTCATCGGGTGCACTCCCCTTCTCCCATGCTAGTTTGCACATTTTCCATACCCATTCTATCACTATCTCACCACCATACCTCAACATTTCCCCACACACTCCATCTGTTCCTGGTGCTTTCCCCAACTTCACTCTTTTCATGGCTTCCCACACTTCTGACCTCCTGATCCCCACCTCCTCCTCCACTACTTCTCTTCTTCTCCCTCCCATACCATATCCAGCTATGTTTGCTGGCTCTTCATTCCTTTCATTTAGCAACTCACTGAAGTACTCCCTCCATCTTTCGACTCTCTCTTGCTAACCCCCTAAAATACCTTGTCTTGCCAGACTAAGTTTCTGAAGACCAACCGCCCCCATAAATCTATGTATGTTCCTCCATCCGAGAAGTAATATGTTAACCCCCATGTCATACTTGATAAGAAACTATGATACCCACGGGTACACCATTGTATATATAACCATTATTCCTGTAAGATCTAGACAGAGATAATGACTGAAGATGTTAGCCACCATGCAGTAACTCTAATTCTTACCCCAACCAGAGATTGTATAGATAACCCTTTTTTACCATTGTCTCAACACATATCTACCACGAAACAATAACGAAGTACCCCTACGAACTGCCGCTTTCTTTGGTCTATATTTCATAGAAAACGCAGTTCCCATGGACAAGTAGATCAGCAAGAAATCGTGTCAAATAATAGTGTCCATAACCCCTCGTATTGACGAGTAATAATACACCATGTTTTTCTCTACTTTTATCCAGTCAAGCACACACCTACAGTTAACCTCCTCTTCCCCCCAGCCCCACAGTCCACATGATTCTATCCTTTCCAGACTCATATACCACCACATATTGCTCATCCCCCGATAGCATTTGGCTAACATACTTTCCCTGTCATTAACCCCCAAGCTACGATACCAACTGTAGTCTAATGCCACCCCTACGCCCAGAGACCTTAGGGTCAAACTTCCACGTAGCCCCCCTTAACCCTCTCCCTCTCGTTAAACCCCCACGCTCCTCGACTCCTTTCCGACCTACCCTCTCCACCATACCTCCTGAATATCCTTAATTTTTCCATTGCTAACATTCTCAAACCTTTTGTATATATACTCCTATCCAGCCTACCTTCCCCCAGTAGGAAGGAACACCATTAGAACTTTACTAACCCTTTGCATGCCATCTATTCCCTCACAACCCATTCACAACCCTCTACTAAATGATCGTCAGTGCGAGGCTAGCCGCCTCGCCAGTGACTAACTTCTATTGCCATACTTCCAGATAAATGTGGCAGAGTTAGCAACCCAGTCTCCACCACATCCAACAAACCATGCAATTAACAACCCAACCGATTAAACCAGCTAGTCAAGGCACCTTCGGTTTTGGTATTACGAACACCCACATCTGTCTCATAAACAGAGGGTTATTACAAACACTTGTGATATGGCAAGCCCCTAGCCGGACGACCATCACAGAGAGAGGGCGCGCACCTACCCCTTCTTACCCACCCGAGGAGGGAGACCCCCACCCCTGCGGAGGTATACCTGACCCCTGTTTTGACTTCCGGGTCATTGCCAGGTAGCACAGGAATTCTTCCTATCAATGAACTAACCATGTATGACTAACAACTTTACTAACCTCTATTAACCCACAATAACCCATTAACCTTTCTTGCATACTCTGATAACTAAATTAGCACCTCAGCTATACCATAGAATGAAGATTGAACAATCTAAGAGAGACGCTCCTATCACAGCTGTCCCAATCCTCCTTGCAAAGTAGATCCAGTCTCCCCTAAATTTTCCCCTAAATACTTCCAGTATAGCCAAAATAGTACCTCTTACTAAGGCTCAGTTATATTGCATTATGAAGGCTCCATATAGCCATGTGCCACAACAGTAATCACCACCTTACCTAGTTCCCGTATCAATTGAGAGCTCAAATAAGTCCATCAAAACTCGAGATCCCTATGGCCTACAGGGTCCAAAACCGAGCCTATAAACCAAGCTGCCAGAAATAAATCTAAATAGTGAAATTGAATCTATAAGTAACATTGATGGCTTCCAGTATATAAACTTGCGAACAAACCCAGTGATCAGAAGAGTATACCTGAACGTTGGAAGTGGGAGACTAGGCTCCATCCAGATCCACTAATGCTAGTTGTTCAATTCTATCATTTGTCTTGTACGAGTATTCATACCTTCTTATGCTTCCTATTAATCATCCTCAATAAACATGATCGTGTGTCTTGTTACCGTGTGTTTATTTTGTGTTCTCTATTCCTCATACCTTGTTTTGTGCATGCAGCCTTATATACCCAGTCAGTTAGAGCTCACATTACCAAAGTTAATCCTGTAGAAAAACAGGGCATAACATTGGTGGCAGCGGTGGTTCTTGATTCGGATAAAAGGTTGCATTACATTGCAAGTTTGGAACAGCCAGAACACGATAACATCATGGCGCACCGTTCTCACACTCCCATCCCACATTATGATGGAGAAACTTACGAGATCGAAACGTTCATGGACATAGTGAAACCCGTACTTGACCTAGTTTATACCACGGACGTAGAAAAGATAGCCGTGACATTAACGCACCTGGGAAAAGCCGTTTCCCTGGTTGCCTACCAAGTGCACCCTGCTCTCACATGGGACGAATTTCGCCCAATAGTGATAGAAGCCATTAAGCCTGCGTTGGGCATTTTCGTGGCCCACACCCGTATCCAAGACACAAAATTCGAAGGCGATCTAGATGCCACAGTGAATAAGATCGCCCAACATATAAAAGTTTCTTTCCCCACATTGACCAGAATCCAACAAGAGCAGCAGATTCTGGTCAACCTTGTATCAATATTGCCCTCAGCAGTAAAAGATCATTTCCGTGTGCACAATTTCGTCGGATATCAAAAAGATCTCATCACGATCCGACGTATTTTGGCCGTGCGCACAGAAGCACCCACCCAAATCGCTGTAATAAAGGTTTCCCACGCACCCGCAGCACCTCGACCACCAAAACCCCAAGGCCCAAACTTTCAACTCCAAGAATGCCTACCCATCCTCATCCTTCCACAACAGACCCACCTACCCTTCCAGCAAGCCCCAACCCAGTAGGCCCCGGTTCCAACCTACCCAGCCACGCAGAATCTTCAACCGGAACAAAACCTACAACACCTACCAAAGTAAAAACCCTACATTAGTAATTATCAACCCCTATGATTTCCCTGCCTGTAGTGCTCAGTGTGCCCTCCATCAAATTCGTGACTCTGCCAAACCTCGCCCCTTTACTCCTCGCATTTCTGTAAATGAAGAGGAGTTGGGACAAGATGAAGAAATGGAGGAAATGCACACCGGAGAAATAGCCCCTATCATGACCTCAGATGATACCGAGGAAACCCTGGAGGAGGTAAATACCGACTCCCAGGAATTTTAAAGTACCCCCCGCCCACGATGGCCTCAGCGGGGGACGCCATAACTGACCGCACTGCCCCCATTTATTACATGGCCAAAATCAAGGACATTCCTGTCCGCTTGTTAATCGACACGGCAGCTGCCAAGTCATGTTTGTTCAAGTCTTATTATGATCAACACCACCGACTATTTGGCCCCTTGTTAACCACCAAAGCAGAACTAATCTCAGCTGCTGATACCTACTTAAATCTCCTAGGAGACACTTTGCCCCTGTCAGTAACTACTCCTGCCCCCCATGCTCGTTGTTATCACACGTTCACAGTATTTTCCTCCCACTGTAAACATTACGATGGTTTCCTTGGACTTGACCTCCTTCAAAAACTCCAGGCCCAGGTTGACTGCGGCCAGAGGCTGATCTCATTCAAAAAAAAAAATCCAACCCAAAGCCTCTGACAAACCAATCACACAGAAACCTTTTCACAAAAAGAAAAAACAACCTTCCCCCTCAACAAACTCTGAGTCAGGGTTACCAAGTTGCAGCTAGCACTAAGGTAACTCCTAACCCCTCCCCTAAATATTTCCAGTATAGCCCACACGCGCCGTTAATCCCCCCCTCACGCGTGACCCCCACCAAAGTGATTCCCCCCCCCCCTCATGCGTACCGAACACCTGCTCACCAGTCGGTCCCCCACCATCATTAGCCCAGCTAAACTCTCAACCTCCACCAATGCCCACCCTGCCAGCCTAACCTCTCACGACCACATTCAGAACGAAAAATCACCCCCGTACATAACCCCTACCTCCTCTTCCCCCCCTCTTCACCGTTACCCCAGCCGCCCCAAATTCCACCCCCAAAGATCCCGCTCGACAAAATACCACGCCCATCAAAATCCAACCACAAAAAATTTTCCACCTTGGCTAACCCCCAAAATACTACCCTCTCACTCGCCCCAAACAACATAATCAACTTCTCAACCTCAACCACTCCTCGAAATCCCATCCACGTCTCTCCCGAAAATAAAATTAGTCCAAATTCAACCCCTCTCAAACCACAACCCTGCCTGCCCAGACCCCCCCCCACCATCTCCCTATCAAATCCCCACACTCCAAACCTCCAAACCACCCGATCATCGTAAACTCTCAACCTCCAGCCTTACTCACCCTTCCCCCAGCCCCACTCACGACCACAACTCTCTACACAATTCAACCCCTCCCCAGCACCAACCTCTTCCGCAACAACAACCCCGACTCGACCTGCCCGTTTCACCTTTAAACCCCCCCTATCACTACCCCCGACCGCAACCATTTAAACCTCCCTCCAAAACTGGCTCCGGGCCAGCTCTCACCCAGACCCACATTCCTAACGGCAGACCTAACGGTATATCCACCCCTCCCTTCCAAAGTGAAAGCGAACCCCCAAGGTCAAAGCCACAACCACCACCACCACCCCTACCAATAAACCAGACCTTCACCAAGACTAACGGCGACCCTAAATATCCCCCCCCCCCCCCCCCCCCCCCCCCCCCCCCCCTGATGATGATGAGGATGTTATTGTACTGGATTTTCCATGGGATTTTGTTTTGTATTGTTCTCAATTCCTAAGCGATTGGGCATGATTCTATAAATTTACATGTTTTCCATATACTGATATTATATATTGTTTTCCCTTAGTCATACTACTTTTCTTGTTAACCTACACTTTTCTGACAATCTTTTAAATTTGTTTTATACATTGTTAAACACTTTAGCTCTTCTTAATTTTCCTGTGTTCTTAATTATCTGTTCTTTCGTCAAGTTCTTTTATCATCTTTTCTCTCCTTTTCCAACATCTATGTATTTTCTTCCCTCGTTCCCTTCTTTTTTGAATAGTAACTCTCCTATTAGTTTCCAGTGTCTTAGATATATGGCCTGAGTATTTTTTTTTTCCTAATTTCATTATATTATTCACATTCCAGGATAAAATGTTTTAAGTTTTTGTCTCTCTTTTCTGAACAGTCTGTTGCTAGTCGGGATGACAGTAATCTTCGTCCTCACCGACAGGCTGCCATTTCCCTCCAACCTAACCCCCTCACCGACCTGACCTGGCCCCCTTAAACAAACCTACGTACTCCAACCTTGAGGTACGAGGTCGTACCTAATATAAAGGCGACGGAAGTAAAATACCACAGGAACGAAAAACCTGAGAGCGAAACCTCCAACCCTAACGAGCCACAGGAACGAAAATCCTGAGAGCGAAACTCCCATCCCCAACGAGATCCCAGGCCCCTTTTCCATTCCCGATTTGGTCTCTCTCTCTCCCTCTCAATTCATTCCACATATTATACGTCTCTCAATCACAGTCTTATAATATACAAACCACAATACTTTACTCACTGATATTCTTGATGTACCACCTAAGTATGTATTTAATTAGGTAACCACCATACAGGCTATAATACTTTCATTGTGTAGGTTCGAGGCGATCTAAGACACCTTAGCTTCCATTTCACACCAAATCAGATCGTGATTACGTCAGCCCTGTATTTAGTTATATAACAATCAGAGTCCCCCCCCAATTCTAGCAATTCTATGTCTCTAACCTCCCGTTGTTTTATCCACTAACTATAGATTCCCAACCTTTAACCACGACTCTATACACCCGATAACCCTATGCCAGTTATTGTATTGATTTAGGCCTGTTAATTCGGATAAACTCATTATGACCAATCTGCAGACGATTATCAGGAGATGCAGGAAAGCTACCTCGTATCTCCTTTTCCATGACGAGTATAGACATATGTACCCCCGTGCCTTGTTCTTCTAGTAACTAAGTGTATATATAATATTAACCGGAGTATGCCACCAGTATTGATACGACATAGCGGCACTGTCCTTGTGTCGTATTGTGCCACGTGCATACCAACCCGGTTTCATCATCTTATTAGGACGACGGCTATAATGTCGTCATTCATGCATGTATTCAATCCTTAGGTTAATTATCTTTTATCCGCCATTGTGTTCATCTCTTCCATTTACTTTTCCACAATTGTTATACGTCTTCCAATCACCTCCTTCGTATCCACAATCCACACTACTCTATTTTGCTTCGTGACCCTATACTCAGTGGTACCCTGTTTGGGTCATCCTGTCCGCTTATCCTTCACGCCCCGCTGCACACACCACCCTACCTGTTCGATCGTAGGGAAATGCCACCCCTATGTCCAGCGCATTAAGGGTCACTATCCTAGGTCACGAGCAGCGCAGCGCCTAGCCTCAAACCACCCCTTTACAATTCACAATCCTCCCCTACCTCGCATATCGACTACCCCTCTTGTCCTACACCTCTTACCCGCCAGACTCTACCTACATGATGATGAACATGAATACACCTTAATTTAATACACCCAAGCCCTGTCCCTAGGCTGAGCCAATGCCAACCAGTTAAGACAGGCATAAATCTATGTATGTTCTTCCATCCGAGAAGTAATATGTTAACCCCCTAAAAATACCTTGTCTTGCCAGACTAAGTTTCTGAAGACCAACCGCGCCCATAAATCTATGCATGTTCTTCCATCCGAGAAGTAATATGTTAACCCCTGTCTTGCCAGACTAAGTTTCTGAAGACCAACCGCCCCCATAAATCTATGTATGTTCTTCCATCCGAGAAGTAATATGTTAACCCCCTAAAATACCTTGTCTTGCCAGACTAAGTTTCTGAAGACCAACCGCCCCCATAAATCTATGTATGTTCCTCCATCCGAGAAGTAATATGTTAACCCCTATGTCATAATTGATAAGAAACTATGATACCCATGGGTACACCATTGTATATATAACCATTATTCCTGTAAGACCTAGACAGAGATAATGACTGAAGATGTTAGCCACCATGCAGTAACTCTAATTCTTACCCCAACCAGAGATTGTATAGATAACCCTTTTTTACCATTGTCTCGACACATATCTACCACGAAACAATAACGAAGTACCCCTACGAACTGCCGCTTTCTTTGGTCTATATTTCATAGAAAACGCAGTTCCCAGGGACAACTAGATCAGCAAGAAATCGTGTCAAATAATAGTGTCCATAACCCCTCGTATTGACGAGTAATAATACACCATGTTTTTCTCTACTTTTATCCACAGTCAAGCACACACCTACAGTTAACCTCCTCTTCCCCCCAGTCCACATGATTCTATCCTTTCCAGACTCATATACCACCACATATTGCTCATCAAACTTTCTTCTACTCAACAGCTGAGCTCTGGAACTCTCTCCCAGAATCAGTCTTTCCCTCTTCCTATGACTTAAATTGCTTCAAACTCCGTGTGTCCAGGCATTTTGGCTCGAACGTCCCTTGATTTTGGCCCTGTCACTCTTACAACTATGGGGGAGGCACTCGCTATAGGCAGTTATGCCTTTTGCCTCCCTCAATCACATAGAAAAAATAAATAAATCCCCCGGTAGCATTTGGCTAACATACTTTCCCTGTCATTAACCCCCAAGCTACGATACCAACTGTAGTCTAATGCCACCCCTACGCCCAGAGACCTTAGGGTCAAACTTCCACGTAGCCCCCCTTAACCCTCTCCCTCTCGTTAACCCCCCACGCTCCTCGACTCCTTTCCGACCTAGCCTCTCCACCATACCTCCTGAATATCCTTAATTTTTCCGTTGCTAACATTCTCAAACCTTTTGTATATATACTCCTATCCAGCCTACCTTCCCCCAGTAGGAAGGAACACCATTAGAACTTTACTAACCCTTTGCATGACATCTATTCCCTCACAGCCCATTCACAACCCTGTACCAAATGATCGTCAGTGCGAGGCTAGCCGCCTCGCCAGTGACTAACTTCTATTGCCATATTTCCAGATAAATGTGGCAGAGTTAGCAACCCAGTCTCCACCACATCCAACAAACCATGCAATTAACAACCCAACCGATTAAACCAGCTAGTCAAGGCACCTTCGGTTTTGGTATTACGAACACCCACATCTGTCTCATAAACAGAGGGTTATTACAAACACTTGTGATATGGCAAGCCCCTAGCCACAGCCGCCGGACGACCATCACAGAGAGAGGGCGCGCACCTACCCCTTCTTACCCACCCGAGGAGGGAGACCCCCACCCCTGCGGAGGTATACCTGACCCCTGTTTTGACTTCCGGGTCATTGCCAGGTAGCACAGGAATTCTTCCTATCAATGAACTAACCATGTATGACTAACACCTTTACTAACCTCTATTAACCCACAATAACCCATTAACCTTTCTTGCATACTCTGATAACTAAATTAGCACCTCAGCTATACCATAGAATGAAGATTGAACAATCTAAGAGAGACGCTCCTATCACAGCTGTCCCAATCCTCCTCGCAAAGTAGATCCAGTCTCTCTCCCCTAAATACTTCCAGTATAGCCAAAATAGTACCTCTTACTAAGGCTCAGTTATATCGCATTATGAAGGCTCCATATAGCCATGTGCCACAACAGTAATCACCACCTTACCTAGTTCCCGTATCAATTGAGAGCTCAAATAAGTCCATCAAAACTCGAGATCCCTATGGCCTACAGGGTCCAAAACCGAGCCTATAAACCAAGCTCCAGCCCCCAGTAAAATCAGTTGAAAGATAGACACCAACCAGGGTTGGTCACCAGAGTGGACCTCGAGCTCTATCATTGTTGTTCCTGAGAATTGAGTTCCAGAGCCGGCAGACTCCGTGGCAGATTTGAGATAGAAGCATCTGTCCACGTACAAGAAATCTACGTGCACCTTTAACCTTCACACACCAGTGGGTATATAAGCGTGTAGCCAGCAACGATCGCCAAGAGATCCGTCTTGAGATCTTCCTACATATGGACCCCCTGGACGGCCGCGGAACCAGTCGTTAGCCCCCAACATCACGGACGCAAGATAACCAGGACCAGACCAACCAAATACTACCCAAGATTCACTTTATTAGTACTACAGTGTTACAGTACTATTTAGAGACTCACTTATTAATATTTCTATGAAGTGGCTATACCTTTGCCCCAGTATAATTCATATACTGTATAACCATTCCATCAGGAAGTGCTAAGCGTATCAGTGTTCATTAATTAACAGGCGACATTAATTCTCGTAATTACCCCGATCCAGATATTATTACATAGAAGTAAAACCCTAGTGATATCTAAACGTTCGCCCACTGATTTGCGTTCTACGTATTTCTGCTATAAGAATATAAAACTTAGATCAGTACCCCCCTGAGGTTACTAGAATTCTCGTGCTCTAAATATACGCGTGTCTAATCTAGTCTGTGAACTTCTACTCGTGCACCAGAACTGCCAGTAATAAATCTAAATAGTGAAATTGAATCTATAAGTAACATTGATGGCTTCCAGTATATAAACTTGCGAACAAACCCAGTGATCAGAAGAGTATACCTGAACGTTGGAAGTGGGAGACTAGGCTCCATCCAGATCCACTAATGCTAGTTGTTCAATTCTATCATTTGTCTTGTACGAGTATTCATACCTTCTTATGCTTCCTATTAATCATCCTCAATAAATGTGATCGTGTGTCTTGTTACCGTGTGTTTATTTTGTGTTCTCTATTCCTCATACCTTGTTTTGTGCATGCAGCCTTATATACCCAGTCAGTTAGAACTCACATTACCCAAGTTAATCCTGTAGAAAAACAGGGCATAACAATATATGTGGAAAATCCCAGAGGGTTTTGTACCAAATCTATATATCCCAACAGCAATGAAGTTCAGTGATAGGAGAGGCTGGGAATGCGATATCCCCAAGATGAAAAATCGGGGTGCTATGGGCTCTCTGCAAGAGGGCTGGTTATCACATAGAGGAGCACGTCTCTTCAACAAACTCCCACGGCAAGTAAGAGACATGAGAGGCGTCTTGTTAGACAGCTTCAAGAGAGCCCTCGATGTCGAACTACAAAAAGTGCCAGACGAGCCCGTCTTCGCAGGGGAGCGCTCCGCCCCTTCGAAAATTCTGCTGCACTAATTTTCAAACAACAACGAAGGGCGGTGCGCTCCTCGGTGCCACTAGCAAGAGTGGCTAACTCCACATAGGTAGGTGTACACAAAATTTTACATACTGTACACAACATTTTAAGACTGAGTGCTCCACACATACGTGCAGTTTCAGTATCTTGTCCTAATGGTGGCGTTCCAGGCAACCCTGTTAACCCGTAGAGTACCGGTGATGTCCTTTTCATTATACTCTGGCAATTATTTGATGATTTTATTCAGCTTAGGAAGGACCTCTAGCAATAATAAGGCTTCAAACTATCTCAGCCAACCCTTTTTAACTACCACAGATCCTTCCCAAGCTGCGTAATATCGTCTAATTATGGTTCAAATAGAATATAACACACATCGCTGGTACTCAAAGGGTTAAGGGCTGCTTCACTTGTCAAGTTTTTGGATTTGAGATCGGCACGATCCCAGGTGGAGAGGATAAAAAACAGAAAGAGGGAGATGGAAGAGAAGAGAGAACAAGGAAGGAGTGGGTGGAAGAGCAGAAAGAGAGAAGGAAGGAGGAAGATAAAAGAGGAGAGAGAACAGGAGAGGCGGAGCGGCGGCAGACGCTTGCCATCATGTTCCCGTCTATTTTGACTGCCGTTGGATACAATAATATGTTCAAATGTTGAGGGGGGCATAGTCCCCCCTCTCATGACATGTTGTCATCATCATAGGCTAGGCCTATTGCCAGCAGGGGGCAAATAGGCCTAGGCCTAACCAAAAAAAAAAATCGCCATCAAAATATGCTAGGCATATGCCTAGACACAAACTTAACCGCAGCGATCGACCTACTGTATGTAAACATGACGACCGTACGCCCGGCGGCCCGGATACTAGGCCTAACCTACATCCATCCCTTAAGTTCGTATAAAACATGTAAATATTGATGGCTCTGGAGGCCAGGTAGCTTAAGTTAACACTGGACATAGGCGGATAAGCCTAATCCAAAGCGATAAATCTAGTTATACTACCCCTATTTTGTCGCTATTCTGTTGGTACTAATAGGTTGTTGTTGTTGTTCCCTAAGCTGCCTGGCCGAACAGCCCCGAGTCCCTGAGAAAGGCCATGGCCACGATCGGGCTTTCCCACAGAGCTCTCATTGAGTGTAGATTGTGTTGTTGGCGTAAGTGGTTGTGTGAAATGCAGTCTTCTATGATGTGTTTAATGGTATGGGGTGCTGTGTTACATCCCGGGCAGGCGTCGACAACGGAGTCATCCAGTCTCTTCTGATAGCTCAGGAGAGCTGGATGGTGTCCGCATCTCAGCCTGGCCAGGTGGACTCTGTCCTCGCGAGGGAGGGAGGATTCGGAAGGATGGATTTCGGGAGGTCGTGCATGCAGCTGCGTGTTGTCTGTGAGTGAGTGAATGGATCGGTGAGAGATATGAGTATGGATGTGCTTCTGGAAGTTGGTTCGGGGTGGGCAGGGAGGGAGAGAGGACAATAATTGTGTGTGATACTGTGTGCTGGGTGTTGTTTTGATATTTCTTGGTGTCTGTGGGTGTGTTGCCATGTAGTTTAGTGGGTGGTCTTGGTTTGTGGAGGCTGCTGCCAGGAATTGAGTGCCTCTCATGTCCAGATGGTCTTTGACTTTGAGGATTTTGGTTTCTTGATGTAGGTGATCTGTGGGTGCAGCAGCTGTGCAGCCTGTAATGATCTTCAGGGCTTTGTTTTGAATAGTCTGTAAGGTCTTATGATGTGTTTCAGCTAGGTTAGAAGCCCAGGCTGGGCTTGCGTATTCTATCACTGATCTTATGTATTGTTTATATACTGTGGTGGTAGTTTCTTTGTTGTGTCCAAATTTTGTGTGAGCAAGTGACCTGAGGGTGTTAAGTCTGGGTGTCAGTTTCTTTTTAATGTTTGTGGTGTGCTGTTTGAATGTCATATGAGTATCATATGTTACTCCTAGGATTTTGGGTGTGTGTGTATGTGTTAGGGGTGTGTTGTTTATGGTGAGTTGATGGATGTATTCGTGTTCTCCTGTCCAACTTGTGAGCAGGGTTGCGGTGGATTTGGCTGGGGCTAGATTAAGTCTGTTTGTAGTGCACCAGCCATGTAGTGTGTTGAGATAGGGTTGAAGGAGATCTGTTGCTCTTTTTGGGTCATGATGTGTGCATGTGAGTGTTATGTCATCTGCATAGGAGGCTAAGTTTATTTGGGGTGTATTGGGTGTAGTTATATCGTGCATGTACAGATTGAAGAGTGCGGGCGATAGGACAGATCCTTGTGGGACTCCGTTTGGAAAGTTTCTGATTTTAGATGACTGACCGGCAAAAGATACGTGTGCACATATGCCTGCTAGGAAGTTGGCCAGCCACCTTTTTGTGTTGTTGTGCATGTTTGTGTTGTAGATTTTGTTTGTTAGGTTGTGGCGGGGGATGGCATCGAAGGCTTTACTAATGTCGAGTGTGGCTAATAGTGATCTGTGTGGTGGTCTAGCTGAGTTGATGCCGTCGAAAGCTCTTTGTGTAAGGTCTGTGAGAAGAGTGTTTGTGGAGTGCAGTGGCCTAAAGCCATGTTGTGTCGGAGCTAGGGGTAGGTCAGGTGTAATTAGTTGTAATACTAGGCGTTCCATGACTTTGGAGGGGGAGCAAAGGAGTGTGATGGGGCGGTGCGAGGAGGGTAGCGTGGGGTCTTTGTTGGGTTTGGGGAATGTGATGATGATACCATGCTTCCAAATGTCTGGTATTGTGTTGTGTGAATAGCTGTAGTTTGATATGTTAGCGAGTGCTTGTATGCCTTGTGGTCCCAGGTGTCTGAGGTGTATGTTGCTTATGTTGTCTAGGCCACAGGCGGGTGAGTGCTTGAGATTGTTGATGATATGCTTTGTCTGGTGATTGGTGAAGGGTGTATAGTCAGGGTCTGTGGGGAATTGTCTCTTACGTCGGATGACACGTCGGTCGTCTTTGTGAGGTTTTAGGTGGCTGACATGTGAAAAGTGATTGATGAGAGTGTTTGCTTGTTGTTTACATGAAGGAGTAGAGTCTGTTGTTGTGCTTGCAGCATGTGAGTGTTGTGTTGCTGTTGGAAAGTGTGATGCTGTTTAGTGTTTTGTAGAGTTTTTTGGGGTTTGTTTTGTGATCAAGTGTTTGTAGGAAGTTATTCCAATTTAGTTTTTGTTGTTCTTGTATTTTGTTGTTAGTTTGGGTGTTGAGTGCTTGAATTTGTTGTGTGATGTCTTGTGTGTGGGGTGCTGGGGAGTGTTTCAGTATGTCGCGTTGTCTGATGAGGTTTTGAATTTCTGGTGTGAAGTTGGGGTTGTGTCTTTTTCTGTTACCTCTTGGAATGTGTTTCTTGTCAGCATTTTGGATAGTTTTATTGAGTATGTGTACAACATTGTTGATGTTAGTGATGGGTGTACTGTTTAGAGTTGTGAAGTGTTGTTCTGTCTCATTTGTGAATGCTTCCCAGTTAGCTCTTTTATAATTGGTGTATGTGTGTTTGTGGCTAGCTGGGGTGAGTCTGGTTTTGGTGGTGTTGTTGTTCCCTAAGCTGCCTGGCCGAACAGCCCCGAGTCCCTGAGAAAGGCCATCGCCACGATCGGGCTTTCCCACAGAGCTCTAATAGGTTAATATTATTAGTAGTAGACTTAGTAGTATGGTTTGATGATGCGCAGAAATGTATAGGCCTATTTGACTTGAAATAGATACATTGAAGTAACCTATTACAAACCTTCGGCAAAGTGAGGTTTGTGTACCTTGGTGTACAGTCGATTGGGCCACGGCGTAATTGTTTTTTGCCCCCTCCTGTCTATAGGCCTAGCCTATATATGATGATGACAATAAGTCATTAGGGGGTGAGGGGGGCAAAGCCCCCCTCATGGGGAAAACCGTTTGGTTCAATGTTATTTTAATACCACAAATTTTGTTGATATATTTGAAGATACATATTGAATCTACTGTATATGCTCTAAAGATCCTAAGAAAATTTGTTTTAACCCTCGGCAAAACCTAATAAAAAAGTATGGTACTAAAATTTATTTTTCGTAACAAGGTTGTCAATACGGTACTTCCAGTTATCGATAGCTCTAAAGATCATATGAAAATGTGTTAAACCCTCTGAAAAACCTAATATAAAAGTAGGCTATGGTACTAAAATTTAATTTTCGTAACAAGGTTGTCAATACGGTAATTTCCTGTTATCAATGTACAGTGGAGCCCCCATTTTCGCTACACCGGTCTTCGTTGATTCAATTCTCGCACCACACACCAAATATTCCCCATTTCAATTCTCGCGCCAAAAGCCTCAATTCTCGCATCAAAATCCCAGCCAAAACCCGAAAAAATAGCAAAAATAACGAAAAACTCAACATAAAACTAGAAAACAAACAAAAACAATAATTTTGTTTTAACATAACAAAATGGCAGGCGCTTGCCGTTTAGAGACGAAATCCGAGTGAATCCGAGATCCGATCGTCAAATGCACAAGATGCCGCCATCTTTGTATGACGTCATCACTAAGCAGACGCTTGCAGTTTAGCTAGTATCGGTGTTGACAAAACAACCGTTTGCAAGCCTTTTTGTGCCTGAACCCCTTATCTCTCGCGTTTATTATAACCTCTAGTACATCTAGTGATAGGGATGGTTGGCCTGGTGGTAGCAATGAAGGAATTTCATGCTCAAAACACAGAGCAAAGACCAGTCCATGTCGGACGAAAGCGATTGAAATGCCTAGCCTAGACAATGTTAGCCTAGGCTAGGCTAAATATGACAATGATTTATAATAAAATCTGTGTGGTAAGTAATCTTCTCATAATACGTACTTATACGTCTTTTCCTCATAATATGTATTTATTGGATGTATTTGGGGCGAAATGGGTACTTGAGGGGTGGCTGGACGAATTTAGAACCTAGGCCTAGGCTAGGCCTAAAAATTTTCGCATGATAGAAACAATGCCCCAATCTACAGTATTTATGGTTAGGACTGTCATTTAGCCATGTTTATATTATTATTTACAATGCATAAGATTTAGGCCTAGGCTACTTGATGTAGCCTAGACAAAAAACATGTTTTCATAGCCTAACACTGGGAAAAAGTGCGGTAATTGTTTAGATATTGGGCCTTTTTTTTCTAGTTATTAAAAACTTATTCTATGGTGTATTATATGATACAGTATAATGCATAAAATTTAATTTGTGTACAATAAAACATGTTTTCATAGGCAAAAAAAAGAAAAAGACGCAAATTTTGGCATGAGCACGGAACCGATTGAATTTTCCCCATTAGAACAGTGCCCCGATCTTGGCTGTTTCAATCCTAGCTCTATTTCTGCGGAACCGATTAGCAGCTAGGATGGGGGCTCCACTGTACAATCAAAGCTGAAGATTGCAGAGTAAACACCGTAGACTTCATCGACTTTTCTTTCACCTTCGTATAATCGACAGCCAATTTTTGTTTTATTTACTAAGGGATTAGTACTCAACCAGCAGGGGTGTGGGGGCAGCAGCCCCCACCCATAATACTAGGTTAGGTTAGGTAAGGTTGTTAGGTTAGGCTAATGTCTTTTCAAATCACTATTGGGGGGGGGGGGGGTGACGGTGTGTCTCAACATCGATCGATAGGCCTAATGGGGAAAATAGGTTTTCCCAAGATTTCTAATTAACTACAAACACTATACTGTATATTGATGCAAATGAAAACAAACATTTATAAAAAACTCGGGAAAATTTGTGGTATTAAAATAACATTTTTCCAACCGTTTTTCAGAGGCTTGTAATTACAGTTTCCGCACTAGTTTTTTTGGGGGAGGGGTAGCAGGGTCGTGACGTCGGGCCGCCCTGCGGCCCATTGTTTACTGTTTATAGATTCTCCCACGCTCCTATATGTTCTCACGCTCTCGCATAATCGACTTCCTTGGGCAAAATTGAAGTGTTACCTGTGCCCTGGGTCCCCTGAATCTGTATTTCTGTGTTTTTCTTTATTGTAGGATGTATAATTAAGTGTATGTGTCATAATGTGTGTACAAACACGGACGAAAATCACCAAAAAATAGGCCCTCGATGATGAGATGTCGACCATATTCAATTAATCCCATAAGGTTAGTTATTTGAAATTTGCGATTTTGAATTTTGCGGGCTGCAATGTCGACCATATTCTCGCAAAATTCTAGGGATTACTGTACTTCCAAACATTATAGCCTATATTAATGAAAATTAACACATTAAACTATAAATCCATGGGAAAATTAGCGACAATAGCCTAGGCTTCATAGGCCTAGGTATAGCCTAAACAATTTTTTTTTTTTTTTCAGTTTCCGCGTCTGCTGAACCATCCAAAAACACGCTAAAAGGCATGTTTTGAAGGGGGGGAGGTGGGGGATAGTGGTGGAGGGGTAGTATAACTGTAGATTTAGCCTACCTCCAAAACTGTTAGGTAATGGTTAGCAACTGTTATTGGTAATTTGGCTAGGTAAAGGTTAGTAGGGTGCTGTTCGTTATATTTATCAATGACTTACCTGAAGTTATAACTAATGGAAGTGAATTATACCTGTATGCGGATGACACTAAGCTGTATAGAAGAGTGAGGAGTAAGGAAGAAGTGAGTTTGCTTCAAGGAGATGTGGAGGGCATGAAGGGATGGTCTGAGCATTGGTTAATGCCTTTTCATCCAAAAAAATGCAAGTACATGCAGATTGGGACAAGCAAGATAGACAAAGTAGGATACAGTATGTATGAAGCGATGGAGGAAGTGAATGCAGAAAAGGATATAGGAGTAGTGATAAACAATAAGTTAAACTTCTCAGAATATTTAGCAGAACAGATAAACAAAGCCAATAGAATTGTAGGGCTGATAAGGACATTTGTGTCACTTGACGAAGAAATCTTCAGGAATCTCTATACAGTGCTGGTTAGGCCGCACCTGGAATATGCGAACCAGGTGTGGGCTCCATATATGGTAAAGGATATAGAAGCAGTGGAGAAGGTGCAGAGGAGAGCTAGCAAGCTGGTACCAACGTTGAAGAACGCGGGCTATGAGCAGAGGTTGAGGACACTGGAATATCGGAGAAAGAGAGGGGATATGATAGAGACTTTTAAGATAGTGTCAGGAAAGTACGATGAGGATGTGTGTGAGGGTATCTTCTTGATGCGGGAGGGAACAAGAACGAGAGGACACTCTAAGAAAATTTACAAAGAAAGAAATAGGCTTGAGAAGGCAAAGAACTCATTTTGTGATAGAGTGGTAAATGAGTGGAACGCACTGCCCCAGTATGTAGTCGATTCCGAATCAATAAGGGAGTTTGAGAGTAATCTTGATAAAGCATGGGGAAGACAAGATTTGAAGTTTGATTATAAAACAAAAATACAGAATAGTAAAAATGTTGCGTCTGCTACCGCCGCCGCCAACACCGTGAACGACCGCAGCAGTGCAAGTACTGGTACTGAGCTGGATACACAGGCCTAGTTTGCCTTTTTCCAGAGGATCTACTGTAAGAAACTGTAAGAATAAGGGTCAATATACAGGAGACGCTACAATATAGGCTAGGCTAGGTAGCAAATTTATAATGGTAGTTTTGGGTTCCTATCATCATAGGCTTCATTTCTATATATTTTGTATCCCCGGGGAAAAAAAAAAAAAAAAATCTTTGGATTTTTCATTTTTTTTCTTGGGATTTTTTGTTTTGGTCATTAACCTAACCAAAAAACCTAACCTAATAGCCCCCAAATACATTTAGGTTAGGTTAGGTTAGGTTTTTTGGCTAGGTTAGGCCTAGGCCCTAATGGGAAGGAAAAAAAAAAAAAAAAAAAAAAAAAAAAAAAAAAAAAACCCCCAAGAAAAATATGAAAAATCCCAAGATTTTTTGATAATTTTTTTGAAAAGACTCGCAGCGTTATTATACATAATTTATTAGGGAAAGTGAAGCTCTATGGAATCCTTATAATATACTCACATAGATTCCACTGTGGGAGAATAGTTTTGATAGTTAACTATAGTTTTGATGTAAATACAGTACTACCGCAACTAGGCCTACGAATCTTGTTTCCGAGACCTAGTATATTAACCTAACCAAACAACCTAACCTAACCTAACCCTAGACCCAGTACGTGGGATACAACACTAGCCCTTGCATGCCAGCTACTGTGGGTTCATATATTAGACATACAGTAACATCTTTGTAGAACATAACACTTTACCGTAGCGAGTGTAGCCTACTCCATTCCGAACACTTTTTGTAAACATTGAACACGTCCGTAGCAGAGCTCTCAAGATTGCGGGACTGAGTTTGTTTACGCGCGGGACTATTTATATCGACAAAATCGAGTTACAAAACTTATCAAAACTATTCTACCACAACAGAATCTATGTGACTAATGTGAGTATAGCCTATTATAAGGATTCCATAGAGCTTCACTTTCCCTAATAAATTATGTATAATAACGCTGCGAGTCTAGGCTTATTCGCGATAATTATTGATTTTTTTTTTTCCCCCGGGGATAAAAAGTATATAGCCTAGAAATGAAGCATATGATGATAGGAACCCAAAACTACCAAGCGCACTGAAGTTGGTTACTTATTTACTTTTTACTGGTTCCTTTTTGGTTTTTATATCAATAAGTAATAAGTAAATAGTTTTAGTTACATTTTACGTATTCAAAATATACAAATCCAATACGTAAAAATATGTAGAATAATTAATAAATTAATAGTTTTCGTTACATTTTACGTATTCACCCTTCTTGGACCTTTATATCAATAAGTAATAAATATATAGTTTTAGTTACATTTTACGTATTCACCCTTCTTGGACCTTTATATCAATAAGTAATAAATATATAGTTTTAGTTACATTTTACGTATTCACCCTTCTTGGACCTTTATATCAATAAGTAATAAATATATAGTTTTAGTTACATTTTACGTATTCACCCTTCTTGGACCTTTATATCAATAAGTAATAAATATATAGTTTTAGTTACATTTTACGTATTCAAAATAAAAATCCAATACGTAAAAAGAGCTAGAATAAGTAATAAGTAATTAGTTTTAGTTACATTTTACGTATTCAAGAAACAGATCCAATACGTAAAAACAGCCAGATTTTACCGGTTCAGGACTTCAGGATAGGGCCTACAATCCAATACGTAAACACTAAAAATCACCATGACTTGAGAGTCAAATCCCTGCTAAAAACGGGTCTCAGGCAGGGCAGCGCTCCTTTAGGGAGCCTTTGAAATGAACCTTTCATTCAGGAGTTGCAAGCAAATAGTGCGTACAAATTTTGTAATGTTATAACGTGTTTCTAATATAATTCATTGTTACTGCTGACCAAAAATCCTTCCACTATGCCTATCAAGCACTATATTGGTGTACATATATAAAATTATAACAGAAGCTGAACAGAAGGCAGTCTATGAGGTCAAGATTCGCGCCCATAGCCTACCCAATGTAACCTAACAGCTTCCTCTCTGCGCCACCCTCCAGTCTCCTTTGCTGGCTGTTACTTCTCCTATTATTCATCCTCATGCCTCTCTGCGCTTGATTTATCGGTGTATAATAATCACATGGGCTGCATTACTCATGTTTGTGCACAGGTGAAGCCATAAAAGTGCTTTTTAGGCGAGATATAGAGCGTTACTTGTTATCAATCACCCCTCCCTCCACCCTTCTACCACCTGACTGACTCACACACACACACTCGCTCTATCGAATACGTAAAAATAGTAATTTTCGTTTTTTTATTATTTTCCAGCGTACTGTGTTACGTGGCTACAGAGTTTCCCAGGCAAATACTGTAGAGTGAAATGCTATCAAGTCACGATAGGACTTATCTCATTTTGAATCTGTAAAATGAGCTGTTACTACGTATTGGGAGTTGTATCCAGAATCGATATAATCTAGCTGTTTTTACGTATTGGATTTGCATTTTGAATACGTAAAATGTAAGTATAACTAGTTACTTGTTAAATAGGTAAAATCTATTGAATACATAAAAACAGTATTTTTCGTTTTATTATTTTCTAGTGTTAGGTGACTATAGAGAGTGTTTCTCAGGCAAAAAATGTATAGCCTAGTGAAATGCGATCAAGTCACGATAGGACTTCTCTCATTTTGAATCGTTAATATCTATCTGTTTTTACGTATTGGATTTGTATCTTGAATACGTAAAATGTAACTAAAACTAGTTACTTATTTCCCATTCAAGCTGATTTTACGTATTGGCGGGTGCCCAACCCCGAAAGGGGTTGAAATAGGGGAGCAATCCCCCCGCCAAAGGCGGCTTTCTAGGGCCTTTCCTAGCTGATGCTGAGAGGATTGGGTTCTAGTCATGTGGTGATGGGCTGATCTATCAGAGTGAGAGCTGAGCAATCTCTGCCATACCATTAGCTTACTCTGACTGTTCCTTTAACTTATATATTTTCTAGATCTCAAGTGACGGCGTCTCTTCCGTGGATTGACCTCCAAATCTACCAAGATTGGAAGCCAAAGCGTCACATTTTTCCCTTGCCCCTCAACTTTCTCTTCATAATTGCTGAGGGGCACAGGGCCCTGGGTGGGGCTTTGGTTTCCCGAGCGTTTCCGCACCCTCCTCAGCTCCCCGCCATGGAGTGGCTTCGGTCACCCAGGCTTTATTGTGGTCGGCGGGGAGGGTTCTGTGGGGGCACTCGGTTAAGACCTTGGAATTGCTCGGGGCCTTGGGGCTGTTCGGCCAGGCAGCTTGGGGAACAACAACAACAACGTATTGGATTTGTATTTTGAATACGTGAAATGTAAGTAAAACTAGTTACTTATTACTTATTATAGCTGTAAATGTAAGTAAAACTAGTTACTTATTACTTATTATAGCTGTAAATGTAAGTAAAACTAGTTACTTATTACTTATTATAGCTGTAAATGTAAGTAAAACTAGTTACTTGTTACTTATTATAGCTGTAAATGTAAGTAAAACTAGTTACTTATTACTTATTATAGCTGTAAATGTAAGTAAAACTAGTTACTTGTTACTTATTCTAGCTGTAAATGTAAGTAAAACTAGTTACTTATTACTTATTCTAGCTGTAAATGTAAGTAAAACTAGTTACTTATTACTTATTCTAGCTGTAAATGTAAGTAAAACTAGTTACTTATTACTTATTATAGCTGTAAATGTAAGTAAAACTAGTTACTTATTACTTATTATAGCTGTAAATGTAAGTAAAACTAGTTACTTGTTACTTATTCTAGCTGTAAATGTAAGTAAAACTAGTTACTTATTACTTATTATAGCTGTAAATGTAAGTAAAACTAGTTACTTATTACTTATTCTAGCTGTTTTTACGTATTGGATTTGTATCCTAAACTAGATAAAAAAAAAATATGTTTGTTCATCACTGCGAATAAATTTCCGACCGTTGTTTCAGAGAGTCTCTCCGTAGCATAGTCGGTATAGGTCCCGCCCCTGGATCTGATAATCCAGCGTTCGATCCCACATCTCGTGTATTTTTGTATTTGTATTTTGTTATTTGTGTTATGTTGTATTATATTATATTAGATTAGGGTTAGGTTAGGTTAAGGTAAATTCAGTTAGGTTAATCTAATCTACAGTGGAGCCCCCATCCTAGCTGCTAATCGGTTCCGCAGAAATAGAGCTAGGATTGAAACAGCCAAGATCGGGGCACTGTTCTTATGGGGAAAATTCAATCGGTTCCGTGCTCATGCCAAAATTTGTGTCTTTTTCTATTTTTTGCCTACGAAAACATGTTTTATTGTACACAAATTAAATTTTATGCATTATACTGTATCATATAATACACCATAGAATAAGTTTTTAATAACTAGAAAAAAAAGGCCCAATATCTAAACAATTACCGCACTTTTTCCCAGTTAGGCTATGAAAACATGTTTTTTGTCTAGGCTACATCAAGTAGCCTAGACCTAATCTTCTGCATTGTAAATAATAATGTAGACATGGCTAAATGACAGTCCTAACCATAAATACTGTAGATTGGGGCATTGTTTCTATCATGCGAACATTTTTAGGCCTAGCCTAGGCCTAGGTTCTAAATTCGTCCAGCCACCCCTCAAGTACCCATTTCGCCCCAAATACATCCAATAAATACATATTATGAGGAAAAGACGTATAAATACGTATTATGAGAAGATTACTTACCACACAGATTTTATTATAAATCATTGTCATATTTAGCCTAGCCTAGGCTAACATCGTCTAGGCTAGGCAATTCAATCGCTTTCGTCCGACATGGACTGGTCTTTGCTGTGTTTTGAGCATGAAATTCCTTCATTGCTACCACCAGGCCAACCATCCCTATCACTAGATGTACTAGAGGTTATAATAAATGCGAGAGATAAGGGGTTCAGGCACAAAAAGGCTTGCAAACGGTTGTTTTGTCAACACAGATACTAGCTAAACTGCAAGCGTCTGTTTAGTGATGACGTCATACTAAGATGGCGGCATCTTGCGCATTTGACGATCAGATCTCGGATTCACTCGGATTTCGTCTCTAAACGGCAAGCTACTGGCAGATTCTTTCGTTATGTTAAAACAAAATGATTGTTTTTGTTTGTTTTCTAGTTTTATGGAGGCTACTACCCCAAGTCAAGGTCAAGGCAACATCACACTGTAGCTCCATACATTATCAGGCGTTTCTCGTAAAGAAAGTGCAATCGGTGATTACCAAAGACAGAATAACCTACACAAACACTTAGTGAGTGCACACATACAAGAAACAAAGTCCGAAACAGAGGGATTGAAGTGAAAATAAGAGAAAAAAAAAACAGTGACTACGAACATGACACCAACAATGGACGGGGATCAAAACAAATCCGACCCGGAGTGCCCCGACTGCGGAATCAAGTTCGCAGATGAAAAAAATGCAATCCAATGCGACTACTGCCGGGAATGGCTGCACTATTTCTGCACAGAACTCCCTGCCTATCAAATTCTCAACTATGCAAAAACGCAAAAGAAATTCATGTGCAAAACATGCTGCCTAACAAAGTTTGACACAAAAGGTGAGTGGGTGGCCGAGGCAGAAGCAGCCGTTCTCCAACACAAGGAATGACTAACCAATTCTGGAGCAATAAGTAAGGTAAGAAAAATCCCTGTTCAGCTCCAGAGCAACAAAGCTGTCACCAACACGCCAGCTGACAATACACCAACAACCAAGGAATTAACTGGGGACACTGACCTAGGCCAAGGCCTACCCAAAAGCCCAGAAGTAGCCGTAGGCAAGAGTGGCGGTGACAACCCCCATACCAGTACCACAACAAACGTGGCTATAGGCCTAGATCTAGGTCTGGGGAACACACCAGGAAATATTAGCATCACAATGCCAGATGCCCATAGCCTCCCCCACTAGCAGACACGGCAGAGCCTCCTCAAAATGCAGCAAGACAGGTGAGGTCGGGGACCCTAACGAGCACACACCCAACATGCAACGGATGCAGCCATAATGCTCCTACATACAGAAGAACAGGTGAGGTTAGTGCTGTAAATACAAATTCATGGAGACCTAGGCCCAGAGCTGAAAACAGGGGCACCGATATTAGGAGGAAAAGCATGGAAGTATGCAATTTCTACCTAAGAAATGAATGCCGATATGGAGTAGTGGGCATGGGATGCAAACAAGACCACCCAAAAATATGTGCAAAATTCATGAAGCACGGGCGGGATGAAAGAATCGGTTGCAAGCGTGGATGGAAGTGCATCGACTACCACCCATATGTATGCAGAATCTCGCTCAACAAAAGGGCATGTACTATGAGAGACTGCAATCTTCCACACATCAAGGGAACCAAAATACTGACGCCCAGAAACAACGTCAACAAACCAAGGGAACACGCTACAGGACACATTCAAAGGGAATTTGCCTACACACCAACTCATGAGGAAAAATTAGAAAGCCAACGCAATGCCCTCAGAAGCTGGCCAACCATCCAGCAAACTCACAAGGTCAGACCAGCAGCGGTACACACGGCTATGCCCGACCAAGGTGCTTTTTTAAAGGTAGTAATGGGACGTCTTCTGGAAGTGGAAAAACGGTCTCAAGTGATAATGGAGAGATTCCTAGCCCAAACCGAGGGGCCAGACATGAACCACAGAGGAAGGTGCAACTACCACTAACTAGTTTTTTTGTGGGCAACATCAGAGGACTTTACCCACGAAACAATCAATGTAAAGTCCCTATGTTGGAAGAAATTGCAGAGGAAGACAACTCAATTTTTCTAGCCCTCACAGAAACACACTTGAACGAAAACATTTTGGATGCAGAGATCAATATCCATAATTTCACTCTATTCAGAGCCGACAGAGAGGACAGAAGCCACGGAGGAGTAGCACTCTACCTAAGGGAGGATATGGCTGCAAATACCGAAACTTTAGTTGCATTCTCAAACGGCACAACAGAGCTACTAGCAGTACACATAAGACAAACCGACATGCTCATCATAATTTTGTACCGACCTCCAAACACCACAGGGGAAATTTTCAAGGAGGTCACAGAGAAGATACAATCACTCCTACAAAATCTTCCAACTCCCGCTACAGATGTCATCATCACAGGAGATTTCAACCTGCCCATCATCAATTGGGCAACCATGAAAATAGATGGAGGAACCAGGGATGAAAAACAGCAAGCCAAGGAGCTAATGACTATCATGGACACTGCATACATGAAGCAATACATCGAGGAACCTACAAGAGGCAACAACACACTGGACTTACTATTTGGCAACAACTTCGACCTGGTACACTCGTACGAAACTGTAAAAACTATAATGTCCGACCACAGCCTCATCAAAGTTAGAACCCCCACACCAGCCGCCACACCACCAAGAAGATGTCAACAGGATATACCCTGCACCTCTCTGAAAGATCTCAACTTCTACAGCAAAGATATAGACTGGGACAGACTGAGAGCAGAACTGGCAGTAACTGATTGGAGGGCACTATTCGAAGATAAAAACATCGACGAAACTCTCAGTATCCTCCAGAAACAATGCCTGGAGACCTGTAAAAACACCATACCACCCAAATCAAGCAGGAAGCAGATCAAGCAGATTCCCAGAGATAGAAAAATACTAATGAAGAAAAGGACGTACTTGAGAGCCAAGCAAAGGAAGACCAGCTATGCGCACAATATCACCAAACTACAAGAAGAGCTCGATGAAGTTGAACGTAAACTCATCCAGTCACACCAAGAGCAAAGAACACGCGAAGAACTCCAAGCAGTTGCAAACATACAAGTAAATAGCAAATTCTTCTATGCATACACAAAAAAGAGACTCAGGAACACCTCAACAATAGGACCACTTGCAAAACCTACGGGCGAACTTGAGAGTGACCCAACCGAAATGGCCAAGATACTCAAACAGCAGTACGAAAGTGTCTTCAGCCCGCCAAATGAAGACAAGAAAATCGAGAATGCAACGACTTTCTTTGGCAACGCTCCAGGGACACCACATCAACTCTCCTCAGTAACAGTATCAACAGAGGACATAATAGCAGCCATCGACAAGATTGGACCAAACTCTGCGGCAGGACCAGACGGCTTTCATGCCCAACTGCTAAAAAACTGCAAACATCAGCTAGCCTTACCTCTAAAACTGCTGTGGAGCAAGTCCCTCCAAACTGGATATGTACCACAATCCCTAAAAGAAGGTAATGTCACACCAATACACAAAGGGGGTAGTAAAGGCATACCGGTAGCCAAAAATTACAGACCAGTGGTGCTGACGTCACATCTTATTAAAATCATAGAAAGAACAATACGAGCTAAGATGGTCAGCTTCCTGGAAGATAACGAGGCATTCAACGAGGGGCAACATGGCTTTAGACAAGGCCGCTCCTGCCTCTCACAACTACTATCACACTACGACAAAATCCTACAGGATATTCAAGACGGAGAAAATGTAGACGTCATATATCTAGATTTCGCCAAAGCTTTTGACAAGGTGGACCATGGGATCCTTCTACATAAACTCAAATAACTGGGAATAGGGGGAGACCTTGGAAGATGGCTCCACAGCTTCATCACCAACAGAAAACAAAGAGTCACGGTTCAAGGAAGCCTATCAGAAGCAGGTGGGGTCATCAGCGGAGTACCACAAGGATCAGTACTGGGACCTCTCCTATTCCTCATCATGATAGGAGACATCGACAGGGACCTGGAAGACTCAACAGCCACATCGTTTGCAGACGACACCAGACTCATGAAGAAAATCACCTCACAACATGATGCTCAGCTACTACAACAAGACTTGGACAAAATCCTGAAGTGGGCAGAAGAAAACAACATGGCCCTAAACGGAGACAAGTTCGAGCTTCTAAGGTACGGGAACAAGAGAGCACTACAAAACGACACCAACTACAAAAGTGGACAGCAAGAAATTACCGCCAAGGACACAGTGAAGGACTTGGGAGTAAATATGAGCAGTGATGCCACTTTTTCCCAGCATATTACCAAAGCCACAACAACAGCAAAACAAATAGCAGGCTGGATCCTGAGAACCTTCCACACAAGAAATGAGAGGTGTATGCTAACACTGTGGAAGTCACTGGTCCTACCACGACTGGAGTACTGCTCTCAGCTCTGGTCTCCCCAAAAAGTAGGAGAAACAACAGAAATTGAAGCCACCCAGAGGACATTCACCAGTAAAATCCATGGGTTTCAACACTTTAACTACTGGGAGAGACTTAAGGAGCTGCAGCTGTACTCACTTCAAAGACGTAGGGAGAGATACATCATCATCTACGTCTGGAAGATTTTGGAAAAAAAAGGTACCAAATCCAAACATCCAAGAGACTCAGCACCAGAGGCGAGGGAGGCTGTGCTATGTGAGGACTACGCCGGGATCAATACAAAAAATCAAATCCCTGATCCATCACAGCTTTACATACAATGGAACCAGACTGTTCAACTGTATACCAGCCCATCTCAGGAACATGACCGGGGTGTCTCCAGACACCTTCAAGAAACACTTGGACATGTGGCTGGCCAAAATACCGGACCGGCCACCAACACCAGGATACCCCAGCACCAACTCCAACCGACTTCTGGAATGGAGAGTGGAAGAAAGGGAGCTGCCTGGTCGCAGTGGAGCCCCAGCTCAACTGTGTCACTAACGGACGGAATACAACTAAGTGTAACTAAGTGTAAGTGTATGTCGAGTTTTTCGTTATTTTTGCTATTTTTTCGGGTTTCGGCTGGGATTTTGATGCGAGGAATGAGGCTTTTGGCGCGAGAATTGAAATGGGGAATATTTGGTGTGTGGTGCGAGAATTGAATCAACGAAGACCGGTGTAGCTAAGATGGGGGCTCCACTGTAATATAATATTTGTACATTTTGGGCAGTGGGCGGGACCAAGGCTTGGGATCCGGCTGCGTGCATGGCCTCCCCTTCTGAGCCGACTGGCGACGGTGTACGAGATCGTAATATCGTTTTTCAAAGGAGCGCTGCCCTGCCTGAGACCCGTTTTTAGCAGGGATTTGACTCTCAAGTCATGGTGATTTTTAGCGTTTACGTATTGGAGTTGTAGGCCCTATCCTGAACAGGTAAAATCTATCTGTTTTTACGTATTGGATTTGTATCTTGAATCCGTAAAATGTAACTAAAACTAGTTAGGCCTAGGCTACTTATTTCTCATTCAAGCTGATTTTACGTATTGGATATTTATTTTGAATACGTAAAATGTAAGTAAAACTAGTTACTTATTACTTATTATAGCTGTGTTTACGTATTGGATATGTATCTTGAATACGTAATATGTAACTAAAACTATTTACTTATTACTTATTCTAGCTGATTTTACGTTTTGGAGTTGTAGGCCCTATCCTGAACCGGTAATATCTGGCTGTTTTTACGTATTGGATCTGTTTCTTGAATACGTAAAATGTAACTAAAACTAATTACTTATTACTTATTCTAGCTCTTTTTACGTATTGGATTTTTATGTTGAATACGTAAAATGTAACTAAAACTATATATTTATTACTTATTGATATAAAGGTCCAAGAAGGGTGAATACGTAAAATGTAACTAAAACTATATATTTATTACTTATTGATATAAAGGTCCAAGAAGGATGAATACGTAAAATGTAACTAAAACTATATATTTATTACTTATTGATATAAAGGTCCAAGAAGGGTGAATACGTAAAATGTAACTAAAACTATATATTTATTACTTATTGATATAAAGGTCCAAGAAGGGTGAATACGTAAAATGTAACTAAAACCATATATTTATTACTTATTGATATAAAGGTCCAAGAAGGGTGAATACGTAAAATGTAACGAAAACTATATATTTATTACTTATTGATATAAAGGTCCAAGAAGGGTGAATACGTAAAATGTAACTAAAACTATATATTTATTACTTATTGATATAAAGGTCCAAGAAGGGTGAATACGTAAAATGTAACGAAAACTAGGCTATTAATTTATTAATTATTCTGGTAAGATCCTGTGTAGCGGGAGGAACTGTTTTTCAGATGCCTATTTACTAAGAATCATTGAACAATATATTTAACCTAACCTAACCAAAACCTAATCTAACCTAGTATATTAGTGGACTATTTATGAAAGTAAGGGGATTCAATGGTTAAATACCTTGGCAGGGCTACTAACACACATGTTGGTAAACTTGTCTGTCTGCCTGGTGCCGGAGTCGAGAGGGTGGCAGAAAAGCTAGATGGTGTCATGGAAGCGAGTGGAGAGGACACCATCATCTTCCTCAACGCAGGGAACAACGACATTTGGAAATGCAGGACTGAGGAGTTGCTCACCACGTACCAGGAAATGTTGGAGAGGATCAAGGAGAAGGGTGGAGTTCCTGTGGTACACAGTATCCTACCAAGAAGAGGGGTAAGGAAGGAATGGTCCTCCAGGGCTATTGGTGTAAATAGCCGGCTGGAGAAGTACTGCAAGGCAAATACTATTCCATTCCTGGATAACTGGACCCTCTTTTATGGTAAGGATGAACTGTATGCCCAGGATGGAGTACATCTCTCTCGACTAGGAGTTTCGACCTTAGCCAGCTCACTCGACAAGTTTGTTGCGGGGTTTTGTTAATAAACCATAGGTGTGTAAGTAAAATAGAATCCCAGCCACATGAAATTGATAGTAATAACGAACATTCTAATAGCGTAGCTTTTCCGTCTAGGTCCAGTAGTTCAACAGGTAAAAATAAATTAGTTAAAAACAATAGAAAAATAGTTGCAAATACAAGTAATAGTTTGAGGGTTTATTATACAAATTGCAGGAGTTTATGTAACAAAATGAACGAACTTAGAGCACTGGTTAGCAAAGAAAATATAGACATAATAGCGCTAACTGAAACATGGATTAATACAGAAACCAGGCATTTTTTAGCAGAGTTTGATATACCGGGATATAGTTTGTTTAAATATGACCGAACAAGTAGGAGGGGCGGCGGTATAGCAGTGTTTGTCAGGAGTTCATTAAAAAACTGTACTAAATCAGGTATTAGAGTAAATAATGAAAATGAAAGTGTTTGGGTAGAAGTTAACGAAGGTAGTGAGACCTTAGATATTGGAGTTATGTATAGACCGCCAAATATGAGTAGAAATGACGGAACATCATTATGGGAGGAAATTAAAATAGCATCAAGGTTTAGCAACGTGTGCATTATGGGGGATTTAAATTTCCCTAATATAGATTGGCAACAACAAATAGGCGACTCTGATTCAAAGGAGTTTATTGAGGTAGTACAAGATAGTTTTTTATCTCAATTCATAGATACGCCGACTAGAGGTGATAATATTCTCGATTTAGTTTTCAGTAACAATGAACATATGATAAATAGAGTAGAAATCGGGGACCACCTAGGAAATAGTGATCACAATTCTGTGTATTTTAATATACAATGGAAAGGTAATATCAGAGAGAATTCAACATTAATACCTGACTTCAGAAAAGCCAATTATGGTGGGTTAAGAGAAGCCCTGTTAGCGGACCCTATGGTCAAAAAATTAAGTCGATCCAGGTGTCCAAATGAGTGTATCCTTTCTCAGGCACCTGTCATCTTAAGTCAGGAAGAGACGTCAAACTTGGTAGATACATACGATAATTTTATCAAGTCAGTATTCAATGCGTAAAATAAATATATCCCCAAAAGAAAATTTAGATCAACACAGAAACAACCCAAATGGATGAATAATAGACTATTAGATCTAGGAAAAAAGAGAGGAATATATAGAAAAATTTAAAAAGGCGAAATTCACCTACTTGCTTACTATCAGAATCTATCACGACAGGTAAAAAAGGATATTAGTAAAGAAAAAAGAAATTATGAAATTAAGGTTGCCAATGACTCAAAAAATAATCCTAAAGCTTTTTACCAACTATATAAATCCAAGGTTAGAGATGTAATTGGTCCCCTTAAAACTTTGATAGGAGAAATGACAGAAAATGATTTAGAAATGTGCAGTACATTAAATAGTCAATTTCTTTCCGTTTTCACTAATGAAAATTTGGCACAGTTTCCAGAAGTCCGTAAGGTATACAGCGATAGTATAGAAAATAGGTTAAGTACGGTTACTATAAGTAGAAATGATGTGCTTAAGGAAATTGACAGACTGAAACCTCATAAATCGCCTGGTCCTGATGAGGTATATGCTAGAGTATTAAAAGAATGCAGAGATGAGTTAAGTTACCCATTAACATTTCTATTTAACAAGTCATTAGAAACAGGTATAGTTCCAGAAGCTTGGAAGCTTGCAAATGTAGTTCCGATCTTCAAAAAAGGTGATAAATCAATAGCATCCAATTACCGTCCCATTAGTCTCACTTCAATCATAGGAAAGCTACTAGAGTCAATTATTGCTAGGAAAATGAGAAACCACTTAGAAACATTTAACTTACCGGTAATCAATTCTTCTCAGCATGGATTCACTCAGGGACGGTCTTGCCTTACTAATTTGCTTAGTTTTTTCTCAGAGGTATATGAAGCAGTAGATAATGACAAGTCATATGATATATATTTAGATTTCAGTAAAGCTTTCGACAGAGTCCCTCATGAGAGATTGATGAGAAAGGTTGAGGCACATGGAATAGGTGGGGCGTTGTTAGGATGGATTAGGTCATGGCTAATTGGTAGGAAGCAGAGAGTCAGCATAAATGGTACCAAGTCAGAATGGGGAGCAGTCAAAAGTGGTGTCCCCCAGGGATCGGTATTAGGTCCCCTGTTGTTTCTTATATACATAAATGACCTAGATTTAGGTATAACTAGTAGGATAAGTAAATTCGCAGACGATACTAAAATAGGGAGATCAATTGATTCAGATAGCGATATAGAGTGCCTCCAAAGGGATCTAGATACCTTACATGAATGGTCAGTAAATTGGCAGATGAAGTTTAACATTGACAAATGCAAGGTATTAAAGATAGGGAAGATGCAAACAAATGTTAAATATAAACTAGCTAATTTAGAATTAGAAAATTCAGACTGCGAGAAAGATCTAGGTGTGTTTGTTAGCAATGATTTGAAGCCTAGAAAACAGTGTATATGCGTTCGTAATAAGGCAAACAGGATTCTCGGGTTCATCTCTAGGAGTGAGTAACAGAACTGCTGATGTTATCTTAAAACTTTACTTGTCATTAGTGAGACCCCATATGGATTATGCTGTCCAATTTTGGTGTCCTTATTACAGAATGGACATAGATTCATTGGAGAGAGTACAGCGTAGAATGACAAAAATGATCCATAATATTAGAAATCTTTCGTATGAAGAAAGGTTGAAGAAATTAGGTTTACATTCGTTAGAGAGACGCAGAGTTAGAGAGGATATGATAGAGGTGTTCAAGTGGGTTAGTGGGATTAACAAAAGGGACATGACAAATGTACTAAAGCTCAGTGATAGCAAAAGAACTCGTACCAATGGTTTCAAATTAGATAAATTTCGTTTCAGAAAAGATATAGGCAAATATTGGTTTGGTAACAGAGTTGTAGATGGGTGGAATGGACTACCAAGTGCTATAGTGGGATCTAAAACTGTAGGGAGCTTTAAGATAAAATTGGATAAGCATATGGACGAGAGGGGTTGGGTGTGAAGGGGGATCAGCCGGGTTGGGCCAATCAGCACTCTGCAGACCCCCATAATCCTGCGTTAATCCCTAACCGTTTTGGTAAGATGATCCTCAGGGTATTAGAGTGTGGAGCCTATAATTGGGCATTGTAATTGAACTGGGGTTGTGTGGGACAGGGATCTGCCTTGCTTAGGCCAATCGGCTTTCTGCAGACTCCCATTTTCTTATGTTCTTATGTAAAATGTAAACATATATTGCAACATTACCAAATTATTGAGATATAGCCTAAGTACAGGTCTACCCGCTACACAGGATTATAGGTAAAACACCAATGAAAGTACCGTCGGCCAATTAAAGTACCGATTTTCATTTGCACATTACGCATATAAAAACTTTCTGTATATAACTTTCATTGATATATTCATAAAGAGCACACTCTAAGCTATTCATAAGTCACTTAAAACACTAAAATCGGCTTACGGTAGCCATGTAATAACATGGTGAACCTTCGTGAAAGTGGCGCAAAACGGCGAATTTATTGGTGGATGGTGGAAAGTTCTGGGTTACCGGACGTTGGTACCACCTATATAACAGGGTGTCAATCCACAAAATATGAATTGTGTTATCATTATGGTTTATTATTTTGTTATCATTATAGCGCGGCGAAGGCGCGAGCTCTAGGGGGGTCCGGGGGCATGCCCCCCAGATTTTGTTTTTGAGAATTTAGGTGTCTAAAACAGTATTTCCTGCAATAAAAAAACAATCAAGATGGAAAATATGGAGACCAAAATTGTGTCAATTTAGCCTAGCCTACCTTTTTTTTTTGGGGGGGGGAGTGTTTCTGTTATCATTATACAAAAAGTTCATTGCGTTATCACTAAAAAAAACAGCGTCGTTTGACACCCTGCTATATAACATTGGTAATTTAATTCATATCTTTCTTATACCCCCTACATATGATTCGGAAAGCCTTCAGCTTTGCATATATATGCATATTTTGTACCTAGGTCACATAATAATATACTTAATTCGAATACTTACCAAAGTCGATGTTAGGCCATCAGAATTGTCTCAATATTATCATATTTTCACCAATTTAAGCAGCTCCTCATTGTCATACACAACGTTCAGTTATTCACAATTGTAAATCATGTGTGGAAATGCTGATACTAAAGCTACATTCTCCATATTAGCCTGAAATATGACGAGAAACCGAAAATCTGCCATTTTTCTTCACTGAATGAGTAAGACTGGCTTCTTAGTTCTTAATCCATTACACTAATCTTCAATTATATACGAAAACTACATAAAATCATGTCAATAAATAAATGTAACCCATATTTATTACACAATTCAAAATATCAAAACAACACCCAGCACACGGTATCACACACAATTATTGTCCTCTCTCCCTCCCTGCCCACCCCGAACCAACTTCCAGAAGCACATCCATACTCATATCTCTCACCGATCCATCCACTCACTCACAGACAACACACAGCTGCATGCACGACCTCCCGAAATCCATCCTTCCGAATCCTCCCTTCCTCGCGAGGACAGAGTCCACCTGGCCAGGCTGAGATGCGGACACCATCCAGCTCTCCTGAGCTATCAGAAGAGACTGGATGACTCCGTTGTCGACGCCTGCCCGGGATGTAACACAGCACCCCATACCATTAAACACATCATAGAAGACTGCATTTCACACAACCACTTACGCCAACAACACAATCTACACTCAATGAGAGCTCTGTGGGAAAGCCCGATCGTGGCCATGGCCTTTCTCAGGGACTCGGGGCTGTTCGGCCAGGCAGCTTAGGGAACAACAACAACAACAACAACACAATTCACGATTAATAGCCATTATTTGCAAGGTAATTACAAAAAATTACCATTAGACATCGTAGTTCAGAAAATGGCTTTGGCTTTAACTTGATACACTTATGGTGACCATATCTTACTTTGAAATATATAGAATATAACATATAATAGGTAGATTTATGCGATAAAGGTAGCATCAGGCCACCCAAAACAATGGTACATTTATTGACCGACCGCAAAAATCGAGAAAGTTTTTATAAAAATCTGTGTTTTGCCATAGGGTGCTTTTCATACCTCAAGAATTCGACCACACTGAGCCAAAACGTTTTCAGTCCTGTCCCGGTAGCCATTTTGAATGCAGGTGATCTAGTTTTGTGAATATTAAGAAAGTTTTAGACCTTGTCCGCACCGTGAAACGGCAAATCTTGCTCTGCCTCGCAGATATATTCACTTAATACCTTGTAGGACCTATGAAAATGCTTAAATATGATATATTTTACCTTTAAAGTGACAATTGATAGTGTGTGCTTCCAGCTGTTTTGTGTAAACAAACCGATGAAGGAAAAAACGAAGTATAAACCCCACCTGAAGTTGGAGGTTCGCAATTATGGTAGGTGAGACCAGAGTACCTTTATCGGTGTTTTACCCCCATTATTCTACATAGGCCTATTTTTACGTATTGGATTTGTATATTTTGAATAGGCCTATGTAAAATGTAACTAAAACTATTTACTTAGCCTAGCCTATTACTTATTGATATAAAAACCAAAAAGGAACCAGTAAAAAGTAAATAAGTAACCAACTTCAGTGCGCTAAACTACCATTAGAAATTTGAGTATAACTCCATTTATTGGTCACCAATTATTTTGACATATTTGAAGACAGATATGGAATCTATATGCTCTAAGTATCATATTAAAATTAGTTTCAACCCTCGGCAAAACCTATTAAAAAAAACGGTAACAACATGTCTACCTACCGTAAAACGGTTGTCAATACTCTCTTATAGACGGCGCGGCTTTCAGCGACGCCATTTTTTCGTGAACTGGAGAGCTCTATCCTTCAACTTTTGTAATACTATCATGCCATCTGCCAATCCTCATTGGTAATACTGAGTTTCATTTCCTAACTCTTTGGCAATACGTCACGAGACACTTCTGGATTCTTATTTTTTTTTTCTTTCTGACACGTCATTAAACTCATAGATTCCGTCACGCATACAACCAGCAACCTATCAGGTGAGTTTATTGACCTTGATTACGTCATTGCACTGAACCAATCACAGATACACACCTTCATTTAAGTCTCTCCTCACTTTAGTCATGGACGCCGCTTGTAATGGTTGTTCACCCCTCCCACATTCAGTGATTATTGACACTACAAGGAACAATAGTGCAGCCCTTAAGGTTTTTACTGACCATGGTTGTTTGCCTACCTCTGTTTCCTGCAAACTCTGCTCAAACGAATGTTACTATTATGAACCGGCAGACCAGTGGCGATGCGGTCATTATTGGTTTTTAAATAAAACCACTACTCGTCGTAACTCCTCGTCGAAAACGTGGACGCATCTCTTCCCCACCTACTCCCTCCACATCTCAATAAGGTATGCAATTACGCTTTCATATTTTCGCGGGTTTAAAAACGGCGAAAACTAAATTATTTAAGCAAAACTTGGCTCATGTTTTAAGGTATTTCCGTAATTGTTTAATCGAAGTCCTCTTTTTTTCTAGTTATTAAAAACGTATTCTATGGTGTATTATATGATATATAGAAGCAATAGAGTTCAAATGACCTGGGAAGTGTATATTAAACCAAATACAAAACTTTGAATAATGAGATAAGAAATATGTGTTTTTATCACTTTTCATCCCAAGACCAGCGGGGGTCTGGGGGCAGCAGCCCCCAAGATGCCCAGGTTAGGTTAGGTTAGGTTAGGTTAGGTTAATGACCAGCTATGTAAATACAGTAGTGAACATGTAGTTTAGTCTGTGCTCAAAAATCCATTTTCTTTAGCAGGTCATACACTAAACAATTTCCCCCTTTTCACAGATAAATAAACAAACAATCGGTCAAAGATGCAAATAGCGGGGGTGTAGGGGCGGCAGCCCCCACCCATAATACTAGGATAGGTTAGGTAAGGTTGTTAGGTTAGGCTAATGTCCTTTCAAAGGGGTATAGGCTTGTAAACACTATGATAGCTTAACATGAGCCAAACATCGAAATTAGGTTAGTGTAATTTGTTTACTCTTAAAACTCGCAAAATCAGAGCCAACTTTTCCCAAAACTTGGCTCGGGTTTTATGGCTTTGCAATTTCGGGAAACCTGAGCCAAATTTCTAAATGAGGTTACTGTCATTTCTTTGTCTACAAACTCGCAAAATCCGAGCCAGCTTTGGCCAAAACCTGGCTCGGGTTTTCCAAAATTCGGGTTTTATGGCTTTGCAATTTTGGGAAACCTGAGCCAAATTTCTAAATGAGGTTACTGTCATTTGTTTGTTTACAAACTCGCAAAATCCGAGCCAGCTATGGCCAAAAGCTGGCTCGGGTTTTCCAAATTTCGGGTTTTATGGGTTTGCAATTTTGGGAAACCTGAGCCAAATTTCTAAATGAGGTTACTGTCATTTTGTTGTCTACAAACTCGCAAAATCCGAGCCAGCTTTGGCCAAAACTTGGATCGGGTTTTCGAAATATTGGGTTTTAGGCCTTTGAAATACCTTCAAACCTGATCCAAGTTTTGCTTGAATACGTATGTATCGCCGTTTTACGCATTTAACCCCTCATTTTCCCTGTACTTCATAGCCCTCCCCACTATCGGGCGGCGTGTCTTAAGATCGTTGTATAATGGGGAAAACGGTTTCGCCGAGGGTTCTAATTATTTCTAAACACTATATATTGATGAAAACTAACAGGGAAAAATAAAAAAATCCATGGGAAAATTGGTGACCAATAAATGGAGTTTTTCCGAAATTTGTTCCCTAGGCTATATTGTTGCGTCTCCTGTATAGGCCTATTAACCGTCATAAGTTAACCTACTTAGGTCCTACTAGGTTAGGCTAGGTTAGTAAAGTAAAGTTAGCCTAGGCTAGGCCTATAATTAAATCGTGGGTTGGTGGGGGGAGGGGCGTTGGGAGAAGGCCAAGTTCTGAAGAATTAGCCGGTAGCATTCAAGGAGACTACTACAGGACTCTTCTTCTTCTTCTTCTTACCTCTGACCGGGTATAGGCTATCCTAGTGTTTACTACCCTATACCCCTTTGAAAGGACATTAACCTAACCTAACAACCTTACTTAACCTAACCAAGTATTATAGGTGGGGGCTGATGCCCGGACCGCCCCCACACCCCCGTTTTGACTTAGATTTTTGGTGTATTTGTCTGTGAAGTGGGTATTTTTCAATTTGTTGATAACGAAAATCCTCCATGCGGACTATAGGCTATGGAGAAAAATATGGCGAATCTAGGCTATTGGTGCCTAGGCCTATTTTCCCTAATAAATTGTTTCTCATAACGTCGCACTAGGCCTAGTGTCCTTGAATATAATCAATTAGCCTACCCTCTTACCAAAATGGCTTTCACCTCGCCTAGGCTTAGGCTAGTGCTTCTGAAATTCTGAGTTTAACGTTGAGTTTCCAACTTTCCACTTCCCCGAGGACCCCGAACTTCTCAAGGAAGACACTCAACAATCGTATTGTTGTTCTTGAATCTTGATTGTTGATTGTAGGGCTGTGTGGGCAGGCCCAATTAACCCTGCCGCAGACCAACACAGGCAGGTAATCACAGCCAGCCAAGACGACCGGAACGGCGCAGGAAGACCTTGGTGTGCTGGAGCACCCGGTCACGGAGGGCCGGGTCCAGCCCACGGCCCCCCAGCAGGTTGGGGAGGGTAAAGTTGGTGATCCCAAGGGAGCGGAGGCTGCAGCGGAGGAGGGTCCTATGGGAATAAAAGCAAGGGCAGTGAAGAAGGAAGTGCTCTACCGTTTCATCCACCGTCCGGCACCACGGGCAGAAAGGGTCAGGTACCAGTCGAAGACGGAAGAGGTGAGAGGCCAGACCAACATGGCCTATGCGGAGACGGACCAGGGCAGTGTCAAGGCGCTATAAGTGATTCATACGGCTAAGCACTTGTTGTTGTTGTTGTTCTTGTTTGTTGATTATAGGGCTGTGTGGGCAGGCCCAATTAACCCTGCCGGAGACAATCACAGGCGGCGGAGACGACCCGAACGCCGCAGGAAGACTTTGGTGTGCTGGAGCACCTGGACACGGAGGGCCGGGTCCAGTCCACTGCCCCCCAACAGGATGGGGAGGGTAAAGTTGGTGACCCCAAGGGAGCAGAGCCTGCAGCGGAGGAGGGTCCTATGGGAATAAAAGCGAGGGCAGTGAAGAAGGAAGTGCTCTACCGTTTCATCCACCGTCCGGCACCACGGGCAGAAAGGGTCAGGTACCAGTCGAAGACGGCAGAGGTGAGAGGCCAGACCAACATGGCCTATGCGGAGACGGACCAGGGCAGTGTCAAGGGAGCGGAGGGGGAAACGGGACCAAGGGTGAAGGGAAGAATCTAGCCTGTACTGACAAAGGGTGGTGCAGGAAAACTCACCTCTGAGGGAGGCATCCCAGAGCGTCCGGCAATGGGCAAAAGCTAGCCTAGAAACGGAGGAGGGAGGGAGAAGGAGGGGCTCAAGGGCAGGGGAGGAGTGTGCAAGGGAAGCCACAGCATCTACAATAACGTTACCCTGGATACTGACATGGGAGGGAACCCACTGAAAATGGAGGGAAAAGCCGGACTGGCCGAGGGAGCAAAGGAGAGAATGGGCCTGAAATACAAGGGAGTGGGGAGCTGAGGAGGGCAAGGGAGGACTGTGCATCTGAGAAAACTACTACTGACTGGGGGGGGGGTGAGGAAATCGCGGATGAAAAGTAAAGCTTGAAGGATGGCATATAATTCTGAGACTAGTACTGAATGGAAACCGGACAGCCGCCAAGTCCGACAAAGGGAGAGGTGCTCTACGTATATGGCGGCAGAAGAGGACTGGGGGGAGGAGGTGTGGGAGCCATCCGTGTAAATAGGGAAGTGAGTACTATAGCGGAGGGAGACAAGTTCCAGGAAAAGGGAGGGGGCACGGGAGCTATCCTGAGATTTGACGAAGGGAACATGCAGGGAAAGGTGGAACATAGAGGACAGGGCAGACCAGGGGGGGAAAGGGGAGACTGATGGGGTGGGGGAAGGGGAAGGAAGGGGCAATTGGAGAGGGAGGAGGAGGACAGGAGGGCACGGATGAGGAAAGGGGAACATTAGCGGATAGGCCAGGAGCGAGCATGAGGCAAAACAGGGGCATGAGAGATGAGGAGGCTATGAGGATGAGCAGGTGAAAATGACAGGGCACGATGGAGGGCGGTGACGTTAAGGTGATGACGGTCCATGGCAAGGGGAAGAAGACCCGCCTCCGCGTGGAGAGAGACCGCCGGCGACGAGCGGAAGGCCCCCAACGCGATGCGCAGTGCCGTGTGCTGCACCACATCCAGCCGTTTGAGGACCGTGGGGGAGGCCGAGCCGTAGACGGAGCAACCGTAACAAATTTTACTGAGCACCTACGCCGAATAAAACCGCAGGAGGACGTCCTGATCCGCGCCCCAACGAATGCCCGCGAAGCTCTTCATGATATCGAGCCACTTCAGACACGACGACCGCAAATACTCTATATGATGCTTCCAGGTTAAGATGGGGCCATTGAGTCGGAGCCCCCAAAATGTATGTTGCGTATGTAACGGGGCCGGCGTACCCGCGAAGAGGAGGGAGGGGAGCTTGCGCTGAAAGGTGAAGCACATCAAAGCGCACTTCTGCGCATTGACGGCAAAACCCCAGTCCGCAAACCACCGAAGCAGGTTATCAACCCCGGCCTGCAGGCACTCCTGCGCCTCTAACAGCATAGGAGCTGTGCAGACCAAAGGACAGATCATCCGCATACGCCAATAGAGACATACCAGGTGGACGTGGGAGGTCAGACAGGAGCCGTTTAAAAAAAAAAGGACTAAGGCCCGAGCCCTGGGGAGCCCCACGACGGACGGGACGCGGCGTGGACAGCGCCCCCCCACCGAGACCGAGAAGGTATGACCCGACAGAAAACTGCGCATCCAAGACAACGGAACACCCGAGACACACATACCAGAGAGCTTGAAGAGGATCCCCTCATGAGAAGCAGAGTCAAATGCACCCGCCACATCCACAAAGAGGGCCAGCATGACACCACGACGTCTGTAAGTGTCGTGCACCAAGTGCTCCAACTGCAGGACGTCCAGTGTGCCCCAGCCAGGATGGAAGCCACACTGCTCCTCCAACAGCGAACCCCGAGACTCAGCCCACCACTGCAGCCGAGCACCAACTAGCCACTCTATGAGCTAAGCCCTTGTTGTCTTTTATTTGTGAACATGTCCGGATCTGGTGATTGTTCGGGGTGATCACCTTTACAACGAGCCCCCTATTGGCGTTTACGTCTTGTTGTTTTCTTAGTATTTCTCGTTTCGTTCACATACTATTCTTCTTCTTCTTCTTCACCGTTGATGCACAGTGTGCTAAGGGTCACTTTCCCCAGATAACTGTAGAAGTGTTGTAAGATTATAAGTTTGATAAGGTAACTGGTGGGGTTCTATGGCAAGTGTTTAAATGTGAATCAGGAGGGGCATTGGTGTTGATAGGCGGTCACATCCTGTAGTATCGTACTTGTACTGTATAGGTCTTGGATCCGTCCACTTGCATGAAGAAAGGTAACATGAATCTGTTAAGCTGAAAGGGTTTGCTTTGTTAAAATGATTATCCCACCACCAGGTCTGGCGGGACGATCTTTGCGCTGGATTGAATATGATGGGAGATGCGGGTTATATCTAGGGGATAACCAAGTTTCCGTAATAACTGCTTTATGTAGTTTCTGATTGATTAAAAGGTTTTTTATTTAGTTAAAGAAGTTGTAATACACTTTGCATTCCAGGTCATGAGGGGCCATATTAACAATTTTTAGGTTTCTTGGTCAGCGTGGCAGTGGGGGTCGGAGCGGGGCGTTCATCGGAACGGATCCTTGGACGACCTGTCACCCGGTGAGGCGATGCGTTTAATTCGATGCCCTTCGACACGTTCTGGTGTACGTTGAGGATGGGGCGGATGAATTAGAGTACTGGAGGACATAGAATCAGGTGTAGAATGATGAGATGGGGACAGTGATGTGGGGATCGGTTTTTACACCATACCCGAAAGAGGATTTATGGAGCTCCGATCTTACTCTCAACCATCTGAACAATTTTACCAACACACCTAAACTTCGTTAAATGCGGAAATAGCCTCACGAAAATATCATGCCCTGGTGGGGGCACGAACTCTCAGACACCTTACCAGTTAGACCAATAGAGATATCCCCCTTGGCCTGTTCGGCTCAGGGTATTTCCGCATCCGAGGTCTGTTTAGGCTAGCCTATTTTCACTGACTTTACACTATTTCACCTTCCAGGAAGCGAAAGCTCCGAACAGAGAGGTACAAGCTTGAGCCGAATCGACCGAGAGTCCGTCAGAGAGATGAACGGGAATGGTGAGTCAACTTCACTGAGTGGTGCACCACACGGACCTACTAACTGCCCAGTTGGCAACTCGCTTGGGCGGCTGGCAACTTCCACAACCCTACCCAAGCGCGTCTCACAACACTCCCTGCTCTCTCCTATCCTCTTCCTTGTCCTGTGGGGATTGGTTTTTACACCATACCCGAAAGAGGATTTATGGAGCTCCGATCTTACTCTCAACCATCTGAACAATTTTACCAACACACCTAAACTTCGTTAAATGCGGAAATAGCCTCACGAAAATATCATGCCCTGGTGGGGGCACGAACTCTCGACCCTTGGGTGTGAGGCAGACACCTTACCAGTTAGACCAATAGAGATATCCCCCTTGGCCTGTTCGGCTCAGGGTATTTCCGCATCCGAGGTCTGTCTAGGCTAGCCTATTTTCACTGACTTCACAGTGATGTTGGTTGAGTGGGAGGCTTTTTTGTTGGGAGTTTGGGAGGGGCAGTTTTCCTGGTGGTAGTGGTCGCTAGGCGTCGGGCGTCATTGGTTCGGTTTCCATGAAGGAGAGCATTAATTAGGCTTATTAGGAATATGTGACTGTTTACCTTTGAGTGGGGCAGGTTTGATAGAGGGGTCAAGTCATGTTACTCCCGTGCCCATGGTGTTGTGGCATTAGAAGGATGATCTTCGTTAGTGGAATTTTGTACATCTCGGGAGTCTTCTGCTAGATCATCGGCGTATGATGCAGGTTCCGTTGTGTGGCCAGTCGAGGTAGAGGCTTCAGAGGGTTGGGTCGTTTGAGTACCGGTGGAGGTAGTGTTGGTAGTCTTTTGGTGGGCAGGTAGGGTCGATGTAGTGTAGGAATCGGGTTTTACACCATACCTGAAAGAGGATTTATGGAGCTCCGATCTTACTCTCAACCATCTGAACAATTTTACCAACACACCTAAACTTCGTTAAATGCGGAAATAGCCTCACAAAAATATCAAGCCCTGGTGGGGGGCACGAACTCTCGACCCTTGGGTGTGAGGCAGACACCTTACCAGTTAGACCAATAGAGATATCCCCCTTGGCCTGTTCGGCTCAGGGTATTTCCGCATCCGAGGTCTGTTTAGGCTAGCCTATTTTCACTGACTTTACACTACTTCACCTTCCAGGAAGCGAAAGCTCCGAACAGAGAGGTACAAGCTTGAGCCGAATCGACCGAGAGTCCGTCAGAGAGATGAACGGGAATGGTGAGTCAACTTCACTGAGTGGTGCACCACACGGACCTACTAACTGCCCAGTTGGCAACTCGCTTGGGCGGCTGGCAACTTCCACACCCCTACTCAAGCGCGTCTCACAACACTCCCTGCTCTCTCCTATCCTCTTCCTTGTCCTGTGGGGATTGGTTTTTACACCATACCCGAAAGAGGATTTATGGAGCTCCGATCTTACTCTCAACCATCTGAACAATTTTACCAACACACCTAAACTTCGTTAAATGCGGAAATAGCCTCACGAAAATATCATGCCCTGGTGGGGGCACGAACTCTCGACCCTTGGGTGTGAGGCAGACACCTTACCAGTTAGACCAATAGAGATATCCCCCTTGGCCTGTTCGGCTCAGGGTATTTCCGCATCCGAGGTCTGTCTAGGCTAGCCTATTTTCACTGACTTCACAGTGATGTTGGTTGAGTGGGAGGCTTTTTTGTTGGGAGTTTGGGAGGGGCAGTTTTCCTGGTGGTAGTGGTCGCTAGGCGTCGGGCGTCATTGGTTCGGTTTCCATGAAGGAGAGCATTAATTAGGCTTATTAGGAATATGTGACTGTTTACCTTTGAGTGGGGCAGGTTTGATAGAGGGGTCAAGTCATGTTACTCCCGTGCCCATGGTGTTGTGGCATTAGAAGGATGATCTTCGTTAGTGGAATTTTGTACATCTCGGGAGTCTTCTGCTAGATCATCGGCGTATGATGCAGGTTCCGTTGTGTGGCCAGTCGAGGTAGAGGCTTCAGAGGGTTGGGTCGTTTGAGTACCGGTGGAGGTAGTGTTGGTAGTCTTTTGGTGGGCAGGTAGGGTCGATGTAGTGTAGGAATCGGGTTTTACACCATACCTGAAAGAGGATTTATGGAGCTCCGATCTTACTCTCAACCATCTGAACAATTTTACCAACACACCTAAACTTCGTTAAATGCGGAAATAGCCTCACAAAAATATCAAGCCCTGGTGGGGGCACGAACTCTCGACCCTTGGGTGTGAGGCAGACACCTTACCAGGTAGACCAATAGAGATATCCCACTTGGCCTGGTCGGCTCAGGGTATTTCCGCATCCGAGGTCTGTCTAGGCTAGCCTATTTTCACTGACTTTACACTACTTCACCTTCCGGGAAGCGAAATCTCCGAACAGAAAGGAACAAGCTTGAGCCGAATCGACCGAGAGTCCGTCAGAAAGATGAACGGGAATGGTGAGTCAACTTCACTGAGTGGTGCTCCACACGCATCTACTAACTGCCCAGTTGGCAACTCGCTTGGGCGGCTGGCAACTCCACAACCCAACCCAAGTGAGTCTCACAACACTCCCTGCTCTCTCCTATCCTCTTCCTTGTCCTGTAGGAATTGGATTTTACAACATACCCGAAAGAGATTTATGGAGCTCCGATCTTACTCTCAACCATCTGAACAATTTTACCAACACACCTAAACTTCGTTAAATGCGAAAATAGCCTCACAAAAATATCAAGCCCTGGTGGGGGCACAAACTCTCGACCCTTGGGTGTGAGGCAGACACCTTACCAGTTAGACCAATAGAGATATCCCACTTGGCCTGGTCGGCTCAGGGTATTTCTGAATCCGAGGTCTGTCTAGGCTAGCCTATTTTCACTGACTTTACACCCCCCTTCAATTATCACCTATTTTTCCTCTTATTCCCTTGTTTATCTGTTTATTTACCACGCCAATGTCTCCCAGCTGGTTTCAAGGTCATCTGGAACACATATAGAGATCGTGGCAAAAGAGAGACTTAATTCACTAGCGAGACATCAGTCTGGCTTCAGGCCTCGAAAGGGGAGGGCCGGTGTATGTCTCACGCGCCTCTCACCTCATGACGAGACGGTCGGCAATAATACGTCTTTTTCACCCTTCAAAGTCTATTCCCACTTGTTTTATTGCTGTTGCATGTTAATATCTTCATATTGAGATGCCGGAGAATAAAGAAATGCCAGACACAAACGCCAACCCGTTACCACCAATAACCAACTTGCAAGACCAACCAACCCGGATTGCAAGCATAAGAACGTGCAAGAACAACGTACAGAGGCCAATTCAAAGAGCACCAAGATGGAGAAGACACCAGAGAAAACGCGATCGACAGGGGAAACTATGACAGCCTTCCGGATCACCACATGGCCGCATTCTACGCACACGACTCCAGCAACACTATGCATGTTAACCATCAACCTCAACCATGTGCCTCAATAGACTATCAAATACATAGTGAAGTGTACACCGAGATGCAAAACAAATATCTAAAACGAGTGTTAACATACCATCACAGTGCATATAATCAAGAACTAAACAGGCCAGAAATAACAGAACAGCCTCACAGGCCCTATGTAAATATCCCTCAGATCCCGAACAAGCCAAATACCAAAGTGAGATCCTTGCATGCACCATCTTACCTTACGGAACCTTACGGTAATACTGGACGCAGGTCTTACTAGTCCTCTATGTCCAGATCTTCATCTTCCTCTAAACTTAAACTAACATGGTGGCCCCACCCCAACAGAAATCCCAAGTGAAAATAACCCCTAGTGCAATTAACTGGCTCCCTGAAAGAACACAAAGCCAGAGTTGCCCCGAAACCGGGCAACCAAAACGTTGACAAAAAAGAATCACTATATGCGCGTTGAACAGAGTAGAATCAAGCAATCATCCTGCTGGCTTAAAACCATATTTTGGTTCTGATCTCGAAACTCCTAGGTTAGAAGGGAGAAGGAATAGTATCGGTTCTTGTGAAGAAGCAAATTTTTTATTCTCTTGCTGCACCAACAAAAGTGGGACAGAGGATAGTTCAATCAGGGTCTGCACCAACAGAAGTGGGACCAAGATCGAGGCGTATAATCGAACACAAGGTAGGCCTTTTGAATTGACCTCTGACTGCACCAACAAAAGTGGGACAGAGATTGAGTCACTAGCCTCACTATCATTCCACGAAAGGTTCATAACAAAAGAACTCAGTACAAGCAGTGCAAGTCTGCCCAAGCCACCTAAGCTGTGCATCAAAGTATTCTATCAAGATTCAGGATAGTAACAAACTTAACTGTTCACCTACACCCGGAAAGACTTTATGTTTACCGAGTGTAGGGGATCCTTTAGTTCCATCCCCCAGGTTTAGCGTGGATAGTGGTATTGTGAGTCGCACTAAGACGAGGGCGCGAAAGAGCAGAGCAGAACGTATCCTGGAATTGTTTGGGCCTGAACCTAGCTGGGAAGTGTGATTATCCCAGGGCTCCTGTAGTCAAGAAACAAGACAACCCGTGCCTCAACCAGTGTGCTCCAAATTCGTTCTTCCAGTGCTCCCACTCTCTACGAATCCTTTAACCCGGGAACTGCGGGGAGACTCTTAAGAGTTCCCACGGCGGACTGCGGGGAGACTCTTATGAGTGAGTGAAAAAAAAAATCAACTTTTGACATCGAAAAAAAAAAAAAAAAAAATTTTTATTTTTTTATTTTTTTTTGGCCCCTGGGCCATGCAAAATCTCAGTCCTCTACCTCCCCTCCTTCCCCACTTTCCTCCTCTCCTTCAGTTATCACCTATTTTCCCTGTTATTCCCTTATTCTGAGGTATATTTTCGTGCTAACATTAGCGAGTTGCAAGCAGGGTGTTGTCATCACTGATGGCAAGCGAGTGCAAGAGAGAGAGAGAGAGTATCGATCGACTGTGTCTCAGTGGCCTTGGGGGAAATTGGCGGGAAAGCAGTTTGCCTCACCCATACATTATACAACTCGCGGGCTATATCTCCGATTTTGACCATCCAAACGCTGTTTTCACTCGTTTATTGTTGTTTCAGGTTAATACCTTTATAATCAACCCATAATAGGCGCATATGGATAAGTATTAATGCTATTAACCCGGCAAGCGCGATAGGCCTCACGGAAGGCTTCCTATAGGGAACGCGATAGGCCTCACGGAAGCAGGACCATAAAAAAAGCCTTCCATAAAAAAAAAGGGCCTATCAAAACAAAGGAATTGTCTCTAGGTGAGATAATTCCCCTCCAGTACTCATCCATGTAAATCTCACCCACCCCCCTCCCCTCCTTCCCCACCTTATTCGCCCCTCCTCCCCTCCTCTATTATCACCTATTTTTCCTTATTATCATCATTTATCGGTTATTTTTCTCTCCGCGATAATGTAGCACAAGTGGTTGCATAAAAGATCGTTATGCAACACCCAGACACCGGCACACACCGCCCCGCTCTTCTCAGTTGACTCCCAGACAGCGAGAGGGGAAGGCTGCCTGTCTCTCTCTCTCGCCTGAGATTATGACCGGGTGGCCAATATCTTCGTTTTCACCACCCAAATGCTTTTCCCACTTATTTTAGCACTCTTGAAGGTTCATATAACATCATATATGTAAATAAAAGCATACCGAAAACAAATAATGGTTTATATTGTAAATATAACGAATTCTGTCAGAATCCAGGGCTAGAAATGCACAAATAACTACCCTAGCACCTACGTCTATATCGCGCTTGTCAGGTTAACCCGGGAGCTGCGGGGAGACTCTTAAGAGTTCCCCCGGCGCACTGCGGGGAGACTCTTAAGAGTCAGAGAAAATAAAAATCAACTTTTGACATCGAAAAAAAAAAAAAAAATTATATTTTTTTTTTTTTTATTTTTTTTTATTTTTTTGGCCCCTGGGCCATGCAAAATCTCAGTCCTCTACCTCCCCTCCTTCCCCACTTTCCTCCTCTCCTTCAGTTATCACCTATTTTCCCTGTTATTCCCTTATTCTGAGGTATATTTTCGTGCTAACATTAGAAATCCGATTGGAGGGTGTGGTCATCACTGATAGCAAGCGAGTGCAAGAGAGAGAGAGAGAGTATCGATCGACTGTGTCTCAGTGGCCTTGGGGGAAATTGGCGGGAAAGCAGATTGCCTCACCCATACATTATACAACTCGCGGGCTATATCTCCGATTTTGACCATCCAAACGCTGTTTTCACTCGTTTTATTGTTGTTTCAGGTTAATACCTTTATAATCAACCCATAATAGGCGCATATGGATAAGTATTAATGCTATTAATGGCACAATGAATATTTTAGTGACGGAAACACCTCAAATACGTCAGCACAGGGGGACGTTTCCAATTACCCCCATGCGCACTTCAGAGGTTAATGGCACAATGAATATTTTAGTGACGGAAACACCTCAAATACGTCAGCACAGGGGGACGTTTCCAATTACCCCCATGCGCACTTCAGAGGTTAAGTGCTTTTCCTAGTTCGTAATGGTAACGATGATTACAGTGAGGGTTTAGACTTAGGTATGTCAAGGTTCATGTATTAACGTCAAATAAAATAGATTTTTCCCTTCTTCCCTTCTTTACTTGTTATCCGTTACTCTGTTTCGGGAGAACAGTAGGCCTACACACTATCGTGCGGAAAATATTACATACTTCCTCGAATTGAAGCTCCTGTATTCTTCGGCTTGGAAATATATATATATTTGTCTTGAACACTTCGTCAGACCTGAGTTTATGCGCTACATATCATCCGGATACAGATTCAATAGTGAAAGTTCAGTCGCAGAGTTAATTGATTCGTCAGTCATGTATAGTTGACTAATGTAATTATTATGCTTTTATGAAATTATCTTTCATACTTATTACTCATTGAGTTATTATAGTTTAAACACTTATTCAAGTTGCATTAACTTATTGTTCATTTTGAGATTAAATACTGTCCTATTTTCCATACTTATCAGTACTACGTTTCCAAGATCGCAGTAACTATTATTTACTTACATTCAAGCCATATTTAAGAGCTTTGCATATTTAATTCAGGACTTTATTTCCTGTGATTTGAAACTCATCCTCTCTGTGTGTTATTATTCATACGTTCATTTGTAACATTATTTTTATTTGTATATGAATTCTATATATATATATACTTTTCCAGATACATATTGAGATTGTACCCTAGCAGTTAAAGAATAAAACCTGTATATCCTTTACCTATGTGTTTTGTGTCCATTGCTTATTACTATTGTGTTGATTAAGAGAACTAAGGCCAGTCCTCACCCAGTGGAGAGGTACCTAAGTTGATTATAAATGCTGATTCCTAAGTTGGAAATCGCAATCAGATTGTCTCACGTTATTTGAAAACGTGGCATAACACATATTGAACATAAAATAGGTGCATATGAATAAGTATTAACAATATTAATTGGATACTGACGATTTTAAGCGGGAATGAACCAAAATATGCTTGCTTGGCGAGCACTTTCAAATATCAATGGCGCACGCTTGCCGGGTTAAACAGTAGGCTTCCTATGATTTGGATTTCATCTTCTAGGCTAATGGTGGCTCCTTCACACGCTCTTCCACATATAGGAAGGACACCACAATATAGAATGCTTAATATTCTCCACCGAAACCTTAATTACAAAGGTCACATTGCATATTCACTCCAATATTGGTTTTTATCTGTTGTGTAAAGTAGTCCCAGATTGAAGACTGTACCGCAGAAGGAGAATAAACAGTTCTTAGGTGTGTGGATCCGCTTTCGACTGCCGTACAGTGTGGACGTCCGTTCATCGTCGGTCGCCGTTTGGTGACTAGCGGAATTGGACTATGTTAATTGCCCTTTTGTGTGTGGTGTTGTGCTCAGTGCATGGTGGGCAGGAAGTGGTCTCGTCATCAAGTGCGTCCGCGGCATGCAGTCGACAAGGACTTTGTTTACCGCCATTTTGGTGGCGGTATTGGTGGAACCGGCGCTGTGATGTCGACTGGTGCCGAGGTGCAGTTGAAGGAGTCCTCTGCGCTTTCTACCAAGCGCGGTCGGTCATCAAGTGACACCTCTGATGACGCCGGGGGCCCTGATACCATCGGTACCAAATGCCTTCATGCAGGGTCGCTCACACGTGGTCCCAGCTATGCCGTGGATTCTGACTTGGCGGCTGAATGTGGCAGCGATGGGGTTCCTGCCGCCCATGTTCCTGGTGGTAGGGTGGTTCACTACTTATTTCAGGAGAAAGCTCACCATCCTGTGTTTCAGTGCCCGGCGGCTGTTTCGAAGGCCATCAATGGAGCACCATTTGGCAGAGGTGGGCGCGCTCCGGTGGGACCGGTAATGCGGCAGCGCTCCGCGCTCATCAGACATAAGGTAATGCGGCAGCGCTCATGCGCTCCTTTTGTCAGCAGACCCGATGCGCTTCCCGCTCCGCGCTCCCAAAAATAGGTATATAAAAAACAAAACAAAAAAAAACAGCTTCTAGAAGTTATTTAATTATTTACCTTTGTCCTTCACTTTGTCCTTTGTCTTTCACTTCACTAAATTCCAAGAATTCATAACATTAAAAAAAACTCAAGTCATGGTGTCTTTCTGAAGTTTAACTGTTTAAGTTTCTCACTTTCTCAGTTTGTTATTCTTTATGTCATATCAATGAATCAAATGTCAATGATATGATATGATTGATATAATTGCAAATGTCAATGATATGATATGATTGATATCATTGTGAGTTTGTGACATTGTGACTGTCCATTGATATCTATGATATGACATAAAGAATTACAGAAACTGTCCAAACTGAGAAACTAGGTCCGAAACTGCCAGGTCCGACGGTATATACTTTATAATAATTATATATATACGGCCGGGACTAGGGTCTTGTCAGATGTCAGTTGTCACGCCCAGTGCCAGGTCCGTATATAATTATATACAGACTCGCCGAAAAAAAATCGTAGCAGCGAAACGACTGCACCTATGGCTTTCATATTTTTAGTTTTTTACCACATGTACCTTACCCTTCTGCATACCCACCACGGCACCACCACTACCCCAAACCCCTCCTCCCACCTACTCGCTGACTATCGGTCGCCTCACAAGGAAAAAAAATGAAAATCTGTGGCGGCGAAACGATTGCACCAATCGGTTCCATATTTGTGTGACAAGCGCCTTACCCTTATGCCTTCCCTCCACCACACCCCCAACTGCCTCTCACAACCCACTTCCAGCGTATCCGTACGAAGAAAAGGAAAACAAATAAAATCTGTGGTGGCGAAACTACCTCACCAATCGGCTTCATATTTGTAACACGAGTCAATTACGCTTCTACCTTCCCCCCACCATCCCCCAAACCACCCTCCCACCCATACATTCAAGTAACATTCCGATAGTATCGATACCATAAAATGATAAAAGTCTCTGAAGTCTATAGTGTCTTTTGACTATCAGACAGTCAGACAGGCTCGGGCTATACCACTGCCAGACTTACCCTTAGGCCCCTTCGTAAGCCGTAACTTGCCCGTAAGGTTTACTTTGCGTTAGCAAAAGCCCCCCCCAAAAAATAACAAGTTAACAACTGTAACACTGTCAGTCTGTCACTATCATAGTATCACTGTATCACAGTTCACTAACACCGTAAGTAACACCGTACGAACGGTACGATGACTGTACACGATAATGACGTTCTTGTACCTGTTGTTGACAGGAAAAATCGCCTCCGGAGCGCCAGAAAGGAGCACGAATTTCTAGCTGCGCTCCCCGCCTGCACTCCGATTTCAGAATTTTGCCGCTCCTCGCTCCGCGCTCCTCTATATTGGTAATGCGCTCGGATCGCAGAGCGCAGAGCGACAAATCGGCGCGCCAATGCCCACCTCTGCCATTTGGGAAGTATGTGATTGAAGGAGATGTTCGGGTTCCTAGGACGGGCGTTTCAGTATGTTTGGGGCTACCATGGGGCTGCCTCGCCTCCCTTCCCACACACCCTGAGAAGATGGTAAAGTTGGGTGATTGGGATGTCACTCTGTAAAGTCTCGGCTTCTCCGGCTGGTGGCCTTTATGTCTACGGCAAGATAGATCCTGTGGCAACATCCATCCAGGAGGACCCATTGCAGTCCTTGAGGATTTTGGGGACTGCTCCGGCCGACATACGGGAAGTGCAACGAATGCGGACTCAGGCTGAAGGGGGGGGGGGGGGGAGGGCTTTGCTTCCATCGGCCTTTTGCCGCCTCTGCTTCTTGGGCTCTAATTAGTTGCCAGACAGAGTGGTAAATGGGCATGTCAGTTTTTTGGGTGGAGCAGTATACATTCCCTCTATTCCAGTGTTACAACTGTCATAATTTTTCCCATGGGGTGGTGTCCTGCCGGAACAAAGTCCGGTGTGCGACTTGTAGTGGATATCATCCGGAGAAGGTAGAAGGGAAGGCGTGCCCTAATGCAGAGAGCTGTTTCTTTTGTGGTGGTTCGCACTGGTTGACATCGGGGGACTGCAGTGTTCTACAGGCGGCCTGGGACCTGCATGCTGAGTATCGTGGTGGCCACCTTCGCTTGGAAGAGATGAATGGGAAGCTTCGAGACTTCAACCCTAGGCGTGGTGCTAGGAGGCCTGCCCCTCCGCCTGCCCCGTCTCTGCTGGTGGAGGACCGGCGGTTGCCGAAGAGGATGGTGCAAGCTGCTGATCCTAATCGTTATGAAATTTTGGGTGATGAATTGGACTCGGAGGAGGTCCTGCCGGCTGAGGGGGTACAAGATCTGGGGGTCACTGTTCGGCCTCTGTCCCCTGCTGCTGTGGTGATTCATCGGGCTCAGTCACCTAGTCCCCAGCTCCAACGCTCTCCCCGCGCCCGTGGTGGTGGTTGCCCTCTCCCCTGCCTGCCTCCCGTTCCGGAAGTTGACTCCGTTGATGCTGCCCTTCAGTCCATGCCACCCGACAGAGCTGACCCTGAGGATTGCCCCCCTGGGTCTGTCCATTTCTCAACGCCCTCCCGTCGACTGTCGTATGCTGCCTGTGCTGCCTCTCGCCCTTCTACGACTGGCAATTCCTTCCGTAGACTGTTACTGGACGCCTTGAAATGGCTTGATAAGGGCACCTCCCTTCGTGATATTGCTATGGCCCTTGTTTCTCGGCTGCTAGGACTTTGGTTAGCAGCCTGAGGTCCTCTTGCTCCTGGCCTAGTGTTTTTAATTCGTTTGTGATAACTGGTGCATCGCTTGTAATTAGCCCGCCGGGCAATTCCATTATAAACTTATTTGTTGTATGGCCAGTGGAAGCGAGGTAGGGCTGTTAGCAGGTGGTCATACCGCCCGAGGTGCCCTTAAAAATCACCAAGAACCAAGAACCAAGTTCTTAGGTGTCCTCCTGCCTGTCAATACTATTCTCGTGGGTAACAGTTCCTGGCAGCAGCTATAGACATTATAAACCCGAGATGAACACTTCAAGCATGGACAAAACCAGTTTAAACAGTGTGCAGGTGTTATGAGGCTGTTCTGAAGAGTTTGGAGATCAGTGGCGCCAGACACCCACAACAATGGCAGGCTCTCATTCACTCATTCCGCAACCTGGCAAGGTAGAACTGACAGGGGATGTTGCTCCTAATTGGATGGACTTTAAGGAGAGCTGGGGCTTTTATCAGCAAGTACACAGTACAAGTAGCCACTCTACTTAACATAATGGGTAAGGAATGCAGACAAGTATTCAAGAATTTGCCCATTTCTGTTGAAGAAAGAAGAGCTACAGCTACAAGCATTGAGAAACCAGATGCACATTTTCAGCCAAAGAAGAATGTTATATAATTATAAGAGGTACATTTTTACCTGTATAATACAAGGCACAGATGAAAAGTTTGACAGATTTCTGGATGATCTTAGAGAACTGAGCTCCACATGTGAATATGGACAACTGCAAGATCAATTAGTGCGAGATAGGATTGTGTATGGCATCAGAGATAGCAGTACGAGAGTGTGACTGCTAAGGGAACCTGATTTGACTTTAGATAAGGCCATGTCCATGTGCCAAAGTACGGAGGTTTCGGGCCGTTACATTAGTTTCAACTCGGGGGATGATGAAGATCTGGACTTAGAGGACTAAGAAGACCTGCGTCCAGTATCGCCGTAAGGTTTCGTAAGGTAAGGTAAGGAAAACCATGGATCATATTGATGTTGAAACAATACAGTTTACAAAGAATGCTAGAAAAGAGAGTGAAGCTGGAAACAAGGATATGGCTAGCTATAAAAGAAACTGTAATTATTGTGGAGGACAACACAGAAAAGGGAACTGCACTGTGCTAAAACAGCTTCCCAGTAGCTGGGTGTGCTCAACCGACAACTGCCTCCAGGGGTTCTTTAACCCTGCACAGCTTCTTGCTCTGTTCAGGGGCACAGTGCGTCCATGTATTGGGTATTGTTCACACGTGTGGGGAATATCCTCTCACACAGCATTTCTAGACAAATTAGAAAAGAAAGCCTTCCATCTCGATCTCACGTCCACTCACCAATTCTCTGTAGTCTCTCTTCGCCGCAATGTTGCATCTCTCTCACTATTTTACCACTATTACAATAATCACTGTTCCTCAGAGCTCTGTCTGTGTTTACCACCTCCTCTTCATAGAGCATGTAGCACCCGTCTTGCAACACAATCCCACCCCTACTCTGTGCAACTCTCCAATCCAAGAGTGAAACGTTATTCTTAGTCTTCTGTTCAACAGCTGAGCTCTGGAACTCTCTCCCAGAATCAGTCTTTCCCTCTTTCTATGACTTAAATTGCTTCAAACTCCGTGTGTCCAGGCATTTTGGCTCGAACGTCCCTTGATTTTGGCCCTGTCACTCTTTCAACTCTGAAGGAGGCACTCGCTACAGCTAGGCAGTTCTGCCTTTTGTCTCCCTTACTCACATAGAAAAAATACAAAACAAAAATCTAGCAACTACTATACTCAAGTTTCAGGCTACACACAGACCAGTGTACTGGTGACAGCCTTGACCTAAGCCTGGAGGGTTAGGGAACATATTAGGTAGCACATACCAGTGCACTGTCCATCTAGCAATCCCTCTCTAGAGCAAGGAAGAAGTCCTTATGGCCTGGACGACTTTTAGCAAGGCGGTATAATATATTCATCATGTGAATATATGACCTAGGCAAAATAGTATTTTATGGACATTAATGAACTTAATTAAACTTACGATGGAGGGTCATCGTAACAACGGGCATGTCACGTTTCACCTCGGAATCGGCAGCTACTCTGACTCCACCCTGTCTGCCCTCTGCTGGTTTTGCCTGGCACGTCATACATTTAGCAACGTAGTCCAAGGCGAGGTATCTGCGAGTAATAGGGGCATGGGTTTAAGGTGTCATTTTAACCCTCCCAGCTCCGGAAACTTAAATATGTAACTTATGGTAAGACCTTCTCTAAATTTGCCATGAAATACCAGGCTGGGCGAGTTTTCGAAGCCTTGTGTTTTTCTGTATTTTCATCCACCAGAATGCTGTTTATTGTGATGTATCATATGTCAATGGAAAGAAGAATATTTATAGTACATGATAAAACAAAACAAAAATTTAAATAAATCGAAATATAAAAGTGTAAATGAGTCCGGAATACAATTATTTCCCATGCAATTGTTTTCACACCGTCTTATCTCTAAATTGTGAGTACCGGTAATGACCATATATTTGTTTTTGCTCAAATAATAGTATTTTTTCTCCTCTTTCCAAATCTGAAAACAGATTTTTTTTATCTTCAATAGTTCTCAAGCAGTGACCGAAAAAACAAAATATATGATTTTGATTGATATGGTTTATAACATTTTCGATTTATTTCATTGTTACGAAGTGTATGGTCTTAAATTTAGGCTGTATGAATATGGCAAATAATGCTGATGAGTATAAAAAAAACTAGAAGTTCCTACGACAAATACTTTTTGCGCTATGAATATTTGAAATGAAGAGCCAAAATGCGAATATTTACGCTTCACCCGTCTCTGTTCCGCCGACGCTAGCCGGGTTCCGACCTGTTCCCCACCTCGTCGTTGCGTTATTTGCTTGGATACTAAAATGCCCCAGAACGAGAAGCCCACCACGGAAGCCACGAGCGAGAAAAAAAAAAAAACGGGAACAGAAACACCCGAAGGAAAGGCCCACAGAACGAAAGGACCAGGTGAGAGCAGACGCCCCATAGATAAGCGTGAGAGAAGAAAGAAGGAGAGAAGGCACCAAGCCAACCAGTTCAGACAGGCCGAAGCCCGCAGGGCTAAGCAGCTCCAAACCACACCTGCCTATTGCTTCTAACCACTGACCCTTCCCCCACCTCACGTATCCACTACCCCTCGTGTCCTACACCTCTTACCCGCCAGACTCTACCTACATGATGATGAACATGAATACACCTTAATTTAATACACCCATGCCCTGTCCCTAAGTTAAGATATCAATATCAACATACCCTAAAATACCTTGTCTTGCCAGACTAAGTTTCTGAAGACAAACCGCCCCCATAAATCTATGTATGTTCTTCCATCCGAGAAGTAATATGTTAACCCCCATGTCATAATTGATAAGAAACTATGATACCCACGGGTACACCATTGTATATATAACCATTATTCCTGTAAGACCTAAACAGAGATAATGACTGAAGATGTTAGCAACCATGCAGTAACTCTAATTCTTACCCCAACCAGAGATTGTATAGATAACCCTCTTTTACCATTGTCTCGACGCATATCTACCACGAAACAATAACGAAGCTACCCCTACGAACTGCCGCTTTCTTTGGTATATATTTCATAGAAAACGCAGTTCCCAGGGACAACTAGATCAGCAAGAAATCGTGTCAACTAATATTGTCCATAACCCATCGTATTGACGAGTAATAATACACTATGTTTTTCTCTACTTTTATCCACAGTCAAGCACACACCTACAGCTAACCTCATCTTCCCCACAGTCCACATGATTCTATAATTTCCAGACTCATATACCACCACCTATTGCTCATCCCCCGGTAGCGTTTGATTAACTCCCCCAGACATATATGACGCGATCGCGTCATATGGACTTATCTCCATACCTCTATAAAAAGTTATATGACGCACTAGCGTCATATGGAGCTCAGTAAGTCCGATAAGTTACCTTACGATAAAACCGTTAGTGGCAACCTCATCCACCTCCGATAATTCTAACGGCCGCAGTGTTGTTGTGAGTGTAGTGCGGGGCAGTGGCAATGATCCCGGGGCTCCCGCCTCCTCGGATTTATTGGAACATAATATGTCTGAAGGAGTTAACCTACCTTCCCTGTCGTTAACCCCCAGTCTAAGATACCAACTGTAGCCTAATGCTACCCCTACGCCCAGAGACCTTAGGGTCAAACTTCAACGTAGCCCCCCTTAACCCTCTCCCTCTCGTTAACCCCCCACGCTCCTCGACTCCCTCCGGACCTAGCCTCTCCACCATACCCCCTGAATATCCTTAACTTTTCCGTTACTAACATTCTCAAACCTTTTGTATATATACTCCTATCCAGCCTACATTCCCCCAGTAGGAAGGAACACCATTAGAACTTTACTAACCCTTTGCATGCCATCTATTCCCTCACAACCCATTCACAACCCTGTACCAAATGATCGTCAGTGCGAGGCTAGCCGCCTCGCCAGTGACTAACCTCTATTGCCATACTTTCAGATAAATGTGGCAGAGTTAGCAACCCAGTCTCCACCACATCCAACAAACCATGCAATTAACCACCCAACCAATTAAACCAGCTGATCAAGGCACCTTCGGTTTTGGTATTACGAACAGCCACATCTGTCTCATAAACAGAGGGTTATTACAAACACTTGTAATATGGCAAGCCCCCAGCCACAGCCGCCCAGACGACCATCACAGAGAGAGGACGCGCGCCTACCCCTTTCACCCACCCGAGGAGGGAGACCCCTACCCCTGCGGAGGTACACCTGACCCCTGTTTTGACTTCCGGGTCATTGCCAGGTAGCACAGGAATTCTTCCTATCAATGAACTAACCATGTATGAATAACACCCTTACTAACCTCTATTAACCCACAATAACCCATTAACCTTTCTTGCATACTCCGATAACCAAATTAGCACCTCAGCTATACCATAGAATGAAGACTGAGCAATCTAAGAGAGACGCTCCTATCAAAGATGTCCCAAACCGCCTCGCAAAGTAGATCCAGTCTCTCTCCCCTAAATACTTCCAGTATAGCCAAAATAGTACCTCTTACTAAGGCTCAGTTATATCACATTATGAAGGCTCCATACAGCCATGTGCCACAACAGTAATCACCACCTTACCTAGTTCCCGTATCAATTGAGAGCTCAAATAAATCCATCAAAACTCGAGATCCCTATTGCCTACAGGGTCCAAAACCGAACCTATAAACCGAGCTCCAGCCCCAGTAAAATCAGTTGAAAGATAGACACCAAACAGTGGCTGGTCCCTTGTGTTGACCTCTAGCTCTATCATTGTTTGTTCCTGAGAATTGAGTTCCAGAGCCTGCAGACTCTGTGGCAGATTTAGATAGAAGGATCCGTCCACATAAAAGAAATCTACGTACACCTTATAACCTTCATACAGACCGGGAAGCTGAGCGATCGACGTGAGATGCGCTTGGCGTTAATTCCGATCCAGATTGACAAGAAGATCTTAATATCTGTGATTCAAGTCTAGAAACCAGAGGGTATATAAGAGTGTAACCAGCAACGATCGCTAAGAGATCCGTCTTGAGAACTTTCTACATATGGACAATCTGGACGGCCGCGGAACCAGTCGTTAGCCCCCAACATCACGGACGCAAGATAACCAGGACCAGACCAATCAAATACTACCCAAGATTCACTCGATCAGTGCTACAGTGTTACAGTGCTATTTAGAGACTCACTTATTAATATTTCTATGAAGTGGCTATATCTTTGCCCCAGTATAATTCATATATAACCATTCAATTAGGAAGTGCTAAGCCTATCAGTATTTATTAATTAACAGGCGATATTAACTCTCGTAATTACCCATATATCCAGATATTATTACATAGAAGTGAAACCCTAGTGATATCTGATGTTCGCCCACTGATTTGCGTTCTATGTGTTTCTGATACAAGAATATAAAACTTAGATCAGTACCCCCCTGAGGTGACTAGAATTCCCGTGCTCTAAAATACACGTGTCTAATCTAGTCTGTGAACTACTACTTGTGCACCAGAGCTACCAGTGATAAATCTAATAGTGAATATGAATCTATAAGTAACATTCATGGTCTCCAGTATATAAACTTGTGAATAAAGCCAGTGATCAGAAGATTAATACCTGAACGTTGGAAGTGGGAGACTAGGCTCCATCCAGATCCACTTAATGCTAGTGTTGTTCAATTCTATCATTTGTCTTGTACGAGTATTCATATCTTCTTATGCTTCATACTAATAATCATCAAGAAAACTATAGAAGTGTGTACATCAATAAAAGTGATCGTGTGTCTTGTTACCGTGTGCTTATTTTGTGTTCTCTATTCCTCATACCTTGTTTTGTGCATGCAGCCTTCTATACCCAGTCAGTTAGAACTCACATTACCCAAGTTAATCCTGTAGAAAAACAGGGCATAACATTGGTGGCAGCGGTGGTTCTTGATTCGGATAAAAGGTTGCATTACATTGCAAGTTTGGAATAGCCAGAACACGATAACATCATGGCGCACCGTTCTCACATCCCCATCCCACATTATGATGGGGAGACTTACGAGATCGAAACGTTCATGGACATAGTGAAACCCGTACTTGACCTAGTTTATACCACGGACGCAGAAAAGATAGCCGTGACATTAACGCACCTGGGAAAAGCCGTTTCCCTGGTTGCCTACCAAGTGCACCCTGCTCTCACATGGGACGAATTTCGCCCAATAGTGATAGAGGCCATTAACCTAACAAGTGCGCATGGGGGTAATTAGACACCTCTCCCTGTGCGCATGTATTTGAGGTGTTTCCGTCACTAAAATATTCATTGTACCATTAATACCATTAATACTTATCCATATGCGCCTATTATGGGTTGATTATAAAGGTATTAACCTGAAACAACAATAAAACGAGTGAAAACAGAGTTTGGATGGTCAAAATCGGAGATATAGCCCGCGAGTTGTATAATGTATGGGTGAGGCAAGCTGCTTTCCCGCCAATTTCCCCCAAGGCCACTGAGACACAGTCGATCGATACTCTCTCTGTCTCTCTTGCATTCGCTTGCTATCAGTGATGACCACACCCTGCAACCGGCTTTCTAATCTTAGCACGAAAATATACCTCAGAATAAGGGAATAACAGGGAAAATAGGTGATAACTGAAGGAGGGGAGGTAGAGGACTGAGATTTTGCATGGCCCAGGGGCCAAAAAAAAATAAAAAAATAAAAAAATAAAAATAGCAAAATTTTTTTTTTTTTCGATGTCAAAAGTTGATTTTGTTTTTTTCTGACTCTTAAGAGTCTTCCCGCAGTCCGCCGGGGGAACTCTTAAGAGTCTCCCCGCAGTTCCCGGGTTAAGCCTTCGTTGGGCGTTTTCGTGGCCCACACCCGTCTCCAAGACACTAAATTTGAAGGCGATCTAGATGCCACAGTGAATAAGATCGCCCAACATATCAAAGTGTCTTTCCCCACATTGACCAGAATCCAGCAAGAACAGCAGATTCTGGTCAACCTTGTATCAATATTGCCCTCAGCAGTAAAGGATCATTTCCGTGTGCACGATTTCGTCGGATATCAAAAAGATCCCATCACGATCCGACGTATTTTGGCCGTGCGCACAGAAACACCCACCCAAATCGCTGTAATCAAGAGGTTCCCCACACACCCGCAGCACCTCGACAACCAAAACCCCAAGGCTCAAACCTTCAACTCCAAGAATGCCTACCCATCCTCATCCTTCCACAACAAACCTACCTACCCTTCCGGCAAGCCCCAACCCAGTAGGCCCCGGTTCCAACCTACCCAGCCACGCAGAATCTTCAACCGGAACAAAACCTACAACACCTACCAAAGTAAGAACCCTACATTAGTGATTATCAACCCCTATGATTTCCCTGCTTGTAGTGCTAAGTGTGCCCTCCATCAAATTCGTGACTCTGCCAAACCTCGCCCCTGTACTCCTCGCATTTCTGTAAATGAAGAGGAGTTGGGACAAGAGGAAGAAATGGAGGAAATGCACACCGAAGACATAGCCCATATCATGACCTCAGACGATACCGAGGAAACCCTGGAGGAGGTAGATACCGACTCCCAGGATTTTTAAAGTATCCCCCGCCCACGATGGCCTCGGCGGGGGACGCCATAACGATCGCACTGCCCCCATTTACTACATGGCCAAAATCAAGGACATTCCTGTCCGCTTGTTAATCGACACGGGAGCTGCTAAGTCATGTTTGTTCAAGTCTTATTATGATCAACACCACCGACTATTTGGCCCCTTGTTACCTACCAAATCAGAACTAATCTCAGCTGCTGATACCTACTTAAATCTCCTAGGAGACACTTTGCCCCTGTCAGTAACTACTCCTGCCCCCCATGCTCGTTGTTATCACACGTTCACAGTATTTTCCTCCCACTGTAAACATTATGATGGTTTCCTTGGACTTGACCTCCTTCAAAAACTCCAGGCCCAGGTTGACTGCGGCCAGAGGCTGATCTCATTAAAAAAAAAAATCCAACCCAAAGCCTCTGACAAACCAATCACGCAGAAACCAGTTCACAAAAAGAAAAAAACACCTCCACCCTCAACAAACTCTGAGTCAAGATTACCAAGTTGCAGCTAGCACTAAGGTAAATCCTACCCCTCCCCCCCCCACCCCCCCCTTGTCCCGAGTTCTCTCAAAATATCACTCATTCCGTTGAAAAAATGCCTCAACAAACGAAAGAAGACAAGTCCAAGCAACTCAATGATGTAAACCCCCCCATTTCTCCTAACTCTGTCCAGGATCAATACTCCCATGTTTCCAGGACAGACTCTTATGTATGTAAAAATCATTCTACCAAATATTTATGTACACATGTTTCCAGGGAAAATGCCGACCTATGTACCCAACAATGTTTTCCCCATGCCCCCGGAAATGCTCAGCTATTCCACAACCAAAAACATTTCCCTTGTGACAGCTTTCAGTCAGTAGCTCCCTTCCACCCCCACACAATTCACACCCCTAAAAAACTTCAAAACCCCACACTTGACTCACCCCCTCATGACAGACAAACCCACCAATCCCATATAACCTCTAAACAAACCGTCACTGCCACCGACAAAACTCCCCAAATTCGTCCTTTTAACAACCACAAATCAGTACATCAGTCCTCCACCAATAACCCATGTTCTATACCTAACTCTTCCCCCACCAACCCTCCGCAGTCCCACCAACAAATTCCGTTTTCTAAATCACTCACACCTCACCACTCTGATCCTCCCACACGCGCCATTAATCCCCCCCTCACGCGTGACCCCCACCAAAGTGATTCCCCCCCCCCACCCCCCCCTCATGCGTACCGAGCACCTGCTAACCAGTCGGTCCCCCACCATCATTAGCCCAGCTGTAGTTCAAGATAAATGTCAAATTCCCCCCCGCCATTAAAAATGGGTTAACCTTCGACCCATACCCCAAACTCACATGATATTTTCCCCCACTACCACGTCCACCAACCCCAATCGTTGCCTCCTACATCCCGCCATCATTTCCGCTCGCATAAACCACATTCTAGTGGCCAATATCTCTGAAGAATCCCTGACATTACCAAAAGGCCTCATCATAGGAGACCTCGAAACATTTGATGACCTCCCCATAGATTCCAATGAAACCCCTACCAGTCTCAAATTACCCCCTATCCCTGACACATCATCCGACCACCAAAAACACAGCATGTACGAACTATTGCTAGAGTTCAGTGACGTATTTGCCCAACAACCCACTGAAATAGGACAGACCGATGTTGAACAACACATCATTAACACCACAGGCCCCCCCATAAGACAACCATCCCGTAGAAAAAATCCCATACAACGCCAGGAACAGGAACGCCAAGTCCAAGAGATGTTAGAGGCCGGAATTGCTACCCCGTCCATCAGCCCCTGGTCTTCCCCTGTTGTCCTAGTAAAAAAAAAGATGGGTCAACCCGTTTTTGCGTAGATTACAGGAGATTGAATGACGTAACCATTAAGGACGCTACGCCGTTACCCAGGATAGACGATTCCCTTGACTCCCTATACAGATCCAGATGGTTCACTATCCTCGACTTGCAAGCAGGGTATTGGCAAGTGCCCATCAAGCCAGAGGACCAAGAAAAAACAGCATTCTCCACTAATGGTGGCCACCACTACGAATTTAACGTCCTATCTTTTGGCCTCTGCAATGGACCCGCCACTTTCTCCCGTTTGATGGAAGCGGTATTACATGGCCTTACCTGGGAAATCTGCCTAGCGTATCTAGACGATATTATTGTATCCTCACAAACCTGGGAAGAAAACCTCCTCAGGTTGAAACAAGTTCTTCAAAGAATCCGAGCCGCCGGGCTGAAATTGAAACCCTCAAAATGCGAGATTGCACGAAATAAGGTAGATTTCCTCGGCCACGTAATATCTGAACATGGCATTGCACCAGACCCCAAGAAACTTCAAGCCATACAAAACCAACCCCCACCCACCACCGTTAAAGGAGTACGTTCTTTTCTAGGTATAGCCACATACTACAGACGTTTCGTCCCACACTTTGCCGCAATAGCCAGACCCCTCCACCAACTCACCCACAAGGACACCACATTCACCTGGACACCTGAAAGAGACCTCGCTTTTAACACTTTGAAACAAAAGCTGATCCAAGCCCCTATTGTCGCTTTCCCTGATTACCATAAACCTTTCCGTCTTTATACCGACGTATCTCTGTACGCCATTGGTGCAGTTTTAGCTCAAGTAAGAGACGGAGAGGAACATGTGATAGCGTATGCCAGCTCCACACTCAACCAAGCCCAACAGAATATGCAGCCACCAAGAGAGAGTGCCTAGGGATCATTTGGGCACTCAACCACTTCAGGTCATTTGTGTTGGGCGCGAAACTAGATATAATAACCGACCATCAATCTTTGCAATGGTTGCGTAGGTGCGAAACCAACTCAGCCATCTTGGTACGCTGGAGAGAGACACTAGAGGACTACGATTTTACAATACAGTATCGCCCAGGTAAACTTCACACCAATGCAGACGCCCTGTCACGTTTGCCAGTACCGAAAGACCCCCCCCACCAACCTAGCCGCCTTACAAAACACTGAGCTCTTACATACCCCCATCAACCAACATAATTTCCTCCCAGCCACCTCACTAATTCAATCTTGGGAAACAAGGATCAGACCACCCTGGATACCGTTAAATATCTTCAAGAAACTGACTCGCTGGGGAGATCAACTTGCCACAGACTCCGGTCACATAGTCCTAGACCCCACCATTGCCCACGACTACATGATTGCCATCCACGAGGGAAACGGCATACACCCTGGACAAAAGAAAATTTTAAAAATCTTCGTGGATCAGTACTGGACCCCCAACCCCTCCAAGATTGCACAACGCGTGACAGAATCCTGCAAACCTTGTTTATTGGGGAAGGATAGATCACGCACCCCAGGCCCAGCTGGTACCATTTCTGCCAACAAACCGTTCCAAGTCCTATCCCTCGACATCATGGGCCCGTTTCCTCCTTACGCTGGCAACCGCTATATCGTCACATTTGTTGACGTATATTCAACATTTTTAATAGCCTGCCCAGTTAAAGACCACACAGCCACCACCGTCGCCGCACTGCTTGCCACAGAAGTGTTCCCTATATTCGGCCTTCCCCTTGCTCTTCTATCTGACAATGCCCCCGAATTTAGTGGACACGTTTGGCACCAGTTCACCCAACAATGCGGTATTAAGATCAAACACTCATCCCCGTACTGGCCTCAAGGAAATGCTATATGCGAACGCAGCCATCGCATCATTAACAACCAGTTACGTACCAAAATGATTGCTCTTAACACCTCAGACTGGCCATCACAGATAAAAATGATACAATGGGGCATGAACACCTGTCCCCGAGAAGACGGTATTTCACCTCATGAACGTGTTTACGGCGTATCCCCCCTGTTACTGCCGTTCCACCATCACGCTCACCTCCCCTCCAACACTTCCACAATTGACCCATTGCAACATCTGCAAAACACCCTCCATACCGCCCAAACCTGTCAAAACACCCAAAATGATAACCCCGATGATAAAAACCCTTTCGCCATCCATGACACCGTAATGGTAGCCAACCTCCCTGTCACCAACAAATTAGGCCCTCGCTATGTCGGACCCTACACCATCATCAAAGTCCCAAATGCCTATCAAGTCATCATTGATTATCACGGCGTGACTCGCACGTTCAGAAATAGATTTGTCCGAGCATTTAAACCTCTAAAACCACAAGACATTACCCCACCCCACACGTCCGACCCTGAATTGAACACCCCTACTACCCCTCCCACTCAGGCTATAAATGTTCCCCTACAAACCCCTAAAGGCCTAAACCCTCAAGCACAGAACCTGCCGATCATTCCTCAACATACCCCACAAAATAACCTCCACAAACCCCAAGCCCCCACTATCACACCTTCCTCCACCATAACCAATTCCTTCACTTCTGATAGCCAAGTACCTCCCCAAAATATCAAAGTACGAAAACCTCCACCCACAACCCCGACCACAACAGAAACCCTCCCGTCTAGCCCTGAAGTACCTCCACCAGGCACCACAGTAAGAAAACCACCAACCCCACCTAAAACCAAGTACACACTCAACCGCACCACACAATCTACCCCAGTCACCTCACGCTACAACTTACGCCCACGACTGAAATCCTTTAAACCCTCCAGAAAACACACCCTGTTAACAAAGTTCCGTAGAGCTGCCAGACCACTATCCTCCTCCTCTTCTTCTTCGTCGAATTCTCCTCCACAAAGGGAAAGAAGACGAATAATCACAAGCAAACACCATCACCCCTCTAACTATATTCCAAAAATAACCACCCCCACCCTCCCACGAAAGCAAATACCTTCCCATTCAACCTCATCCCCTCTCAACCCCCACCTCATCACCCCGAATGACCTTCTAGATCTGCCCCCCCACCAAACCACCTATTTCCACCACCATGAAATCACCAACCCCACCAAAGAACGCACCCAACCCACTTTCCCACCCCCAACCCTCCCAATTAAACCTCCACTCACTACCCACTCGTCTAGCCCCCCCCCCCCCCGCATCCACCCCTTTCCCCTCCACTATCCCTGCGACCCCACCCACGCATCAACCAACCTCATCATCTCATAAAACCCCCAACCAACCTCCCCCTAAAGACTGCCGTATGCCAACGACCAACCCCTCCTCACCCACCACGTCTACCACACAAGTAACTCCCAACCAAAGCCCCTCCAAAATGACGTACCCGACCTCCACACCCACACTTAAATCCCACCACAAAGTCGCCCCTCCGAGAACCCCCATCAATACCCCCACCCATTCCTCCTACCACCCTCACTCGAAAAAAAACTCCACACGCATCTACCTCTCAAATAACCCCCTACATCACCCCCACTAAATGTCTTCCACCTGTAAAGCGTTCTTCCCCTCAATATAAAACATCGTCGAGCGACTCAAGTCCCACTACAAAAATCTACCTTCCCACCAGAACCTCCAAAGGTAGAATCATCAACAGACCCATCAGATTTGAAGACAGTTATGTAAAAACAAAACCCCTTTCTTCCACTAAAAGCCCAAGTCACACAACACACACACCCCCTCTTTCTCACACACCTCCATCGCGCACCTTACCTAAACCAATATTGCACATTGACTCCATATATTTTCACAGCCTGCAACACCACCCAAGACAACCCCAAAAATCCCAGACTCATATCCCCCCTTCACCCCCAGCTCCGCCTTCACGCGTTAGTCCCTCCCCTTCAGTTGTTAATCCCTTCACCACACTGAAGAGGCCTCCTGTCAGTCCCACACACCTCACTCAATACCTGACCTCCACCATGAACACATCCACACCATTCGTCGCTCCCGTCCCTACCCCCACTGAGGACGAATGCACACCGTTCATAAGACGTATTAAATTAAAAACGTCCACAGGACGCTTAGCCCGTCTACAACGGCCACATCAAGCCCGGGCAGCCGCCCTCCACAACACCGAAGACACATTCCTACAGGTCTACATAGACCTGCACAAGAAACCTGACCCTCGCTCTCTTGCCTGGTGGGACCTTCTACACACCCTCCAAATGACCCACCATGACTATACTTCTCTTTACTTCGAGGCTCGAGGACGAGCCTACAACGAAGGAGAGGGAAGTAAAATGCCCCAGAACGAGAAGCCCACCACGGAAGCCACGAGCGAGAACAACAAAGAAACGGGAACAGAAACACCCGAAGGAAAGGCCCAGGTGAGAGCAGACGCCCCATAGATCAGCGTGAGAGAAGAAAGAAGGAGAGAAGGCACCAAGCCAACCAGTTCAGACAGGCCGAAGCCCGCAGGGCTAAGCAGCTCCAAACCACACCTGCCTATCGCTTCTAACCACTGACCCTTCCCCCACCTCGCGTATCCACTACCCCTCATGTCCTACACCTCTTACCCGCCAGACTCTACCTACATGATGATGAACATGAATACACCTTAATTTAATACACCCATGCCCTGTCCCTAAGTTAAGATATCAATATCAACATACCCTAAAATACCTTGTCTTGCCAGACTAAGTTTCTGAAGACAAACCGCCCCCATAAATCTATGTATGTTCTTCCATCCGAGAAGTAATATGTTAACCCCCATGTCATAATTGATAAGAAACTATAATACCCACGGGTATACCATCGTGCAACCATTACGCCTGCCCTATCTTGCCAAATCTCACGACTGAAGATGCCGCGAGCAATCCAGTAACTATATTCCTGCACAGACGAGATGGTATAGGAAATTCCATTGTTCCTGTATTGCCCAATTCTACTCCATGTTCATCAAACCAGGGAATCTTATGTAAGAACCCCTGCCCCCCCCCCACCCCCCCTAGCTTAAGTACACGATGATACCCACGGGTACACCATTGTATATATAACCATTATTCCTGTAAGACCTAGACAGAGATAATGACTGAAGATGTTAGCAACCATGCAGTAACTCTAATTCTTACCCCAACCAGAGATTGTATAGATAACCCTCTTTTACCATTGTCTCGACGCATATCTACCATGAAACTATAACGAAGCTACCCCTACGAACTGCCGCTTTCTTTGGTATATATTTCATAGAAAACGCAGTTCCCAGGGACAACTAGATCAGCAAGAAATCGTGTCAACTAATATTGTCCATAACCCATCGTATTGACGAGTAATAATACACTATGTTTTTCTCTACTTTTATCCACAGTCAAGCACACACCTACAGCTAACCTCATCTTCCCCACAGTCCACATGATTCTATAATTTCCAGACTCATATGCCATCACCTATTGCTCATCCCCCGGTAGCGTTTGATTAACCTACCTTCCCTGTCGTTAACCCCCAGTCTAAGATACCAACTGTAGCCTAATGCCACCCCTACGCCCAGAGACCTTAGGGTCAAACTTCCACGTAGCCCCCCTTAACCCTCTCCCTCTCGTTAACCCCCCACGCTCCTCGACTCCCTCCGGACCTAGCCTCTCCACCATACCCCCTGAATATCCTTAACTTTTCCGTTACTAACATTCTCAAACCTTTTGTACATATACTCCTATCCAACCTACCTTCCCCCAGTAGGAAGGAACACCATTAGAACTTTACTAACCCTTTGCATGCCATCTATTCCCTCACAACCCAATCACAGCCCTGTACCAAATGATCGTCAGTGCGAGGCTAGCCGCCTCGCCAGTGACTAACCTCTATTGCCATATTTCCAGATAAATGTGGCAGAGTTAGCAACCCAGTCTCCACCACATCCAACAAACCATGCAATTAACCACCCAACCAATTAAACCAGCTGATGAAGGCACCTTCGGTTTTGGTATTACGAACAGCCACATCTGTCTCATAAACAGAGGGTTATTACAAACACTTGTAATATGGCAAGCCCCCAGCCACAGCCGCCCAGACGACCATCACAGAGAGAGGACGCGCACCTACCCCTTTCACCCACCCGAGGAGGGAGACCCCTACCCCTGCGGAGGTACACCTGACCCCTGTTTTGACTTCCGGGTCATTGCCAGGTAGCACAGGAATTCTTCCTATCAATGAACTAACCATGTATGACTAACACCCTTACAACCTCTATTAACCCACAATAACCCATTAACCTTTCTTGCATACTCCGATAACCAAATTAGCACCTCAGCTATACCATAGAATGAAGACTGAGCAATCTAAGAGAGACGCTCCTATCAAAGATGTCCCAAACCGCCTCGCAAAGTAGATTCAGTCTCTCTCCCATAAATACTTCCAGTATAGCCAAAATAGTACATCTTACTAAGGCTCAGTTATATCACATTATGAAGGCTCCATACAGCCATGTGCCACAACAGTAATCACCACCTTACCTAGTTCCCGTATCAATTGAGAGCTCAAATAAATCCATCAAAACTCGAGATCCCTATTGCCTACAGGGTCCAAAACCGAACCTATAAACCGAGCTCCAGCCCCCAGTAAAATCAGTTGAAAGATAGACACCAAACAGTGGCTGGTCCCTTGTGTTGACCTCTAGCTCTATCATTGTTTGTTCCTGAGAATTGAGTTCCAGAGCCTGCAGACTCTGTGGCAGATTTAGATAGAAGGATCCGTCCACGTAAAAGAAATCTACGTACACCTTATAACCTTCATACAGACCGGGAAGCTGAGCAATCGACGTGAGATGTGCTTGGCGTTAATTCCGATCCAGATTGACAGGAAGATCCTAATATCTGTGATTCAAGTCTAGAAACCAGAGGGTATATAAGAGTGTAACCAGCAACGATCGCTAAGAGATCCGTCTTGAGAACTTTCTACATATGGACCATCTGGACGGCCGCGGAACCAGTCGTTAGCCCCCAACATCACGGACGCAAGATAACCAGGACCAGACCAATCAAATACTACCCAAGATTCACTCGATCAGTGCTACAGTGTTACAGTGCTATTTAGAGACTCACTTATTAATATTTCTATAAAGTGGCTATATCTTTGCCCCAGTATAATTCATATATAACCATTCAATTAGGAAGTGCTAAGCGTATCAGTGTTTATTAATTAATAGGCGATATTAACTCTCGTAATTACCCATATATCCAGATATTATTACATAGAAGTGAAACCCTAGTGATATCTGATGTTCGCCCACTGATTTGCGTTCTATGTGTTTCTGATACAAGAATATAAAACTTAGATCAGTACCCCCCTGAGGTGACTAGAATTCCCGTGCTCTAAAATACACGTGTCTAATCTAGTCTGTGAACTACTACTTTTGCACCAGAGCTACCAGTGATAAATCTAATAGTGAATATGAATCTATAAGTAACATTTATGGTCTCCAGTATATAAACTTGTGAATAAAGCCAGTGATCAGAAGATTAATACCTGAACGTTGGAAGTGGGAGACTAGGCTCCATCCAGATCCACTTAATGCTAGTGTTGTTCAATTCTATCATTTGTCTTGTACGAGTATTCATATCTTCTTATGCTTCATAGTAATCATCATCAAGAAAACTATAGAAGTGTGTACATCAATAAAAGTGATCGTGTGTCTTGTTACCGTGTGCTTATTTTGTGTTCTCTATTCCTCATACCTTGTTTTGTGCATGCAGTCTTCTATACCCAGTCAGTTAGAACTCAGATTACCCAAGTTAATCCTGTAGAAAAACAGGGCATAACAGATATGTATATAACTGTATATATCACCGGAATCGGAAAATTGTGCTCTTTCTAATGGTGAAAACCAAAATAATATAGCGTAATTGGTTCGCGAGCTATGCGCAATTGTTTCCATGCATTGTTATTGTTATGTAAATATATGAGAATGTTTATACAGTTGTATATCTTTGCCACAATGTAAAACACTTTTATATAAATATATAAATATATATATATATATATACAAGGTGTCAAACAAAATATAATGAATGGTAACAAAAATATGTGTATGTGTGTGTGGGTATCTATATATACTGTATATATATATATATATATATATATATATTTATGTGGTATAATTATACTGTATATATAAAATAAATAAAATAAAAATATGAATAATATGAAATAAATAAAATAAAATAAATAACGACAGTAATAAATCAAATAAATAAATATATAAATAAAATAAAAATATAATAATAATATAAACAGTGGTGGGCGCGCTCCGGTGGGACCGGTAATGCGGCAGCGCTCCGCGCTCCTCAGACATAAGGTAATGCGGCAGCGCTCACGCGCTCCTTTGGTCAGCCGACCCGATGCGCTTCTCGCTCTGCACTCCTGCGCTCCGCGCTCCCAAAAATAGGTATATAATAAAAAAAGTAAAAACAGCTTCTAGAAGTTATTTAATTATTTACATAAATTAATACAATGCTTTGTCTTTCACTTAATTAAATAAAAAAAAATAAAAAATTAAAATAAACTCAAGTCATGGTGTCTTTCTGAAGTTTAAGTTTCTCACTTTCTCAGTTTCTGTAATTCTTTATGTCATATCAATGATATGATTGATATCATTGTGACATTGTGACTGTCCATTGATATCTATGATATGACATAAAGAATTACAGAAACTGTCCAAACTGAGAAAGTTAAACAGTTAAACTTATCAAGCTAACAAGCCTAACAATAGAATAACAACATGATTAGTTGATTACATGATTAAATGATTAATAATTTAATATCATAATATGATATGATTGATATGATATCATAATAATTTATTAAAATAGGCCCCTTCGTAAGCCGTAACCTGCCCGTAAGGTTTACTTAGCGTTAGCAAAAGCCAAAAAAAAGTCAGTAACAAGTTAACAACTATAACACTGTCAGTCTGTCACTATCATAGTATCACTGTATCACAGTTCACTAACACCGTGAGTAACACCGTACGATGACTGTACACGATAATGACAGTTAACAACTGTAACACTGTCAGTCTGTCACTATCATAGTATCACTGTATCACAGTTCACTAACACCGTGAGTAACACCGTACGATAACTGTACACGATAATGACAGTTAACAACTGTAACACTGTCAGTCTGTCACTATCATAGTATCACTGTATCACAGTTCACTAACACCGTGAGTAACACCATACAATGACTGTACACGATAATGACAGTTAACAACTGTAACACTGTCAGTCTGTCACTATCATAGTATCACTGTATCACAGTTCACTAACACTGTGAGTAACACCGTACGATGACTGTACATGATAATGACGTTCTTGAACCTGTTGTTGACAGGAAAAATCGCTTCCGGAGCGCCAGAAAGGAGCGCATAATTCAAGCTGCGCTCCACGCCTGCACTCCGAGTTCAGATTTTTGCCGCTCCTCACTCCACGCTCCTCTATATTGGTAGTGCGCACCGGATCGCAGAGCGCAGAGCGCCAAATCGGCGCGCCCACGCCCACCACTGTATATAAATACTCGATTATGGACCTTGGGCTTGCTCAGGACCTTGGGGCTGATCCGCTAGATACCCTGGGCAACAGGAATAAAAAAAAAAAAAAAAAAATATATATATATATATATATATATATATATATATATATACGATATATATATATATAAAATAAATGAAATAAAAATATAAATAAAATGAAATAAATCAAATCAAATAAATAAATATATAAATAAAATAAAAATGTAATAATAATATAAATAATCGATTATGGGCCTTGGGCTTGCTCGGGACCTTGGGGCTGATCCGCTAGACACCCTGGGAAACAGGAATAAAAAATAAAAATTAAATATATATATACTGGGTATACAGTATACAGTATATATATATATATATATATATAAATAAAAAAAAATAAAAAATGTAATAATAATATAAATACTCAATTATGGGCCTTGGGCTTGCTCGGGACCTTGGGGCTGATCCGCTAGACACCCTGGGGAACAGGAATAAAAAAAAAAATTATATAAAATAAATAAAATACAAATTATAAAAATAATATAAATACTCGATTATGGGCCTTGGGCTTGCTCGGGACCTTGGGGCTGATCCGCTAGACACCCTGGGGAACAGGAATAACAAAACAAATATATACGGTATATATATATACCCGGTATATAAAATAAATAAAATAAACATAAATAAAATGAAATAAATAAAATAAAATAAATAAAAACAATAATTGTTATGCCCTGTTTTTCTACAGGTTTAACTGGGGTAATGTGAGTTCTAACTGACTGGGTATATAAGGCTGCATGCACAATACAAGGTATGAGGAATAGAGAACACAAAAGAAACACACGGTAACAAGACACACGATCACGTTTATTAATATACCACTGCTGAATACTCGTGCAAGAAAATATGATAGAAATGAACAACACTAGCATAAGTGGATCTGGATGGAGCCTAGTCTCCCACTTCCAACGTTCAGGTATTAATCTTCTGATCACTGGCTTATTTAACAGGTTTATATACTGGAGACCATCAATGTTACTTATAGATTCATATTCACTGTTAGATTTATTACTGGTAGCTCTGGTGCACAAGTAATAGTTCACAGACTAGATTAGACACGCGTATTTTAGAGCACAGGAATTCTAGTTACCTCAGGGGGGTACTGATCTAAGTTTTATATTCTTATGGCAGAAATACGTAGAACACAAATCAGTGGGCGAACGTTAGATATCACTAGGGTTTTACTCCTATTTAATAATATCTGGATAAAGGTAATTACGAGAGTTAATGTCGCCTGTTAATTAATAAACACTGATACGCTTAGCACTTCCCAACTGGAATGGTTATATATTAATTACACTGGGCAAAGATATAGCCACTTCGTAGAAATATTAATAAGTTAATCTCTAAACAGCACTGTAACAATGTAGTACTGATAGAGTGAATCTTGGGTAGTATCTGATTAATCTGGTCCTGGTTATCTTGCGTCCATGATGTTGGGGGCTAACGACTGGTTCCGCGGCCGTCCAGGGTGTCCATATGTATGAAGTTCTCAAATACGTGGACAGGTCCTTCTATCCAAATCTGCCACGGAGTCTGCCAGCTCTGGAACTCACTTCTCAGCAACTAGCAAGGATAGAGCTCAAGGCTAACTCTGGTGACCAACCTGGGTTGGTGTCTATCTTTCAACTGATTTTACTGGGGGCTGGAGCTGGGTTTATAGGCTCGGTTCTGGACCCTGTAGGCCATAGGGATCTCGAGCCTTATGGAATTATTTGAGCTCTCAATAGATATGGGGACTAGGTAAGGTGGTAATTACTGTTGTGGCACATGGCTATAGGAAGCCTTCATAATATGATATAACTGAGCCTTAGTAAGAGGTACTATTTCGGCTATACTGGAAGTATTTAGGGGAGAGAGACTGGATCTACTTTGCGAGGAGGATGGGGACAGCTGTGATAGGAGCGTCTCTCTTAGATTGTTCACTCTTCATTCTATGATATAGCTGAGGTGCTAATTTAGTGATCAGAGTATGCAAGAAAGGTAAATGGTTTATTGTGAGTTAATAGAGGTTAGTAAAGGTGTTAGTCATGCATGGTTAGTTCATCGATAGGAAGAATTCTTGTGCTACCTGGCAATGACCCGGAAGTCAAAACAAGGTCAGGTATACCTCCGCAAGGGTGGGGGTCTCCCTCCTCGGGTGGGTAAAAAGGGGTAGCTGGGCTCCCTCTCTCTGGGATGGTCGTCCGGCAGCTGTGGCTAGGGGCTTGCCATATCACCAGTGTTTGTAATAACCCTCTGTGTATGAGACAGATGTGGGTGTCCTTAATACCAAAACCGAAGGTGCCTTGGCTAGCTGGTTTTAATCGGTTGGTTGTTAATTGCATGGTTTGCTGGATGTGGTGGAGACTGGGTTGCTAACTCTGCCACATTTATCTGGAAGTATGGCAATAGAAGTTAGTTACTGGCGAGGTGGCTAGCCTCGCACCGACTATCATTGGGTGCAGGGTTGTGAATGGGTTGTAAGGGAATAGATGGCATGCAAGGGGTTAGTAAAGTTCTAATGTTGTTCCGGCCTACTAAGGGAAAGTAGGCTGGATAGAAGTATATATATAAAATGTTGGAGAGCATTAGCAACGGAAAAATCAAGGATCTTCAAGAGGTATGAGGGAGAGGCTAGGCCGGACAAGAGTCGAGGAGCGCGGGGTGTTAATGAGAGGGGGGGAGTTCAGGGGGCTACGTGGAAATTTGACCCCAAGGTCTCCGGGTGTGGGGGTGGCATTAGGCTACAGTTCATATTGGAGTTTGAAAGGACAGTGAAAGTACGTTAGCCAAATGCTACCGGGGGATGCAACTATGGGGTGGTATATGAGTCTGGAAAAGATAGAATCATGTGGATTGTGGGGCTGTGGGGGGAGAATGAGGTTAACTGTAGGTGTCTGCTTGACTGTGGATAAAGTAGGGAAAAACATGGTGGATTATTACTCGTCAAGATGAGGGGTTATGGACACTATTAGTTGGCACGAGTTTTTGTATGTCTAGTTGTCCCTGGGAACTGCGTTTTCTACGAAATATAGACCAAAGAAGAGCGGCAGTTCGTAGGGGTAATTCGTTATTGTTTTGAGGTACTATGATAGACAATGGAAAAGAAAGGCTATCTATACAATCTCTGGTTGGGGTAAGCATTAAGTTATAGCATGGTGGCTAACATCTTTAGTCATGGCTGTCTGGCGGGTTGGCATTGGCTCAACCTAGGGGCAGGGCATGGGTGTTTTAATATGAATGGGTATTCTTGTTCATCATCATGTAGGGAGAGTATGGTGGGTCAGAGGTGTAGGACACAAAGCAAAATGGAGTAGTGTGGACTGTGGATACGAAGGAGGTGATTGGAAGACGTATAGTGGAAAAGTAAATGGAAAAGATGAACACAATGGCGGATAAAGATAACTAACCTAAGGATTGAATACATTGATTTTATGGGGGCGATTGGTCTTCAGAAACTTAGTCTGGCAAGACAAGGTATTTTAGGGTATGTTGATATTAATACTTAACCTAAGGATTGAATACATAGATTTATGGGGGCGATTGGTCTTCAGAAACCTAGTCTGGCAAGACAAGGTATTTTAGGGTATGTTGATATTAATATCCTAAACTTAGGGACAGAGCATGGGTGTATTAACTTTAAGGTGTATTTATGTTCGTCATCATGTAGGTAGAGGTGTAGGACACGAGGGGTAGTGTATGTGAGGTGTGGAAAATGGTCAGTGTTTAGAAGGGGTAGGCAGGTGTGTTTTGGGGCTGCTTAGCTTTGCGGGCTTGGGCCTGTCTGAACTGGTTGGCTCGGTCAGCTGGTCCTTTCGATCTGTGGACCTTTCTTTCGGCTGTTTCTGTGTGGTGTTCGCTCGTGGATTCTATGGTGGGCTTCTCGGTCTGGGGCATTATAATAATAAATCAAATAAATAAATATTTAAATAAAATACAAAATATAATAATAATATAAATACTCGATTATGGGCCTTGGGCTTGCTCGGGACCTTGGGGCTGTTATATACTGTATATATATATAATATATATATACTGTAATATAACTAAAATTCCATAGAGTACTTACCATACTTCCTGTAAGCATTCCTGTGACATCTTCGTGATTATAATGTATTTATTTCGTAGGCAGTATTTATTGATAAATATATTTGTCTTTCAAGCAAAAAATAGTGTAAAGTCATCAACGATACCTAGACAAAACTGCATCAATACTCAAGGGGTTAACCAAGATTCACTCCCCTCAGTCACCAAAAGTCACAAGTAACATCTTATATACATATATAATTCAAATTATTCTCTATACATTTTCACTGGGTAGATGAAATAATCCATAATTGCCTGCCTATAGCTAGGCATGGTGGGCCAGAGGGAGGGAGCCCAGAATTTAAAGGGCCGGGACCCTGCCTCACAGTCTGGGGCCGGGAAACTACTGACTTAACAAAGGCCCGGGCTCCTCAGAGAGGGACGCTATGGGGTTGCTAGATACTTCCTTTTGTAATGTACTAATGCCTAACTTACCAGTCCAAATTGAGTCAAAATCGAGTCATAAACTTATTTTTGGCGAATATTTCTAACTTACAGGTGGCATTATGACGCGATTGCGTCATACGACCACTCTTGGAGGGGTGGCGTTATGACGCGATCGCGTCGTAAGAATGCGGGAGGGTTAAGTAGGGAAACCAAAAGCAAGAGCGAGATAATGTGCTAACTTACAACAAATGGAACTCCGGACTTGAATGTCCTGATGTGCAGGTTTAGCGATAACTAAGGGTTCATATTCTCCCAAGTCTTATTTTTACTAACTACCACTATCGTTACCACTTTTTACTATAAAGGTTAATTTCCATATATCACTACCCCATGAAAAATTGCTGTGATACCGGTATGTGTAAATGAGATTAATGTATTCCTACATTTCTATAATAATGGTGTAAAATATACACATTTGTATTCGTAATAATTAGTTAAAGTAGGGCTTAGTTGCTATCAGCTCTGCTAGATTTTTAAGCCAGTCCTTGTTGTTATTTGTATTTGGTAAAATGTTATTGTGTATGGAGAAATACTTATATTGCTGTGCATTATAATTACTTCCAAATCCTTGGTTGTCTCGGTAAAATTGCTAGGTGATACGTTTGGTAGCGCTCGTAACACTGTCAATTACCTGCTGTCACGTGAGTTTACTGTATACATGTAAATTGACCTACGGTAGGATAATACTACATTATTTGTCGTTTTTCATTAACAGTAGTTATATTTAGTTACATATTTCCCTTATTATATTACCATAATCATCACCATCAGCAGCCTTAGTTATGCCCCTTTCCCACTGGTGAGACAAGTCACGATTTTCGTCGCCGACACCAATAAATTGGCACATTCGTGACATGTCTCAACACCTCTCATGAACAATCGTTTGACTTTCAAGGCCTCTCAAGGCTTCGCAAGGGCCTTCGCAAATGTTCGCACAGTTCAACATTTTGGACGAGGACTCACGAGGATTGGTTACCCTCGCAAGCATCGTCGAGCATCGCCGAAGGGATCTGCGAGGGTATCTGCGATCATCTGCGACATCGGCGAGACATCGCGGAGGGTTTCGCATAAAAAAACCTTTGTAACGCTGCATGGATGCTCACCGATGTTCCGAGAACATCGACGATGCCAAAGACACCTTCGGCGAGGTGAGAGAGAAAGAAAAAAAAAACGAGGAGGGAGAGAAAGAGAAAACAGCGAGGTGGGCTCAATGTTTACGTTACGGCTTAGCCTAATTGAGCCCACCTCGCGGTTTTCTCTTTCTCTCCCTCGTTTTTTTTTTCCTTTCTCTCCCGCTCTCTTTGCCTATAATCCGTTTGGCCCCGTTCAGCCTACTGTTTTAAGACGTTTACCCCCATCCAGGTTTCAATATTTTCCTGGTGAGCCGTAGCGAGCCAACATATATATATTTTTGTTTTTGGGTCGTTTTTCTGGTCCCCTTTCTTCCTCATGGTTAACCCAATTAGTTTTCATATTTGGGGGATGGTGGGGGGAAGATAGAAGGGTAAGTAACTCGTGTTACAAATATGAAGCCGATTGGTGAGGTAGTTTCGCCACCACGGATTTTCCTTTTTTTCCTTTTCTTCATACGGATTCGCTGGAAGTGGGTGGTGGGAGAGTGGTGGGGGGACGACAGAAGGGATGGGGACTTGTCACACAAATATGGAACCGATTGGTTCAGTCGTTTCGCCGCCACATATTTTCCTTTTTTTTTTCTTTGTGAGGCGACCGATAGTCAGCGAGTGGGTGTGGGGAGGAGGTTGTGTTGGTGGTGGCAAGAAGCCAGAAGAGTAAGGTACTGTCGCCGTCAATAGTTTCCTGGACACCCATCTGACGATGACTGGTGATTTGTTTTGGTAACAGTGTTGCCCCCCCCCCCCCCTCTCCCCATCTGTGTATCAAAATTCTTGGGAGGGGGAGGGGTACAATCCTTTGCACCCGAATTCACTCCTAGCTGCTGCTTCGCACCCTCGAATTAATGACAGTCGGCGGTCAGCCATTTCTGCTGCCTCCTGGAGAGTTCTAGGATTTTTTCCTTTATATTTAATGTTAAGTCCCCGCCTGTGCACTTAAAGAACTGCTCCAAGAGAACCAGCTCACTCAACTCCTCAAAAGTAGCTGCCCTCTCAGAACGCAGCCAATGTCGTAGTGCATCAGACAAGTCCCGGGCGTGTTCTAGGAAGGTACTATCCTTGCCCTTAGTAACACCCCGAAACTTCAAGCGGTAAGTTTCTGGTTGTAACTCATAGGCCCGTAGCACAGCCTTCTTTAGCTCATCATAAACTAAACAGGACTCTAAAGGTAGTGTATCATACGCTGTTAGCCCCTTTCCTAGGAGTCTTGATGAAACTAATGCTGCCCACTTTTCCTGAGGCCACTGGTGTTCCTGACACTTCTTCTCAAATCGCATAAAAAACTCAGCCACACCTAATTCATCGAACACAGGAACTAGTTTAAGCAGGTGCGACAATGATTGGTCCCGATGTCTGTTACCTCCCCCAATATTTCGCCCTGTTACCTCCACTCGAGATCTCTCCAGCTCCCTGTCAGCCCGATACCTAGTAGACTCTGCCTGCAGTTCAGCCTCTCTATAGCTGTTCTCTCTGCAGCCTCAGCCTGAGCTCTAGCAGCCTCAGCCTGCACACTAGCCTGTCTCTCGACAGCCTCAACCTGAGCTCTAGCCTGTCTTTCGGTAGCCTCAACCTGAGTTCTAGCAACCTCAACCTTGGCCATCTCAAGCCGAAACAACAAATCTGGAGTCAACCCTTGAGGAGGGGAAGGTTAATTTAATGGAGAGGGTCCCTGTGATTGAATTCCACGCTGCCATTGACCATCAACTTGGGGGTATGTACTAAATTCAGGCACCCTGACGTTTGATACGGGGGTAGAGTGGAGGGGGGGCTGGGGACCGGGGCCCCCTGTCGTCTCTCCACCCAGGTCTCTCCCTTCTAAACCCAATATCAAAGTCCTCAGCTGATCTTTCCTCATGCCACTTAAACCCTGGTGACCCTGAAGACCTGCCACACACTTTAAGCCATACTTATTCAGATTCAACACCCTGTCAGCAGTAAGGGGCACCTCTAAAAATCTTCTAGCACCCTCCTCGCTATCGACTAGCCACTCCACAGGTCTTTCTCCCTCTGAGCCCGTATCGTGACCTGACCCATCACTGTGTTCTGATGTATTAGACATGTTTGTGTACTGCAGTAATTATCACGGTTATAGAATGTGCCTTATCTCCTATGCAAGTATGTATATACTAATGTTATTTAAAGTCTTTAATGTGTTATATTGGTTGCTCCAAAAAAAAACTCTATGTCCACTGTATTCCTCTAATCATAAGGAATCTCAAAACAAATGACCACTATATTCCTCTGTTCAGTAAATCCTATGCAAGGTCGCCATTTGTTACGTGCTGGGATATATATAAACACTGGGCTCTTTCTATTGGACTAGGTATGCGGCAACAAGCAACAACGGAAAACGCTAGATCCAACCCTTATCTATAAACCCAGGCAACAAACCACCCTAAACCGTCAAGAGTCCTGCCTGGACAACAAGGTATCCTATGACTCGGTTACAGGGTGCACGCACTATAGACTGCTGATAGTCAAGCAGGCTATATAAAAGATCACACAATTAAGTTGACTTAAAGCTTCAAGGAAAAGATAGATAACGGAATTAAATTGCAGAAACAATTTAATAACAAACAAGAAGAAAGTACATTTAACGTTACGTTAATTAATACAACTAATCACCCCTGCGTGAAAGAAGGTGAAAGCAAACAGTCCTCAAAACATCGTACAGGTAGACAAGATGCGGGTTTCTAAACTGCATGTGGCTACTTTAGGATCTGATGCTTAGCAAAGAAAGTACGTTACGGATTTAGAGAACTCTTAACTCATAAGCAGGAATAAATACTAGTGATAGGCCATACAGTGTATAATGGCATAGGTATAATTAAATAAAGGTAGCAACTCGCAACATAACCACATACAGGTGTGCTTCTCACTCTTAGTCAGGCAAGCCTGCTCGGACAGAGTCTCTAAGCCACACCCTGACTCACAATGCTCACAAAAACCGTAAACTGTGGCACAATAACAAGCATACAGACATAATAAACCCCTAGCTGTTAATCTGCCAGGTGGCAGAGGTCTAGCTGGAAGGATATAGGCTGCGGATACCCGGGCTGAGCCACCTGCTCTAGCCTAGGGACGTTCCCAAGTCTGTGCGCCAAATTACTCTAATTGAAAGGGTGCTCTCTTGAGAGACTCAGATCGCAAGTATCTGACTCTCTCCTGGCGACCCTAAAACAAAAGTAAGACATGCTAGCGCAGTGCTGAGAGGACTAGGCAAGGGCCGTCACACAACACAACACTAGACACACAGGGACACAGACAAGAAAATGCCCCCAGACTCCCACGGGTATCCTAGTAAAGTCGTGCGGGTCCACAGGACTCGCACCAGCAGACTTTACTAAAAGGATCGCAAAAAGCCTCCCCTCCAGTCTAGCCCCTGCTAACCTGACACAAGAACACACTAGCAAGCATGAAACCACCAAATATGAGACAACAAAAAAGCTTCCTAGGTCTCATTAACAATTACATCTCTGCCTAAGGCCCAAAATCCTATCTAGTTATCTGAGAGCTCGTCGTTAATACAATAATAGATATAAGGTCTATCAAGGGGATGGGATAATTAAATAGATTGGTGAAGTAGTGGAAGGAAGGTATACAAATTAAGAGAGAAAGTTTGTAAGTGGGGTTGAGAGGGGTAGATATCAAGGGGGTCCGAAGGGTACGACAGTGAGGTGAGCTCTGAGTCTTGAATCTGTCTGGACCCCGCCCTATGCATGCAGAATACATCCCATGCTTGGCAACACTCAACACAGTTGACGGGTCAAAATCGTCTACCCCGTGCGTGAGTCGAAACTAAGCCTAACGTTGCTATCAAATGCATATGGCAACATCAGGCTCGTCCCAAGCTAGACTCTCCGCGCGAAGCAACGTCCCCCAGCCGGTCTCTCTCTCCCGCTCGTCTCCTCCCACTCTCACTAGACTTACATCTTATATATTATAATGAAACAATCAACTATCGAGAATAAAATATACTAAGATGCGTTGGTTAAGAATAAGGACAGCTACAAGCTGTGAAACAACATAAGAATATCCCAGACATTAGTTACATTGTCGTAGGATATATACTAAGGAAAAGCCGGCCGGCCGGCTGCCGCCAGCCGGTTTCTAAACGGCTGGGCAGCCGACGCGCGCGCATGCCCGCACGTGGCTACTATGCAGAAGCGTCACAATAAATAAATATACTATTAAATAATCCCTACTCCCTTAAGCATATCGTATTTTATTCAGAGAGAGGTGTATTTATGATTTTGTCATACTGTATGGAGAATGTGAATATATTGAGCTTTGTGTAAGTACCTCTTTGAGTAAATACAAAATACTCTTTTACTTAACCCTTTCAGTCAAATGTTGGATAAGAGTACAAAGGAGTACAAAGGAAATCAAGCAACAACATATCTAGTAACCCTTCTAGGTTGCTTGTCCTCCAAAACACTGAGGATCAAGTGTCCAAACAGTGGTTTAGAGTGGGTAAGGGAACATTGGAAAGGGAAATACTGCCCTGGAACTAATGTCCGTGGCAGGATTAGGAAGTTAGTAGGGGACAGATGGGTTAGTAACTGAGGGGGGGATAAAATAAAGTTATTCATTTACAAACGCAGTCAGTCGCGGGTTTGATGCGAGATATTTGTCTAAGCGGAGTTTAAATGAATCAACGGTGACGCAGTCTATAATGTTTCGGGGAAGCCCATTCCACAAGTTGACAACTCGATTGAAGAAGAAATTCTTAGATTCGTGTGAGTTAAAAGATTTACCAATAATTTTGCAACCGTTTCCCCGCGTGTAATTAGATTGGTCGATAGTGAAGTACTTACTACAGTTCATATTGTCGATGCCTTTGATGATTTTGAACACTTGAATTAAGTCACCTCTTAATCTGCGCTGGGTTAAAGGAAATAGATTTAATTCTCTAAGACGCTCTTCGTATGGTTTGTTCTTTAGGCTAGGTATCATTTTGGTAACTCTACGTTGAACTCGTTCTACCTTGTTTATATCTTTTTGGTAATAAGGGCACCAGGATTGAACGCAGTATTCCAGAAGAGGGCGGACTAAGGAATTGTAAAGGGTTAGGATAACTTCTTTGGATTTATGATCAAATGACCTACCTATAAAGCCAATTATTTTGTTTGCCTTCTTAACAACTTCTGAACATTGTTGACTCGGTTTTAGGTTACTCGATATTGTTACTACCAGATCGGTTTCTCTGTTTACATTCTTAAGCTGAGTGCCATTCATCGAATAGTTTGCTTTCTCAGTTAGGTATCCGATATGTAGTACTTTACATTTATCCGCATTGAAACTCATTTGCCAAATTTGTGCCCAACATGACAATTTATCTAGATTGTGTTGCATATCGTCAACTTGTTCTTTTGAGAGTACGCTATTTGCAATTTTTGTATCGTCAGCAAATTTTGAGATTGTACAGGTGAGACCCTCATCTATGTCGTTGATGTAAATTAGAAAGAGAATTGGTCCTAGTACCGATCCCTGGGGTACCCCGCTACTTACATTGGTCCATTTAGATGCCTTACCATTTATGACTACTCTTTGCTTTCTGTCGCTGAGCCAATTTTCTATCCATTTCAACACACCGTCTTGTATTCCATGCGCTTTTAGTTTTAGCAGTAAACGTTTGTGGGGAACTTTGTCAAAGGCCTTTTGAAAATCAAGGTATATATTATCTACAGCTTTACTCTCATCGTAGAGGTTGAGGATATCGTGGAAGAAGTCTAAGAGGTTTGTTAAACAGGAACGTTTTTTACGAAAGCCGTGTTGAGTATCTTTAAGTATGATATTTTCCTCTAAGTGATTTACGAGTCTGTCTCATATGACCGTTTCTAGCATTTTACATACAACTGAGGTTAAGCTAATTGGACGATAGTTACTGGGTAGGGATTTGCTGCCTTTTTTTAATATCGGTGTTACGTTGGCTAGCTTCCACTGATCAGGCATAGTTCCAGACTGCAAGGATTTATTGAATAGTAATGTCAGTGGTTTGGAGAGCTCATCCTTAGCTTCCTTTAGAACTCTAGGCGAGATTGTATCAGGTCCAGACGTTTTATTTACCTTGAGTTTATCTAAACAATTCAATACTTCTCTCTCTGTAACGGTGATATTGCTTAGAACATCTGAATTATCAATCTGAATCGGCGATGGTGTAGGGATGTCACTGAGGTCTTCTGTTGTAAAAACTGATGCAGAGAAGGTATTGAGGGCATTACTCATTTGTACTTCGTCTTTGGTGTATTCTCCATTTTCATCGACTAACGGTCCAACAGTTGAAGTAACTACTTTTTTCTTTCTGATATAACTATAGAATTCTTTCGGGTTTGTTTTACTTTGATTCGCAATATGTAACTCTAAGGTCTTTTTACTTTGCTTTATTCACTTTTTGGCTTTGCGTCGTAGCTCTACAAATTTCACCCGTTCGTCGTCATTTTGTGAGGATTTTAATCTATCATTAGCAAATTTTTTAGCAAGCAGGCAGTTTGAAATATCTTTATTCCACCATTTGGGCTTGTTATTATGGCCTGGATGCCGTATTTTCGATGGTATGCAGTCTTGCACTGCTTTTAGGTAAGTGGTTTCGAATAACTTCCAGGATGTATTTATGTCGTTATTGTTAATTAAAAAGCTCCAGTCAGTTTCTTTAAACATAGCTCTAAGTTTATGGAAGTTTGCTTTCTTGAAATTAGGGACTTTTTCGATGCTACTATTTGGTTCGTTACTAGTAAACTTTAACCCTTAACTGGCGGCGCGCAACATAAGTCGAGTATAAATAAATCTGGACTATCTGGCGGCGCTCGACATAGGTCGTGTGGCAATTTCAGCACGTAATGTTGCTGAGAGAGAGAGACAAGTGGTGGCAGGAGAGTAGCGAGCGTATGACTGCTCCAGACCACCGCGGTGAACCTACTGACACGAATCCAACCTCCTCCCTCCCTCTCTCACTCGCTATATACGGAATTGTATGGGGAAAGTGCCGAATTACATGCTTTTTGCACTCGCGTTGCGCGGTTGTTGCAAGAAAACTAGCCATCATAAAAGCATCGTTAAGGTGTCATTGGAAAGCTCTGTTTATGCCCTTTCAGGGATAGATACTTGTTTTACGCTCTGGGTCTTATTTAGGCATGAAAATGATCACGTAAACAGCCTTATTTTGGCTAAAAACACCCCGCTGGGCGGTACATATAAATAAACCGCTAGCCCGCTAATCTAGTGTTAAAGTGAAACTTATCGTACGATGGTCGCTGTTACTGAATTCATCACCAACATTCAAATTCTCTATTAATTCTTCTTTTGTTGCAAGTACAATGTCAAGAACGTTATTACCACGGGTCGGCGTTCGAACAAATTGATAAAGCGAACTCTCTTGCAAGTTCGTATACAAGTTATGTCCGGAGTGTGAAGTACGAGTATCGCCCCACTTGGTCACAGGTAAATTAAAGTCGCCCAAAATTACGGTATCTTGTGAGTTACTTACATCTGCAATTTGTTCGTAAATTTCTCGGTCAGTTTGCACTGATTGAGTTGGAGGTCTGTATATTAATGCAAGTATTATTTTTGAACCTTTATTTTTCTTTATTAGCACAAAAGATGCATCGACGTTCACAATTTGAGGTTTTGACAAGAGGGTAGGGTTAAGACTTTCTTTGATATAAAGTAAAACGCCACCTCCATTTCGATTTATTCGTCTTTTCTCAAACATTACATAACCGGGAAGTGAATACTCTGCTAAAAAGTCTCTATCTTCTGTATTGAGCCAAGATTCTGTTATGCCAATCACATCATAATTTTCTGTAAACACTAGCTCCTCTAAATCTGAAAATTTATTGCGTATGCTACGAGCGTTTGCATAGAAAACCTTTAAATTTGTTATTTTAGAACTCACGGAACGCTCTTTAATAATATTTTTGGTTCTTGTCGGATCTACATTTATGTTTATGGCTGTCCTCGGTCCTCGCTGTCTTCGGTCCTTATCGCTGGTGGTCCTCGGTTGCCTCTGTTTTTTTCTTGGCGTTGGATGATTTATGTCACTGCTGCTTCTTCTCGGATGGCGTTTTTTGATCCATGGCTGCGGACTGCTTCGTGTAGGAGACGACCCATGCGTGCTGAACCCACAGGGTTTAGATGAGTGCCATCCTTGCGGAACAGAGTAGGCTGCTTGTAGAAGTTGTCCCAGAGGTTGATGAATTCAACTTCTTCCCTCAGACACAATATTTTAGTCGGCTATTTGTGCTGAAGGCCTTGTCGTAGAATTTGTCAGGTGCGTCGATCTTGGGGAGAATGCCTGAGATGATGATATTCCTTGGCTTGTTTTTGTAGTGCTGGATCATCTTGCGATATTTCTCCATCAACTCTTCGGATCTGGTGCGCATGATGTCATTTGAACCAGCATGGATGACAAAAAGGGTATTTTCATTTGCATCCTTTGTGGTATCTTCGAAGGCTTCCACAATGTCGTCCAGTCCAGCTCCTGGGATGCAAAATCTTTTTCGTTGATTTGGGACTCTGTCGCAGGACTCTTCGACCTGTCCTCGTAGGATGAAATCCCCAACGAGCCTGGTCTCTTCTGGTTCGTCTTCCATCTCTACCAATATCTCAAATCTGTTTGACATTGTGACTGGTAGATGAGACCTTTTCTGCGTTGGCCGTGCACCGTTCCTCACTGGTGTAAATCCGGATACCTGTGGTGGCGGGACTCTACGTACAGGTCGGGGAGAGGAGTGGTTACAACGGGGGCGAGGGGTTGGTACTGTTCGTGCTAGCAGGCTTCTTGCACGAGGAGTGGGGGAGAGACTAAGGTGAACAGGGCGGCTGTCCTGGTTTGATGTCGGCTCAGGTTCGTCAGAAGCATCTGCTGCAGTGTCTACTGCAGGTGTTGGATTGATGGCAGATGACGTTGGGGCGGTGGTGGATGCTGGAGTTGAAACAATTGGAGTTAGTGATACTCCAATGTTGAGTGTTACAAACTCTTGGAGTGATTCCAGCTTCCTGGTGAGGGCGTTGATCTTGTTGTGGGCTTCATCCAATTTTGCTGTCAAATCCTCTCGTTGCTGGCAGAGTTGGCAGAGTTGTGGATCGGCAGGAGCAAACATGGAAGCACCAAACCTTCCGGCGCAGTTCGTACAGGCACGAGGCATGGTGACGATCACTTTCTTCAGATCACTTCACTCACTTAAAAACACTTAACTCACTTTAAAAACACTAAACTCACTTTAAAAACACTTCACTCCCTTCAGGTCGCTTCACTTACTTAAATAGGCCTAACCGAAAACAAAAATGTTGAAATACACACACATAGGTTATCAGCGGTGATAGCCTAACCGAAAATTAAAACAAAACAAAATTAAATTTGAATACGCAGTGATAGCCGAACCGAAAACAATTTTATGTTTATTTAAACAGAAATAGACCACCAGGGGTTATAGCCTATCCTAACCGAAAACAAAAATTATGAAATACCGGTACGCAGAAATAGGCCACCAGCGGTGATAGCCTAACTGAAAATTTAAAAATTGAAGTACCGTACACAGAAATAGGCCACCAGGGATGATAGCCTAGATTAACCGAAAACAAAAATAACCAAAAACAAAAAAAGTATGAAATATGCAGAAGTAGGCTACCAGGGGTGATAACCTACCTAAAAAAGCAAAACAAATATATATATATATATAATAGAATATGTAACTAAATATACAATTCACCAAATAGAGATTATATAAAAATAAAGTGTAACTGCACACAAGGGGTTAATATACTGTATCAACAGATGGCGCTGTTGTCACTGTAGGCTAGTCAAGCAGGATTATATTTAGGTAAACAAAGTTATCAGTCAAAGGTTACTACAAGATCATGCAAGCAACAACTAAAATTACAGATATATATAGCTACAGTAGGATACTGAATACGATAACTACTAGAGTTAATAAGAAAATACGAAGCTAGGTCGATTAGAGGTGCGCGTGCGTCGTCTGCTACAAGCTAGGATAACAAATGTAAACAACAATGTTTATCAGTCAGAAAAGCAATAAAATAACATGCACGGCAACTACAGAACTATGTGGAGGTTAAACAAGCACTTAACTACTGTTCATGCAATGAATAAAGGGAATTGGGATATGAAATACTCAAATTAGGATCGAGTTTTCTCAGTGGCGATGCGGAGCTGTTGGCGGTGCTAAAGCCGGCGAGTGAGTGAGTGATAGAGAGAGAATGATAGAGAGAGAGAGAGAGGCAGACAGACAGACACAGAGAGAGAGAGACAAACAGACGCACGGACAGACAGGCAGACATAGAGGGACGGACGGACGGACGGACAGACAGACATAGAGACACAGACAGACATAAAGAGAGACAGACAGACAGACATAAAGAGAGACAGACAGACAGACATAAAGAGAGACAGACAGACAGACATAAAGAGACAGACAGACATAAAGAGAGACAGACAGACAGACATAAAGAGAGACAGACAGACAGACATAAAGAGAGACAGACAGACAAACATAAAGAGAGACAGACAGACAGACATAAAGAGAGACAGACAGACATAAAGAGAGACACAGACAGACATAAAGAGAGACAGACAGACAGACATAGAGACACAGACAGACATAAAGAGAGACAGACAGACAGACATAAAGAAAGACAGACAGACAGACATAAAGAGAGACAGACAGACAGACATAAAGAGAGACAGACAGACAGACATAAAGAGAGACAGACATAGAGACACAGTCAGACATAAAGAGAGACAGACAGACAGACATAAAGAGAGACAGACAGACATAAAGAGAGACAGACAGACAGACATAAAGAGAGACAGACAGACAGACATAGAGACACAGACAGACAAAGAGAGACAGACAGACAGACATAAAGAGAAACAGACAGACCGACATAAAGAGACAGACAGACATAAAGAGAGACAGACAGACAGACATAAAGAGAGACAGACAGACAGACATAGAGACACAGACAGACATAAAGAGACACAGACAGACAGACATAAAGAGAGACAGACAGACAGACATAAAGAGACAGACAGACAGACATAAAGAGAGACAGACATAGAGACACAGACAGACATAAAGAGAGACAGTGTGACGTCTACCAGCGTTGGCAGAATCGCCTCTCGTTAGCCACTAGCGCTCGCCAGGGACATCGAAATGGGCTACAGTTATCAGAGAATGTTGTTCTTTCTTTCCTAGTAATCGCATTATCACAGACAGTCCAGTGGTGGTCTTTGTTTTCGTCTGTGACAACGGATTATATTTTATATCAACAGTAGTGATAATAGTACCAGCGTGTGAATGAGAAAGACTTTCAGAGCAAGGAGGTAGTAAGTGTCTTTGTACGGGTGCATTCCTGCCTCTCGCTCGCCATTGGACGGCGTATCTTGCTGTGTCACGTGACACCTGCTGTCTTGTGACGTCTCGGCCCGTGATTGGCCGACCATCGCGCCTTTGCGGGCTCCTGTGTAACTTACCTCCTCCATGAGGGTCCCCAGGAGCTGTCCTCGTCAGGACAGGCTTGGCGCGCGTGCTTCTAACATCCCTTTGCATACTCTCTCCCGATCACCACCTTTATCACTGTTTCTCTCACTCGATTCTCTCTTTCCATACTCTAACCTTTATTAACTGCACAACACTCCCCTTGGGTTCTGCATACGGTTTTCATAGCCGGCCCATTGTATTGCATGCGCCGTCCTCAGAGATATTTACATGTACTTAGCATAGGTTTGAGGGTTCTTAGTTAGTATAGGTTAAGAACTTTGTGTATCTCCATTATTGATTTAGTGTTTCTGCTCTTTTATTTAATGCTAGACTGGGATAAGGTAACTGTAGTCGTTGTCTCCGATGTGTATACGGTTTGCTTATACCTACACGACTTCGACCGGTCCTGTGGTAGCCTGGGTTATCTTTTCGGTTGCGTCCTTTGCGAGTGCAGCATTGTGTTGACTGAGGGTTTTGGCCTGTACCAGTTCCACACTTTGCTGCCTCTTTGCTTGTCTTTAAAGGGTCGCCAGGATAGAACCAGATACTTGTGATCTGGATCTATCTAGAGAGCCCCCTTGTCAATTAACGTAACTTAAAGGATGCAGTCTTAAGGACATCGCTAGGCTACGAGCCTGTCTTGCTTAACCCAATTTCCTTACCTTGAGTATCCCAGCTAGACATTATTAATCGAGTAGACACTTGTTAGTATTTAATATAAGCTCTTTGATATGTACGCATTATTATTCACAGCATTTATTAGTCTAGGTTGTTGTTGAGCCGCACAACCATAGCAGACTTTCTCGTTGATGAGAAAGTACTTCTTTTAGTGTCGAGCATTGCTACCGTTGCGCATTTATAGTATTCTCATGTCAGTTAACATTATATGTCCTATCTCTTTGTGTATTCGATTTACACGTGTGGTGTCCTGCCTCCTGCCTTTATATAGTTCAAGATCAGTACGAGCATCTTATGAGCATCAGACTTTCTTCAGAAGTTTCCAGGTCTATGCTGTAGGACTATACTTAACTTTCTTTCAGATAGGAGTGAAGAGTTTATTGTTGTTTAGAGTAACTGTATTGAAGCATCTTTTTATTGTATTAAATCTTGCAGTGATTTAATTGATCTTTCCATGGATTCCTTTTTATGCATTTTAATGTAACTTGCATCTTGTTTGTTATCAGGCTATACCAGTGTCGGTTAGCCTGAAGTAGAGTACATTTATGCCCAGTTAAGGATACCCCGCTATCGCAGATTAATCCTGGAGGGTATAGGTGTTTTGTTCGCCGGCATATAAGTTTGAGGGTTTGGATCTAGCATACCATTGTTGCATAGTGCCCTATTACTAGTCCAACCATTGAGTGCCCTTGTTTTATTCGTAGTCCCAGTCGTAACAACAGACATAAAGAGAGACAGACAGACAGACATAAAGAGAGACAGACAGACAGACATAAAGAGACAGACAGACAGACATAGAGACACAGACAGACATAAAGAGAGACAGATGGACAGACATAAAGAGAGACAGACAGACAGACATAAAGAGAGACAGACAGACAGACATAGAGACACAGACAGACATAAAGAGAAACAGACAGACAGACATAAAGAGAGACAGACAGACAGACAGACATAAAGAGAGACAGACAGACAGATATAAAGAGAGACAGACAGACAGACAAACATAAAGAGAGACAGACAGACAAACATAAAGAGAGACAGACAGACAGACATAAAGAGAGACAAACAGACAGACATAAAGAGAGACAGACAGACAGACATAAAGAGAGACAGACAGACATACATAAAGAGAGACAGACAGAGACAGACATAAAGAGAGACAAACAGACAGACATAAAGAGAGACAGACATAAAGAGAGACGGACCGACAGACAGAGAGGTTAATAAAAAGTGATAGATATATTTTAGCTTCCGTTACAAGATATGCATATTATACAAAAAAATCCGAAAACTAGTCAAAGTGTTTCGTATTCACATGTTCAGAAAACTTTAAAATCTGGAAACATGATACAAAAGATTGGAATATTGTTTTATAGTTACTGTTTTATTGTGGACTCTTTTATCATGGACTGTATTATTGTGGACTGTTTTATCATGGACTGTTTTATCGTGGACTGTTTTATCGTGGACTTTTATTGTGGACTGTTTTGTCATGGACTGTTTTATCATGGACTGTTTTATCATGGTCTGTTTTATCGTGGACTGTTTTATCGTGGACTGTTATATCATGGACTGTTTTATCATGGACTGTTTTATCATGGACTGTTTTATCGTGGACTGTTTTATAGTTTACTGTTTTATCATGGACTGTTTTATCATGGACTTTTTATAGTTTACTGTTTTATCATGGACTGTTTCATCATGGACTGTTTTATCGTGGACTGGTTTATCGTGGACTGTTTTATCGTGGACTGTTTTATCATGGACTGTTTTAACATGGACTGTTTTATCGTGGACTGTTTTATCATGGACTGTTTTATAGTTTACTGTTTTATAGTTTACTGTTTTATCATGGACTGTTTTATCATGGACTTTTTTATCGTGGACTGTTTTATCGTGGACTGTTTTATCATGGACTCTTTTATCATGGACTGTTTTATCATTGACTGTTTTATAGTTTACTTTTTTATCATGGATTGTTTCATCATGGACTGTTTTATCGTTGACTGTTTTATCGTGGACTGTTTTATCATGGACTGTTTTATCATGGACTGTTTTATCATAGACTGTTTTATCGTGGACTGTTCTATCATGGACTGTTTTATCGTGGACTGTTTTATTGTCACTGTTTTATCGTTCACTGTTATATCGTCCACTGTTTTATCATGGGCTGTTTTATCGTCACTGTTTTATCATTCACTGTTTTATCGTCCAATGTTTTATCGTGGACTGTTTTATCGTCACTCTTTTATCGTTCACTATTTTTCCATCCACTGTTTTATCATGGACTGTTTTATCGCTCACTGTTTTATCGTCTACTGTTTTATCGTTCACTGTTTTATCGTTCACTGTTTTATCATGGACTGTTTTATAATGGACTGTTTTATCGTTCACTGTTTTATCATGTGCTGTTTTACCATTGACTGTTTTATCATGGACTGTTTTATCATGGACTGTTTTATCGTCAGTTTTATCATGGACTGTTTTATCATGGACTGTTTTATCGTTTACTGTTTTATCGTTTACTGATTTATAGTGGACAGTTTTATCGGTCACTGTTTTATCGTGGACTGTTTTATCGTTCACTGTTTTATCGTTTGCTCTTTTTCCAAACCGACTGAAAACATCCGGGTTAGTAGCGGCCGATAAGCTTTTTTTCCAATATTCCATGTGAAGGAACTCCGGCACACAGAATATGTATACATACACACAGTCGGAACATACATACATACATACATACACACACAGCCCGTAGCCTAGTAGGTAGAGCTCTCGTCTCACACACGAGGGGTCGGGGGTTCAATCCCCGGCCGGGCGGAGACAAATTGGGCTTGTCTCCTTTCATGTGTTAGCCTCAGTTCACCTAGCTGTAAATAGGTACCTGGAATAAGTGGACGACGTTGTGACGTCCAATCTGGGATTGGCAAAAATGGTACAAGGCGAGATGGGTATCATATGGTTCACCTAAGCTGATGGCTACCTAAGCCTTCGGGGGAGACGGTACCGTCTATAGTGAGAATGGTACCATACAGATCCACCCTAAGCCTTCGTTTCCGATGTCGCCAATTGGCTAAAAATACAGACTACACACACATCCACAGCCATTCCAATGATACAGATAACACCTACACATATAGGAGGCGGGAAATAACGAGCATGCTCACTCCCGCAATACAAATAGAGTAAGTACAACTAGAGTAAGTACATACATGCACAGTCGGAACATGCATATACAGTATATATATTTTTGTCTTCTATATTCCAACTACTCCCTCTCGGGCATAGGCTGAGAGCCTGTATGGTCGAGGTTAATAAGTGTTGTCAGATATTTCACACAGTTTCGGACACTGACTAATACTCTGAGGGATATGCACTCAGAGTGGCTTGCACTGGAATAAGAATCCGATTAGATTCACCAAAGTTCAGCGTTGTAAAATGCAGAAAAGAACATGATTCCACTTTACAACAAATGTCTCGTGCAGCTAATTTTTTTTTTTTTTTTGGTATAATTGTAGTTTAACAAGAGCTAATTTTAAGGAAACTATTATCCACAGGGGCCCCCCCCCCCAAAAAAAAAAAACAAAAAAACAAAAATCTTTTAAATACCAAGGATTCTGACTACATAAATGTGCATTGGAGGAGCAGTGGCAATTAAGGCTTGGATCATTGGATGTCATCCGCACTTGCAGTGGTTCGATAGTTATTTAAAGCAAGACTTGCAAGATTTCTACATAGAAAACATCAATATTTGAATTCCGCTTATGCTCAACAATGTCCCGGATCATTCATCTTTGTTACTCGACCAGCATCCCAACATCAAAGCTTTTTTTCTACTACCAAATGCTACTTCTCTGATACAGCCATCAGACTAAGAAATCATATTTAATGTAAAACCTGCCTTTGTGACCAAAACATTTGCCCTGATCCATCGCTTCACCGACACCAAGGATAGTAATAGTGACAGAAGAGCTGCAAGAGGCGAAACCACATATAAATTACTTTTCATGGAGATACATTAAGAACGTTGTGGATATTATGGTACAGATGTGGAAGGAGTTGTACATTCCCACAATAAGTTAAGAATGGTGCAACATTTTCGAAGGTCTACCTGAGGAACAGTGAGGAGCTGAAGTCACGAGCAAGCCACAATCTGTAGCGGAGGCAGTGAGTGATGCGTGCCGGCACGGCAGGTAGCCGAGAGAAGGTTTGATTAGACATCTGACGATATTCGCCAGCTGATTAGGCAACCAAAAGTAACTCCAGAAGAAAGGTTCGACGATGACTTGGTAGAGGAACCCCATCATGCCGAGGGGTATGGGAAGGTCAAATGAGCTTTGCTGCCCTGATTGTGCTCCTTGAAGCGAAAAATGCCTCAAATTTTCAAGAATGACTTGACCAATCCCCAGAAAATTTGTCTCAGAATCACCTAACCCTCCTGTAGTCACCGTACATGAACCTGTACCAGTGCCGGCAAGACCCTGCCCCATCCCAGCTGAGTTATATTGAGAGCTTGAGTGAAGATGTGGATGACGTTGCCTCGGTCATCGTATCTGCCAACTTTGAAGGTTCTGACAACATCCTACTCAACAATATTGTCAGGGAGAGAAGTGATGGGGACCAAACCCAGTAATGCTGCCCTCAGCCTCTGAACCTATTTCATCCCCTTACCCCTATCTCTACTCTCTTATCAAGTGAGTTAAAATGTATGTTTTTTTTTCCATTTTTGCTAGACGCCCTAATTCCCGTGAAGGGGTGGCCATGAACATTAGGCGTTTGTCACGAATTGCTAGGTCAAGTTGCCCGGGCTTGACATCTACCAATAACATTTGACAGAGCGGGTTTGACCTCCCGACCCTTTGATTAGCAGCTGACGCTTTATTGACTGTGTCACGGCTCGTTAAAATACCTTATATAATTTATTTTCATTACCTATACTATTTCAATGTTTATCATAATGATTCCTTAGGTTAAAACAAATGTATATGTTTTCAGGATGGTGAAGTGAAAAATTTATCTTTGGATTAACACTGCATGAGATCAATTCAAGAATGTAATCTTAAATATTCAAAATGGGTAAAAAAGGTGACCTGGAAAAGGCCCAGAATCAATGAGGCTACTTCCTATAATATAAATAATATATAATATATAATATATAATATATATAAATAATGAATGCGTTTTCCAATATTGCGCACTGTGCTGAAACCAATTACCCATGTTAATTTGTAATATCACCAACAATCAATTAACTTACAAATAAACCTTATTAACCCACTGAATACCAGCGACGACAACGTGTCGTCGGCAATGTATGTACCGCTAAACCCCAGCGACGACAACGTGTCGTCACTGGTACTCCGGTCTCAATTACTCCGGTCCTATGGCACCTAGAGGGCTCACATTTGTATGGGAACTGTGTAAGTATCCCACGCAACCTTGGCGATGGTTGAACTCTCAAAGTACAACCACGTGCGCGTGAGCGCACAAAAACATGGTTTTGGGGTGTTTTTGCCTTCAATTTTTTACTCTTCTAAAATCCGTTTTCGGGGGCTCCGTAGGACCAATTTTTTACCTTTTTGATAGTTTATTTGTGGTTTTTCCTTCATTCCTAACCCATTCGCTATTGTTTCTGGAGAAAAAAAAATCAAATCCTGCCGGTCCCTGGGTGTATATTTATTTATATTAAGCTGAGGCTCAGTGGGTTAATGAAATCAATTAAATTAATTAATACAAGTAGTATATACTTCCTGGATTCGAACCTAGGATACCCACACTGAAATCCAGCACACTAACCATTACGCTATAAAGACATGACTGTAAAATAATAGTAGTTGTTGTTTCGTTGACTCTTGTAGCTGGCCTTGTTGTCCTGCTGATAGTGCACAACAGGGGTCCTCTGTGGGTCCCCAATTATCAGTCTTGTAACTGGGCTCGAACTTTCTCCATCTGTTGGGGGGGTAAAGACGTTATTGTACCATATTCTTAAAACATGAGGAGGCGATTATCTATTATATTATCACCAACCCCCCAATTAACTTACAAATAAACCTAATTAATGAAATCAATGAAATTAATGAATATATGTGGTAATCCAACGATTCTAACCTGTTCTACAGTCATCTCTCCATCTTCAAACGCTTGTACTACACAATCTTTCCATCTCAACGAAGGTTTTCCTACTCCTCTACTTCCCCTTGCATCTGACTCATATACTCTACTCTTAGTAAGCCTTTCATCTCCCATTCGCTCAAGATGTCCAGAACAGCAAAGCACCCTTCTGTCCACTCTGGCCGACAAAGGTTCCTGCTGTCCCACTCTCCTACGTATCTCTTCATTCCTCAATCTGTCTCTACGAGTCACTCCACATATACTCCTCAAGCAGCTCATCTCCTTCATATAACATACACATCCAACTTCACAACATTGCCCTACATCGCTATCCTCTATCCATAAAACACTGCTCTTCCCACTACATATCATACATGCAACACTATACTGTACATATCTCTTCCTAATAAATCATGGCAGTACAATTGTTAAGAGCAAACCTGGTGGTCCCTCGGATATCCACCCCCAGCAGGGTTGGGTCATCGACACAGGGCCCTCCCGGTCGTCATCATGCGACTGTGTCAACAGCATTGCAACATCCCAAAGCTGCTCGTCGGTGCAGCTTTTTCTTTAGCAATATAAGGGGACTTCACTCTAACATCAATTCTGTACACCAATTTCTTCAAGCAGAATCCACTACTCCGCCTTTTTTGACAGAGACTTAAGTAACATCCACATCTGACACATCTAGATTTAATTTTCTAGGTTATCAACTGCTCCAAAATTTCAGACCTAAAGGAGGTGTATGTTGCTTCGCAAAATCTGAAATTGCCCTGGAGGAGGTTACTAGTTTTAATTGTCCCTATTTTGATTATTCTATATACAAATTAATTTATGCTGGTAAATTTAAATACATATGTTGCATCTACCGTTCCCCAAATACTCCTCCAGAGCAAAGTCTTTTTGATTCTCTGTCCTCACAACTCAGTGTCCTCAACTTAAATACTTCTTCTGAAATCACTGTGTTGGGTGATTTTAATGTCCATAATGTTGAATGGCTCATTCATTCAGCCAGGACTGATGATGCTGGTCTTGAATGTGAGCTATTTGCAGACTCATTTAATCTCACTCAACTAGTCAACCAACCCACCCGTGTACCAGATAATCCTGATCATAATTTCCACCTACTGGACTTATTTTTAACAACCAATTCAGAAAATTATGATGTTACAGTGAGGTCCCCACTTGGATCTTCTGATCACTGTCTGATACAGGCCACCTGTCTATCACCTACCACACCTTTCCACTCTGAACCTGTTTTGGTGACTCAATGGCATTACGATAGGGCAGACTGGGAGGGTCTTCAAGATTTCTATATTGATATTCCCTGGACCTCTTTCTTTTCTAATAATGCACACTCCACCTTGAGTCACATACAAGTTTTTATAAAAATTGGAATGGAAACTTTTATTCCTCATCAAAAGTACAGTAAAAGATCTAATTCACCTAAATGGTTTGACCATAATTGTGCTAGAGTAACTGAACAAAAAGCAATAGCCTACAATGCATACACAAGATAACAAACACATGAAGCCTTTAATTACTTTAGAAACATCAGAAATCATGCCAACACTGTATTAAATCTAACTAAATCAAACTTTCTCCACAAGCAGGCAAATAAACTTCTAAATAATCCAAATGATAACAAAATATTTTGGTCTACTCTTAACGCATTCAAATCCAACTTCACTACTGTTTCATCCATTCCACCATTAAAATCTCCGACTGGCAATCTTGTAAGTGACCCACGAGGTAAAGCTTACCTTCTTGCGGATATTTTCTCCACCAACTCAACCTTAGATGAAATAAATCAAGATGTCCCTGTACTTAATTTTAATTCGCCTGAAATTCCCTCACTTAAGATCCACACCAGACATGTCGGTTAGAAAATTGAATGTACTTGGTTTTCTGTGCATTAAAGGAAACTAGATTCTTTTGTCCCCATTCATTAATTATAGAAAGGTCCTGGTTCAGAGAAATTGCAGTGTTTATTTTTGAATTTGTAAGATCGGGTTGGGTGAAAGAATTGGTAAATGTGAAGGAACTGTGGAGTGTTGAGTCATCTGCGTAGGAATGTATTGGATTATGAGTGGTAGATATGAGATCATTGATATGAATGAGGAACAGAGTTAGGGCCAAAACTGATCCCTGGGGAACACCAGCATTTATTGAGTGAAATTGAGAATAAAGGCCATCTACCATTACACATATTTTTCTGTTATGAAGATAAGAAGAAATTAGTGGAACTAATGATGCAAGGCCGTAGTGTGACATCTTCGACAATAAGGATTGATGCCAGACTATATCAAATGCCTTTGATATATCCAGTGCTATTGTATGTGTTTCACCATGTTGGTCTGTAGCTTGGTTGATTTGATGCGTAAAAAGGCAAAGAATGTCTGCAGTTGATCGACATCGTCTAAAACCATATTGCCTATCACTGATTAATTTATTATTCTCAAGATGCTAATTATGTGATTATTTAATATAATTTCAAAAACTATTTTGCAGAATCTCTCAGTAGATAAAGCTCCTGGCCCAGATGAAATTCCTCCAATAGTACTTAAGAATTGCTCCTTGGTGCTCGCTCCTGTATTGGCAAATAATTTCCGTTTGTGTACTCATACCGCATGCTTCCCAGTATCCTGGAAAGAAGCAAACATCCATCCAGTTCCTAAAAAAGGTGCCTCTTCAGATCCATCAAACTACAGACCAATAGCTATAACTTCCACTCTTGGTAAAGTTTTTGAAATTATATTAAATAATCACATAATTAGCATCTTGAGAATAATAAATTAATCAGTGATAGGCAATATGGTTTTAGACGATGTCGATCAACTGCAGACATTCTTTGCCTTTTTACGCATCAAATCAACCAAGCTACAGACCAACATGGTGAAACACATACAATAGCACTGGATATATCAAAGGCATTTGATATAGTCTGGCATCAATCCTTATTGTCGAAGATGTCACACTACGGCCTTGCATCATTAGTTCCACTAATTTCTTCTTATCTTCATAACAGAAAAATATGTGTAATGGTAGATGGCCTTTATTCTCAATTTCACTCAATAAATGCTGGTGTTCCCCAGGGATCAGTTTTGGCCCTAACTCTGTTCCTCATTCATATCAATGATCTCATATCTACCACTCATAATCCAATACATTCCTACGCAGATGACTCAACACTCCACAGTTCCTTCACATTTACCAATTCTTTCACCCAACCCGATCTTACAAATTCAAAAATAAACACTGCAATTTCTCTGAACCAGGACCTTTCTATAATTAATGAATGGGGACAAAAGAATCTAGTTTCCTTTAATGCACAGAAAACCAAGTACATTCAATTTTCTAACCGACAGAATCTCATTGACTCCCATATATTTGTTAATGATGTAAATATTCCCACTTCCCCTAGTATTGACATTCTCGGTGTAACATTAACTACTAACCTGAGCTGGACACATTATGTTAGAAGCATTGCTAAGAATGCCTCTAAAAAACTGGGACTCCTGTACAGAGTTCGAGAATTCTTCACTGACGAGCAGTTGGCCGTAATATATAAAAGTCATGTGCGTTCTCAGATGGATTACTGTTCACCTCTGTGGAGTGGAAGTTGAGTGGTTGCATTGAGGCAGTTGGACAAAATTCAAAATAAAGCTATTAGATTAATCAATAACCCTGCAATCACACAGGACCTTCCTACAATATCCATACGAAGAAACGTTGCATCCCTTGCATTATTCTACAGATATTTTCACAGCAATTGTTCCGAGGAACTTGCTTCAATTGTGCTGCCTCTCCACATCTTTCCTCGTAGAACTAGGGCAGCTGAGAGCGCCCATGAATTTACACTTTCTCCTCCACAATGCAGAACATCTGCCTATCAAAATTAATTTATTCCCAGAACTACTATTCTTTGGAATTCACTTCCCTCGAGTTGCTTTCCACAAACTTACAACCTACAACAGTTTAAATCCAGTTGTTACAAACATTTTATGAATGGAGGATGCCTTTAGGCACATGGAACTTCTTTTTTTGTATCTGTGCTTTTCCTTCCTCCGTTCATTGTCTCTTATAAAAAAAAAAAAAAAAAAATCCAGTTTCTTCTCTCTTTTGCCTTTAGAGCCCATGTCTCAGGCCTATACATCACTGTTGGTACAACTATCCCTTGATATATTGCATTTTTACCTTTCATTCCGAGATTCCTCACTTTCCACATAATAATCATTCTTAGCTGCCTTAAAATAATTGTGGGACCTTTTCAGTGTCCCCCGTGTACAAGGCGCACCGCACTATGGAAACTTGAGTAATCTGTATACATAAACCATACCTCATACTCCTTGTGGGTGATCTGGTTCTGGATGTGAGATAGTTTGGCCAGGAAGCGTTGTTTGAGAGCCAAGTTCTCAATGTTGGATATTCCACCTCCTGGCCAGCATGATGGGTCGTCAAGTCACCAACCTCACTCTCCAGGAGGGACAGACGGGAGTACAGTTGGCCTGCAAGGTAATAAATAATAATAATAACAATCGTCTGGTTACTTATATAGCGCCCGTATCTCCTCCTTCGAAGATTCTCAAGAGCTTGACTCATCTTTAATCAACCAGAGACCATTACCCATCTCCCTTGCTCATGGGGAGACGGTAACCGCCGGCTATATCTCAGAAAAACTTTTCAATCTGAGCAGGGATTGAACGTGAAACCTGAGTTAACAATGAATTAAATTAAGGGGAGACAGGCCGTTTTTCTGGACACCCTTTCCCTAATGTTTGACCCCACTAGGTTAGAGATTTTGAAACGTTGGTTCCATTAGTTTGGGGATTTTATGACCTTTCACCCCATTTCTTTGTCAATATTAGGACCCTTCATGCCATTCTAAGGGGAATCGGCCTTCGGCCGGGACATTTTTCAACCGAGAAATTTACAAATATATTTTGAGGGGGTCTACGGTGTGTTTTTCTAAGCTTGATGGAGGTCTAGCAAGAAAACTAAGAAATAAAGGAATAGACCCCCCCCCCAAAAAAAAAAAAAGTCTGTCTCCCCTTAACCCTCCTGGCGCTGGCCCGCCCTCCTAAGGACGTTGTTGAGATCCGGGCGATATGGTAAAAAAACGTCTGCACCTAGGCTACCGTATCTTTGTTATTTTAACTGCTAGAAAATTCCCACGCATCTCTAAACGACTGAAGTTTCCAATCTGTAGACTGGCGTTGAGTAGAGCTCTCTAAGTCAACTGGTTCAGTTGTGATGACAATTTCCGTAGAGCGCATTTTTCCGCGATTTTAGCAATATGACAATTTTCAACACGAAAACTGTCTTAGCAGACCACACAACAACAAAGCTCTGACGTCTGCTTGCTTTAGGAGGTGCGTGCGTCGCCTCCGACCAGCTGTGTTTACATACGTCGGACGCGCGGCTTTCAAAACAAGCTTAATAGGCTTTCAAGCTTACGGATTTCAAGGGCTCCCCCGGGCTCCTGCCCAGCTGCCGCGGTGTCATTTTAAAATGCTGCCCGGGCCAGAAGGGTTAACTTGTTTGGTATTTGTTGATGTATTTTTCACTTTATTGTGGCTATTGCGGGCACTCCTCACTTATAGTTGCCTCATTTTAACCCCTTCTGTACCGGTGATGTACAGTGGCGCTAATAAGTCATGTCCCAGCTGTCATTACGTTTGGCTCGCTATGTGCTGTATTAATGTCTGTCAGATGTTGAATAGGGTGGGTAAGTGTAGGAACATGTTTGTATATTTCACTCGATATGAAGAAATGAAGCTTAGATATTGCTGATACCCATTATTGATGAAAACATACCTGGTGCCGAGACATGACTTATTAGCCCGACTGTACTCTTCATTATATTCTGGCAACTATTAGACGATTGTGTACAGCTTAGGAAAGACGTCTACTCATTAAAAGACTACAGACTATCTCAATTAATCCTTTTAGCTACCATATATCCTTCAAAAGCTTCATAAAATTGTATAAATGCAGCTGAAATAAAATAAATAAGACGTGCCAGTACAGAAGGGGTTAAGTGGTTTCATTATTACACTGTTCATTATTAAATTAACTTAAATTTGTTGTGCTTCATTATTTAATTGTAATCATAATGTAAAACTTGCAAAATAAACTAACCAAAACTTATAAGAACACAGTAAAAAGACAAAACGACTAATACAAATCGCTATGTGGAAACAACGCTTAACCCTCCGGGCCCGGGCTGTCTCTCCAAAGGACAGTGTGGGCTACCCGGGCGATCTGGCCGAAAAACGTCTAGGCCTAGGCTACCGTATTTTTGTTTAGTTTAACTGCTAGAAATTTCCCACGCATCTATAAACGTAGTGCGGTTTCCAATATGTAGACTGGCTTTGAGTAGAGCTCTCTAAGTCAACTGGTTCAGTTGTGATGACGATTTCCGTGGAGCGAATTATTCTGCGATGTTGACAATATCGGAGCTTTTCAGACACTAATATCGTCTGACGTCACAACAATAACATTGATCCGACGTCTCCTTATTGTTTTCTGAGGTGCGGTGACGCAACGATCGGCTTTGTTCACATGCGTCGGACGCACAGCGTTCAGACCAAGCTGAATAGGCTTTCAAGCTTACTATCTCCTGAAAAGACACCCGGGCTGCTGCCCTTATTTCGTGGTGTCCTCTCACACTGACACCCGGGGAGGAAGGGTTCAGTAAAATAATAATTTATAAATAAAAGAACACAATCACAATCAGACAAAAATTATTAAAAAATTGCAAAAAGTGGCAAAAAATTAATGGCTTTACTTCAAGTCTGGATTTTTAGGAACGTAACAACTGTACAGTAAAACATGACGATAGTGCATTTCTCTGGCTTGTATCCATTCGGCCCCATTCACCCAACTGTTTTAGACGTTTATCCCCATCCAGGTGTCAATTTCTTCCTGGCGAGCGATAGCGAGCCAGCATTGTATGGAGAAATCCGGCTTTGCCGGAGGAATGTTTCTATCAAAAAATGTACAAATTTAGCTTGCTGTCAAAACAAAAATATATATATGCTGGCTCGCGGAAAATATTGACACCTGGATGGGGGTGAACGACTTAAAACAGTAGGCTGAATGGGGCCGAATGGATACAAGCCAAAGAGAGAGGGAGAGAAAGAAAAAACAAGCATGGTGGGTTCCCTTAACGTGATGACAGTGCGTTGTTATATGTGTGATCAGTTTGCTTGGGAACCAGATTAACTTGCTCGTGTAGTAATGTACACTGTATGTGGTGGATTGTGTTCTTTTATTTATAAATTTTATTTTATTAAGCTTTGTTTCCACATAGCGATTTTGATTAGTTCTTTTGCGTTTATCTTGTGTCGTGCCAGTTTTGGTTTGTTTATTTTGCAAGTTTTACATTATAATTTATTAAGCGTTATTTCCATGTACAGTAAACCCTTAATGCTCGCGGGTTTCAGGCTCGCGGATTTGATTTCTCACGGTTTTTCAACCCTTGGGATAAATGATAATAAAGGTACGATTTTACCTAAAGGACACCCATTTGACAGGTACAGTTCCTGCAAAAGTCCCTGAACACTCAGCCAAGGCTACCTCTTTAAAGCTGGTATCACATGAGAGCTTTTATAGTCAACATTCGATGATCAACATTTTTCTGGCAACATTTCTGGAATATTTTGCACTGACATCGGAAACTAGACTCTTGGTAGGTGAATTCAGGTGACCGAAATATTTAATATGTTGACCTCATAAGCTGCCAGACCAGCGTTGAGGAAAAATGTTGAGTGAAAAAGCGCTCGTGTGATACCGGCTCAATATTCTACACAAAAAGGGCATGGTTCTTGGTTTGTTTATGACCATCCCTTTTCACCCACCCTACTTACGTATATGGTCATAAAGTAACCGCCAACCATGCCCTCTTTGCGCGGAATATTAAAGGGGTATCCTTGGCTGAGTGTTCAGGGATTTTTGCAGGGAACTGTACCACCAAGGATTTAATACATATTTGTTTTCGATTTCCACGCATCCAACACCAAGCTACACCCTTTTCTGATGTACGAAACACTAAAAACACAATGGGGACACTTTAATATTAATAATTTGAGACGAAATGTAAAGAGAGCTCTGTTGCGTTCGTGGAAGTAGCGACGTCGCTTTGTTTATTTTATGCTGGAAGTTAGCCTAGACTACTTCCCCCCTCCCGCCTTGTTTATCCACTTTCGTCGGTACAGTGCAGTGCTATTGAGTTCGTATATCTCGTCAACATGGCCAACAAACGTAAATTTGGTGAGCCTCAATCAAGCGGGGAAGCACCAGATCAGATGAAGTATTGAGGGATAAGCCTTTACAACGGGACCTCGTATTTACATTCTACTTTTCCGATTTTTCTGAAGCGTGTAGAGAGGGGAGAAGGGGTGTTGGAGAGAGAGGAAGCTGTTGGAGTGGCTTTGTTATGTGTGTTTGGACCAAAGAAGACCAAAAGGCACATAAACAACAAAACACTCGTAAGTATCGACCGGTAACGATTGTATACATTTATACAGTACTGTACTGTACCCTATTACTGTACTAATCTTTAATACACCTGTAATAATACAATCTATACTATTTTGTATTATTTGCATCCATAATTATCATTATCATTATCATTTAAGCAACACAATCCATTTTCTTTATACCGTAAGCCTATTTTCGGGGCGGGAGGGGTAACCAATGTCAATGCTCACGATTTACGATACTCGCGGGTGTCTCTGTTCCCTAACCCCCGCGAGCATGAAGGGTTTACTGCAGCGATTTTTATTAGTTCTTTTGCATTTATCTTGTGTCGTCCCAGTTTTGGTTTGTTTATATTGCAAGTTTTACAATATAATTATGAAACACACAAACACACATACAGTACCGGTACTTACTGTTACCACTACCAGACAGAGACGTACAGAAACAACATATAAAGTTCCAATTCTTAGGGTCCGGGACCACTTTTGCGTTCCCTCGCCCCTTTCTCTGCCTAGTTTAGTAGGTGAAGCCTACAAGGGGAGGAGGATTCCTAGGCTCCTGCCCCCAAATTGGCTGATTGTACTGTGTAATATATGGTTTATTTGTATTTGGAATCCCCTATTTTGCCCCTTACTTTAGCATTTCACCCCATTAACCCTCTCACGTTCTTGACGCAATTTTGAGCCTATTAGGGATACTTTAAAGCCTTTGTTACCATCAGGGGTATTTAGAAACCTTTAGTTAATTACTTCAACCTCTGCAGTTGTCTTTGAGTTAGCTGTGGGCAGAAAACTAATTTTGGAGAGGTAATTATAAGAGTGAGAGAACTCTATTTCGTATTGCTAATCTGGCAACCTCTGCGTCATAAAAACGTGAGAGGGTTAATTTAAATGTAAAACTTGCAAACTAAACAAACCAAAACTGGGACAAAAACAATATAAAGTCAAATTAACATATCAAAATCGCTATGTACCTTTTTGTAGGTGTTTAGGTGCAATCACCACGGCCAATCTGGGGATCCGCCGTTATTGAGCTCGTCCTGGAATCTTTACGACTCTGAATCTTACGATTCTGTACAGGCACTAGCTCAGAGAAGAGTGTTGAGAGGGGAGAAGGGGTGTTGGAGAGAGAGGAAGTGTTGGAGTGGCTTTGTTATGTGTGTTTAGTCTGTATACGTCGTCAGAATGTCCCCTGACTGGGTGCAAGCATGTGAAACATGCTAGGACGTACTACCACACCCACTAAATGTCCGCCGTGGCGGGGATTCGATCCCGGGTGTGGAAACATATGAGACACAGAGACTTACTGTTACCACTACAGGAGGTGAAGGAGTCATCAGGTATCCCCGATCCACCACCGTCTCCTGTGCTGCTTTTCTTAGGTGTGCTGCGGGAAGATTTACCTGCAGGAGAGCAAAGCAACAGTTAAGGGGACACTCACTGCATTTTTGGCCTATAAATTAATTCATTCACATAGCGATTTTGATAAGTTCTTTTGCATTTATCTTGTGTCGTCCCAGTTTTAGTTTGATTATTTTGCAAGTTTTACATTATACTTTCCTCACTAGACATCCCTCAAACTTAGAAAAACATCCCCTAGACCCCCCCTCAAGATAAATTTGTACATTTTTCGGTAGAAACATTTCTCGGCCGCAGGCCGGTTCCTCTTACAATTACAGGCTCGCTATCGCTCGCCAGGAAAAAATTGACAACTAAATGGCACGATAGGTCTTAACATATATAACGAAATGGGGCGAATGGTCTTAAAATCGATTAGCCCCATTAGTTTTCAGATTTTAAGAAGTTTGTTCCATTAGTTTGGCGATGTTAAGATTTTTCACACCATTTACTGTATTTGTTGTCAATATTAGGACCTTTCGTGTCATTTAAGCGTTTATGTTTTACCTGGCGAGCGATAGCGAGCCTGTAAAGTAAGAGAAACCGGCCTTTGGCAGGGAAAGTTTTCTATAAAAAAAATGTACAAATTTATCTTGAAGGAGGATCTTGGGGGTATTATTTTAAGTTTGATGGAGGTCTATGGAGGAAACTAAGAAAATGATAACAAAATACATATACTGTATGAGGTAATAACTACGCCCATCCCCCCTATAAAGCCAATATGGAATTCAAACTCTCATATTCTTTTGGACCAGATAAGAGGAGACTATCCTGACTACCAAATACCAGAATGTCAACCAGTACTAGGATTACAGTGGAAAACAACTACTAATGAGATGTCTCTAAAACCCCTCAAGTTTCCTGATGTAAAACTCACAAAACGCAAGCTCTTAAGTCAGGTCTCTATGATGTTAGACCCATTGGGCATATTTAGTCCCATATCAATTAACCCGGCAAGTGCGGGAAGACTCTTAAGAGTTTCCCCAGGCGACTGCGGGAAGACTCTTAAGATCCTGGGCTAAAAAAAATCCATTTAAAACACCCCCCCAAAAAATTGAACCTTTTTTTTTTGTGTGTTTTTTGTTTTTGCCCCTGGGCCATGCCAAATATCACTCCCTCCACATCCCCCCCCCCCCCCCCCTCCTTCAGTTATCACCTATTTTCCCTGTTATTCCCTTATTCTGTGGTCTATTTTCATGCTAACATTAGCGAGTTGCAAGCAGAGCGTTGTCATCACTGTTACCAAGCGAGTGCAAGAGAGAGAGAGAGAGTATCGATCGACAATCTCTCTCCAGACTTGGGGAAGAGTGGAGGGGATGGAGGTTGCCTCAGCCATACATTATGTAACTCCCGGCCTGTATCGCCAATTTTGACCATCCAAATGCTGTTTCCACTTGTTTTATTGCTGTAACAGGTTAATACCTTTATAATCAACGTAAAATAGGCGCATATGGATAAGTATTAATGCTATTTATGGTAAAATAACGATGTTAGTGATGGGAACAGCTCAAATACGTGCGCACAGGCATGTGGTGTCTCATACCCCCCATGCGCATGTCTTAGGTTAAAGGGAAGATTTTAGTTCAGGAGGCCTGGAGAGAAGCACTGAGTTGGGATACTCCATTACCTGAAAAGTATACAGAAGAGTGGAACAAATTGAAGGTGGAATATGAAAAAGTGTCATCAGTCAAGTTTCCTAGAAGATGTGATCCTACCTCTGATAATGAGTGTGCTCAATTGCACGTATTTTGTGATGCCTCATCTAAGGCGTATGGTGCAGTAGTTTATTGTGTCACTGAAGTCCGATCTACTTTGATTATGTCCAAATCTTGAGTAGCGCCTTTAACACTAGATTAGCGGGCTAGCGGTTTATTTATATGTACCGCCCAGCGGGGTGTTTTTAGCCAAAATAGGGCTGTTTACGTGATCATTTTCATGCCTAAATAAGACCCAGAACGTAAAACAAGTATCTATCCCTGAAAGGGCATAAACAGAGCTTTCCAATGACACCATAACGATCCTTTTATGATGGCTAGTTTTCTTGCAACAACTGCGCAACGCGAGAGCAAAAAGCATGTAATTCGGCACTTTCCCCATACAATTCCGTATGTAGCGAGTGAGAGAGGGAGGGAGGAGGTGGGATTCGTGTCAGTAGGTTCGCCGCGGTGGTCTGGAGCAGTCATATGCTCGCTACTCTCCTGCCACCACTTGTCTCTCTCTCTCAGCAACATTACGTGCTGAAATTGTCACACGACCTATGTCAAGCGCCGCCAGATAGTCCAGATTTATTATACTCGACTTATGTTGCGCGCCGCTAGTTATGGGTTAAAACAACGTACCCTTCCACAGTTGGAGCTGACCGCTGTTGAATTGGGAACTAGGTTAGCTACTAATTTGAATAGTATGTTTCCCTTTATAGGTGAGACATATATATTTGAGTGGGGAGATTGTAGGCACCAATCGATCAGGGCTAGACCCAGGTGAGGTTATAGGCATGTGATAAAGAGTCGCTGGAACTCCTGTTTCATTTGCTTGGCCTCTCTTACTGATTTTCTTTGTGCCTCATTTACACTGAGAGCATCCCAGCTAGCTCTCACAAACACCTCCTCCTCCTATCCACTTCACTACACTAACATGCACACCACACTTCATTCCTCCACACCAAAATTAAAAAAACACAAAATGATGTATTGTAGCCCAGCCTCGGAGTCCCCAGGGGGGGGACCATAAATGCCCCCTCACCCGACCGACCATCCCCTGACGACCCCACATAATTACCTGGACCTCGGCCTGTTACTCTTTCTATTAATTTCTGCAACATTCGCGGACTTTCCTCTAACTTTCACTCTGTTGAGCACCATCTCTCCTCCTACAAACCTGATCTTCTCTTCCTCACCGAAACCCAGGTGTCTGTAGCAACATCCAGCAACCCCTTCTCTGTATCCTCCTACTTTCTCTATCCTAGTTTCAAAGCCAAAGGCGGATGTTGTGCATATGTGCACAACAAACTCACTTGCTCTCGTGTTCCCGATTTCGACTCCTCTGAATTCTCAACTTTATGGCTCAAACTTTCCTGTCATTCTCTTACTAAATATTTCTGTGCTGTCTATCTTTCCCCTAACTCTACCAACTTTCCCAAATTCTTTGACTATCTAAACTCTACAGTGGAACACATTCTATCCATTTCTCCTTTCTCAGAAATCTCCATCTTAGGAGATTTCAACGTTCACCACCGCCAATGGCTCTCCTCTCACACTACTGATCCACCTGGTGAACAAGCCTACGTCTTTTCTATCCTAAATGACCTAGAGCAGTTAGTTCAGCAACCCACCCGTATCCCGGATCGCATCGGAGATCGGCCCAACATTCTTGACTTGTTTCTAACTTCTAACCCTTCTTCTTATACTGTCGATCTTTTCTCTCCTTTGGGCTCCTCCGACCATAAACTTATCTCTGTCACCTGTCCTATCTCTCCAGTACAGCCACCCGATCCTCCTAGCCGGCGGCGCTTGTGGCACTTTGGCGCTGCCGACTGGGAGGCTCTTCGGCAGTACTTCTTTGATTTCCCATGGAATGATTTCTGCTTCCATGGCCGAGGACCCGAGGAGAGTGCTGAACGCATTACCGAGGTAATCCTATCGGGCATGGAAGCATACATTCCATTCTCTTTCTCTCAGTCTAATGCTAAAAAATCTTGGTTTACTCACGCCTGTTCTACTGCTGTCCGCAATAAGGAGGAAGCATTCAAACGGTACCGACGCCTTAAAACTCAAGACTCTCATTCTTCATATGTTTCTGCCCGGAATCAAGCCAAATCTGTTCTTCGACTTGCCAAACACTCTTTCATCAATAATAAATGCACTGAACTATCTAACTCTAGCTCTTCCCAAGCTTTCTGGCATCTAGCCAAAAACCTCTCCAACAATTTCTCTTCCTCGTCTTTCCCTCCCCTTTCCCACTCTGATGGCACAACCATCACTTCTTCCTTTGACAAAGCTAAACTCTTCGCTCAAACTTTTGCTAGAAACTCCACCTTGGATAATTCCGGTGCTATTCCTCCCTCTCCGCCCTCCTCTCTCTTACTTATGCCTAATATCCTAATCTCTTCTAAAGATGTACTTTCTACCCTCTCTGGGCTTAACACTAATAAGGCGTACGGTCCGGACGGTGTTCCTCCTATTGTTCTCAAAAACTGTGCTTCCGTGCTGACTCCCTGCCTAGGCAAACTCTTTCGTCTCTGTCTATCCTCTAACGTCTTCCCTTCATGCTGGAAGTTTGCTCACATTCAACCTGTCCCAAAGAAGGGTGACCGCTCTCAACCCTCCAACTATCATCCAATTGCTCTTATCTCTTGTCTTTCTAAAGTTTTTGAAACTATTCTTGCTTCCAAATTTCTTAAGCATTTCTCTTCTCATAATCTGCTCTCAGATCGCCAGTATGGCTTCCTTAAGGGTCGCTCTACTGGTGATCTTCTTTCATATCTTACTAACTCTTGGTCATCCTCCTTTCGGGACTTCGGTGAGACTTTTTCTATTGCACTAGACATATCGAAAGCCTTTGATAGAGTCTGGCATAAATCTTTAATTTCTAAACTACCCTCCTTCGGTTTCTATCCCTTCATCTGTGCCTTTGTCTCTAATTTCCTTTCCGGCCGTTCCCTAGCTGCGGTTGTGGACGGCCATTGTTCACTTCCTCACCCTATAAACTCCGGTGTTCCTCAGGGCTCTGTCCTATCTCCTATTCTCTTTCTAATTTTTATAAATGATCTCCTTAACTGTACCTTAATTCCCATCCATTCATACGCAGACGACTCAACCTTACACTACTCCATTAGTTTTTCAGAACGCCCCAGCCAGCAATCCCTCAACGACAAACGTAATGAAGCCATAGAACTCTTAAATTCTGATCTAAATACTATTTCCAATTGGGGCAGAGAAAACCTTGTTAACTTTAATGCTTCCAAAACCCAATTTCTTCATCTATCTACCCGTCAGGATCTCCCAGCGGACTATCCCTTATTCTTCAACAATACAAAAATCAACCCTTCATCTTCTCTCAATATTCTTGGTGTCTCTTTTTCTTCAGCTCTCATTTGGAAGGACCATATTACCAGTCTTGCTAAGGCAGCCTCCCAGAAGCTGGGTGTGCTCAACCGCCTTAAGGGGTTCTTTTCCCCTGCACAGCTTCTTGCTCTGTACATGGGCATAGTGCACCCTTGTATTGAGTATTGTTCACATGTGTGGGGAGGTTCCTCTCACACCGCTCTCCTAGACAAAGTTGAAAGGAAGGCCTTTCGTATCATTAACTCCCGTCCACTCACCAACTCTCTGCAATCTCTCTCTCTCCGCCGCAATGTTGCATCTCTCTCGCTATTCTATCGCTACTATAATAATCAGTGTTCCTCAGAGCTATCCCAGTGCATACCACCTCCTTTACGTAGGGCACGTGGTACCCGTCTTGCAACTCAATCCCACCCCTACTCTGTGCAACTCTCCAACCCAAGAGTGAAATGTTACTCTCAAACTTTCTTCTACTCAACATCTGAGCTCTGGAACTCTCTCCCAGAATCGGTCTTTCCCTCTTCCTATGACTTAAATTGCTTCAAACTCCGTGTGTCCAGGCATTTTGGCTCGAACGTCCCTTGATTTTGGCCCTGTCACTCTTTCAACTATGGGGGAGGCACTCGCTATAGGCAGTTATGCCTTTTGCCTCCCTTAATCACATAATAAAAAAAAAAAAAAAAAAAAAAATATGGACAGATAGTGAGAATGTTTGCACTGGATAGCTAAGGATGATAGTCAAATAGTTTATGTGCGTAACAGAGTACACAAAATAAATTAACTGCTAATTAACTATACATTCATACATGTTAAGTCCAAGGATAATCCGGCTGACTTGGTGAGCTGAGGTGTAAGTGTCAAGAAACTGATTAACGAAACTCTGTGGTTTCAGGGTCCGGTTTGGCTACGTCAGAGTGATTGGCCAGAACAAAAATCACACCAGAAGGTTAATGATGATCAAGTTCATATGGACCCAATATTTATCCCAGAGCCTTCAGTGATTGACATCACCAAGTTCTCCAATTTGGACAAACTATTAACTGTAACTAAATTTGTGTTTAAGTTCCTGAGCAAGAAGGTAAAGATGGAGGAATTAGGCCCACTTAGCTACTGGATCAAAAGGATACAAGCTGAAAAGTATGATGAGGAATTAACACAGCTACGTAAACCCAATCCCAAGCCAACCAAAAGAATGAAGGATCTTGGGCTGTACCTAGACAATCAAGAATTAATATGTTGTCGAGGTCGTATTGGTATAGCTGATCTACCCCTCAAAACTCGGCATCCGATCCTATTGCCCAAAGATTGCGACCTCACCAAATTGATGGTTTTAAAAGCGCATGAAACCACTAGACACGGTGGGGTAGCAGACACTCTAGCCTATATGAGGCAAAATTATTGGATACCCCAGGGACGACAAGCTGTTAAACGCTGTATCAAGAATTGCATTATTTGCAAGAGGTATACAGCTATAGCTATTCCTTACCCTGGTCCACCAGCTCTCCCGCCAGACCGCATTCACCAAAGGAAACTGTTTGAGGTAACAGGTATAGATTATACTGGTGCCATCACTCTCACAGGAGATGATGGACCGCCAAGAAGGTATACATATGACTATTCACCTGTACCAGCACTCGGGCGATACATTTGGAGATAGCGGAGGACATGAGCTCGGAAACTTTTATAAATTTGTTCAGAAGATTTGCCGCTCGGCGAAGTTGTCCCAGACGTTTGATTAGTGACAATGGGACAAACTTTGTGGGCGCATCCCCGCAGTTTCAGAATTATTAAAGAGCAACGCAGTACAGCAAATGCTAGATTCTAGAAATTGTTATTGGTCATTCACAACTCCCAGAGCCCCTTGGCAAAATGGATTTACTGAAAGAATGATAGGCATCGTGAAATCGTGCCTGAAAAAGGTTCTTCACAAGTCAAGAGTCACCTTGGATGAGTTAAGAACTGTTGTCACAGAGATAGAAATAAGAGTCAACAATAGGCCACTAACATAATATCAAGACGACTCCAATTTAGAAATTGAAGCCTTAACTCCGACTCATTTGTTATATGGTAGACGACTAGACCCAGTACCCCGTTTGGACGTGACAGAGGAATTAGTAGATCCCACCATTAATGAAGCAGACGCACACTTACAACGAAGCTACCATAAACTCTGCAAGACACTGGATGCCTGGAACAAGCAGTGGGCATCAGAATATATCATAAGCCTACGGGAGAGGTATTATGGTGCGAATTCGACTAGTAACCGTCGCACACCTGAGAAGGGAGATATAGTCTTATTGAAGGTGGACCAACCTCACTCCAAATGGCCCTTGGCAAAGATCCAAGAAGTCTATCCTGATCCCGAAGGAGTCATCAGAACAGTTAAAGTTTTATCTCGAGGATAAACAACTCTCCGAACGGTTGATCGGCTCATTCCTATGGAACTCACCATCCTACCGGAGGAGGAACAGCAACCCATTGTAATAGGGGAACCTAGACCACAACGAGCAGCTGCTGCTGGATCTAAAAAAAAATTGGCGTGATTTGTTAGTCGCAGGTAATATAACATGATGCAACACATCATACTTCGCCGGGCCCCAATCTGTGAGAAATAAATTGACTACACAGGTATCTTGGTAGTGTTGGCAACAGCCTTCCAATAGGGTAACCTCATTAGAGTGAACCATTTCATGCCAGAACCTGGTGATTGTAAATATTGTAAAGGATAATTAATATTAAGTAATTTAGAACTATAAGATTACCTTGGCCAAGTTAATTTAGTTATAAAACCTTGTATGATAAAACTTAGAGGTACTGTATTAGGGATCAGTTTTGAAACTCCCGCAATCGCAGACGATATCCACAATTTGTAGTGGTAATCTCAACCTCTAAATATTATGTTTACTAAATCGTTGTGAAACGATATTTATATTAGTATTTATATAAGTAAATGCTTATTTTTCATTTATATGATAAAGAGAAGAGGGAATGAACCCTTGGTAACGAATTAGTATATAATTTATTTAAGAGTCGGAAATCGAAGCTCCGATCAGACGCCAGTAAACTTTTGAACAAACCGGACGTGTCACGTGACCTCTCCCGCAACAATCCACACGCCCGGCCCGGTGTCCTGACCCTTTTAACCCTTATCTACCGAAAGCCGGAATCCTCTGAACTAAACCAGGACCCAAGTTATAGCTAAGTCATTGATATACATGGCCATTTATACAATGTTTAGTTAGGGTTTCAGAGAGATAGGCTACTAAACAACCCTCATCTGCTCCTATAGTTCATGCCATAAGGTAGGCTATCTCATACTATATTTTTATCTATTTTCTATTTTGATTGGTGTGGTAAGAGATCACTTTTGGCCATATTATCCCCTACAGTGGCCACTTTATGGATTTTTGTGTTATATTGTGATAATTCCCCAGACAGGTACAGTAGTTTGCTACCTGGACAACTCAACCAGTAGATCATTTCAACCAGTACCAATATAAAGTCCTAACCCTAACTTAACCTAATCTAACAGTATTGTTTGGGTTGGTACTGGTTGAAACATTGCTCTACTGGTCAAGTTGTCTGGTCACCGATGAACCTATAATATATTATTTTATAGGTAGTGAATAATGAAAGTATTGTCGCTACACTGATATAATTAGCTTGAAAAAATGCTACTGTAGAATGGTAACACTGCATAGCAGCTTACCTGTACACCTCGGCCCAGATACTCTTCAGGGGTCATAACTTACAATGTGGTGAGTTTTATAACAGACCAATGAATTAACAGCTTCTTACTTTACTTATGATGTCCTAACTTTCCCAAAAGTCAATCATGAATGTACACTACTACGGTGTGTTTGGAATACAGTAAGACCCTCTATGTTGGACTAATTGTTTAGAGACTCTGTCTGGAAGTGTGGAACACAATCTATCTATCTATTGCCCGACGCCGTGATCCCCAAAGGGGTGGCCACGAACGAACCGCCCCATGCACCTCTGTCCCCAGTCAGTCGACGCCCCTCCCCCCAACCAGCACCGCCTTCGTTCATGTACTTCCTCACTCCATCCTTCCACCTCTCATTCGGTCTACCTCTCATTCGGTCTACCTCTCCCTCTCTGTCCCTCCACCTCGCTCTTGTACACCCTCTTAGTCATTCTCTCGCTTTCCATACGTTCCATATGGCCGAACCATCTCAAGTAGTTTCTTTTCACACTTTCCAGCACATCTACCTCCACACCACACCTCCTTCTTACTTCCTCATTAGTCTGTCTATCCCTCCATGTAACTCCGCACGCACTCCTTAAGTAATTCATTTCCACTGCTCTCACTCTTGGTCTGAGTCTCTCAACCAACGTCCATGCTTCGCTTCCGTAAGTCAGTGTCGGGATTACCACACTGTCATGCAAGGACTTCTTCACTTCCATACTGACCACCCTATTTCTTGTTACTGCTGTTAACGTTCCTATAACCCTCTTCCCCTGTTGTACCCTCTCCCGCAGTTCTTCATTCATAGTCCCATCTTTACTCAACACACTGCCCAGATACTTAAAAGAGTTGACGATCTCCATAGCCTGACCGTTCAGCTTCACCTCACACTCTGTGACTTCACCCCTTTCGAAGACCATAACCTTGCTCTTCCCCGCATTTACCTTCAAATTCCGTTTTTCGCACACTGTTCCAAACTCATTTACCAGACCCTGCAACTCCCATTCATTATCACTCATCAGAACTATATCATCCGCAAACAGCAGTATAGGTAGCTTCCACTCAATTCCCTCCCTTTTCAGTGATACACCAACATCCACTGCTCTTGATAATATTTCTTTCATGACTCCATCCATATATACAGTAAACAACCACGGGGACATCACACACCCCTGTTTCAAACCAACATTCAGGTCAAAGAACTCGCTCTGCTCACTCTCCACACGTACTGCCGCCTTTGCACCCTCATACATACTCTTCACTGCTTTCAGCAACTTGCCCTCTACTCCGTATATTCTAAGTACTTTCCACAAACCTTCTCTATCCACTCTGTCATAGGCCTTTTCCAAGTCCATAAAGGCAACATACACCTTTTGTTTCTTCTCCAGATACTTCACAACACAATTCAGGGTAAAAATCTGATGTACACATCCTCTTCCCTTCCTAAAACCTCCCTGCTCATCGCCTATCCATTTCTCCGTTCTCACTCTCACTCTCTCAATCACTACCCTACTGTATACCTTCCCTACTACGCTTAGAAGACATATTCCTCGGTGGTTACCACACACTCCTCTTTCCCCTTTGCCCTTATATAGGGGGACTATTATGCCAGTCTTCCAGTCATCGGGTGCACTCCCCTTCTCCCATGCTAGTTTGCACATTTTCCATACCCATTCTATCACTATCTCACCACCATACCTCAACATTTCCCCACACACTCCATCTGTTCCTGGTGCTTTCCCCAACTTCACTCTTTTCATGGCTTCCCACACTTCTGACCTCCTGATCCCCACCTCCTCCTCCACTACTTCTCTTCTTCTCCCTCCCATACCATATCCAGCTATGTTTGCTGGCTCTTCATTCCTTACATTTAGCAACTCACTGAAGTACTCCCTCCATCTTTCGACTCTCTCTTTAGTGTGGAACACTAAATCTTTAAATACTTCTACCTTGCTGGAAGACCATACTATATGTGAGTGTTTGGTCATTATACATTAATCAGACGAAGTGTGAGAGACAATTAAATGTCTGGATTATAATACCATTGTTCTCACATTTACCATCATCTTTGGAACTCAATAACTTGGTCTCTTGGAATTTGGCCCAAATTCTTAGACAAACCCCATCATTGATGGTGGTAATAGTCAGTGGCATAGTCAGTAGAGCGTCGTCTGCTGATCAAAGTGTCGTGGACACTATGTTAATGGTGCATGTCAAGCCCGGGCACCTTGACTACCGATTCCTGACAAACGCCTAATGTTCATGGCCACCCCTTCTCGGAATTACGACGTCTAGCAATGATGATGATGATGAATTACAGTATAATAGTTCTGGTGTATTCCTTGCCAACCAATATTATATGGTAGTTGTTGTTATTTCAATGAGAGACCTATAATTATGTTCCAGTACTGTACTTTGCATTACAATTATAACAAATAGTGTAAAATATTGACATGCTAGGAATATGACCAACTATAGTAGAGTAATTACCACCAATAATGATGTGGTTGGTGAATCATTATGGGCCATAGTTTGAAAGAGAGATAAAGTACCAGATACCTTAGTCCAGAAACCTTGTGTTGCCCGATCACCCGGGGTCGGAAAGGGAGAGGGATTTTCTGGGTTCCCTAATTCAACCACTAGACCATTATAACCACTTGATCTCAACCAGTGCCAACCAAATCACTGACAACTTAAACTAACTTAACTTCATCTATCCCAACAGTATTGGTTGAATAGGCACTGGTTGAAATGGTTGAGATATACTGTATTGCCAGCACTTATGAAGTCCTTCAAGATATGATGATCATAGTAGAGAATGTCATAGTGAAAGGCCTTGCCATGAAAGTTTTAGTATCCGGGCAATGTAACCAGTACTGTACTGTATGTACACCATTTCAACCAGTAGCTCTCAACTCAATATTGTTAGGTTAGGTTAGGAATTTAACTTGGTAAAGGTTTAAGGGGAGATGGGCATATTTATTTCCTTATTCATGGATTATTATTGTTTTTTTTTTATGTTATTAGTTTCCTCCATGGACCTCCAACAAGCTTAACAAATACTGTACCAGCCCAAGACCCTCCTTCAAGATAAAAGCATATAAATTTGTTGATAGAAAAATTTATCGGCCGAAGGCCGTTTTTTCTTAAATTACAGTCTTGCTATCGCTCGCCAGGATTTTTTTTACACCTAAATGACACAAAATGTCTTTATATTGACAAAGAAATGGGGCGAAAGGTCTTAAAATCATCAAACTAATGGGCCGAACATCTTATAATCTGAAAACCAATGGGGCTAAACATGAGGAAGAAGGGGGGCCATAAAAACGGCCCATCTCCCCTTAATTGGCCCAGGTTGACTTGGCACTGGTTGAGATATACTGGTTGCGTACTTAACCCGGGAGCTGCGGGGAGACTCTTAAGAGTTCCCCCGGCGCACTGCGGGGAGACTCTTAAGAGTCAGAGAAAATAAAAATCAACTGTTGACATCGAAAAAAAAATATTTTTTTATATTTTTTTTTTTTTATTTTTTATTTTTTTTTTTGGCCCCTGGTCCATGCAAAATCTCAGTCCTCTACCTCCCCTCCTTCCCCACTTTCCTCCTCTCCTTCAGTTATCACCTATTTTCCCTGTTATTCCCTTATTCTGAGGTATATTTTCGTGCTAACATTAGAAATCCGATTGGAGGGTGTGGTCATCACTGATAGCAAGCGAGTGCAAGAGAGAGAGAGAGTATCGATCGACTGTGTCTCAGTGGCCTTGGGGGAAATTGGCGGGAAAGCAGATTGCCTCACCCATACATTATACAACTCGCGGGCTATATCTCCGATTTTGACCATCCAAACGCTGTTTTCACTCGTTTTATTGTTGTTTCAGGTTAATACCTTTATAATCAACCCATAATAGGCGCATATGGATAAGTATTAATGCTATTAATGGCACAATGAATATTTTAGTGGCGGAAACACCTCAAATACGTCAGCACAGGGGGACGTTTCCAATTACCCCCATGCGCACTTCAGAGGTTAAGTTGTCCAGGAAGCAGGTTTAGAGTATCTGGGCCTTGCAGTGTGAGAGGTGATGTCACACAAGTAACTTTATGGTTTATGTATCGGGAGTCTGGTACCCGCTACAAGTTTTGTTTTCATATGACGATTAAAGATTATGAGTTACTATATTAATAATACTATTATATTGAAAGTGAAAATCATCATATACAGAACTGTAATAGACTTTCTGTGGGTATATTCTGTACCCCGATATTATCTGCAGGTAGAGTGCTTGTATGATGACGACCAAATGTTTGTTTGTTTTCAGAAATTTCAGCTGACGGTAATTTTCCATGTCCCCATCTTGAATACTACGCTATTAAGATTTTTATAACAAAATATATTATTTATGAAAACAGGGACATGGCGGGTTCATATTTTTCCATTTAGTAACGAATAATCAGTTGCTAAGGGAATCCATTTACCTTCAGCTAAAATAAATCCTGCTATAATTATATTAACCCGTGCTACTGTTGCTCCATAACCACAATGTCAAGCAAGCTGCCTTACTTTTCAAATATTGTAAAAGCATCGTCACACAGGCATTTTTTTTATCCTTTGGTGTTTGTACAAGCTGCTGCCGATGCTGAATAAGACTTTATACTTCATTATCACTTTAGTTAGATTTATGCATGATGAAGCTCATCATGCAACATGTGGCGTGTATAAATAAATGTGGTGCTGCCATCTGGCGCGGAAGGATCTCAAAGCTTCATTCCATAATCTACGGGCCTCACAAACGTTAACAGGCTTATGATAAACCTATAGTCCCTAGGTTGATATATAGATTCATATTATGATAAACCTATAGTCTAGATTCATATTATGATAAACCTATAGTCCCTAGGTTGATATATAGATTCATATTATGATAAACCTATAGTCCCTAGGTTGATATATAGATTCATTATGATAAACCTATAGTCCCTAGGTTGATATATAGATTCATATTATGACAAACCTATAGTCCCTAGGTTGATATATAGATTTATATTATGATAAACCTATAGTCCCTAGGTTGATATATAGATTCATATTATGATAAACCTATAGTCCCTAGGTTGATATATAGATTCATATTATGATAAACCTATAGTCCCTAGGTTGATATATAGATTCATATTATGATAAACCTATAGTCCCTAGGTTAATATATAGATTTGTATTCCTTAACACCTACTGTCCCAGCGACGTACGTTGGCCGACAGTAAAAAAGTAACTCGTCAGTAACAGCGACGGACAATGTCCGTCAATAATATGAGGTCCTTTTAACAGCCCATATCGATCGGTGCCTGGTACCACACCTTTTGAGCACTGCTCTAAGACCTTGGCAACACTTCTCAGCATATTTCAAACCTCCCACAGGCTAGGAGAGGCAGTATTCTCCATCTTTTGAGGTGAAAGGTTGTTCTCTCTCGACTCTGAAGCCATTTTGGCCAAATTGCTTGGTACTGGAGGGTACAGTTATGGTAATACCCTCTGGTACAGTAGGGGTTAAGGGGAGATGGCTGTATTTATTTGCTCATTTATATATCTTTATTAAATGTTTTTAGTTTCCTCCCTAGACTTCCATCAAGCTTAAAAAACACCCGCCCAAGACCCTCCTTCAAGATAAATTTGTATATTTTCGATAGAAAAATTTCCCGATCTTCGGCCAGTTCCATTTAAATTACAGGCTCGCTATCACTCGCCAGGTAAAAATTGACACCTAAATGGCACAGTCTTAATACAGTATTGACAAAGAAATTGGGTGAAAGGTCTTAAAATCGACAAACAATTATGGGCCGAACGTCTTATAATCTGAAAACTAATAGGGCTAAACATGAGGAAAAAGGGGGACCAGAAAAACGGCCCATCTCCCTTTCTGTACTAGCGACGGCAGGGAGCCGTCAGTAGATAAGTCACTCCCAAGTCCCAGCGATGGCAGGGAGCCGTCAGTAATGTAATTTCCTTGTAACTGTATCAGGCAGTGCCTGGCACCACGACTGTTTGAGCACTGCTCTCGAGTTAGCAACACTTCTCAGCTTATATCCAACCCTTTGCAGGCTGGGAGAGCCAGTATTCCTTCATCTTTTGAGGTGGGAGGTTGTTCTATCTTGCCATTTTGGCCACATTGCTTGGGACTGGGGGGGGGGGGGGGACTTTTATTACTGTATCCTCCGGTACAGTAGGAGTTAACAAACACCATTATATAGTCAGTGGTAATTACTATAGCTTCACCATATTCCTAGCCAGTTCAATATAATATACTGGTATACATGTTAAGCCACAATAGTTCAATATAATATACTGGTATACATGTTAAGCCACAATAGTTCAATATAATATACTGGTATACATGTTAAGCCACAATAGTTCAATATAATATACTGGTATACATGTTAAGCCACAATAGTTCAATATAATATACTGGTATACATGTTAAGCCACAATAGTTCAATATAATATACTGGTATACATGTTAAGCCACAATAGTTCAATATAATATACTGGTATACATGTTAAGCCACAATAGTTCAATATAATATACTGGTATACATGTTAAGCCACAATAGTTCAATATAATATACTGGTATACATGTTAAGCCACAATAGTTCAATATAATATACTGGTATACATGTTAAGCCACAATAGTTCAATATAATATACTGGTATACATGTTAAGCCACAATAGTTCAATATAATATACTGGTATACATGTTAAGCCACAATAGTTCAATATAATATACTGGTATACATGTTAAGCCACATTAGTTCCCAAATTTTAAGAATTTCGCCCATTTCTTTGTCAATGTTGAGACCTTTTGTGCTATTCAGGTGTTGAATATTTCCTGGCGAGCGATAGCGAGCCTGTAATTTAGGAGGAAAAGGCCTTTGGCCAGGAAATTGTTCTGCCGAAAAATGTACAAATTTATCTTAACCCTTCCAGCACGGGTGTCCTTTTAAAATGACACCTCAAAAGAAGGGCAGGTGCCCGGGTGTCCTTTTAAAATCCCTGTGCTTGAAACCGTGCTTAAAAATTTGCGCGGACACATTTTACATTGCAGGGGCGACCGCAGCGCCACCAAGCCTCAACTACTAGCGTTATCAGTTTGTACGTGGCCGCCATAGCGAGCAATACTGAAAAAATTGATTTCCGAAGTGTCCGAATCGGTGCAACCTTCCGCGCGTCCCACTGCTACCCCGCTCGCAACTTCGACGCCTGTTGCAACCGAGAAGAAAGCTCAACGAAAGAATGTGAAGCGTTTGTTGAGTGATAGTGCTATACAGCGAGAACTTTTCGATTGTGAAGAGAGCAGTGGCGAAAGCTTGGTGGACAAAGAACAATTTATAAGCGCAAGCGAAGATGACGATTTTGTTGGCTTTGGAGACGACAATAATGTGGATTTATTTGAGGGGGGAGACAGTAGTGATGATCCTGTGGGGAAGTGTTTCATGAAGGTGCTATTGAACTTCCAAGTGTGCTAGAACCTAGCCATCTTTGCTAGGTCAGCCTAGCCCTAGCCCATCCCCTTTGCCTGCCCGTACACCCTTGAAAGTGGGCAAATATTTTTATAAACAATCGTTGGTGAAAAGTGCAGCTAAAAAAGCACGCAGGGCAGCCGCAGAAAAGGATAGGGAAGCTGAAGACAGTGATAGTGACGCCGACCCTGGTCTAGCAACCACCCGCATTCCTTTGTCCCGACACCTTGACCCGGGACGCCGCGTGGGTCACCCATAGCCCTCGGCTTCATCTCACCTTCAGGATGACCAAAGGGCCTCTTCAAGTGGTATTAGTGGTGTGCCACAGCTCTCAACACACCGCAGAGCATTATTTGATGCGGAGAAGCCCTCGGCTCGCCGCAAAAGGAGCCCAACTCCTGAGGCCGAGGCTCCCATTGTTGAACCTCCCGCACCCTCCCGCGCCCTACACCGCCGACGCCCGGTCACTTCTTCACCCGAATTGTCTCCTGAAGACGATGCTAACGACCCCAACATTGCCCCAGATGACCTGACGTCGCCTGAGGAGAAAGAGGAAGAGGAAGAGGAAGAGGAAGTCCCGACAAGACGAGTGAGAGGGCGAGATCGTGGACGTGGTCATTCTGCCAACGCCGCTGCCCCTGGGAGTGGGTGTGGGCGTGCAGGGCGTCCGCGTGGCCAAGGGCGTGTGCCTGCTGCACCTGCACGTGCTCAAGCATCAATATCCGACCTGTTTGTGTGGACAGATGGGGCTGATTTTGAGCCAGATTGTCCTGCCTTTGACGAGGTACAGACGGGTTCCAGGGTGTCACCAACATTTCCCTGTGGCCCAGGTGCTACCCCCAGTGAAATATTCTGTGGCTTCTATGACAATGAAGTCATGGAATACCTCGTCGAGGAGACCAACAACCATCATGAGATCTGTGCCAACTTTCTTGGGAGGAAGGCCAGTGCCAAGATGGTGGCATGGAGAGCTGCCACTGTGGCAGAACTATATGTGTTCTTGGCACTCACAATGCTGATGACACATATCAGGAAGCACGCTCTGGCAGACTACTGGATCACTGGTGACATCATAACGACTCCAGCATTTGGCAAGTACATGTCCAGGGACAGGTACTTCAACATCCTCTCCTATCTCCACCAGACAAACAACATGGCAGTCCACCTTCCCGACTCATTATGGAAGATCAGGAAGCTGTATGACATGATACGTAATCGGTTCACCACCTACCTGATTCCTTTCCAGAAGATGTGCCTCGACGAGTCTCTGGTCCTGTTCCGTGGTAGGCTGCACTTCCGACAGTATATTCCGTCCAAGAGACACCGCTTCGGCATCAAGCTCTTCGTCCTCTGCGACTGTTTGACGGGGTATGTGCTGGACTTTGTGGTGTACAGCGGCAAGGGTGGAGAAATTGTGACTGACCCCCTCATTGGTTTTGGTGGTGCTGTAGTGAAGAAGATGATGGAGAGGCACTTCAATCAAAACCACATCCTCTACACAGATAATTACTACACGTCGCCTATCCTGACCAAGTACCTCCATGACTGCGAGACCGGAACTGTCGGCACAGTCAAGGGCAAGAGGAAGGGCATGCCAGGCTACCCAACCAAGACGAAGAAGGCGCACATCTTCCACAAGAAGAGTGGCCCCATCCTCTCCATCCACTGGCATGACCAGCGGAAGGTCAACCTCCTCAGCACATGCCACAAGGCCGAGATGGTCGCCACAGGGAAGGTGGACCGAAGAACCAAGAACCCCATCCAGAAACCAGCTGCTGTCCTGGATTACAACCTCAACATGCGCCTCGTTGACAAGTCCCACATGCAGATGGGCTTCATCGACTACCTGCGAACATCTTGCAGGTGGTACAAGAAGTTTATCCTGCATACGGTAGATATGTCGGTCCTCAATGCTTACAACATCTACCGTCTGAGGACTCCAGGAGCCAAGAAGTACAAGTCCCTGCGGAAGTTCCACAAACAGGTGATACTTGAGCTCCTGGCTAAACATGCAGGTACACCAGGGAGGCCACTACAAGGACCAGGCCAGCTGGACAGAACGGGGTGTGCTGAATTTTTCAGGAAGCACCAGCTCAACGCCCTTCCTTTCAAAGCACCAGGTAGTAACAGCAGAATCCAGAAGAGGTGCCATGTGTGCAGCCACACAACTAGAAGACCCCACAAAGTGACAAAAACCACTTTGGAATGGCTCGAGTGTCAAGTGGGACTGTGTGCTGGTACCTGCTTCAACGACTTCCACACTCTAATAAACTTTTGAAGTGAAAGTGACAACAGTGAAAGTGACACTCAATGTAGGCTAAGAATAATAATATAACTAAGTATAAGTGAAAAGAACACATATACGTAATAATAAGTGCCTTCAATAACAATATGAACAAGTGAAAGTGACACTAAAATATATATTTCTAACAATAAATAAGTGAAAATGACACTATCAATAAGACTAGTCCAGTCAAATGTTTTTTTTTTTTTTTTTTTTTTTTTTTTTTTCTATATTCCAACTTACTTCCTCTCGGGCATAGGCTGAGAGCCTTAACATTCACCGCTTTACAATGAACAGTGAAGCCCGTGAGGTCTTGTTCCAGTCTAGGGAGTGAGACATGTGAAGCACGTAGAGTACAACGAGCACCTGCCATCTTGCCTTCACATGAGGCACGGTGCTCACTCATGGCCCGAAACGACCCCATCTCTGAAGCCACCTCGTTCCCATGCTTCACTGTCTCACCCCCTACACTCGGACTCTCACACTTACACACACACAACGCCACCTGTTGAGCAGATAACTCACCAGGCATTGCACCCTTATAGCATATTTTGAATATGGGAATATTCATACAGTGCTATTTAATCAGGGAACAATGAGGGTATTTTATTGACGTTTCGGTGGGCTTGTGGTAATGCACTGATACCAGGTACAGCACAAATTCCATCCCAATAATATCTTCCCATTGATACATCGGGATTTGAACCGGGACCTTTGGATTACCAGGCCAGTGGCAAGACCACTCCACCACACCTCCCCTAACACAGTGACAGTATAATAATAATAAAACTAAGTATAAGTGAAAGAGACACCCACAAGTAATAAGAAGTGCCTTCATAACAATATGAACAAGTGAAAGTGACACTATGTATATTATTAGCTTACCTAACAATACATAAAAGTGCAAATGACACAATCAATTATCAAAGTCCAGTGAAAGTGACACTATAATCATAATAATAATAATAAAACTAAGTAATAAGTGACAGAGACACAAATAACTTCATGTAAATAACTTTTGTGACGCCTACCAGCGTTGGCAGAATCGCCTCGCGGTGGCCACTAGCGCTCACCAGGGACATTGAAATGGGTTATAGTTATCCAAGAATGTTATTCTTTCTTTCCTTGTGCTTGCATTGTCACAGACAGTCCAGTGGTGGTCTTTGTTTTAGTCTGTGACAATGGGAAGTATTTTATTTCATTAGTAGAATATAAGATGCATTGTGTAAGAGTTAAGGAGAGTACAAAGGAGTACAAAGGAAATCAAGCAACAACATATCTAGTGACCCTTCTATGTTGCTTGTCCTCCAAAACACTGAGGATCAAGTGTCCAAACAGTGGTTTAGAGTGGGTAAGGGACATTGGAAAGGGAATTACTGCCCTGGAACTAATGTCCATGGCAGGATTAGGGAGTTAGTAGAGGACAGATGGGTTAGTAACAGAGGGGAGGATAAAATAAAGTTATAGATTTACAAACGCAGTCAGTCGCGGGTTTGATGCGAGATATTTGTCTAGGCGGAGTTTAAATGAATCAACGGTGATGCAGTCTATAACGTTTCGGGGAAGCCCATTCCACAAGTTGACAACTCGATTGAAGAAGAAATTCTTAAATTCGTGCGAGTTAAAAGATTTACCAATAATTTTGCAACCGTTTCCCCGCGTGTAATTAGAATGGTTGATAGTGAAGTACTTACTACAGTTCATATTGTCGATGCCTTTGATGATTTTGAACACTTGAATTAAGTCCCCTCTTAATCTGCGCTGGGTTAAAGGAAATCGATTTAATTCTCTAAGACGCTCTTCGTATGGTTTGTTCGTTAGGCTAGGTATCATTTTGGTACCTCTACGTTGAACTCGTTCTAGCTTGTTTATATCTTTTTGGTAATAAGGGCACCAGGATTGAATGCAGTATTCCAGAAGAGGGCGGACTAAGGAATTGTAAAGGGTTAGGATAACTTCTTTGGATTTATGCTCAAATGACCTGCCTATATAGCCAATTATTTTGTTTGCCTTCTTAACAACTTCTGAACATTGTTGACTCGGTTTTAGGTTACTCGATATTGTTACTCCCAGATCGGTTTCTCTGTTTACATTCTTAAGCTGAGTGCCATTCATCGAATAGTTTGCTTTCTCATTTAGGGATCCGATATGTAGTACTTTACATTTATCCGCATTGAAACTCATTTGCCAAATTTTGGCCCAACATGACAATTTATCTAGATTGTGTTGCATATCGTCAAGTTGTTCTTTTGAGAGTATGCTAATTGCAATTTTTGTATCGTCAGCAAATTTTGAGATTGTACAGGTGAGACCCTCATCGATGTCGTTGATGTAAATTAGAAAGATAATTGGTCCTAGAATCGATCCCTGGGGTACCCCGCTACTTACATTGGTCCATTTAGGTCCATTTAGAGAGAGAGATATAGGCAGCGAGGTGGTAATATGTGCGTGCGTATATATGTGTTGCCTGCCCCGCTCGTAGATTCACGCGCGTGCTTTCTTCCGCCTCTTGATTGGCTGGTGTGTTTGGTTGTGTCACGTGACACCTGCTGCCTTGTGACATCTTGGCCCGTGATTGGCCGACCACCGCGTCTTTGTGGGCTCCTGTGTGCATGTGGGTCCACAGGAGCTGCCTTCTTCAGAGCAGGCTAGGGACGCACATGACTAACATCCTTTTTACAACTGTCCCCCATATTCCCACCATTCAGAAGATGTTAATTACATTCCGTCTATTAAACTGAAAAGACGTCACCGGTACAGAAGATGTTAATTACATTCCGTCTATTAAACTGAAAAGACGTCACCGGTACAGAAGAGGTTAATTACATTCCATCTATTAAACTGAAAAGACGTCACCGGTACAGAAGAGGTTAATTACATTCCATCTATTAAACTGAAAAGACGTCACCGGTACAGAAGAGGTTAATTACATTCCGTCTATTAAACTGAAAAGACGTCACCGGTACAGAAGAGGTTAATTACATTCCGTCTATTAAACTGAAAAGACGTCACCGGTACAGAAGAGGTTAATTACATTCCGTCTATTAAACTGAAAAGACGTCACCGGTACAGAAGAGGTTAATTACATTCCATCTATTAAACTGAAAAGACGTCACCGGTACAGAAGAGGTTAATTACATTCTGTCTATTAAACTGAAAAGACGTCACCGGTACAGAAGAGGTTAATTATATTCCGTCTATTAAACTGAAAAGACGTCACCGGTACAGAAGAGGTTAATTACATTCTGTCTATTAAACTGAAAAGACGTCACCGGTACAGAAGAGGTTAAATACATTCCGTCTATTAAACTGAAAAGACGTCACCGGTACAGAAGAGGTTAATTACATTCCGTCTATTAAACTGAAAAGACGTCACCGGTACAGAAGAGGTTAATTACATTCCGTCTATTAAACTGAAAAGACGTCACCGGTACAGAAGAGGTTAATTACATTCCGTCTATTAAACTGAAAAGACGTCACCGGTACAGAAGAGGTTAATTACATTCCGTCTATTAAACTGAAAAGACGTCACCGGTACAGAAGAGGTTAATTACATTCGTCTATTAAACTGAAAAGACGTCACCGGTACAGAAGAGGTTAATTACATTCCGTCTATTAAACTGAAAAGACGTCACCGGTACAGAAGAGGTTAATTACATTCCGTCTATTAAACTGAAAAGACGTCACCCGTACAGAAGAGGTTAATTACATTCCGTCTATTAAACTGAAAAGACGTCACCGGTACAGAAGAGGTTAATTACATTCCGTCTATTAAACTGAAAAGACGTCACCGGTACAGAAGAGGTTAATTACATTCCGTCTATTAAACTGAAAAGACGTCACCGGTACAGAAGAGGTTAATTACATTCCGTCTATTAAACTGAAAAGACGTCACCGGTACAGAAGAGGTTAATTACATTCCGTCTATTAAACTGAAAAGACGTCACCGGTACAGAAGAGGTTAATTACATTCCGTCTATTAAACTGAAAAGACGTCACCGGTACAGAAGAGGTTAATTACATTCCGTCTATTAAACTGAAAAGACGTCACCGGTACAGAAGAGGTTAATTACATTCCGTCTATTAAACTGAAAAGACGTCACCGGTACAGAAGAGGTTAATTACATTCCGTCTATTAAACTGAAAAGACGTCACCGGTACAGAAGAGGTTAATTACATTCCGTCTATTAAACTGAAAAGACGTCACCGGTACAGAAGAGGTTAATTACATTCCGTCTATTAAACTGAAAAGACGTCACCGGTACAGAAGAGGACGTCACCGGTACAGAAGAGGGTAATTACCATTCCGTCTATTCCGTCACCGTACAGAAGAGTTAATACTTCCGATTACACTGAGACGTCACCGGTTACAGAAGAGGTTAATTACATTCCGTCTATTAAACTGAAAAGACGTCACCGGTACAGAAGAGGTTAATTACATTCCGTCTATTAAACTGAAAAGACGTCACCGGTACAGAAGAGGTTAATTACATTCCGTCTATTAAACTGAAAAGACGTCACCGGTACAGAAGAGGTTAATTACATTCCGTCTATTAAACTGAAAAGACGTCACCGGTACAGAAGAGGTTAATTACATTCCGTCTATTCCCTTTAAGCTTAGTAATGATAACTAATTAAGGGGAGATGAATCGCTTTTCTGGTCCCCCTTCTTCCTCATGTTTAGGGGAGGTTGGGGGGGTTAAGGCTTGATGGAGGTCTAGGGAGGAAACTAAAAAGTAAAATCAAAATATACATGAATACGGCCATCCACCTTCAAAGAACCTTCAAAGGTGTTCCGACCTTCTGATGCTGTATATGTTACATATAATTAATTATGTATATATATATATATATATATATATATGTGTTGTTGTTATTTATATATTTTCCTCCCTAGACCTCCATCAAGCTTAACAAAAGCCCCCCTCACCCCTCAGACCATCCTTCAAGATAAATTTGTACATTTTATCGATTGAAAAATTTCCCAGCCTTAGGCCGGTTCCTCTTAAACTACCGGCTCGCTATCGCTCGCCAGAATACCATCGACACCTAAATGTACAACGAAATGGAGGGAAAGGTCTTAAAATCGCTTAACTAAGAGATCTAACGTCTTCAAATCTGAAAACTATTTGGGCTAAACATGAGGGAGAAGGGTGTCCATAAAAACCAACCCTCTCCAGGTGGTTCGTCCATAATGGTTGGTGTTGTGGTAATGGTATACTGGTTGTTGTGTGTTGTGGTAATGGTATACTGGTTGTTGGTGTTGTGGTAATGGTATACTGGTTGTTGGTGTTGTGGTAATGGTATACTGGTTGTTGGTGTTGTGGTAATGGTATACTGGTTGTTGTGTGTTGTGGTAATGGTATACTGGTTGTTGGTGTTGTGGTAATGGTATACTGGTTGTTGGTGTTGTGGTAATGGTATACTGGTTGTTGGTGTTGTGGTAATGGTATACTGGTTGTTGGTGTTGTGGTAATGGTATACTGGTTGTTGGTGTTGTGGTAATGGTATACTGGTTGTTGGTGTTGTGGTAATGGTATACTGGTTGTTGGTGTTGTGGTAATGGTATACTGGTTGTTGGTGTTGTGGTAATGGTATACTGGTTGTTGTGTGTTGTGGTAATGGTATACTGGTTGTTGGTGTTGTGGTAATGGTATACTGGTTGTTGTGTGTTGTGGTAATGGTATACTGGTTGTTGGTGTTGTGGTAATGGTATACTAGTTGTGTGTTGTGGTAATGGTATACTGGTTGTTGTGTGTTGTGGTAATGGTATACTGGTTGTTGGTGTTGTGGTAATGGTATACTGGTTGTTGGTGTTGTGGTAATGGTATACTGGTTGTTGTGTGTTGTGGTAATGGTATACTGGTTGGTGTGTGTTGTGGTAATGGTATACTGGTTGTTGGTGTTGTGGTAATGGTATACTGGTTGTTGGTGTTGTGGTAATGGTATACTGGTTGTTGTGTGTTGTGGTAATGGTATACTGGTTGTTGTGTGTTGTGGTAATGGCATACTGGCTGGTGTGTGTTGTGGTAATGGTATACTGGTTGTTGGAGTTGTGGTAATGGTGTACTGGTTGTTGTGTGTTGTGGTAATGGTATACTGGTTGTTGTGTGTTGTGGTAATGGTATACTGGTTGTTGTGTGTTGTGGTAATGGTATACTGGTTGTTGTGTGTTGTGGTAATGGTATACTGGTTGTTGGTGTTGTGGTAATGGTATACTGGTTGTTGGTGTTGTGGTAATGGTATACTGGTTGTTGTGTGTTGTGGTAATGGTATACTGGTTGTTGTGTGTTGTGGTAATGGTATACTGGTTCTTGGTGTTGTGGTAATGGTATACTGGTTGTTGTGTGTTTGGTAATGGTATACTGGTTGTTGTGTGTTGTGGTAATGGTATACTGGTTGTTGTGTGTTGTGGTAATGGTATACTGGTTGTTGTGTGTTGTGGTAGTGGTATACTGGTTGGTGTGTGTTGTGGTAATGGTATACTGGTTGTTGGTGTTGTGGTAATGGTATACTGGTTGGTGTGTGTTGTGGTAATGGTATACTGGTTGTTGTGTGTTGTGGTAATGGTATACTGGTTGTTGTGTGTTGTGGTAATGGTATACTGGTTGTTGTGAGTTGTGGTAATGGTATACTGGTTGTTGTGTGTTGTAGTAATGGTACACTGGTTGTTGGTGTTGTGGTAATGGTATACTGGTTGTTGGTGTTGTGGTAATGGTATACTGGTTGTTGGTATTGTGGTAATGGTATACTGGTTGTTGGTGTTGTGGTAATGGTATACTGGTTGTTGTGTGTTGTGGTAATGGTATACTGGTTGTTGTGTGTTGTGGTAATGGTATACTGGTTGTTGTGTGTTGTGGTAATGGTATACTGGTTGTTGGTGTTGTGGTAATGGTATACTGGTTGTTGTGTGTTGTGGTAATGGTATACTGGTTGTTGGTGTTGTGGTAATGGTATACTGGTTGTTGTGTGTTGTGGTAATGGTATACTGGTTGTTGTGTGTTGTGGTAGTGGTATACTGGTTGGTGTGTGTTGTGGTAATGGTATACTGGTTGTTGTGTGTTGTGGTAATGGTATACTGGTTGTTGTGTGTTGTAGTAATGGTATACTGGTTGTTAGTGTTGTGGTAATGGTATACTGGTTGTTGGTGTTGTGGTAATGGTATACTGGTTGTTGGTATTGTGGTAATGGTAAACTGGTTGTTGGTGTTGTGGTATTGTTATACTGGTTGTTGTGTGTTGTGGTAATGGTATACTGGTTGTTGTGTGTTGTGGTAATGGTATACTGGTTGTTGTGTGTTGTGGTAATGGTATACTGGTTGTTGGTGTTGTGGTAATGGTATATTGGTTGTTGGTGTTGTGGTAATGGTATACTGGTTGTTGGTGTTGTGGTAATGGTATACTGGTTGTTGGTGTTGTGGTAATGGTATACTGGTTGTTGGTGTTGTGGTAATGGTATACTGGTTGTTGGTGTTGTGGTAATGGTATACTGGTTGTTGGTGTTGTGGTAATGGTATACTGGTTGTTGGTGTTGTGGTAATGGTATACTGGTTGTTGGTGTTGTGGTAATGGTATACTGGTTGTTGTGTGTTGTGGTAATGGTATACTGGTTGTTGTGTGTTGTGGTAATGGTATACTGGTTGGTGTGTGTTGTGGTAATGGTATACTGGTTGTTGGTGTTGTGGTAATGGTATACTGGTTGTTGGTGTTGTGGTAATGGTATACTGGTTGTTGGTGTTGTGGTAATGGTATACTGGTTGTTGGTGTTGTGGTAATGGTATACTGGTTGTTGGTGTTGTGGTAATGGTATACTGGTTGTTGGTGTTGTGGTAATGGTATACTGGTTGTTGGTGTTGTGGTAATGGTATACTGGTTGTTGTGTGTTGTGGTAATGGTATACTGGTTGTTGGTGTTGTGGTAATGGTATACTGGTTGTTGGTGTTGTGGTAATGGTATACTGGTTGTTGGTGTTGTGGTAATGGTATACTGGTTGTTGGTGTTGTGGTAATGGTATACTGGTTGTTGGTGTTGTGGTAATGGTATACTGGTTGTTGGTGTTGTGGTAATGGTATACTGGTTGTTGTGTGTTGTGGTAATGGTATACTGGTTGTTGTGTGTTGTGGTAATGGTATACTGGTTGTTGTGTGTTGTGGTAATGGTATACTGGTTGTTGGTGTTGTGGTAATGGTATACTGGTTGTTGGTGTTGTGGTAATGGTATACTGGTTGTTGGTGTTGTGGTAATGGTATACTGGTTGTTGTGTTGTGGTAATGGTATACTGGTTGTTGTGTGTTGTCGTAATCGTATACTGGTTGTTGGTCTTGTGGTAATGGTATACTGGTTGTGTTGTGTGTTGTGGTAATGGTATACTGGTTGTTGTGTGTTGTGGTAATGGTATACTGGTTGTTGGTGTTGTGGTAATGGTATACTGGTTGTTGGTGTTGTGGTAATGGTATACTGGTTGGTGTGTGTTGTGGTAATGGTATACTGGTTGGTGTGTGTTGTGGTAATGGTATACTGGTTGTTGGTGTTGTGGTAATGGTATACTGGTTGTTGTGTGTTGTGGTAATGGTATACTGGTTGTTGGTGTTGTGGTAATGGTATACTGGTTTGTGGTGTTGTGGTAATGGTATACTGGTTGTTGGTGTTGTGGTAATGGTATACTGGTGGTTGTGTGTTGTGGTAATGGTATACTGGTTGTTGGTGTTGTGGTAATGGTATACTGGTTGTTGGTGTTGTGGTAATGGTATACTGGTTGTTGGTGTTGTGGTAATGGTATACTGGTTGTTGTGTGTTGTGGTAATGGTATACTGGTTGTTGTGTGTTGTGGTAATGGTATACTGGTTGTTGGTGTTGTGGTAATGGTATACTGGTTGTTGGTGTTGTGGTAATGGTATACTGGTTGTTGTGTGTTGTGGTAATGGTATACTGGTTGTTGGTGTTGTGGTAATGGTATACTGGTTGTTGGTGTTGTGGTAATGGTATACTGGTTGTATGTTGTGGTAATGGTATACTGGTTGTTGGTGTTGTGGTAATGGTATACTGGTTGTTGTGTGTTGTAGTAATGGTATACTGGTTGTTGTGTGTTGTGGTAATGGTATACTGGTTGTTGTGTGTTGTGGTAATGGTATACTGGTTGTTGGTGTTGTGGTAATGGTATACTAGTTGTTGGTGTTGTGGTAATGGTATACTGGTTGTTGTGTGTTGTGGTAATGGTATACTGGTTGTGTGTTGTGGTAATGGTATACTGGTTGTGTTGGTGTTGTGGTAATGGTATACTGGTTGTTGTGTGTTGTGGTAATGGTATACTGGTTGTGTGTTGTGGTAATGGTATACTGGTTGTTGTGTGTTGTGGTAATGGCATACTGGCTGGTGTGTGTTGTGGTAATGGTATACTGGTGGTTGTGTGTTGTGGTAATGGTGTACTGGTTGTTGGTGTTGTGGTAATGGTATACTGGTTGTTGGTGTTGTGGTAATGGTATACTGGTTGTTGTGTGTTGTGGTAATGGTATACTGGTTGTTGTGTGTTGTGGTAATGGTATACTGGTTGTTGTGTGTTGTGGTAGTGGTATACTGGTTGGTGTGTGTTGTGGTAATGGTATACTGGTTGTTGGTGTTGTGGTAATGGTATACTGGTTGTTATGTGTTGTGGTATTGGTATACTGGTTGTTGGTGGTGTGGTAATGGTATACTGGTTGTTTATGTGTTGTGGTAATGGTATACTGGTTGTTGTGTGTTGTGGTAATGGTATACTGGTTGTTGGTGTTGTGGTAATGGTATACTGGTTGTTGTGTGTTGTGGTAATGGTATACTGGTTGTTGGTGTTGTGGTAATGGTATACTGGTTGTGTGTGTTGTGGTAATGGTATACTGGTTGTTGTGTTGTGGTAATGGTATACTGGTTGTTGTGTGTTGTAGTAATGGTACACTGGTTGTTGGTGTTGTGGTAATGGTATACTGGTTGTTGGTGTTGTGGTAATGGTATACTGGTTGTTGGTATTGTGGTAATGGTATACTGGTTGTTGGTGTTGTGGTAATGGTATACTGGTTGTTGTGTTGTGGTAATGGTATACTGGTTGTTGTGTGTTGTGGTAATGGTATACTGTGTTGTGTGTTGTGGTAATGGTATACTGGTTGTTGGTGTTGTGGTAATGGTATACTGGTTGTTGTGTGTTGGTAATGGTATACTGGTTGTTGGTGTTGTGGTATTGGTTAACTGGTTGTTGGTGTTCTGGTAATGGTATACTAGTTGTGTGTTGTGGTAATGGTATACTGGTTGTTGTGTGTTGTGGTAATGGTATACTGGTTGGTGTGTGTTGTGGTAATGGTATACTGGTTGTTGGTGTTGTGGTAATGGTATACTGGTTGTTGGTGTTGTGGTAATGGTATACTGGTTGTTGGTGTTGTGGTAATGGTATACTGGTGGTTGGTTGTGGTAATGGTATACTGGTTGTTGGTGTTGTGGTAATGGTATACTAGTTGTGTGTTGTGGTAATGGTATACTGGTTGGTGTGTGTTGTTGGTAATGGTATACTGGTTGTTGGTGTTGTGGTAATGGTATACTGGTTGTTGGTGTTGTGGTAATGGTATACTGGTTGTTGGTGTTGTGGTAATGGTATACTGGTTGTTGGTGTTGTGGTAATGGTATCCTGGTTGTTGGTGTTTGTGGTAATGGTATACTGGTTGTTGGTGTTGTGGTAATGGTATACTGGTTGTTGGTGTTGTGGTAATGGTATACTGGTTGTTGGTGTTGTGGTAATGGTATACTGGTTGTTGGTGTTGTGGTAATGGTATACTGGTTGTTGGTGTTGTGGTAATGGTATACTGGTTGTTGTGTGTTGTGGTAATGGTATACTGGTTGTTGTGTGTTGTGGTAATGGTATACTGGTTGGTGTGTGTTGTGGTAATGGTATACTGGTTGTTGGTGTTGTGGTAATGGTATACTGGTTGTTGTGTGTTGTGGTAATGGTATACTGGTTGTTGGTGTTGTGGTAATGGTATACTGGTTGTTGTGTTGTTGTAATGGTTTACTGGTTTTTGGTGTTGTGGTAATGGTATACTGGTTGTTGGTGTTGTGGTAATGGTATACTGGTTGTTGTGTTGTGGTAATGGTATACTGTGTTGTGTGTTGTGGTAATGGTATACTGGTGTTGGTGTTGTGGTATTGGTATACTGGTTGTTGGTGTTGTGGTAATGGTATACTGGTTGTTGGTGTTGTGGTAATGGTATACTGGTTGTTGGTGTTGTGGTAATGGTATACTGGTTGTGTTGGTGTTGTGGTAATGGTATACTGGTTGTTGGTGTTGTGGTAATGGTATACTGGTTGTTGTGTTGTGGTAATGGTATACTGGTTGTTGGTGTTGTGGTAATGGTATACTGGTTGTTGTGTTGTGGTATGGTATATGGTTGTTGGTGTTGTGGTAATGGTATACTGGTTGTTGGTGTTGTGGTAATGGTATACTGGTTGTTGGTGTTGTTGTGGTAATGGTATACTGGTTGTTGGTGTTGTGGTAATGGTATACTGTTGTTGTGTGTTGTGGTAATGGTATACTGGTTGTTTGTGTTGTGGTAATGGTATACTGGTTGTTGGTGTTGTGGTAATGGTATACTGGTTGTGTTGTGTGTTGTGGTAATGGTATACTGGTTGTTGGTTGTGTTGTGGTAATGGTATACTGGTTGTGTGTGTTGTTTGTGGTAATGGTATACTGGTTGTTTGGTGTTGTGGTAATGGTATACTGGTTGTGTGTGTTGTGGTAATGGTATACTGGTTGTGTGTGTTGTGGTAATGGTATACTGGTTGTTGGTGTTGTGGTAATGGTATACTGGTTGTTGGTGTTGTGGTAATGGTATACTGGTTGTTGGTGTTGTGGTAATGGTATACTGGTTGTTGTGTTGTGGTAATGGTATACTGGTTGTTTGGTGTTGTGGTAATGGTATACTGTGTTGGTGTTGTGGTAATGGTATACTGGTTGTTGGTGTTGTGGTAATGGTATACTGGTTGTTGGTGTTTGTGGTAATGGTATACTGTGTGGTGTTGTGGTAATGGTATACTGGTTTGTTGGTGTTGTGGTAATGGTACTGGTTGTGTGTGTGGTACTGGTATACTGGTTGTTGGTGTTGTGGTAATGGTATACTGGTTGTTGTGTGTTGTGGTAAGGTATACTGGTTGTTGGTGTTGTGGTAATGGTATACTGGTTGTTGGTGTTGTGGTAATGGTATACTGGTTGTTGGTGTTGTGGTAATGGTATACTGGTTGTTGTGTTTGTGGTAATGGTATACTGGTTGTTGGTGTTGTGGTAATGGTATACTGGTTGTGTGTGTTGTGGTAATGGTATACTGGTTGTTGTGTGTTGTGTAATGGTATACTGTTGTTGTGTGTTGTGGTAATGGTATACTGGTTGTTGGTGTTGTGGTAATGGTATACTGGTTGTTGGTGTTGTGGTAATGGTATACTGGTGTTGTGTGTTGTGGTAATGGTATACTGGTTGGTGTTGTGGTAATGGTATACTGGTTGGTGTGTGTGTGGTAATGGTATACTGGTTGTTGGTGTTGTGGTAATGGTAACTGGTTGTTGTGTGTTGTGGTAATGATACTGGTTGTTGTGTTGTGGTAATGGTATACTGGTTGTTGTGTGTTGTGGTAATGGTATACTGGCTGTTGTGTTGTGGTAATGGTATACTGGTTGTTGGTGTTGTGGTAATGGTATACTGGTGTTGTGTGTTGCGGTAATCGTGTACTTGTTGTTGGTGTTCTGGTAATGGTATACTGGGTGTTGGTGTGTTGTGGTAATGGTATACTGGTTGTGTGTGTTGTGGTAATGGTATACTGGTTGTTGTGTGTTGTGGTAATGGTATACTGGTTGTTTGTGTTGTGGTAATGGTATACTGGTTGGTTGTTGTGTGTTGGGGTAATGGTATACTGGTTCTTGTGTGTTTTGGTAATGGTATACTGGTTTTTGGTGTAGTGGAAATGGTATTCTGGTTTTTATGTGTTTGTGGTAATGGTATACTGGTTGTTGTGGTGTTGTGGTAATGGTATACTGGTTGTTGTGTGTTGTGGTAATGGTATACTGGTTGTTGTGTGTTGTGGTAATGTATACTGGTTGGTGTGTTGTGGTAATGGTATACTGGTTGTTGGTGATGTGGTAATGGTATACTGGTGGTTGGTGTTGTGGTAATGGTATACTGGTTGTTGGTGTGTGTGTGGTAATGGTATGGTTGTTGGTGTTGTGGTATGGTATATGTGTGTTGTGGTAATGGTTACTGTTTTGGTGTGTTGTGGTAAGGTATACTGGTTGTTGGTGTGGTAGTGTATCTGGTTGTTGTGTTGGTAATGGTATACTGGTTGTTGGTGTTGTGGTAATGGTATACTGGTTGTTGGTGATGTGGTAATGGTATACTGGTGGTTGGTGTTGTGGTAATGGTATACTGGTTGTTGGTGTTGTGGTAATGGTATACTGGTTGTTGTGTGTTGTGGTAATGGAATACTGGTTGTTGGTGTTGTGGTAATGGTCTACTGGTTGTTGGTGTTGTGGTAATGGTATACTGGTTGTTGGTGTTGTGGTAATGGTATACTGGTTGTTGTGTGTTGTGGTAATGGTATACTGGTTGTTGGTGTTGTGGTAATGGTATACTGGTTGTTGGTGTTGTGGTAATGGTACTGGTTGTTGTGGTGTTGTGGTAATGGTATACTGGTTGTTGGTGTTGTGGTAATGGTATACTGGTTGTTGGTGTTGTGGTAATGGTATACTGGTTGTTGGTGTTGTGGTAATGGTATACTGGTTGGTGTGTGTTGTGGTAATGGTATACTGGTTGTTGGTGTTGTGGTAATGGTATACTGGTTGTTGGTGTTGTGGTAATGGTATACTGGTTGTTGTGTGTTGTGGTAATGGTATACTGGTTGTTGGTGTTGTGGTAATGGTATACTGGTTGTTGTGTGTTGTGGTAATGGTATACTGGTTGGTGTGTGTTGTGGTAATGGTATACTGGTTGTTGGTGTTGTGGTAATGGTATACTGGTTGTTGGTGTTGTGGTAATGGTATACTGGTTGTTGGTGTTGTGGTAATGGTATACTGGTTGTTGTGTGTTGTGGTAATGGTATACTGGTTGTTGGTGTTGTGGTAATGGTATACTGGTTGATGTGTGTTGTGGTTATGGTATACTGGTTGTTGGTGTTGTGGTAATGGTATACTGGTTGTTGTGTGTTGTGGTATTGGTATACTGGTTGTTGGTGTTGTGTTAATGGTATACTGGTTGTTGGTGTTGTGGTAATGGTATACTGGTTGTTGGTGTTGTGGTAATGGTATACTGGTTGTTGGTGTTGTGGTAATGGTATACTGGTTGTTGTGTGTTGTGGTAATGGTATACTGGTTGTTGGTGTTGTGGTAATGGTATACTGGTTGTTGGTGTTGTGGTAATGGTATACTGGTTGTTGGTGTTGTGGTAATGGTATACTGGTTGTTGGTGTTGTGGTAATGGTATACTGGTTGTTGTGTGTTGTGGTAATGGTATCTGGTTGTTGTGTTGTGGTAATGGTATACTGGTTGTTGTGTGTTGTGTAATGGTATACTGGTTGTTGTGTGTTGTGGTAATGGTATACTGGTTGTTGTGTTGTGGTAATGGTATACTGGTTGTTGGTGTTGTGGTGGTATACTGGTTGTTGGTGTTGTGGTAATGGTATACTGGTTGTGTGTGTTTGTGGTAATGGTATACTGGTTGTTGGTGTTGTGGTAATGGTATACTGGTTGTTGGTGTTGTGGTATGGTATACTGGTTTGTTGTTGTGGTAATGGTATACTGGTTGTTGGTGTTGTGGTAATGGTATACTGGTTTTTGGTGTTGTGGTAATGGTATTCTGGTTTTTGTGTGTTGTGGTAATGGTATACTGGTTGTTGTGTTTGTGGTAATGGTATACTGGTTGTTGGTGTTGTGGTATGGTATACTGGTTGTTGGTGTTGTGGGTGGTATACTGGTTGTTGTGTGTTGTGGTAATGGTATACTGGTTGTGTGTGTTGTGGTAATGGTATACTGGTTATGTGTTGTGGTAATGGGATACTGGTTGTTGTGGTTGTGGTAATGGTTTGTTGGTGTTGTGGTAATGTACTGTGTTTGTGTGTGGTAATGGTATACTGGTTGTTGGTGTTGTGGTAATGGTACTGGTTGTGTGTTGTGGTAATGGTATACTGGTTGTTGGTGTTGTGGTAATGGTATACTGGTTATGTGTTGTGGTAATGGTATACTGGTTGTTGGTGTTGTGGTAATGGTATACTGGTTGTTGTGTGTTGTGGTAATGGTATACTGGTTGTTGGTGTTGTGGTAATGGTATACTGGTTGTGTTGTGTGTTGTGGTAATGGTATACTGGTTGTTGGTGTTGTGGTAATGGTATACTGGTTGTTGTGTGTTGTGGTAATGGTATACTGGTTGTTGGTGTTGTGGTAATGGTATACTGGTTGTTGGTGTTGTGGTAATGGTATACTGGTTGTTTGTGTTGTGGTAATGGTATACTGGTGGTTGGTGTTGTGGTAATGGTATACTGGTTGTTGTGTTGTGGTAATGGTATACTGGTTGTTGTGTGTTGTGGTAATGGTATACTGGTTGTGTGTGTTGTGGTAATGGTATACTGGTTGTGGTGTTGTGGTAATGGTATACTGGTTGTTGGTGTTGTGGTAATGGTATACTGGTTGTGTGTGTTGTGGTATGGTATACTGGTTGTTGGTGTTGTGGTAATGGTATACTGGTTGGTGTTGTGGTAATGGTATACTGGTTGTGTGTGTTGTGGTAATGGTATACTGGTTGTTGGTGTTGTGGTAATGGTATACTGGTTGTTGGTGTTGTGGTAATGGTATACTGGTTGTTGGTGTTGTGGTAATGGTATACTGGTTGTTGGTGTTGTGGTAATGGTATACTGGTTGTTGGTGTTGTGGTAATGGTATACTGGTTGTTGGTGTTGTGGTAATGGTATACTGGTTGTTGTGTGTTGTGGTAATGGTATACTGGTTGTTGGTGTTGTGGTAATGGTATACTGGTTGTTGGTGTTGTGGTAATGGTATACTGGTTGTTTGTGTTGTGGTAATGGTATACTGGTTGTTGGTGTTGTGGTAATGGTATACTGGTTGTTGGTGTTGTGGTAATGGTATACTGGTTGTTGGTGTTGTGGTAATGGTATACTGGTTGTTGGTGTTGTGGTAATGGTATACTGGTTGTTGGTGTTGTGGTAATGGTATACTGGTGGTTGGTGTTGTTGGTAATGGTATACTGGTTGTTGGTGTTGTGGTAATGGTATACTGGTTGTTGGTGTTGTGGTAATGGTATACTGGTTGTTGGTGTTGTGGTAATGGTATACTGGTTGTTGGTGTTGTGGTAATGGTATACTGGTTGTTGGTGTTGTGGTAATGGTATACTGGTTGTTGGTGTTGTGGTAATGGTATACTGGTTGTTGGTGTTGTGGTAATGGTATACTGGTTGTTGGTGTTGTGGTAATGGTATACTGGTTGTTGGTGTTGTGGTAATGGTATACTGGTTGTTGGTGTTGTGGTAATGGTATACTGGTTGTTGGTGTTGTGGTAATGGTATACTGGTTGTTGGTGTTGTGGTAATGGTATACTGGTTGTTGTGTGTTGTGGTAATGGTATACTGGTTGTTGGTGTTGTGGTAATGGTATACTGGTTGTTGGTGTGTTGTGGTAATGGTATACTGGTTGTTGGTGTTGTGGTAATGGTATACTGGTTGTTGGTGTTGTGGTAATGGTATACTGGTTGTTGGTGTTGTGGTAATGGTATACTGGTTGTTGTGTGTTGTGGTAATGGTATACTGGTTGTTGGTGTTGTGGTAATGGTATACTGGTTGTTGTGTGTTGTGGTAATGGTATACTGGTTGTTGTGTGTTGTGGTAATGGTATACTGGTTGTTGTGTGTTGTGGTAATGGTATACTGGTTGTTGTGTGTTGTGGTAATGGTATACTGGTTGTTGTGTGTTGTGGTAATGGTATACTGGTTGTTGGTGTTGTGGTAATGGTATACTGGTTGTTGGTGTTGTGGTAATGGTATACTAGTTGTGTGTTGTGGTAATGGTATACTGGTTGGTGTGTGTTGTTGGTAATGGTATACTGGTTGGTGTGTGTTGTGGTAATGGTATACTGGTTGTTGGTGTTGTGGTAATGGTATACTGGTTGTTGGTGTTGTGGTAATGGTATACTGGTTGATGTGTGTTGTGGTTATGGTATACTGGTTGTTGTGTGTTGTGGTAATGGTACTGGTTGTGTGTTGTGGTAATGGTATACTGGTTGTTGGTGTTTGTGGTAATGGTATACTGGTTGTTGTGTGTTGTGGTAATGGTACTGGTTGTTGGTGTTGTGGTAATGGTATACTGGTTGTTGTGTTGTGGTAATGGTATACTGGTTGTTGTGTGTTGTGGTAATGGTATACTGGTTGTGTTGTTGTGGTAATGGTATACTGGTTGATGTGTGTTGTGGTTATGGTATACTGGTTGTTGTGTGTTGTGGTAATGGTATACTGGTTGTTGTGTGTTGTGGTATTGGTATACTGGTTGTTGGTGTTGTGGTAATGGTATACTGGTTGTTTGGTGTTGTGGTAATGGTATACTGGTTGTTGTGTTGTGGTAATGGTATACTGGTTTTTGGTGTTCTGGTAATGGTATTCTGGTTTTTGTGTGTTGTGGTAATGGTATACTGGTTGTTGTGTGTTGTGGTAATGGTATACTGGTTGTTGGTGTTGTGGTAATGGTATACTGGTTGTTGGTGTTGTGGTAATGGTATACTGGTTGGTGTGTGTTGTGGTAATGGTATACTGGTTGTTGGTGTTGTGGTAATGGTATACTAGTTGTGTGTTGTGGTAATGGTATTGGTTGTGTGTGTTGTGGTAATGGTATACTGGTTGTTGGTGTTGTGGTAATGGTATACTGGTTGTTGTTGTGTGGATGGTATACTGGTGTGTGTTGTGGTAATGGTATACTGGTTGTTGGTGTTGTGGTAATGGTATACTGGTTGTTGGTGTTGTGGTAATGGTATACTGGTTGTTGGTGTTGTGGTAATGGTATACTGGTTGGTGTGTGTTGTGGTAATGGTACTGGTTGTTGGTGTTGTGGTAATGGTCTGGTTGTTGGTGTTGTGGTAATGGTATACTGGTTGTTGGTGTTGTGGTAATGGTATACTGGTTGTTGGTGTTGTGGTAATGGTATACTGGTTGTTGGTGTTGTGGTAATGGTATACTGGTTGTTGGTGTTGTGGTAGTGGTATACTGGTTGGTGTGTGTTGTGGTAATGGTATACTGGTTGTTGGTGTTGTGGTAATGGTATACTGGTTGTTGGTGTTGTGGTAATGGTATACTGGTTGTTGGTGTTGTGGTTGGTATACTGGTTGTGGTGTTGTGGTAATGGTATACTGGTTGTTGGTGTTGTGGTAATGGTATACTGGTTGTGTTGGTTTGTGGCAATGGTATACTGGTTGTTGGTGTTGTGGTAATGGTATACTGGTTGTTGGTGTTGTGGTAATGGTATACTGGTTGTTGGTGTTGTGGTAATGGTATACTGGTTGTTGGTGTTGTGGTAATGGTATACTGGGTTGTTGGTGTTGTGGTAATGGTATACTGGTTGTTGGTGTTGTGGTAATGGTATACTGGTTGTTGGTGTTGTGGTAATGGTATACTGGTTGTTGGTGTGTGTGGTGTGTTAATGGTATACTGGTTGTTGTTGTGGTAATGGTATACTGGTTGTTGGTGTGTGGTAATGGTATACTGGTTGTTGGTGTTGTGGTAATGGTATACTGGTTGTTGGTGTTGTGGTAATGGTATACTGGTTGTTGGTGTTGTGGTAATGGTATACTGGTTGTTGGTGTTGTGGTAGTGGTATACTGGTTGGTGTGTGTTGTGGTAATGGTGTACTGGTGTGTTGGTGTTGTGGTAATGGTATACTGGTTGTTGGTGTTGTGGTAATGGTATACTGGTTGGTGTGTGTTGTTGGTGTACATCATACATTTATTGTACATATATCACCAAACACATATTAAGAACATAAGAACATAAGAACATAAGAAAATGGGAGTCTGCAGAAAGCCGATTGGCCCAAGCAAGGCAGATCCCTGTCCCACACAACCCCAAATCAATTACAAAGCCCAATCACAGGCTCAACACTCTAATACCCTGAGGATCATCTTACCAAAACGGTTAGAGATTAACGCAGGATTATGGGGGTCTGCAGAGCGCTGATTGGCCCAACCCGGCTGATCCCCCTTCACACCCAACCCTTCTCGTCCATATGCTTATCCAATTTTATCTTAAAGCTCCCTACAGTTTTAGATCCCACTATAGCACTTGGTAGTCCATTCCACCCATCTACAACTCTGTTACCAAACCAATATTTGCCTTATCTTTTCTGAAACGAAATTTATCTAATTTGAAACCATTGGTACGAGTTCTTTCGCTGCTATCACTGACTTTAGTACATTTGTCATGTCCCCTTTGTTAATCCCACTAACCCACTTGAACACCTCTATCATATCCCCTCTAACTCTGCGTCTCTCTAACGAATGTAAACCTAATTTCTTCAACCTTTCTTCATACGGAAGATTTCTAATATTATGGATCATTTTTGTCATTCTACGCTGTACTCTCCAATGAATCTATGTCCATTCTGTAATAAGGACACCAAAATTGGACAGCATAATCCATATGGGGTCTCACTAATGACAAGTAAAGTTTTAAGATAACATCAGTTCTGTTACTCACACTCCTTGAGATGAACCCGAGAATCCTGTTTGCCTTATTACGAACGCCTATACACTGTTTTCTAGGCTTCAAATCATTGCTAACAAACACACCTAGATCTTTCTCGCAGTCTGAATTTTCTAATTCTAAATTAGCTAGTTTATATTTAACATTTGTTTGCATCTTCCCTATCTTTAATACCTTGCATTTGTCAATGTTAAACTTCATCTGCCAATTTACTGACCATTCATGTAAGGTATCTAGATCCCTTTGGAGGCACTCTATATCGCTATCTGAATCAATTGATCTCCCCATTTTAGTATCGTCTGCGAATTTACTTATCCTACTAGTTATACCTAAATCTAGGTCATTTATGTATATAAGAAACAACAGGGACCTAATACCGATCCCTGGGGGACACCACTTTTGACTGCTCCCCACTCTGACTTGGTACCATTTATGCTGACTCTCTGTTTCCTACCAATTAGCCATGACCTAATCCATCCCAACAACGCCCCACCTATTCCATGTGCCTCAACCTTTCTCATCAATCTCTCATGAGGGACTCTGTCGAAAGCTTTACTGAAATCTAAATATATAATATCGTATGCCTTGTCATTATCTACTGCTTCATATACCTCTGAGAAAAAACTAAGCAAATTAGTAAGGCAAGAACGTCCCTGTGTGAATCCATGCTGAGAAGAATTGATTAAGTTAAATGTTTCTAAGTGGTTTCTCATTTTCCTTGCAATAATTGACTCTAGTAGCTTTCCTATGTATTGCACACACACACACACACACATACACTCCTCACACACACATATAGACACACACACACACACACACATATAGACACACACTCACACATATAGACACACACACACACTCCTCACACACACACACACACACATACACTCCTCACACACACACACACATATAGACACACACACACACTCCTCACACACATACACTCCTCACACACATACACACATATAAACACACACACACACACACTTATATACTATGATCGGACAGTCATTGTTTTCTCATATGTTATTAAGACAGTAATTATATTCTTACTAATGATCTGTTACTCCCTCGAATACCTGTTAATAATAATCTATATTTTATTAATGCCACATTATTATTGAATAATAAGACAATGCGGTGCATGCAGTGTTAATGTTCAAAGGTTCAGCTCACTGTTATGATCGTCATTCCCAAATTTAACAAACCGAATAAACGGAATCGTCTTAATTTATTTAATACTTGTTTTGATATTAAAAGCCTCTCCTTAATGTTCACGTCCAAAAATAACCATTATCGATTATGGGATTTTCCACCACAATAGGTATTTAGTCTAAAATACACGACTCACTGCATTGGAAAATGGTCATTTGGGTGTTAAATCGTTCCTTTCATCACTGAAGGGAACAATTAATCCACCATCGATGGAGGAAGGGTTAAGGGGAGATCTATCTATCTATCTGTTATACCAGGTTTTTGCTGGGGTTAACTGGACTAATTAGGTAGGTTCTTACTTGACTGGAGAAGTTGAATCCACATAAACACATGCACAAAGGTAATAGAGGATACATATAATACAGAGTACAAGCATAGGTTATATTATTCAATGTAACTATAGTTACTGTCAGACATTGATAGGTCAATATATACAAGTTGCAAAGCACGAACGAGGATCCACAATTCAGTTCCAGGGGAATGACACTGTACACTTTCGAGGTTACACAAAGCACTTCCAACGATAAGGCACTTCCGTAGTTCTTCTGACGAGATTCTTGGGCTGTGGTTGTGGTCCTGTTGTGTGTAGATGACAGCAGGATGGAAGTTGTTGCAGAACTCTTGGGTTTGGTGAATTGAATGAATATGTTCCGTTATACCAGTGTTATATGTAACATATCATTGAACTAACGTGAGGAGAAGTTATAGCAGTGTTATACTGTCTCTCTCAACTATCCTGACCTTTATAAGAGTTTAATTAAGAACCTTCCAGTACTCTTGAATTGGGCTCTTGATTGAATATGAATCTGTTCTGCCAGTGCTATACATATCATATCATCAGACTAACGTAAAACGGTTGTTATGCAACGTCTCTTAACTGTCCTGACCTTTATAAGAGTCTTTCAGGGACTTATGGATGGGTTTATTTGGGCCTTTTACACATACGTGTCTTAATGCCAGTGCCTGGGACAACGTACCGTATGGACTCTATGCAGAGTGCCGTTATGCAATTGCTACGGTATCTCGCGAGCTCTACCTTATAAAAAGCCAATTGCCAGTGCGTGAACTTATTATAAGGACCAGAATGGGGTCGGTTTACTACCGATAAAGTAAAGCGCACATTAGTACAGCCTTCTTTATTGACAGTAATTCCTAATAATCGAGGCCGAAGAATTAATATTGGGTTGCCACCATAGTGATCCAATAACAATTTCTTGGATGAGCCAAGATCTAAAAGTCCTCAATAAACCTTTATGTGCCTGTGCTTTAATAGTTTATTGAGTATAGCCCAAATCTTCCAGCTCTTAAAATATCTTCCAGTGAAGTATATTTTAAGAACTTTCCAACTGTTGTAGATCTTAACTTTTGCCTGTCATTGTCTTACCTCCTCTGGCGTTTCTCCCAGTGTCCCTTCTCCAGGTGAGAAGGGCAGTTGTGCTGGGAGGAGATCCTGAGGTGGCTGGGGTAGCCCTTCTGAACTTCTCTATCACAGTGGTGGTGCGGCTTAGAGGAAGAAGGGCGCGTGGAGGAGTATGATTTATGAGTGAGACACTTGTTACAGGCAGCTTTGCCTTTTGTTTCCTTCATGCACATAACAAAACGAATATAAAGTAGTCTTCTTGTGTTACTACGTTACATACAGCACGGTTCTACTACACAACCCCCCAGAGACCAGTTATACTCTTCCATTTCTTGTTAATGTAGTGGGACATTACTTCAGCCATAAAGGGACATTACCTACGTGCAAGAAGCTAGCCATTGGGAACACCTACCTTGTTTATTGCCATCACCAGCTTAAGAGGGAGTTATTTGATGATATAATTATATATATATATATATATATATATATATATATATATGTGTTTTTAAATGTCAATATATTTATTTTTTAGATTTTTCCTAGACTTCTATCATGTTTAAAAAATCACCGCCAATTATACCCCCCATCAAGATCCAATTTTACAGTTTTTGGTAGAAAAATGCCAGGTACTTGCTATTTATATTACAGTATAATGGTGAGTACGTCCGTGTATCTCTCAGACACATTGAAGACCAACAGTAGTCTTTAAGATGAGTTCGCTGATGTTGGTGAGACATTTCTGATTCCCGTAAGTACAGAGAAAGTGTGCAATTTACGATAATTACATACATGGAAGCTATATAGCCACATTTTGCTTTCTTTTACTTGGAAAATTAAAAATTAAGCAAAATGATATTCTTATTGGGTAAGAGGACCTTTGGCAAGAATCCTAGACTCTGAGTGTGCTGTGTGTAAGGGGGAACGCGGAGGACACTAATAGGATGTAACGATGAGAGAGCGAGAGAGAGAGAGAGAGAGAGTGTGTGAATGAGTGAGAGAGAAAAGCAAGGTTCACACATTGGCGAGTCAGAGCGCAACTCCAACGCGAGTGATGACATTTTTGCACTCGCCAATGATTATCCAAAATTCGCCGACACTAGCCGACATTCGCACAGACTCGCGTGGACTCGCGCTGCACCGCGTACACTCGCGAACGCGGCCAAAAATTTCATGCAGACATGAAATTTGGAGAGTTAAGTGGGAGTAGGACGCCAACTCGCATAGACTCGCGTAAACTCCTGTAGACTCGTGTGACACTCGCGTTGTACTATTTAGAAATTTAATGATCGCGAGTCTACACGAGTCCACGCGGGTCTACGAAAGTCTACACGAGTACAACAGGATTCAACACTATATGCAAACAACCAATATTGCCAAAGGCGAGTTTAACAGGAGTCAAACAGGAGTCAACACGACCCTAACGCGAGTTAACACGGGGTAACGCGAGTGTAACACGCGTAAACGAGAGTACCCACGTGGTGGTCTGGATTTCACAATATGTGTGGCGAGTCTATGCGAAACAAACACGAGTTTGCGCAATATTAACGCGAGTCTATGCGAAACCAACGTGAGTCTACGCGAGTAACGGTGAAACCAACGTGAGTCTACGCGAGTGGTGTGCGACTGCTGGCAACACTGCGCGAGTAGGTGGCACCACCGCGTCAAACACCCCCTATAAAAAGGGACCGCTCGCGGTGCCTCCTCCACTCTCCACCGTGACCCCAGCAAGGACCCATTGACCCGTGCCGCACATCGACCCACGCTGCCCTACCACGCTGCATGCCCTACCACGCTGCATGACCTACCACGCTGCCCTACCTGCCTGCCCTACCACGCTGCCCTACCTGCCTGCCCTGCACCATGCCTTTGCCCAAGGAAAAGGTGGCGGCCACCAATTCTCGGAAGGGTGGTAATGGTGTTGTGAAGAAAGGCAAGGCTACACCTCCCGAACAACCCTGCATCGCACCCCCTGCCAGGAGGCCTGTTGCGTCGCAAGAGTTGGACGACTCTGATGAAATTGTGCCGGACAGCCAGCCCAGTGGACATGAGGACATGGACGTGTTTGATGGAGATATTGAAGATGACGACAGCCAGGATACTCAGCCCAGCCAAGATACTCAGACCAGTCAGGACACCCAAGGTAGCCTCAGTGACAGTGATGATGATACCCCTGACCCCCCTGGCAGCGCGGGCCCTGTTCGTTATGGCGCCATTAAGAAAAATAAGTTGACAAGGGTGATCTTGAGTGACGAGACTGAGGACATGCTGGCCGAGTGGGTGAAGGACACCCCCATGTTATATATGAAGCGTAGCAAGGCCAACAAAGATACGCGCAGGAAAGTCCGCGCCTACGACGAGAAGGCTGCTACCCTGGGTGTTAATGTCACAGGTAAGTACCCACAACCAAACATGCACCATGATATATTAATTGTAATAAGTGATTGAATACCTTGCTGTTGTGTTCTTGGTTTGATTCCATGTGTTTTATACGTGAAATACATCAATACTATTATGTTAAAGTTTGCTAAATTGCCATATATGTATGTGTGTTGCCAGTATCATCTACATCCCTCTATGTTTGTATTTAACAGCATTAACTAATAATGTATTATCAACCCATGTTTGGCCTGTTAAATACGCGCTATAAATCATATATATAAAGGGGCCTTGCTTAATAAATATTACTCTTTACACAGGCGGTAATCTGGCCCATTGGGTCCGGAACATGCGGTCCAGGTACTCAAAGCTGAGCGATATCAAGAGTGGATCGGGAACACCTGGGACATTCGAGGGCAAGCCACTATCAGAGAGGGATGCCTGGATCATGCAGAAGTTTGCCTTCCTCAAAGGGCACATCTCCCGCGTAAAGACCAAGGTCACAGCTAAGGTTAGAACTAATATAAACATACCTAATATGTGTGAAAACAATATATACTTAAAGAACTGTTCGCTATCACATTTGGAAAATATTATTTAACCATGTATACCTAGGCTATTAATGTCTGTTAATAACATGCTTATCTTGTGCATATATATATGATTTTATACATATATTAATTCATGGCTGTTAATATCATGCTTATCTTGTGCATATATACTTGAATTCATACATTTATAATGGAAGGCTTCATGTAAACATAAAATGTATTTTCTTATTTATTTATATTGTCAAGGTACATATATTTAAGTATACTAAAATAGGTTAAAGGTCTTATTTATATAGGATATGTTACAACCCAAAGGTTGGAGAGACTAGTAGAACTAGCTTAGTTAAAGATTTGGCCCCGAAGGAGTCTAGAGGGTGACCTTTAGGTTGAACACAAAGACTGAACTTTAGTTTAAGGGTGTTCAGTATGGATAAGTACCTTTATTAATTTAGTACTTGTATTAAGGTAAAGTCTCTTTAAGAGTAGTTCTCGTATTTTAATATTTATTACGAAGATGATATTTTAATTTAAGAGTTGTTCTCGTATTTTAATCAGATTTCAAAGTAGTCTTCTGGATCTTATATAGGGTTAATCTTCCTCACTTCATTTAATCATTAGGGTATAAATATATAGGGATAAGAAAAGAATACACAATTTTTGTTAATATAATAAAATCAAATTTAAGTAATATAACAAAACCATTATGTATTATATAATTATAATTTAAAGTTATAAAACAAAATAAAACAAATACAATGGTAATTAATATTAATGCAAAATATTTAATTTATACAAAATGAAAACTAAAAGAAAATCAAAATGAAAATATAAGTTATAGTCACGATATCTCCCGTAGTCAAACCGAAGGGGGGTAGTTCCTGGAGCTTTGAAACAACGCTCTCTGGAAGCGATATTCCCGAGAACGTTGCACCGAGAAAGTCTAAGATAACACTGACCCCACTCATTATTCCCGCCCCGTCATTGACTACGGTAGATTTAATGTGACCAGAAAAGAAACTTCCACCCCCTGGTGTTCATGAGCAGAGATAGCATTGAACTTTAATTTGAATTACATATTTATTGAGTGAGACTTCGAAACTCTGCTCGATCAAAATGAGAGGGATAGAAGTAAGAAGGATATTGGGATGCGAAGTTTCGGGCCTCTGTTGGTTTGGGTTGCTTGAAGCCTCTACCCCGATCTCAGACTGGTTGATGCGTTTGAAGGGTGGAAGTGAACCCGTACAGTCAGAGCCTATAGGTCCGTGACAATATATTAATGTTTTTGTGTTTCAGTTTCCAAACCCGACCGTGGACGTCTCGCCGGATGGGAATGTGGAGGTGATTGGCGATGAGGAGAGTGATGGAGAGGACACTGCCATGCCCCCTACTGCCATGCCCCCTCCAACCAACACAACTCCCACTGCCAGGTCCAGCAGCTAGAACAAGCGGCGGAAGTCTGTAGAGGCAGTCTCACCTGTGGAGGTAAATATGAAAACATTTAACATATGTCATTACGAGAGTATATTAGTCATTACGAGAGTATTATATAAATCCTATGTTCGTGTACGCTGCAAACCGCAAACAATTCCTGTAGAGGAAGACATATGCATCCGGGGGAGAAACACATAAAAAGGTTATTATCATAACTTACCATGACATGTATGTATTATTTTATAAGTACAAAAGGTGTTTAACATGCATACTCTTGTTTCTACAGCTGAGTGCGACGCGGGAGGCGATGCGGGAGGACATGTCACGCCTGGTGACATCCCTGGCTGGGAAGGAGACCAAGTATGGACAGTTCGTGGGGTACTTGAAGCAGCAGCTCGAGAGGCTCCCTGACGCTGTAGGGGAGGTATTGTCACGGAGGATAATGCAGCAAGTCCTTCAGGCCACGGATGAGGTCACCCTCTCCACGTCACCCTAGATGGCGATACCAGCAAACCCCCCGCAGTTGCACACCACACCACCAGGCGCCCCGCAGTTGCACACCACACCACCACAGATGCAACCCCAGCCAGGACCGTCACGCATGCCAGCAGCCTTCACAAGCCCCACATTCTCAGAGCTGATGGCGGGTACGCCATTCAGGTCTCCTGCACATGCACATGAATGGTGGGCGGGGGCGCTTACCCCTACACATGGCGCCAACATTGCAACACCGGTTCCCTCAATCCCAGCTACTAGTAGGCTGCCAACACCAGGGAACTTCCTATAAACAAGGTTGAACACCCAAGTCAACACCCCCAGGCCTGGGGATGACGAAAATGTGTGAAACCTTTGTGTATAATAATAAAGTCATAAACCCCCCAGTGATGGGAATGACGAATATATGTAATACTATGTCTACACATAAAGTGAATATCTCTTATTATTTCTATACTTTCTGCTATATATTTACATACTATATTACTTTCGGCTATATATTAACATGCTATATATCTATGTTTCTGAAGAAAATAAACTGTGCCTCCAGCTGTTGTTTTGGATCCAAAATATATTATTAGAGTTTATCTGTTAAAATTCTCAACAAAGGTTCCTTTTATAAACATGGAAATGACTTGTCAACAGAGAAAAAATATAAGTTAATATGAATTCAAGTTGTTATGAATAATATTGATATTAACATCAATAATGAAGAGAGAACAAATACCATATAATATGAATGAAATAGGTTTCTGGAATAATATTGTTATTAATATAAATATTTATGTGGAATATATGCAAAGGATATATGATGACAAATAATAATATACAGATTTATATCCAACATGAAATATAAATAAATAAAAGATATAAATTAAATATACTATATTAAACATTATGAAACGACATAGGAAAAGGTGAACACCATAATATATGAGACTTTATAAAAATCGAATAACAAATAGAGAATATATATTAATGAGGTTGAATTGATTTAAAACATGATTAACAACAGAATATAAATATCTAAACTACAAAAATATTAATGAAAGCAATGGCAACATATGGATACATACCTTTATATCAGGTCGTTCTGCCAGGGTACACTGCCCCTGGGTGATGAGCAGTAGTCGGTGAGGTGCTGGCGTTGCCTCTTGGCCTGGGCTGTCACGACATTCCCGGATAGTCTCTGGAGGGGATTCAGCCTGTCCTGCTCCTCCCTCCAACGCCCAGGGATGATAGCATGCGTCTCAGGGTCCTCCTCGTCCGCTAGGTTGGCATGGTGATTAGGGTACCTCATCCGCATAAGGTTATGCATGCAGCAGCACACCATCACCACAGACTCAACACGGGACAGGTGGAGGGCAATGCTGTGGAGGAGGCACCTGAACCTGAATTAGGGAGAGAAAGAGCATGTATATTTAACCCTTTACGAGCGGCCTATGCGGTTTATTTATATGTACCGCCCAGCGGGGTGTTTTTAGCCAAAATAGGGCTGTTTACGTGATCATTTTCATGCCTAAATAAGACCCAGAACGTAAAACAAGTATCTATCCCTGAAAGGGCATAAACAGAGCTTTCGAATGACACCATAACGATCCTTTTATGATGGCTAGTTTTCTTGCAATAACCGTGCAACGCGAGTGCAAAAAGCATGTAATTAGCCACTTTCCCAATACAATTCCGTATATAGCGAGTGAGAGAGGTAGGAGGGAGGTGAGATTCGTGTCAGTAGGTTCGCCGCGGTGGTCTGGAGCAGTCATACACTCGCTACTCTCCTGCCACCACTTGTCTCTCTCTCTCAGCAACATTACGTGGTGAAATTGCCACTCGAGTTATGTCGAGCGCCGCCACATAGTCCAGCTTTATTTAACTCGACTTAAGTTGCGCGCCGACTTTTAGGGGTTAAACACTGAATAGTATAATTCATATTAAATAGGGAAATAATGGTTAGGATCATGTATAGTTAAAACTCGACTTGCAGACGTTAACGACTCACACTCTGTGGATGTGGGGGAGATGTATTAATCCATATTAATTATAGGGAGAATGGTTACGAGCATGTATAGTTAATACCTGACTAGTACATTAGTAGGGTGCCATCACCGATACCTGTATTTATGGTCAAACATGTCACATAATCATACACATACCTGGATGCCATGATGCCAAAGGCGTTCTCAACAACTCTGCGAGCCCGGGACCGTCTGTAGTTGAAGATCCGTTCAGGTACAGTCAGTCGCCGGGTAGAGTGTGGCTTCATCAACCACCTTCGCATGGGGAAGGCGTCATCACCCACCAGGAAGTAGGGAACAGGTGTGTCGTCGTTGGGCAGGGGTTCGGCAGCAGGGAGTCCCAGGGTGCACCCCTCCAATGCTGCTCTGATATTGGTTCTTATAAAGACCCCACCATCTGAGCAGGTACCGTGATTACCCACGTCACAGTAGAGGAACTTGTAGTCGGCGTCTACAATAGCCATGAGCACGATGGAGTGGAAGCCTTTGTAGTTGTAGAATTCTGTACCGGCATTTGGAGGGCATTTGATGGCGCAGTGCTTTCCATCGATGGCACCAACGGTATGTGGGAAATCCCAGCGCTTGGCAAACTCACTGGCAACATCCTTCCACTCCGCCGGTGTCCTGGGGCAACGTATAACCTCCTCCTGGTATTCTGCAATGATGGCTTCGCATGTTGCAGGCACAATGAGGGAGATGGTGTTCCGGGCCACACGGAACGCGTACTGTAGGCTAGGATATGAGTCACCAGTGGCCAGGTAGCGGAGTGTGATTGCAATCCTCAGCCCAGGTGACAAAGCCTCCCTCCAGAAGGTGTCCTGCTTCTCTACCCTAGGCTCGACACGGGCCACCAACTCCCTAAACATGTGGACGTCCACACGTAGGAAGTGCCGGAATCCTTTGGGGTCCTCTCTCTCAAGCTCCTCCATAAGTTGTTCGTACACACCGAACTGTGGCCGTCTCAGTAGCCAGCTCCTAGCCCAAACTCTCCTTCGTGGCCTTTCCCCTTGGCGTCTTTCTTCAGCCTCCTTCTCCTCCAGCTCCTCTAGGTCTAGGAGATGCATCTGCATCTGCAGTATGAGCACAGCTGCCGCTCTCTGCCTCCTGATGGACATGGTGTGTGGGTGGGTGGGTGGGTTGGGCTGTATCCTGCAGAGTAACATCCGTCTGTGGTGGTGTTGCGTGGTGTGAAAAATGGTGCCAGTAGGGGCCTCTTTATTTACGTCTCCTGACACTCGCCAACACTCGCACACACTCATGTTAGACTCCCATACACTCCTGTTAACTTCCTGTAGACTCGCGTTCATCTCGTGTAAACTCATATAAATTCGTGTAAACTCCTGTGACACTCATGTAGACTCCTGTAGACTCCCACTATTCGTACCCTGGAATTTGACCGTTATTTTTCAAATTTTGGCGGTGCGTGTTGGGGTCGTGTTACACTCGCCGACACTCGCGTAAATTCCTGTGAACTCGTGTAAACTCATGTAAACTCGTGTAAACTCGTGTTATATGCGTGTTTACTCGCATCAGCTGCTACTCGCGTTGGGTTCGGGCTCCATCAACGGCGATATGCGGCGAGTGTGACTCACGTTGGCCTCGCGCTCCGACTCGCCTATGTGTGAACCTACCTAAAGGCAAAGGGAATTTGATAAGACAAATTTCCTGAAGGTACTATTATGTAAAAATTGCTATGATTAACTATGCTAATTCTGAGGAGACAGGCATGAACTTTAAATAATTCTCCGTAGCTATTCAGTATAAGTGAAGAACGTATACTGTAATGTACACAATCACGTTTAACCATTTCTGTACCAGCGACGTGTTATGTGTATTCAGTATAAGTGAAGAACGTATACTGTAATGTACACAATCACGTTTAACCATTTCTGTACCAGCGACGTGTTATGTGTATTCAGTATAAGTGAAGAACGTATACTGTAATGTACACAATCACGTTTAACCATTTCTGTACCAGCGACGTGTTATGTGTATTCAGTATAAGTGAAGAACGTATACTGTAATGTACACAATCACGTTTAACCATTTCTGTACCAGCGACGTGTTATGTGTATTCAGTATAAGTGAAGAACGTATACTGTAATGTACACAATCACGTTTAACCATTTCTGTACCAGCGACGTGTTATGTGTATTTGATTCTAGCCATATTTAGATGGTTTGAGAGGTACTGTAATTATGAGATTGAGAAAACTCTATTTCTGAATGATAAACGGCAACCCCCGAGTCCACAGGATAGCGAGAGGGTTAAGTAAAAACCTATATTTACTAGAATTAAATCCTGACCACCTCGCTAGCACCGTGAGTTCTGTGTGGTCAGCATATCCACATAAAGAGCTAGAGTTTTTAACCTAGCTTCCTCCAATAATCTACTGTTTTGTGTGGACTTCAGCTACCCTGTTGCAAATAGGTAGGCCACTGGACTGGTAATCCAATGGTCCCGGGTTCGAATTCCGATGTATCAATGAGAAGATATTATTGGGATGGAATTTGTGCTGTACCTAGTATCAGTGCATTACCACAAAACCCACCGAAACGTCAAATAAATACCCTCATTGTTTCCTAATTAAATAGCACTGTATGAATATTCCAATATTCAAAATAGGCTACAGGGGGGCAATGCCTAGTGAATTCATTGCTCAAGAGGTGGCATTCTGAGAGTGAGGGTCCGAGTCTAGGGGTTGAGACAATGAAGCATATAAGGCAAAGCATCTTCAGAGATGGGGCTGCTTCGAGTCGTGGTTGGGCAACTGGGCACCGAGCATTTTGCGAAGGCAAGATAGCGGGGGATGGTTGCAGCTCAAACGCTTCACATGTCTCACTCCCTAGACTGGAACAAGACCTCACTGGCTTCACCTTTCAATGTACAGGCTCTCAGCCTATGCCCGAGAGGAAGTAGTTGGAATATAAAAAGGCCAGATATCCTGAAGCCAAACTTCTGTAACTCAAAAAGGACTAGAGCAAATGGGCTGTAACTGTTCACACCTATTCCCTGGCTGATCCTTCCCAAATGGTAGAAGTATTAGCTTGATTACTCTATTTGTTTGTGAGTTATAGAGGGTAATGTGCAGTCGGCCTAATAAGTTATGTCTAGGCACGAAGTATGTTTTGATCAATAATTGGTATCAGCAATATCTAAACATGATTTTTCCTTCCAAATGAGATATACAAACATTTTCCTACACTTAACCACCGTATTCAACATCTGGCAGATATTAATACAGCACAGAGCAAGCCAAACGTAATGACAGCTGAGACATGACTTACTAGCGCTATCGTTTAAGAGTTTTGTCCTACTAACTTTGAACAGGACATAGCCATGTTCCCTCTGTGTCAGTACGGAGAAGCACATTCTACCCTCCGTATGCTTGTGTTCCTTTAAGGGGAGGTAGTTGCTTTTTCTGGAACCCCTTCTACCTCATATTTAGCACAATTCGTCTTTAGCACTATTAGTTTGCCTAGTTTAAGACCTTTTATGCCAATTAGGTGTCTATTCTTTTCCTGGCGAGTGATAGCGAGCCTGTAATATGGGAAGAACCGGCCTTCGGCCGAGACATTTCTCTACCGAAAAATGTACAAATTTATCTTAACCCTCCTGGCCCGGGCAGCATGTTAAAATGACACCGCGGCAGATGGGCAGGAACCCGGGTGTCCTGTTAAAATCTGTAAGCTTGAAAGCCTATTCAGCTTGGTCTGAACGCCGTGCGTCCGACGCATGTAAACAAAGCCGATCGTTGCGTCACCTCACCTCCGAAAACAATAAGGAGACGTCGGATCAATGTTATTGTTGTGACGTCAGACGAAATTAGTGTCTGAAAAGCTCCGATATTGTCAACATCGTGGCAAAATTCGCTCCACTGAAATCATCACAACTGAACCAGTTGACTTACAGAGCTCTACTCAACGCCAGTCTACAGATTGGAAACCGCACTACGTTTATAGATGCATGGAAAATTTCTAGCAGTTAAAATAACAAAGATACGGTAGCCTAGGCCTAGACGTTTTTCGGCCAGATCGCCCGGATACGACCTCCGTCCTTTGGAAAGGCAGCCCGGGTCACGAGGGTTAAAGCGGGTTCTAGGGGTATTAGTTTAAGCTTGACGGAGGTCTTGGGAGGAAACTAAGAAAAAACAATATATAAATGAAATCATAATTATATGCAGTACAAATCTGCCCTTAACCCTTCTTTGGCGGCACCCGGCTATAGTCGGACAAGAGAACCCCAACCTAAAGAGCGGGGCTCGGCTATAGTAGCATGCAATTTTGAGCACGTAATGTTCTCTGAGAGAGAGCCGAGCGGTGGGAGGAGCATAGGTTGCCTCATGACTGCTCGGCACGGGTCCCGCGCGACTACTGACATCTACTCCACACAGACTCACACTCACTGCCTCGCTATACAGGGAATTTTGTGAGGAAATTACCGTATTTTAGGGATTTTGCACTCGTCTTGCACGATCGTTGCAAGAGAACGCATGGTCGTAGAAGGATGGTTCTGGTGTCATTGGAAAGCTCAATTAACGCTCTTTCAGAGATACATAATTGCATTATGCTCTGGCTCTTGTTTATGCATGAAAAAGAGCACGGAAACAAGGTTGTTTAGGGTAAAAAAAAAACGCTTGGTGGGTAGTAGAAGTTACTGACGGGCCCGCTCGTAAGGCGTTAAAGTGTTATCGTAACAGGTTAGACACGGTAATATTAGTTACTTCCTTACAGTCTAATACAATGGATAATGTGAGTGAGTAAAACTATCAAGGTTTATTATATCTAGATTTGCCATTTTAGTATAATTTCAAAACTTAAATTATATATATATATATATATATATATATATATATATATATATACTGTATATATTTATAATGTGTGTGTGTGTGTGCGTGATAGTGAATTCCCAGGCCTCTCCTTCATTAGCCAATCACCGTCAATTTCACTGGTAATTAATCTGACAAGGAGGGAAGCCAGAAGGAATATTAAGGGGAGGTTATTAATTTGTTGCCTAGACCTCCATCAACCTTTTAATTACATCCCCTCGACCCCCATTCAAGATAATTGTATACATTTTTCGGTAGAAAAATGTCCAGGCCAAAGGCCGGTTTGTCTTAAATTACAGGCTCGCTATCGCTCGCCAGGAAAAAATTGACACCTAAATGGCACAAAAGGTCTTAAAATTGACAGAAATGGGGGCGAAAGTTCTTAAAATCGCCAAACTAATGATGCAAATCTCAAAAGCAATGAGGCTAAACATGAGGGAGAAAGGGGTCCAGAAAAAATCCATCCCGTGGAAAATTCCCCTTAAGCTAAAAGGTATGTGGAGGTAAAGCCGTTGTAAAAGGTATGTGGGGGTAAAGCCGTTGTAAAATAATGACTGTTAACTCATTCAGGACTCGGGACGTCCTGTTCATCATATTCTGGCGACTATTAGACGATTATATTCAGCTTAGGAAGGATCTATAGCAATAATAAGGTTTCAAACTATCTCAACCAACCCTTCTAACTACCACAGATCCTTCCTAAGCTTCTAAATATCGTCTAACTATAGCTAGAATATAAAGTAACGCACGTCGCTGGTACTTAGAGGGTTAAAGCTTTCTGATAACCCAGCCGAAGTATGGGTACCCTCTGTTGGTTCAGTGGGTCCCGAGATCCTGAGAGGACCACCTTGTGATAAACTCTGCGGGGGATTAAGCAAAGAAAAAACAAAATATATATATACTGTATATATATAATTATATATGCCTCAGTACCGGTGAAATGGAAGCAATATGGTATTAGGTGGTATGTTTCCTAACCATCACCTCCTGCCTTCCCCTAACGTGTGTCTCACCTCCCCCCTCTCCCTCCCCTACCCCCCACTACCTCCCTCCACTTCACCCCTCCTCATTTTCCATGTTTATTTCCCCCCCTTTGTTGTCTCCCGCCTGAAATATGTTGAGTTGCCACTCTACCTTCCTCTCTCCACCTCCTCCAATCCTCTAACATACGCGGGAGATGGCCGTCTCATGCTAGTGTCTCACAAGACCTTGGAGAGGGAGGGTGTATGTTGCTCTCTCTCTCATCTCCCTCCAACCTCCCCTGTCACAAATATACGGTTTTTGATTAGGCATTTGCTCTTTACACATGTTTTCCTGTCTTCAAAGTTCACATGTTCATTATAAAAGTAAAATATATGCATATGGAGCAGTAATGTTGCTTTTTATGTTAAATATAACAATCTGTTAGATTTGAAGGTAAGCAATTTGCACTGGCGGCACTTTGAAGAACATGAATGGCGCTCTCCTCGGGTTAATGTAGTTTCTCTCATTCTACTATATACAGTATGTGATTTGTGATCTTTTAGCTAGTAAAATATACTATGCAGTACATGAATAATTAATCCTAGAGAAGTGGTGTACAACTTGGGGTCCGCATATGTTGTTTGGGAACTGTCCCTAAACACGGCTCTGTCCTCCAAGACAAAGGAGGGCCAGGGAATAAGGAGAGAAGTTTGGGGTTAAGGGCTGCTGGGAAATTAGTGGAGCTAGTCTGGAAGGAACGGAATCCCAGGTAATCCCCCTAGTAATTACCTGTTTTAAAATGATATAAGTGAGTAATAAGGGGTGATTAATACATATGATATTCGGGACACTATGAGAACGTAGAACTGATTGAATTGGATAGGCATAACAAATAGACAAATTACCCTTGTAACCCCATCTGCATAACTTTGAATGGCTACATAATTCGATATAATGACAGGAGGTTTCCATGATGGTATAGGTAGCGCCAACGAACTTGACAAAAATCTCGATCCCTGACCTCTTCGTAACTCAAAAGGGACTTGAGCAAACTGGCTGTAAATATCCATACCTATTACCTGGTGGACTCTTCCCAAATGAGAGGAATTTCAGCCCGATTGCTTTTATTCATATTGAGTTATGAGAAGTTAAAGGGTCAAGATAATTGTCAAGTTCGTTGGCACTACCTATAGTATAATAATATAATGTTAATGTCTTGTATCAACCAACTGTCTCATCTACCCCTAAGCAACACCACAAACCATATATAGGATGATTATTGTACTCCTCTCTGTCCTTAACCCTTCAACACTATGACGTAATTTTCGTCATATGTTGGTTACCTTCAGACAATTTTCTTTGGTATATAGACTACCTCAGGGACTCAAAGGGGTAAATTGCGGTTCTATTCAACTCTCTGAATAACACGGGTCTTTCTTAAACTACATAAAATCGTCTAATTTTAGCCTGAACCATAGGCAAAAAGACGTCATGGTACTGAAGGGGTTAAGGGGTGGTCTGGTTATTCTGTACCCCTTCTTCCTCATGCTTAGCCCCATTACTTTTGAGGTTTTGAGACGATCGGGACTAGTTTGGTGATGGTAAGACCTTTAGCCCCATTTCTTTATCAATTTTAAGACCTTTCATAGTGGTTTTGATTTTTCCCTGGCGAGCGATGGCAAGCCTACAATTTACGAAGAACCAGCCTTTGACCAGGACCTTTTTCTACCGAGAAATTTACAAACTCATCTTGAATGAGGGTCTTTTTTTTATTTATTAAAGCTTGATGGAAGTCTAGGCAGCAAAATACAAACCTCCCTTGAATAACACATGTTACTTCACCCACTGAATCTTGAACTGCACAGCATAGATAATGTATATATCACTAATATATATACAGTACAGTATATGCTATCACTGAATCTTGAACTGCACAGCATAGATAATGTATATATCACTAATATATATACAGTACAGTATATGCTATCACTCAAGAGCAGTTTCTCGCCAGCTTATAGAGAAAAATAGGCTTATAGTGACTATATCAACGACTGAGTGGCAACACAGAAAGATAAGATATGTATGATTGATAACACAGAAAGAAGCGACACGTATGATTGGTAACACAGAAAGAAGCGATACATATGATTGGTAACACAGAAAGAAGCGATACATATGATTGGTAACACAGAAAGAAGCGACACGTATGATTGGTAACACAGAAAGAAGCGATACGTATGATTGGTAACACAGAAAGAAGCGACACGTATGATTGGTAACACAGAAAGAAGCGATACGTATGATTGGTAACACAGAAAGAAGCGATACATATGATTGGTAACACAGAAAGAAGCGATACATATGATTGGTAACACAGAAAGAAGCGATACGTATGATTGGTAACACAGAAAGAAGCGATACATATGATTGGTAACACAGAAAGAAGTGATACGTATGATTGGTAACGCAGAATCAAATACGTAAAAAAAAAAAAAAAAAATCGTGTTAAACTGGCCTCATTTGCTGGAACATTCACACGGACCCTCAAACAACGTAGTTTTTGGGTCGTTTGTGTCTCTGTAAAGGTTATCTTAACAAATTCATGCTGACTGACCTTTTTTAATATTCAAGTATGACTCGCCAAAAATACGATTTTGTATTCCAATGTTTGGTGATTCAATTCTCTTATTTTCTAGTAAATTTCTTAGTGAATACATGTCTTACTTGTTATAATATATATATATATATATATATATATATATAACATACAGTATATACAAAATATAATTTAATCAAATTAATAGTACTAGCGTAAAAGACGTTGAATGCGTTGTAGCTCTAAGCGAGCTACATCAACTAGTGAATAAGCTTTCCTTCAACTGCTGGAAATATACAGTCATTACGGAAGTGCAGGCGACCATTCCACACATTCCTGGTTAACTGCTGCTAACTTGTTTCAACCCCTTCTGTACCGGCGACGTCTATTTCACTATAATCTGGCAATTGTTAGACGATTCTATTCAGCTTAGGAAGGACGTGTAGTATTTACGAGGCTACAGACTATCTTTATTAACCCTTTAAGTACCACAGATCCTTCCTAAACTGCACAAAATCGTCTAAATATAGGTAGCCTTAAAAAAAATAGAAAAAAGGACGTCGCCGGTACAGAAGGGGTTAATACTGATGATAGGCGTCTGTGAAATTAATTTGGACCACATAACCTTTCTGCAACAGTCGAGATAACATTATGGACGGCAATAGAGAAGTTGTTACGGGGGACATTGGAAGGAGGATTAACCCCTTCTGTACCGGCCACGTCTTTATTTATTTTCGGGCTGCTATTTGACGATTGTATTCAGTTTAATAAGGGCCTTCAGCAATAAACAGGCTTCGAACTATCTCAATTAACCCTTTTTACTACCGCAGATCCTTCTTAAGCTTCCCTAGACCTCCACCAAGCTTAGAAAACACCCACCCTCCTTCAAGAAAAATTTGTAGATTTTTCGATAGAAAATTGTCCCGGCCAAAGGCCAGTTTCTCTTAAGTTACAGGCTCTCTATCGGCCACCAGGAAAAAATCGACACGAACATTCTTAATATTGACAAAAAGAAAAAAAGGGCGAAAGGTCTTAAAATAGCCAAACTAATGGGCCGAACGTCTTATAATCTGAAAACGAATGGAGCCAAACATGAGGAAGAAGGGGGACCATAGAAATGGCCCATCTCCCCTTAACCCCTAAAAGTCGGCGCGCAACTTAAGTCGAGTTAAATAAAGCTGGACTATGTGGCGGCGCTCGACATAACTCGAGTGGCAATTTCAGCACGTAATGTTGCTGAGAGAGAGAGACAAGTGGTGGCAGGAGAGTAGCGAGTGTATGACTGCTCCAGACCACCGCGGCGAACCTACTGACACGAATCTCACCTCCCTCCTACCTCTCTCACTCGCTATATACGGAATTGTATCGGGAAAGTGGCTAATTACATGCTTTTTGCACTCGCGTTGCACGGTTATTGCAAGAAAACTAGCCATCATAAAAGGATCGTTTTGGTGTCATTCGAAAGCTCTGTTTATGCCCTTTCAGGGATAGATACTTGTTTTACGTTCTGGGTCTCATTTAGGCATGAAAATGATCACGTAAACAGCCCTATTTTGGCTAAAAACACCCCGCTGGGCGGTACATATAAATAAACCGCATAGGCCGCTCGTAAAGGGTTAAAGGTGAATTACATAAGCTGCATACCTCGTAAGATGTATATTTTGTATGTATCAAAACATATTAAGGATGCTCAGGTTTGTGTATAATAAAGTAAATTTACGTCAGTAAAGAAAACAAATATTCACCATTTTTATGTCTGGCGGCGTCTGATAGTTGACTGTCTTGCAGATTTCGCGCCTTCCAGTATTGTGATGACGTCACAGAATCCGATAGTTGTCGGGCAACAGAAATTGAAATTTAATTTGACCCAATTTATTTTATATGCTAGGGGCAAATTTAAGGATATTCCCGATAATGGTGTATTACTAGAACATTTAACGTTCTGCTAGATAATTTATCTCACTTTGTTATCATCTTTGTGTAATTCACCTTTAAGACCGGAAGGGCGGGGGAAACACAAGATCCTTCCCCTCCCCCATCACCCAGTTATGGGGAGGGGGTGCTCTATATATAATCTGGTATAATTATAGAGGTCATAGTTTGAAGGACTTGCAGGAGTTTAAGCGGTTTCCAGAGCTGGTGGGAACACACACACAAACACTCTCTCACTCTCACTCTCTCTCTCTCTCTCTCTCGACGTCTTGTGGGTATCATGAAATCTTGTTGACGATTTCGCTAGTGTTTTTGCTTTTGCCATTTTCGAGCAATGTATTTTAATTCCCCCCCCCCCCCTAGTATAACAGAAACACCCTCCGAAATCTACTTTAAAAACAAAACAAAATTGTCCCGGCCGAAGACCGGTTCCTCCTAAATTACAGGCTCGCTATCGCTCGCCAGGAAAAAATCGACACCTAAATGACACAAAAAGTCTTAATATTTACAAAGAAAAGGGGCAAAATGTCTTAAAATCGCCAAACTGATGGGCTGAACGTCTTAAAATCTGAAAACTGAAGGGGCTAATCATGAGGGAGAAGGAGGTCCAGAAAAAACGACCATCTCCCCTCAATATGTCCTTGACCCCTGCTTGGTATTCTCACTATCAACTTGTACAACATTCGTGGCCTTTATCTCTGTGGAACATCATCTCTCCTCGGTCCTTAGCCTGACAAGCGCGAAATAGACCTAGGGGCTAGGGTAGTTATTTGTGCATTTCTAGCCTTGGATTCTGACAGAATTCGTTATATTTACAATATAAACCATTATTTGTTTTCGGTATGCTTTTATTTTACATATATGATGTATATATGAACCTTCAAGAGTGCTAAAATAAGTGGGAAAAGCATTTGGGTGGTGAAAAACGAAGATATTGGCCACCCGGTCATAATCTCAGGCGAGAGAGAGCCACAGGCAACCCTCCTCTCTCGCTGTCTGTGAGGTAACTGAGACGAGCGGGGCGGTGTGGGCCGGTGTCTGGGTGTTGCATAACGATCTTTTCTGCAACCCACTTGTGCTACATTATCGCGGGTGAGAAAAATAACCGATAAATGATGATAATAAGAGGAAAAATAGGTGATAATTGAGGAGGGGAGAGAGGGGGGAATAAGGTGGGGAAGGAGGGGAGGGGGGTGGGTGAGATTTACATGGATGAGTACTGGAGGGGAATTATCTCACCTAGAGACAAATTCCTTTGTTTTGATAGGCCCTTTTTTTTTATGGAAGGCTTTTTTTATGGTCTTGCTCCCGTGAGGCCTATCGCGTTCCCTATAGGAAGCCTTCCGTGAGGCCTATCGCGCTTGCCGGGTAGAGATCTGTGCCCCATTAAATGATCTTTTCTTTGACTTAAGCATTAGGCTATTCAGTGTTCAGTTGGGTTTGAGTACATGATTAGACCGATATCAAGTATTCGATAAGTGATATCAAATCATAGTCATGTACTTAACCTTTAATTGTCTTGATGGTGTAATAGTTAGTGTTTAACCCTTCCAGCCCGGGCAGCATTTTAAAATTACACCGCGGAAGATGGGCAGGAGCCCGGGTGTCCTTATAAAATCCCTGTGCTTGAAAGCGTGCTTCAAAATTCGTGCGGCCAAATTTTACTTTGCAGGGGCGATCGCAGAGCCACCAAGCCTCAACTACTATCAGTTCCTACGTGGCCGCCATAGCGAGTTATAGTGAAAAAATTAATTGATTCGGTGCAACCTCCCGCGTGCCCCACTGATACCCCGCTCGCAACTTCGACGCCTGTTGCAACTGTGACGTTAACCACTCCGTTAGAACCGCATGGCTTGTCCTACGGTGACTCGCTAGGATCGCCAGGGCAGTGGATGTGGCTACAGTTGATGTATTATTGTGTGCTTTATTTCATATGAAAGCTCGTGTCATGGGCAGTCCAGAAAGGCTCTTTGTTTTCGCCCATGTCAAGGCTTTATATATTTAATTGCAAAGTATATGTTTTATCATTGAGTGGTAATGATAGGATTTGAGAGAGAGAGAGAGAGAGTAGAACAGAGTGAGAGGAGGCGCGCAGTGCTTTTTGCCATGCTCGATGACGTCACGGCTGGCTGGCCTCTTGGGGATTGGTTGGAGGAGTTTTTTACCATGCTTGGTGACGTCATGGTTGGTTGGCCTCTTTGGGATTGGCTGGAGGACTTGTTACCGCTTTGCTTACGCGGTGCGAGCTAGTGCTAGTATATATACAGCTCTCTTGCCACTCTCTCCCTCAGATCTGGTTTCTAGAACGCATCTCTCTTATCCCTTTGATATCTGTCTCCCTCTCTTCACCTGAGAACCTTTTCCTCTGCCTATCTCTCTCATTTTCCATATCTTTCACCACCTTTTATTAATATTAAACCCCCTCTGGTTAACTCTGCATAATCAGCTTAATGCTGGCCAGTTGTATTGTGCGTTAAGGTCTTATATAACCCATGTATGTTAGTTGTTAAGATAAGTTGATCACGAAGCATTGGTTGGCATTCATATTGTTCAGTACTGCTTCCTATAATTATTAGTGTTCTGCTGGATTAGATAATGCTAGACTAGGAGTCTGATACTATAAGGTATTGTTTCCGATGGGTGCTGGCTTTAGTTAAAAGCTGCACGACATACCTGAGAACTGGAGTTGATTGGGTAAATTCTAGTCTGTGTGCCATTGAGAGTAGAGCATGCACGAATGAGGGCTTTTTGCCTATACCATTCTGCACTGTTCTAAGCTCGGTTGTTTGTCTTTGAGGTACGCCAGGAGAACGCTTAATACTTCGGTAATAAGGTTTCTCAAGAGAGCTACCCTTCACTATAACGAAATACTTGACACACAGACTTGAGATTTGCACTAGGCTATGCGGCATGCCATGCGCACCAGTATCTCGTATCATTGACTCTAGCTAGACTTTATCAGTCGTAGTAGACATTAAGTATATTAAACCAATTAATCTTATTATGCATACCCGTTTATGATTACACAAGCATTTCGCAGCCTAGTTTGATGTATTGAGACACAAACGACTTAGGCTCTTTTTGTTGATAGGAATACTGCATTGTCGTGGCGATTATTATTATTGTTGTAGCGTTTAGGATATTCTTGGCTCCGACTGCATTATATATCCTGCCTTTTTGTGTGCATAGCCTGCACGAGCATTGTTCCGCTGCCTGCCTTTTTGGGTTCCATTTCCGATTCGAGGATCTTGATAGCATCTAACATTTAAAGAAGATTCCTTGTTGGTGTTGAAGGACTTTAGTGCACTTTCTTTCATGCAGGAGTGCCTGACATTTATTGATTAAAGTAACGTAAGCTGTAACTTCCCTTACCACCTTACTTTGCATACCATAACCAAGCACCTTCGGTTATAGGTAGTAATAGGCTGTTTTCACATAACATTAAGCCTAGAGTAGATGCACATTTATTGAGAGTTTGATAACCTATTATTGCATATAGAACTCTGGAGAGTATTTGTGTTCTTTGTTCACTGGGAATATACATCAGAGGTTGGATCTAGCGCTTTCCGTTGTAGCATTTATGCCATTACTAGTCCAATGAATAAGAGCCCTGATATATTTAAACCTCAGTCGTAACACAACCGAGAAGAAAGCTCAACGAAAGAAAGTGAAGCGTTTGTTGAGTGATAGTGCTATACAGCGAGAACTTTTTGATATTGAAGAGAGCAGTGGAGAAAGCTTGGTGGACAAAGAACAATTTATAAGTGCAAGCGAAGATGACGATTTCGTTGGCTTTGGAGACGACGATAATGTGGATTTATTTGAGGGGGGAGACAGTAGTGATGATCCTGATGTGGAAGTGTTTCAGGAAGGTGCTATTGAACTTCCAAGTGTGCTAGAACCTAGGCCTACCCCCTTGCCATCTTTGCTAGGTAAGCCTAGGCCTAGCCCTAGCCCAGGACCTTCCCCTTTGCCTGCCCGTATGCCCTTGAAACTGGGCAAATATTTTTTATAAACAATCTTTGGTGAAAAGTGCAGCTTAAAAAGCACGCAGGGCAGCAGCAGAAAAAGCTAGGGAAGCGGAAGACAGTTAGTGACGCCGACCCTGGTCTAGCAACCACCCACATTCCTTTGTCCCGACGCCTTGACCCGGGACGCCACGTGGGGCACCCACAACCCTCGGCTTCATCTCTCCTTCAGGATGAGCAAAGGGCCTCTTCAAGTGGTATTAGTAGTGTGCCACAGCCCTCAACACACCGCAGAGCATTATTTGATGCGGAGAAGCCCTCGGCTCGCCGCAAAAGGAGCCCAACTCCCGAGGCCGAGGCTCCCATTGTTGAACCTCCCGCAGCCTCCCGCGCCCCACGCCGCCGACACCCGGTCACTTCTTCACCCGAATTGTCTCATGAAGAGGATGCTGACGACCCCAACATTGCCCCAGATGACCTGACGTCGCCTGAGGAGTAAGAGGAACAGGAACAGGAACAGGAAGAGGAAGAGGAAGTCCCGACAAGATGAGTTAGAGGGCGAGGTCGTGGACGTGGTCAGTCTGCCGACGCTGCTGCCCCTGGGCGTGGGCGTGGGCGTGCAGGGTGTCCGTGTGGCCAAGGGCGTGTGCCAGGGCGTGTGCCTGCTGCACCTGCATGTGCTCGAGCATCAGCATCCGACCTGTTTGTGTGGACAGATGGGGCTGATTTTGAGCCAGATTGTCCTGCCTTTAACGAGGTACAGATGGGTTCCGGGGTGTCACCAACATTTTCCTGTGGCCCAGATGCTACCCCCAGTGAACTTTTCTGTGGCTTCTATGGCAATGAAGTCATGGAATACCTCGTCGAGGAGACCAACAACCATCATGAGATCTGTGCCAACTTTCTTTGGAGGAAGACCAGTGCCAAGATGGTGGCATGGAGAGCTGTCACTTTGGCAGAACTATATGTCTTCTTGGCACTCACAATGCTGATGACACATATCAGGAAGCACGCTCTGGCCGACTACTGGATCACTGGCGACCTCATAACGACTCCAGCATTTGGCAAGTGCATGTCCAGGGACAGGTATTTCGACATCCTCTCCTATCTCCACCTGACAAACAACATGGCAGTCCACCTTCCCGACTCATTATGGAAGATCAGGAAGCTGTATGACATGATACATCATCGATTCACCACCTACCTGATTCCTTTCCAGAAGATGTGCCTCGACGAGTCTCTGGTCCTGTTCCGTGGTAGGCTGCACTTCCGACAGTATATCCAGTCCAAGAGACACCGCTTCGGCATCAAGCTCTTCGTCCTCTGCGACTGCAAGACGGGGTATGTGCTGGACTTTGTGGTCTACAGCGGCAAGGTCAAGGTCAAGGTCAAGGCGTACGGTGTTCCTCCTGTTGTTCTCAAAAACTGTGCTTCCGTGCTGACTCCCTGCCTAGGCAAACTCTTTCGTCTCTGTCTATCCTCTAACGTCTTCCCTTCATGCTGGAAGTTTGCTCACATTCAACCTGTCCCAAAGAAGGGTGACCGCTCTCAACCCTCCATCTATCGTCCAATTGCTCTTATCTCTTGTCTTTCTAAAGTTTTTGAAACTATTCTTGCTTCCAAATTTCTTAAGCATTTCTCTTCTCATAATCTGCTCTCAGATCGCCAGTATGGCTTCCTTAAGGGTCGCTCTACTGGTGATCTTCTTTCATATCTTACTAACTCTTGGTCATCCTCCTTTCGGGACTTCGGTGAGACTTTTTCTATTGCACTAGACATATCGAAAGCCTTCGATAGAGTCTGGCATAAATCTTTAATTTCTAAACTACCCTCCTTCGGTTTCTATCCCTCCATCTGTGCCTTTGTCTCTAATTTCCTTTCTGGCCGTTCCATAGCTGCGGTTGTGGACGGCCATTGTTCACTTCCTCACCCTATAAACTCCGGTGTTCCTCAGGGCTCTGTCCTATCTCCTATTCTCTTTCTAATTTTTATAAATTATCTCCTTAACTGTACCTTAATTCCCATCCATTCATACGCAGACGACTCAACCTTACACTACTCCATTAGTTTTTCAGAACGCCCCAGCCAGCAATCCCTCAACGACAAACGTAATGAAGCCATAGAACTCTTAAATTCTGATCTAAATACTATTTCCAATTGGGGCAGAGAAAACCTTGTTAACTTTAATGCTTCCAAAACCCAATTTTCCATCTATCTACCCGTCAGGATCTCCCAGCGGACTATCCCTTATTCTTCAACAATACAAAAATCAACCCTTCATCTTCTCTCAATATTCTTGGTGTCTCTTTTTCTTCTGCTCTCATTTGGAAGGACCATATTACCAGTCTTGCTAAGGCAGCCTCCCAGAAGCTGGGTGTGCTCAACCGCCTTAGGGGGTTCTTTTCCCCTGCACAGCTTCTTGCTCTGTACAGGGGCATAGTGCGCCCTTGTATTGAGTATTGTTCACATGTGTGGGGAGGTTCCTCTCACACCGCTCTCCTAGACAAAGTTGAAAGGAAGGCCTTTCGTATCATTAACTCCCGTCCACTCACCAACTCTCTGCAATCTCTCTCTCTCCGCCGCAATGTTGCATCTCTCTCGCTATTCTATCGCTACTATAATAATCAGTGTTCCTCAGAGCTATCCCAGTGCATACCACCTCCTTTACGTAGGGCATGTGGTACCCGTCTTGCAACTCAATCCCACCCCTACTCTGTGCAACTCTCCAACCCAAGAGTGAAACGTTACTCTCAAACTTTCTTCTACTCAACATCTGAGCTCTGGAACTCTCTCCCAGAATCAGTCTTTCCCTCTTCCTATGACTTAAATTGCTTCAAACTCCGTGTGTCCAGGCATTTTGGCTCGAATGTCCCTTGATTTTGGCCCTGTCACTCTTTCAACTATGGGGGAGGCACTCGCTATAGGCAGTTATGCCTTATGCCTCCCTCAATCACATAGAAAAAAAAAAAAAAAAAAAAAAAAGGCTGGAGAAATTGTGACTGACCCCCTCATTGGTTTTGGTGGCGCTGTAGTGAAGAAGATGATGGAGAGGCACTTCAATCAAAACCACATCCTCTACACAGATAATTGCTACACGTCACCTATCCTGACCAAGTACCTCCATGACCGCAAGACCGGAACTGTCGGCACAGTCAAGACCAAGAGGAAGGGCATGCCAGGCTACCCAACCAAGACGAAGAAGACGGACATCTTCCACAAGAAGAGTGGCCCCATCCTCTCCATCCACTGGCATGACCAGCGGAAGGTCAACCTCCTCAGCACATGCCACAAGGCCCAGATGGTCGCCACAGCGAAGGTGGACCGAAGAACCAAGAAACCCGTCCAGAAACCAGCTGCTGTCCTGGATTACAACCTCAACATGCGCCTCATTGACAAGTCCGACATGCAGATGGGCTTCATCGACTGCCTGCGCACATCTTGCAGGTGGTACAAGAAGTTTATCCTGCATACGGTAGATATGTCGATCCTCAATGCATACAACATCTACCGTCTGAGGACTCCAGGAGCCAAGAAGTACAAGTCCCTGCGGAAGTTCCACAAGCAGGTGATACTTGAGCTCCTGGCTAAGCATGCGGAACCTTGGAGACCACTACAAGGACCAGGCCACCTGGACAGAACGGGGTATGCCGACTTCTTCAGGAGGCACCAGCTCAACCCCCTTCCTTTCAAAGCACCAGGTAGTACAGTTAGGAGTCAGAAAAGGTGCTATGTGTGCAGCCACACAACTCGCAGACCCCGCAAAGTGAGCAAAAGCACATGGGAATGCCTCGAGTGTGAAATGGCACTGTGTGCTGGACGGTGCTTCAATGACTTTCACACTCTCCAACAATTTTGAAGTGCCCGTGACAATAACAGTGAAAGTGACACTATAATAATAATAAAACTAAGTATAAGTGAAAGAGACACACTTAAGTAAAAATAAGTGCCTTCATAACAATATGAGCAAGTGAAAGTGACACTATATATATTATTAGCTTACCTAACAATACATAAAAGGGAAAATGACACTATCAAAGATCATAGTCCAGTGAAAGTGACACTATAATAATAATAAAACTAAGTATAAGTGAAAGAGACACACATAAGTAATAATAAGTGTATTCGTAACAATTTAATATGAACAAGTGAAAGTGACACTATATATATTATTAGCTTACCTAACAATACATAAAAGGGAAAATGACACCATCAACTATCAAAGTCCAGTGAAAGTGACACTATAATCATAATAATAATTATAAAACTAAGTAATAAGTGACAGAGACACAAATAACTTCATGTAAATAACTTTATTGAGTGAAAATAACATAATAACTATAATAAATGGCATAATAAACAATACAACACTATCAAATCGCTTCCCGGCATAATTGCGGGTGGAGCGACGAGTGCAACTGGGCGTCGTAGCCGGGGCCGCGGTTGAGTGTTCGGACGCGCCGAGGTAAATACGCAGCAAAAGTTGCCTCCACTTCCATCACCATCACTCCGGAACCAGTTGAGCTAGAGCGCTCTATTCAACGCCATTCTATGCGGCAAGGTAAGGCACACATTTCCATATATCTTTCATTAATGTAGGTAATATATTAAGCGAGATTAGCCTTAGTTTACTTTTGTTGATTTTCAGCCAGATTGCCCGGATACGACCTCCATCATTTGGAAAGGCAGCCCGGGCCCCGAGGGTTAAGATCTGTATGTGGTAACCCAGGTTATAATACCGGGTGGATCACATGCTTCCATTAATTCCATTGGGAGGTGTTTGGTGTTGGGAGTGAAAGTACTTAATTAGATTATACCTGGACTTTTTGTCCTCACTGAAACCCAGTTGTATGAAGCAACTAGCAGCAAACCCTTATCTGTATCTTCCTACTATCTCTATCCTTAGTTCCAAGCCAAAGGTGGATGTTATGTGTATGTGCGTAACAATCTTACTTGCTCTTGTGATCCCAACCTTGACTCTAATGAATTCTCAACTCTCTGGCTTAAGCTATCATGTCACTCTCAAACTAAACATCTTCTCTAGTTCTACTGACTATCCAAGATTCTTCAACTGTCATACCTTTAAAGTGAAATGCATTATATTTTTCCCTATTCTGAAATCTCCATCTTAGGGTGATTTTAATGTTCACCACCGCCAATTGTTTTCCTCTCATTTCACTAACCAACCTGGTGAACAAGTCTACATAATTTTATATGTCTTTGAACAGTTTGTTCAAGACCCTATTCGTATCTCTGACCGCTTTGAAGATCAGCCTAGCATTCTTGACTCAGTTCTAACCTCTAATCCTTTTCCTTACTCTGTTAATCTTTTGTCTATGTTGGGGTCCTCTGAGTATAACCTTATCTCTGTTATGTCTTATATCTCCAGTACGATCCTCCCAGTGATTGTGGCACTTTGGCGCTACCGATTGGGAGGCTCTGTTTTCATTCGGCAGTACTTCTTTGATTTTCCGTGGAATTATTTTTGCTTCCATGGCCGGGGACCTTAGAATGTGCCGAACGCATTACCGAGGTCATCATCTCGGGCATGGAGGCATACATTATATTCTCCTTCTCTCAATCTAATGCAAAGACAATCTTGGTATATTCACGCTTGTTCTACTCCTGTCCACAATAAGTAGGGAGTATTCAAAAAGTACCATTGCCTTCAAACACAAGAATCTCATAGGTTTTATGTTTCTGTCCAGAATCAAGCCAAATCAGTTCTATGACTTGCAAAAAACTCTTTCATCATTTAACAACTGTACTTCTAGTCCTATCCACTCGTATGCCCATGACTCTGCCTTACACTATTCAGCTTGATTTACACAATGACCCATCATTCCCTTACTTCAAAACTCACATGATGAGGCCATAGTACACCTATCTTCTGATCCATCAACTGTATCCGATTGGGGCAGAGGTAACCTTGTTGATTTTAATGCTTCCAAAACCCAATTTCTCCATCTATCTTTCCGTCCTAATATTGCATACGACTCTCCCTTACTCTTCAACAATACACAAATCAATCCCTCATCTTCTCTCAACATTTTCAGTGTATCTTTTTCTTCTGACCTTTCTTGGATACATCATATTACCACACTTGCTAAAACTGTTTCCTAGAAGTTAGAAGTGTTCATCCGTCTTCACCCCCGTACAGCTTCTCACTCCTCGACAGGGTAGAGTCAAAAGCCTTTGGCGCACCAACTCGCCTTTTCTGACTAATTCTTTACAATCACTCTACATGCCGCAATGTTGCATCTCTCTCACTCTTCTACCGCTATTACAATAATCAGTGTTCTTCAAAGCTTTCTCAGTGTATACACCCTCCCTTGTGGAGCGTGGGTGGCACCCGCCTTTCAACACATTCCCTTTCCTATTCTGTGCAACTCTCTAGCCCAAGAGTGAACCGATTTTCCCAGTCTTTCTTACACTTAACAAGTAAACTCTGGAACTCTTTCCCTCAATCTGTCTTTCCAACATCCTATGACTTAGCTTAACTGCGTCAAGCAGTCTAAACCAGATATTTTAACTCTTAATGTACCATGAATTTGGCTCTATAACTTTTTCAACTTTGTAGGGAACACTTGTTTCACGCAATTTTGCCTGTTGTCTCCTCCATATACACTAACAAGAATTACAAAAGGCCATAATATCATTGGTCTAATAAATATATGTAATATATCCATAGTTGAAACATTCATTGTTTCATATAAGTTGGTATTCAACATGGCAGCTACTGTAAATAAGTTGACCAATCCAACATAACTCTACTTCCTTAACGACTCTCCACCCTTTGTCACTGAGACCTAATCTCCAATTAATGAAAACGGTGCAGAGATGAAGGAGGAGTTTTGTGGAGGGTGGAAGATCTAGTGTGTAAAAGGGGGTGATGGGGGAGCTCGTTAGGAAGGGAGAGCTTTTAATAAGGCTAGGTATTAATGTTAACCCTTTCACTACCGGTGCCGTCCTTTTCATCCTATTCTGGCTACTATTAGACGATTGTATTCAATATAAAGAGGGCCTCCAGCTAAGAACAAGTTTTGAACTATCTCACTTAACCCATTTTATTACCATAGATTGTTCTTCAGCTGCCCAAAACCGTTTAAATATGGCTAGAATAATATTTAAAAGACGTCGCCGGTACAGAAGGGGTTAAGCTCACCTATTTGGATGATGGTCTTAGTATTATTTGGTGAAAAGTCTTGGGGTTATTATTGTATTATGCCGCGGGTCGTGGCAATATATTTGTACGCAGATAACTCAACACTCCACAGTTATTTTACATTTAGCTGTTTGTATCACGAAGCCTGATGTTATATATACCAAATTTAACACTCCATTTTTTGTAACCAGGATCTTTGTGGAATTAATGAATGGGGACAAAATCAATATAGTCGTTTAACGCACACAGAAAACAAGTACATATACACTTTTCTAACAGACAGAATCTTTCTGACTCCTACATAATATTTAATAATGTAAATATTCCCACCTCCTCTAGTAGCCTATTGATATCCTTGGTGCAACAATGAATGCCTGAACTGGACACCTTATGTTAGATCCATTGCTAAATATTCCTTTAACAAAATGGGACTCTTGTTCATAGTTTGAGAATTCTTCACTGACGAGCAGTTAGTCTTATATGTAAAGTAATTTTCGTTCTCAGATAGAATACTGTTCACCCTTGTGGAATGGATGTTGAATGGTTGCATTGAGGCAGTCGGATAAAATTCGAAATAAAAGGCAATTATATTTATCAATAACCCTGCAATCACGCACAAACTTCTTACAATATTTATACAAAGAGAAGTTGTATCCCTTGCATTATCCTACAGATATTTTCTCGGCAAATGTTCTGAAGACTATACCACCTCTCCGCATATTTCCCGCAGAACTAGGGCAGCTGGAAATGACCATGAATTCACACTCTCTCCTCCACAATGTAGGACTTCCGATTGTCAACATTCATTTATCCCCAGAACATTTACTATCTGGAATTCACTTCCTTGGACTTGCTTTCCACAAATTTACAACCTACAAAAGTTTATATCCAATTACATTTTATGAATGGAGGATGGCTTTGGGCACGTGGACCTTGTTGTATTGTCTTAGTTTTTCCTTCCTATATGCATTGTCTCTTTTAAGGGGGGTCACTGGCTTTTTTTGTTATCTTTCTCTCCTTTTCTCTCTTTCCCTGGCTTGTATCCATTCGGCCCCATTCAGCCCCATTCAGCCAACTGTTTTAAGATGTTTATCCCCATCCAAGTGTCGATTCAACCAACTGTTTTAAGATGTTTATCCCCATCCAAGTGTCGATTTTTTCCTGGCGAGCGATAGCGAGCCAGCATTGTATGGACAAATCCCGCTTCGCCGGAGACATTTTTCTATCAAAATTTTTTACAAATTTAGCTTTGCTGTCAAAACAAAGATATATATATACTGGCTCGCTACCGCTCGCCGGGAAAATATTGACACCTGGATGGGGGTAAACGTCTTAAAACAGTAGGCTAAATGGGGCGGAATGGATACAAACCATAGAGAGGGAGAGAGAAAGAGAAAACAAAATGAGGTGGGCTCCCTTAAGAAAATGCTATTGTAGAGTAAGGAAGAAATCGACACCTGGATGGGTATAAACGTCTTAACCCTTATTTAGCGGGGCCCGACTTACGTCCGTATAGAGAACACCAGCACAAAGAGTGGGGCCCGACTTAAGTCCGTGTGCAATTTTGGCGCAATATTGGCTCTGAGAGAGAGACGAGCGGTGGGAGGAGCGCAGGTCCGGGTCTGACCGCTCGCCACGGCTGCCGTGGGCCTACTGACGTTTATTCCACATACATCCACCCTCCCTCCCTCACTACACAGGGATTTATGTGAGGAAATTACCGTATTTTAGGGTTTTTGCACTGGTCTTGCACGATCGTTGCAAGAGAACGAGTGGTCGTAGGAGGATGGTTCTGGTGTCATTGGAAAGCTGAATTAACGCCCTTTCAGGGATACATAATTATATTAAGCTCTGGCTCTTGTTTATGCATGAAAAAGAGCACGGAAACAAGGCCATTTAGGGTAAATACCCCCGCTTGGCGGGTAGTAGAAATTCCTTACCCGCCCGTTCTTAGGGCGTTAAAACAGTTGGCTGAATGGGGCCGAATGGATACAAGCCAGAGAAAGAGAGAAAAGGAGAGAAAGATAAAAAAAAGCAGGTGACCCCCCTTAGCCGTTTCTGTCTGTCTCTTTTACTGTCCTACTTTTCCTTCTGGGAGCAGGGGGCTAGAAATCCTCCTCCTGTTGTAAAATTCACCTTCTCAACGAGACAGAGAAAGGGGCGAGGGAATGCAAAAGTGGTCCTGGACCCTAAGAATTGGAATTTTAAATGTTGTTTCTGTTCGAGCTATGTCTCGAGTCGGCCACCCCCAGCTATGGGTATGTGCCTGAGTATATACATATATAGTGTATGCACATACTAGTTTGTTCATTGCTGTCTTAGAGCGTTATATATTCTTATATGATATGTAATTAACTTAATTACCTTAAATACATGAGAGATCAATAACACAAGTGGCAGCAATATGGCTACGGTTGACTGATCTTTGTTACTATAGGGTCTCTATAGCTTACATAACCTCGGCCCGGTGATCTCGTTACCTGAAGCTAACTCGGCCAAATGGACACAAGACGGTAATGTAATGGACCTACACTACCTGTTTTTGTTTATTCCCAAGTTGACGACAAATTGAATTCTCATCTTATTTATTCAGCTCAGTTGCCTGTTTTTCAAGTTGACGAGAAATTGACTTCGCATCTAATAACTCACCTATTTCAACATTTTTATGGTCATACAAGTTGCCATTTTTTGGTATGAAGGATACAACAGGCAAATCTTCCTGTAACAAGTGTCTCCTCCAAAGGTGAAAGAGTCTAGAGACAAATTTGATTTTGTTTTGTTTTGGTGTACAGTACTGGAATGAAGAGTGGTGTGCTTGTTTAGTGGAGTGACATGGATAGGAGGAGGATGTATTTGTGAGAGTTAGCTGGATTACGCTCTGTGTAGGTGAGACACAAACATAAACAGTGAGGGAAGCTAGACAAATGATACAAGAGTTCCAGCAACTCTTTATCACATTCCTAGAGGCCTCCCCTGGGTATTGCCCTGATCGATTGGTGTCGACAATCTCCACAATTCTAAGAACCTAGCATTAAGGGGAGGTATTTAGTTTGTACCCTAAACCTCCATCAAGCTTAAAATTATACCCACTAGACCCCATTTCAAGATAAATTTGTAAATTTTTCAGCCGATTCCTCTTAAATTACAGGCTAGCTATCCCTCGCCAGGAAAAAAATTGACACCTAATGGCATGAAAGGTCTTAAAATTGATAGAAATTGGGCGAAAGTTCTTAAAATCGCCAAGCTCATAGGGCGAACATCTTAAAAGTTCAAAAGTATTGGGAGTAATAAGGGAGATAGGGGTCCAGAAAAAATCTCTCAAGTGGAAATCTCCTCTTAACAGGCTTCGTATTATCCCACTTAACCCTTTTTACTGCCATAGATCCTTCTTAACACTCAATGAGCGGCCTAGGCGGTATATTTGACCGTGCCACCCAGCGTTTTTTTTTTACCATAAATGGGATTGTTTCCGTGCTCTTTTTCATGCATAAACAAGAGCTAGAATGTAATACAGGGTGTAAATTGAGCTTTCCAATGACACCCGAACCATCCTGCTACGATCACTGGTTGTCTTGCAACGATCGTGCAACCGAAGGGCAAAATCTCTAAAATACGGTCATTTCGTTACATAACTACGTGTGTAGCGAGTGAGAGAGGGTGGAGTAGTGTGGAGTACATGTCAGTGGGCCCACAACGGTTGTGGCGAGCGGTCATGAGGCAACCTACGCTCCTCCCACCGCTCCGCTCTCTCGCAGAGCCAATATTGCGCCAAAATTGCACACAGACTTAAGTCGGGCCCCGCCACATTGTCCAGCTTTTTAGATACAGACTTAAGTCGGGCCCCGCTAAAGAAGGGTTAAATTGCACAACATCGTCTAAATATAGCCAGGATCAAATGAAGAATACGTCACCGGTACAGAAGGGGTTAACAAGTGTGGAAGGTACTCGGTGACAGAACTGACAGGCAGAGAGTCTAGATAATGACATACCACCAGAAACTCTTAAGGGAGCCCACCTCGTTTTTTTTCTCTTTCTTTCTCTCTCTTTGGCTTGCATTCTTTCGGCCCCATTCAGCCTACTGTTTTAAGACGTTTACCCCCATCCAGGTGTCAATATTTTCCTGGCGAGCGGTAGCGAGCCAGCATATATATACGTGTTTGTTTTGACAGCACTGTAAATTTGTACATTTTTCGATAGAAAAATTTCTCCAGCGAAGCCGGATTTCTTCATACAATGCTGGCTCGCTTTCGCTCGCCAGGAAGATATCGACACCTGGATGGGGATAAACGTCTTAAAATAGTTGGCTGAATGGGGCCGAATGGATACCAGCCAGGGATAGAGAGAAAAGGAGAGAAAGATAAAAACAAAAACGGCGACCCCCCATAGCCACTCCAGCCCAAGGAATAGAGACAATTTATAATGTTAATTTTATACTATACCCTGTTCAAAATAGGTAGTCCAGAAATCGTGATACGCTAACCTCTGTAACTCAAAAAGGGCTAGAGCAAATGGGCTGTTAGTTTCCACACCTATTCCCTGGCTGATCATTCGCAAATGGTAGAAATAATAGCTTGATTACTTTAGTCGTTTGTAAGTTATAGGTGTTAATGTTCAAACATTTTTGCCCTCTTACTTGGAACAGGGTATAGCCTATAAATAAGTAACACCCCGTTCTTAACATTCATCATCCATTACAAACACCAATGTACTTGAATAAACTAATGAAAGTATATGGTCCTCCCGGGATTCAAACTCGGGACACCACACCTCAGAACATAAGTATCTAAACCATTACACCATCCAACCCTCATTCTCCGTTGTTCAAACTAACAAAATACCAATCTTCCAATTGCCTTCCCATGGTTTCCAACAAGTCCAATGTGAGATAAGAATGTGTCTCAAAATGGTTAGTGCGCGGAATTTCGGTTCGAGTATCCTGGGTTCAAATTCTTGGAGTACCACATGTATTCATAAGTTTCATTGAATTCATTAATTAGGTTTGTGTATTAGTTAATTGGTGGGTTAGTGATAATATGAATTTGTAACATATAACATTTTAATATTTGTATTATAATATGGCAAATAAATTAAATTTAGGTGAGGGTGGGATAAGTCTGTCAACAGCTTGGCAAGCCTTATGGGTATTTGGGACAATAGCATGTTCAACGTGCAATATCTCTGCCACGGTTGAGTATTGGAACTTATCTTTTGGAACATTATGGGTATTTGGGACAATAGCATGTTCAACGTGCAATGTCTCTGCCACGGTTGAGTATTGGAACTTATCTTTTGGAACATTATGGGTATTTGGGACAATAGCATGTTCAACGTGCAATATCTCTGCCACGGTTGAGTATTGGAACTTATCTTTTGGAACATTATGGGTATTTGGGACAATAGCATGTTCAACGTGCAATGTCTCTGCCACGGTTGAGTATTGGAACTTTTCTTTTGGAACATTATGGGTATTTGGGACAATAGCATGTTCAACGTGCAATGTCTCTGCCACGGTTGAGTATTGGAACTTATCTTTTGGAACATTATGGGTATTTGGGACAATAGCATGTTCAACGTGCAATATCTCTGCCACGGTTGAGTATTGGAACTTATCTTTTGGAACATTATGGGTATTTGGGACAATAGCATGTTCAACGTGCAATGTCTCTGCCACGGTTGAGTATTGGAACTTTTCTTTTGGAACATTTCATGATTTAAATTATTTATATAATTGCATGCCCAAGTTTGACACATCTCTTCTGGGACCCCCTGTGTAATATTACTTATACCAACACATATTCTGGTACCCCCTGTGTAATGTGATAATCATATAAACATATAAACAGTCCAGTTCCATTTACTGACCTCATTAAACAGCGTGTAATATTACGTATACCAACACATATGATACTGAGAAAGACCTTGTTAACCTTTGTCGGTAACCCATCTAGGGGAAAAAACCTTATTTAAATCCGGGTGGATGGGCCTCGTCAGCCTTGGTCGGCAACCTGTCTAGGGGAGCAAACCTTCTACAAATCCTTATTGCTAATCTAAGGGTGAACCAAGCCGGTGGAGGAACTAGCCACCCACCACCACTGTTGAAATAGTGCTAAGAAAGTACATACTAACGTATTTCAACCATGCGCATTATATTTCAACCATGCGCATTATATTTCAACCATGCGCATTATATTTCCATACAAAAGATCACAGAGAGTTAACTGTACATATAACAACACCTTCTATACTCCAGCTTATTTCATATCTAAGCAGACACTACACATTAACAAACATGATGCGGTATTTAACCCTTTGGCTGCGGGCTGTTTTGGGCTAATTAGGGCCTATTCAGGCACTCCTGAATGATAAATCAAGCATCTGCATTAAATGAAGTGTATTCTGCCGAAAACTAGGTGAAAATAGTTTCAAAATTACACCAGAAAGGACCGTATACGTGGTCTGGTTCACCCGCAGTGATCCCAGTGAAACGCGGGAACCCCGCTATTATGTAACACTCGCTCGCTTGGCTGCACTTATGAGAGAGACAGAGAGAGACACGCGCGAGACACAGCCTAGCTCAGTGAGCCGCTCGGTGCTCTGAGGGTCAGAGGTGGGCCCCTCATGCACTGTCACTCGATTTTTATGTTTTTTACAGGCTTTTAAAGCCTGGAAATTGCTGTAACTTGCCAAAACGTTCCAGAACATCACCCGCAGCGAAAGGGTTAAGGGGAGATGTGCCGTTAGGTGTCGATTTTTTCCTGGCGAGCGAAAGCGAGCCTGTAATTTTAGGAGAAATCGGCCTTCGCCCGAGATTTATCTTGAAGGGAGGTCTAGGGGTGTTTTTTTAAGCTTGATGGAGGTCTAGCGAGGAAGCTAAAAAAATAAAAAAAACATAAAAATATATACTAAATCAACAAACCGACCAAAATTATAAACTCTTATTAGTGGGGCAGACATATAACTCTTATTAGTGGGGCAGATATATAACTCTTATTAGTGGAGCAGATATATAACTCTTATTAGTGGGGCAGATATATAACTCTTATTAGTGGAGCAGATATATAACTCTTATTAGTTGAGCAGACATATAACTCTTATTAGTGGAGCAGATATATAACTCTTATTAGTGGAGCAGATATATAACTCTTATTAGTGGAGCAGATATATAACTCTTATTAGTGGGGCAGACATATAACTCTTATTAGTGGAGCAGATATATAACTCTTATTAGTGGAGCAGACATATAACTCTTATTAGTGGGGCAGACATATAACTCTTATTAGTGGAGCAGATATATAACTCTTATTAGTGGAGCAGATATATAACTCTTATTAGTGGAGCAGACATATAACTCTTATTAGTGGGGCAGACATATAACTCTTATTAGTGGAGCAGATATATAACTCTTATTAGTGGAGCAGACATATAACTCTTATTAGTGGAGCAGACATATAACTCTTATTAGTGGAGCAGATATATAACTCTTATTAGTGGAGCAGATATATAACTCTTATTAGTGGAGCAGACATATAACTCTTATTAGTGGAGCAGATATATAACTCTTATTAGTGGAGCAGATATATAACTCTTATTAGTGGAGCAGATATATAACTCTTATTAGTGGAGCAGATAACTGGAATAATCGTTCATTTCTGGAAACAAGCACCAAATTTGGCACACATACTCCTTGGGGATTGCTCTTTTGATACAACCCGTTAGCCACCTAAAAATTCAAGATGGCCGCCATTTTTCAAGATGGCCGCAATTGAATATACAGAAACATTGCATTTCGCAATAAAATCGCAAAGACTTGTCCTATTTGAATGATCTTGGTGTCAAATCATACATTTTTCACTATGTAGAATCCGAATTTGGAACCATGGACTTACTCACAAGCTTCCTTATACCATAATATCAGATCCGGAATCATAATTAGGGTAAAAAGTGCCCATATCATAGGCACCATCAGTCCGATATATTATTGGAGGTACACCCAGAAGTGAAAGTCCCTGCATAGTGTTTACCCCCTACTCCTACTACCCCAGAAGGTAGGAACGGGGTGGTCCCTGCCCAGTCCCCCTTACTACTCCTACCCCAGGCAGAAGGGACGGGATGGTGCCAGTCCGTCACCCCTTCCTTCCCCTACCCTATAATGGAGAGATTAAACAAGCAGGCCCCCCACTCACACCCTACCCCAACCCCACACAGGAGGACACCGCCGATTACAACCATTGTTTTCCACGATACAGAATAAAGTAACCTTGCAACGAGGCCGAGACCCTGTCAGGAATTGGTAATCTATATATATTCTATATATGCCAGAACAATGTTGCAATGAATTATCTGATTTTACAGAACGAAGATCATTTACACTATCTGTCACCTATCCGTAGCTTGACACACAAACACTTATGATTTATGCGTAATTAGTATTCTATCATGTTTGCATTCATAACGTAAATTTCCAATACCATCACCCCTTCTAGTTATTTTATAAATTATTGTATTCACCTGTGGCCGACCCTTCGGGGATCACGGCGTCCGGCAATAGATAGATAGATCGATAGTATTCACCCACCCGCGCAATATGCATTGGTATTTAATGGATTTGCACATTGAAATGGCAATCTTGTAATTTTTGAATACCTCTGAAGAGATGTTGGAACTTACTAAAAAACATATTGTATGGATTGCTTAATTAATTATAAGTGGTATATTCATTCAATGCTCGATCCGTGGTTAGGCTGTTTGGTGCATATTCGAGAATATTAACACTTTCTCTCTCTCTCTCTCTCTCTCTCTCTCTCTCTCTCTCTCTCTCATATATATATATATATATATATATATATATATATATATATATATATATATATATATACAGTATATATATATATATATATATATATATATATCTATATATATACATATATATATATATTAATTGCCCATTTTATAGTATTACCATGTTCACTGGGGTCATTCATTTTTTTGGCGGGTGGGGGGGGGGGGGGGGGGTCAATCAAAAAGGTATTTCATATGTTTTTTCCACCAACCAACCTTACTTCTATACTCAAATCATGAAATCAACAAATACATGTGACAGTCCAGGGATTCGAACCTAGGATGCTCACACCGAAATTCAGTGCATTTATGCATTACGCTATGAAGACAGTTTTACAGACTTCAACGAGGTATGTCATAACTTTATAACAAACTAGATATCTACTTATCTTTTCGAGGATATATCATAATCAGGAGAGCATTATATCCGCGTAGCAACTGATAGTGAAATTATTGAAAACTCACTTCCCAAACAGTCTCACAGATACGATATTAACCTAGCACTCTAGTGTTGTCTTAATTATACTGAACTTTTTCGAGTATATGTCATCTATATATATGATTAAATACATAATTCTCATAATCGGTTTTCACTTGGAACGAGTGTTATTTCGAAGCATGCCGATGCTCAATGGATACGTATGCAAATACGAAATAAATGTTCAGTAATAGCTATTCACCATCTATCCTACCTAAAATCGACAGTTATATTTTATCAAATATTAAATACAAGGTAATCGGTAAAAAAATGCTTATCTAATTCCTGCTATAGAATCTCTCTCTCTCTCTCTCTCTCTCTCTCTCTCTCTCTCTCTCTCTCTCTCTCTCTCTCTCTCTCTCTCTCTCTCTCTCTCTCTCTGAAAATGTTGTCTCGGTTCTTAAGGGATACCAACAGATTTTTCATTTACTTTTGTAATTAGTATTTGTATTGCTTCTACATTAGCACACATCTATTATTAACGTTAATCTTTAGTGCAAGTTAATCAGAATCAATTAGATTAAAAGTGTAGCTGAATAGTTAGGGTCATAGGATTTATCCTGAATAATGTTGGCAGGCCTGAACTGTAATAATGTTGGCAGGCCTGAACTGTAATAATGTTGGCAGGCCTGAACTGTAATAATGTTGGCAGGCCTGAACTGTAATAATGTTGGCAGGCCTGAACTGTAATAACTGGTGTTCCAGTAGTAGCAGAAGAGTTGGTAAAAAGCTCAATATAAAGATCCATACTAATCTCAGCCTAATGTCAGAAAGCAATAAGGGTTAAACGAGACTCAAACTATGCAAGTATGTAGTTCGGGGGAGGAAAGGTGATAGTTTAGCAGTCGACACAGGACAATCAGCTTTAGAACACCATGAATAGAGACGCATTTAGTATTCAAAGTTTAAACACGGTTACCAGCTACTCTAAATATACCAATAACTCATGAGGGATATGCTTTACCACAAATGTTTGCCTCGATGTTAATTAATTGTTCAATATATATATACTGTATATATATATATATATATATATATATAGAGATATATATCAATATAGATATATATATAAATATATATATATATATATATATATATAATTTATATATATATATATTATATGTGTGTGTGTGTGCGTGTGTGTGTGTGTGTGTGTGTGTGTGTGATTCTACAGTATTGAGTTATGCACGAAATATAGGCCTATGCAGTTTGCTATACTATTTAGTAATCCACTTCCTTGATAATATTTAGTAATCCACTTCCTTGATAATATTTAGTAACCCACTTCCTTGATAATATTTAGTAACCCACTTCCTTGATAATATTTAGTAACCCACTTCCTTGATAATATTTAGTAACCCACTCCTTGATAATATTTAGTAACCACTTCCTTGATAATATTAGTAACCCACTTCCTTGATAATATTTAGTAACGCACTTCCTTGATAATATTTAGTAACGCACTTCCTTGATAATATTTAGTAACCCACTTCCTTGATAATATTTAGTAACCCACTTCCTGGTTACTATTTAGTAACCCACTTCCTTGATAATATTTAGTAACCCACTTCCTTGATAATATTTAGTAACGCACTTCCTTGATAATATTTAGTAACGCACTTCCTTGATAATATTTAGTAACCCACTTCCTTGATAATATTTAGTAACCCACTGCCTTGATAATATTTAGTAACGCACTTCCTTGATAATATTTAGTAACCCACTGCCTTGATAATATTTAGTAACCCACTTCCTTGATAATATTTTCCAATAGGTGTTATACACCGAGACACCATAAAATACAATAATTCATTACTAGATTATACTGCTATATAATACTACCAAATAGCTGGTGATGGGCTGGTCTATCAGAGTGAGAACTGAGCGATCTCTGCCATACCCATAGCTTACTCTGACTGTTCCTTTAACTTATATATTTTCTAGATCTCAAGTGACGGCGTCTTTTCCGTGGATTGACCTCCCAATCTACCAAGATTGGAAGCCAAAGCGTCACATTTTTCCCTTGCCCCTCAACTTTATCTTCATAATTGCTGAGGGGCACAGGGCCCTGGGTGGGGCTTTGGTTTTCCGAGCGTTTCTGCACCCTCCTCAGCTCCCCGCCATGGAGTGGCTTCGGTCACCCAGGCTTTATTGTGGTCGGCAGGGAGGGTTCTGTGGGGGCGCTCAGTTATGGCCTTAGAATTGCTCGGGGTCTTGGGGCTGTTCGGCCAGGCAGCTTGGGGAACAACAACAACAATAACAACTACCAAATAGCAAACATGGCATATTGTTATGCTGTCAAATATAAAGCGAGTAGCTATTGTATTTTTGTGTATAATTTCTACATGATAATACATGTATACCAAATCATATATTAAGCCTCTGAGAATCGATGACACTTCTTTTCTGTGTTATGGTTATTATTAGACGATTTAATTCAGATTAGGACAATATTTCACATTGGTCCTTCCTAAGCTGTAATTATTCGTCTAATTATAGCCAGGATAAACAATCAAAATGCGTCAAAACCGTCTGAGGGTAAATTAATGAAGGTAAACACGATACCATTACTTATGAAATTGATAATGGTGTGTGTTTGTGTGTGTGTGTGTGTGTGTGTCAACCTCCTGTCTAGCATTGGGGTGGGGTGTAAGTGTGCGTGGGGGGGGGGAAAGCGGGGGTAGTTTGTTCTCTTCATAGGTGGGGAGGGGAAGGAAGGGGTGACAGACAGGCACACCCTGCCCCTTCTGCCTGGGGTAGGAGTAGTAAGGGGGACTGGGCAGGGACCACCCCGTTCCTAGCTTCTGGGGTAGTAGGAGTAGGGGGTAAACCCTATGCAGGGACTTTCACTTCTGGGTGTACATGTAGGCAGTAGGCCTATACTTGTTTGTCACTTATTGTCTTGCTGCCTGGATGAGTATACTACAATGCTTCTAAACATCGCATCTGCAGCTGCACAGTGCCGTGCAGGTCAGACCAAAGCAGTAGCATTTGCATCGACCGCAGCATTCCGACTTGCATCCACACTTGGTCAGCTGCTGGCAACTCTCTGCAATGGGTGGGAGCTCTGTCCAAACGATCTGCCACAGATCTCCTTTCTTGGTCCAACCCCAGTTGGCAGGAGTCTGCGTTTCTGGTTGACGTACTGTTGACTGACTCCAGATGCAGCCCGCCTGGTAGGCAGCACGCTTCACATGCTGCTTCAGTGCTGCTCGGGTTGGAGGAATGGCTTCGTACGGCCTCTGCTTCCGAGCAAACATGTCCAACCTCGCATCATTGACACCTTCAGCTGTGCTGGATCTGTCGTACATCATGACCACGAACTTCTCCAAGGTCTCCAGGTCTTCATCATCAACTACTGGTGGGTACTGACTGAGTTTGCTGAAGACACCAGAAGCCTCATCACAAACATCCCAGGTTTGCCAAGCAGACTTCTTCCCTTTGCCACGGAATGCTGAAACGACATCGCAGCCAGTGAAGGCATAGAAGAAGAGCATCCCTTTGCTCTTTTCTGCAAGAGTGCAACACAAGTCATGTACAGGAGCCCACCTCAGGTTCTGTCCTTGGCCAAAGGCAACCCACAACTGCTGCAGACCTAGCTCCTGAAGTGCCTGCAGAACACTGACTGCGATGACGACAACATCTGTGTCGCTGGCTTTGACCATGATGACTTTGCTGCCTGCTTCTGTTGCATGCCTGGCATGCACAAAGATCCGTGTGTCAGCTTCTTCATGACTGCACGGTGCCACCCCAGCCAGATTGATAGTGCGGTTGCTGACAGCATCTTCTTCCTTGGTCACAATGACCACATTTGGTGTGGCCACACGTGCAATCTTATCAGCCAGAAAGTTGAACAGCTCAGCTTTGTTGTCATTTTCTCTCAGGAAGTTTCGCCAGTTTGAGGGAATTTTGCCCTTCCCTGTCACCCTGCGTCTCACCCGACGTCCTCGCTTTGATCTAGTTTCGGCTTTCAGACTAGATGGCCGGTAGACATCAAACACAATGTCTGTTCTCTTGTACTTGGTAGAGTATGCTTGTATTCTAGGAAGGACATCAGCATTGCGTACACTTCCAACGTCTTTGAACTCCGTGGGGGCAGACTGTTCACCAACACTGCACCATCAATGATGATGGTGTCGGCGTCTGGCTCTGCCTCAGGGGTTGTAACTTGGCTCTGAAGAATGGTGGTGAGGTGGGATTTCTGACAGGTGTGGAGCTTTCCACCATCACTGAGGGCAGCAGGATGTGACTGGTTCTCATGACGGAAGAACTCCTTCAAGTCACACTCTCTGCTCTGGCATGATATGAACACCTTGGAGAACAGTTGACAGTCTTCCTTCAGCACTTTTTGGTTTGAAGAGTCAACAGAGGCTGGTACCTGTCGGAAAAAGTCAACCCTGTTCTTCTTGATTGGTTCATAGAAGGTGGATTCTTCTTCCCCTTCCAGTCCCTTCATAAACTCCTGGAAACGGACCTTGCCTTTCTCAAGGTGTGTGCCAATCAGCTCGGCGGCAGTGTGGTGAGCAATATCGTTTGTATCAAGCGAAAGCAGGTCCCGACTCTCCTCCTGGAAAGGATTGCACATATCTGTCATGGCTTGTGAGAGCTTTTCTACTTTCTCAAGGAACACTCTTTGTGCTCGTTCTGTCTCCTCATGGTGGCTGGTGTGTTCAGTACCCTCTTTGGTCCCACATGCTGCCTCATACTGTGCAACCAAGTGGCTGACTTGAGGACCAGCTATCATCCATCTTCTCAGTGCTGATGGGTCTTCAGTCACGCCGATCACACCCCCGTCTGCCTTGATGACAGCGTTGGCCTGCTCGTGAGCTTGGTCAATAGCCATTGCTGAGAACTGTCGGCTCTATTTGTGTACAACAAAGTTTCCACTCTGGAACTCCTGAACCAGCTGAGGATGCTTCTGTTCCAGGGTCACCATGTCTCTGTAGTGGATCGGAAGCCACCGGGCATAGTTTACATTGTTGTTGGCAAAGAAGTACAGTATCAGCTCAGCCAGTGACTGACAGTAGCCTACAGGAAGAAGTTGGCTTCCCTGAATGATCGGATCAACAAGAGGATCACCAGTTCCATTGACAGCACCATATACCAGAAATGAAACTGGGGACTTTGCAGTTTGCGATGCTCACACCAAGCTTCGAAGCTAGGCACCTCTTCGGGTTGTTCATCTGTCTCTTTCGAGTAGTCCGTGTGGGCTGCCTTCAGAAGCTTGTACAGACTGCATGCTGTTATCTGGTGCATCTATCCGAACATTATGAAGAACTTGTCCTCACCGTAGATTTCAGGCCAGTGCCACTGGACCTGCTTGGCTACTGCATATATTGGCTGGCCAGCAGCAATGACTGGCACCTGACCGGGGTTCAGAAATGCCACTATCTCCTTGATCTTGTCCATCACATGCTTGACTGTAGCAACCGAGTGGGCCTGATCTCGCAGCAGAGGCAAAAGTGATGTAATGTTGACCTCAAATGGCTTTCCTCTCTTCTGTGAAGCATGGTGGGCTGACCAAGTCGCATCCACTGGCCCATCTGTCACAGTGACCTTCTCCAGCCACTCATACTCCATTGCCAGTTGTGGCCTCAGCAGACTGGTGTCTGGGTGTGTCAAACCACTCTGGGGAGGAGAGGGTTTCTTCTTGGTGAAGAAGGCGGGCCGGACATTGGTGAAGGAGTCTGGAAGTTCTGGAACTGTCTTCACTTTCTCCTCTCCGAACTTCAGCTGTCCACGCTCTTCACCTTTGTCTTCTTTGGTTAGGTGCTGGAAAACAGAGACGCTGGTTCCATGGAAAGAAGTGGTCGCTGTCGTTGCAGTGGGATTGTGGTTTATGTTGTCCATGGCTGATGTGGTGAACAGCCCTTTTCGCAGAACTGGTGGACAGACCACCCCATCCTCCACGTACTTGCTGACTGTTGCATCTCCCAGCTGTGCAGATATCTGTAGCACCCTGTCGTATGAAATACTGATGCCATGCTCGTTAAGCATTTCCACCAACTTTCTCTTTCTGGTCTTTGTGTAGACAGACATCCCCATGTAAACAGGGAATGGGGTCTCTCTGTCTTTGGAGTGTCTGTGAGTTGCTGCTCCTTTTTTGTACCTTGCGTAGCAGTTGTACTGAAGCAGCTGAGCAATTGCTAGATCTGTCTTTGATGCGCCAAACCTCAGTTGAGATTTGATGTCCGCTCCATGTTCAAGCATGGCCACAAACTGAAGAAGAGTGAGTGGAATGGCCTGCTCGATGAACCCCTCATGGAAGGTTCCATCAAATGTGGACTTGTGGTCCAGCATATGTCTTCGCAAGATGTTAGCTGCTTTGCCAAGGATAATTGCTTCACTATAATAGTCAGAGGCTTCTGACAAGACAAAGCCCACATCTTTCTGGAAAGCCAGAAGAACATCCCTTCCCTGCTTGTGCACTTCCAACTCAGGTATTTCTGACAGCAGTTTTTCCTTCAGTCTTGTGGAGTTGACAGCAGGTGCATCAACACCCAGCTGTTCCAGGCGCTGGGCATAAAGGTGAACTATGTCTGCAAGTCGGAAGACTGCAGGACCCTCGCCAGATCTGGTGGTCTCCACTAGATATGTGACTAGCTCTGAGAATGCCTGTGGGTGGGCATCCTCTTCGGGTGCACGTTCCTGTTCCAGTCTCTTGGTGGCTCTGAGGTACGTCCTCTCTCTATTGTACAGGTCTGTCAATTATGCAAAATGGTATTTGAGCTCCTGTGCAATAGCATCTCCACCGCTGAGTCTTGTAAGAAGTTTTCCGTCATTTAAAGTTTGGGCACATTCATTAAGTCTGCTTTCGAGGTTCATAGTCATAACTTGTCTGAGTTCAGAGGATGGGGCTTCTTTGTCACATATGAAACACGTTTGGCCTTCAAGGCTGGTTCTACGCAGCTTGGTCTGGCATTCTACTGGCTGAGCACTCTCTGCTCTTCTTTTTCTGGCTCTCTCCAGTTTCGTGTTGTTGAACATAAGGCGACAACTTTGGTGATACTGCGCCTTGTTCCTCCTCAGAGTTTCTTCAATGCCACCACCATCATCAAGTCTGGCTGGATCCAGAACAATAGGCATCTCATTAATTGCGTGAAAGAGGGGAATAGTAGTCGCAATCATAGTGTAGCCATCATGTTCTTGTGGTTGTTGTGCACGTGGTGACTTGAGCTCTTCACTCTTCTTCTTCTGGCAAAGACAACACTTGCTCCAGTCAGTCCGGAATTTAGACGGTCCTGGATCTGTATTTGCCATCTTGGTGAATACAGTATGATAATTATCTGTAACACAGATATAATAGATAACAGATAATCACAGTATATAACAGATAATCACAGTATGTTATATGATAACAGATATAACAGATAATCACAGTATGAATATTATCTGTATTCAGTGAATCAAGGCCGAGGGGTTATCCTTTTACCACCTTGATCACAATCATGCACAATAAGGTATGGGATACGACTAGGTTCGGGAATAAAAATATATGACCTACACCTAGCCCGATCGTTCATCCAGTATCATTTAAGTCCCGTGCGATCTGTACACCATCCAGGTAACTACATGAAAAGCAATGTAAAGCCCCGTTACCCTTGGCTCGGCTCTCCCGCGCTGGCACACCCTGTCAATTCAGGCGTGGCTATCTAACTAAACATCTATGTTAAACTACATGTAATCTACAGTAGCTAACTGATGCGGGGCTTATTAGACAGCATTTGGGACACTAAACTAATTATTTAGCTACACTAAATTAATTATTCAGCTGATACTGAACCCCATGCTGAGTTTCACAGCAGCGGTGCCACCAGTGTGCCCTGGCTGTGCGTTGACATCCGCTCTGTTGAGCTACTACTCTACACCTTCCGCTGCAAGTCTCTCAACGTCCCCACCCAACCCCCCCACCGCATCGTGTCATGTCCAGTTTGGAAGCCTTGTACAGGAAGATGCTACACATACTAAACCTCTAGCACTACTACGATATACACTACCATACATTTTAGCCGAGTCAGACGTAACATGAACCTCTAATTTAGCAGAATATTAGGATTCCGGGACTGATATTATGGTACAAGGAAGCTAGTGAGTAAGTCCATGGTTCCAAATTCGGATTCTACATTGTGAAAAATTTATGATTTGACACCAAGATTATTCAAATAGGACAAGTCTTTGCAATTTTATTGCGAAATGCAATATTTCTGTATATTCAATGGCGGCCATCTTGAAAAATGGCCGCCTTCTTGAATTTTTAGGTGGCTAACGGGGTTTATCAAAAGAGCAATCCCTAAGGAGTTTGTGTGCCAAATGTAGTGCTTGTTTCCGGAAATGAACGATTCTCCGGAAATTTGCGGTTATCTGCTCCACTATATCCTCTTAATTTAGATGGTGGTGCGGTGCGGTGGGACCAAATGTGAGAATGGTGTGTACTTGGTTGTAATAAATGAACCCGACCCCACCAGATGATATAGATCCCCACACAAACCATATTACCTTATTCAGTGGAAGCTTACTTTATTTAACCTTCCGCCTCACCCATGACCTTCACTAACTGAACGGCCCTTCCAAGTATATAATATCCTACTCTTTATGTTTCTACCAGGAATCAAGCCAAATCTGTTTTTCGACTTCCCAGAAACTCTTTCATTAAAGGTAGATTTTTAGTTTGTTCCCTAGACCCCCATCAAGCTTAGAATGACACCCCCTAGACCCCCATCAAGCTTAGAATGACACCCCCAGACCTCCTTTCAAGATAAATTTGTAAATTTTTCGGAAGAAAAATGTCCCGGCCTAAGGCCGGATCCTCTTAAATTACAGGCTTCCTATCACTCACCAGGAACAAATTGACACTAAATGACACAAAAGATCTTAAAATTGACAGAAATGGGAAAAAAAGCGAGCGTCTTAATATCTGGGTGACCGAAGCCACTCCATGGCGGGGAGCTGAAGAGGGTGCGGAAACGCCCGGGAAACCAAAGACCCACCCAGGGCCCTGTGCCCTGTGCCACACACACACACACACTTTACTTTATTCAGTGGAACCTTCACCTGCTGACATTCTGCCCCACCCACGCTAAACTATTAATACTATCTTACCAACTGGTCACACACTCACCACACACACACACACACACACACTTTACTTTATTTAGTGGAACCTTCACCTGCTGACATTCTGCCCCACCCACGCTAAACTATTAATACTATCTTACCAACTGGTCACACACATACCACACACACACACACACACACACACACACACACACTTTATTCAGTGGAACCTTCACCTGCTGACATTCTGCCTCACCCTCGCTAAACTATTAATACTATCTTACCAACTGGTCACACACATACCACACACACACACACACACACACACACACAAACACACACACACACACTTTATTCAGTGGAACCTTCTCCTGACCTTCTGCCTCACCCACGCCCACTTCTTACTACTACCTTACAAACCGATTGTGTACAAGAATATATATATATATATATATATATATATATATATATATATATATATATATAAAATATACTGTATATGAGGGTAAGTAAATAATTGACCGCAATGGACTTATCATGTGTTTCTGTTAGCCAAGCTGTCCATTGCCTGTACATCACTAGTTTCACGTCTCACCCTCGTCACTGTCATGCAGGTTTGACTTTAACCCCTTCTGTACCGGAGACATTCTTTTCATTCTATTATGGCTACTATTAGATGATTTTCTTAAGTTTATAAATGGTAACCAGCAATTAAGAAGCTTCGAACTATCTCGCTTAACCCGTTGTACTACCACAGATCCTTCTTAAACTGCACAAAATCTTCTAAATATTGCTAGAATAAAACTAAAAAGATGTCTCGGTAAAGAAGGGCCACTCTGTTTACTATGTTCAGCAGCAGTACCTATCGTGAGGCAGCCGGGAATTGTGACCACTTGTGAATTTCAGGCTATAAGGAAGTTGGAGCCGTGAAAATCGATATTAACCCTTCTTTAACGGCGCGCATCATATGTCGAGTGAAAGAAATTTGGACTATGTGGCGGCTCACAACATAAGTCGTGTGGCATTTTCAGCACGTAATGTTGCTGAGAGAGAGAGAAAAGTGGTGGCAGGAGAGTAGCGAGCGTATGACTGCTCCAGACCACCGCGGTGGACCAACTGACATGAATCCCACCCTCCTCCACCCTCTCACACTCGCTACACAGTGAATTGTTTAGGGAAAGTACCGAATTACATGGTTTTTGCACTCGTGTTGCGCGATTGTTGCAAGAGAACTAGCGGTCATACAAGGATCGTTGGGGTGTCATTGGAAAGCTCTGTTTATGCCCTTTCAGGGATAGATACTTGTTTTACGCTCTGGGTCTTATTTAGGCATGAAAATGATCACGTAAACAGCCCTATTTTGGGTAAAAACACCCCCTCTGGTGGCTACATATTATTTACCGCCTAGGCCGCTCGTTAGGTGTTAAACAGCAATGCAAGAATACTGTACCTTTGTGATGGATAAATGGTATGTTGAATTAAGTTTTATGTATTTATAAATGTACTACGACCGACCGTATTTTAGCTGTGAATTCTGTTAAATATCTTTGTCTTCAGCTCCAACTTCCTTATAGAACGAAACTGGCAAGTCGGCAATTAGCGTGGATGTAGCGGTGATGGGCAATATGGCTCAGATACACCATTAGTGAAACCAAATATATCGACAGAGGTTTACGGTCATCCCATAACAATATTATCTTCCACATAAAGAACCAAAGCAACATCAAAATAATAAACGTTAAGTGTAATAATACCTCCTTCACATCGCCACAACCACGACACAGCAATATTATATAGCATAGTAAGGGGAGGTTTGTAGCTTGTTCCCTAGACCTCCATGATGCTTATAATTGCCTAGACCCCCTTCCAAGATAAATTTGTAAATATTTCGGTAAAAAAATGGCCGGGCCGAAGGCCGGTTCCTCTTAAATTACAGGCTCGCTATCGCTCGCCAGGAAAAACTCGACACCTAAATGACACGAAATATCATAAACTGTGCAGTTATGACGTACAAAGGCCCCCTACCTGAAGAATGTAGTGTATATATTAATGAAATACCATAAACTATATCATGTAACGTACAAATGCCCCATCCCTGAATTATATAGTAAAGGAATGACCGTTATTGGAACCTGGAGGTAAGCTATTTCAGAAGCGAGCTACAAGGTTACACATCGACTTGAACATGACTCTGATATCACTCCAATCTATTATTAAAGGGCAGAGGGACCGTTTGTCTGGTCCCCCTACTTCCTCATGTTTGCCCCATTAGTTTTCAGATTTGAAGACGTTTGCCCCATTAGTTTACCGATTTGATGACCTTTCGCCCCATTTCTTTATCAATATTAAGACCTTTCGTGCTTTGTAGGTTTCGATTTTGTTCCTGGCGAACTATAGTGAGGCTGTAATTTTGGAAGAACCGGGCACTACCGAAAAATGTACAAATTCATCTACAAGGGAGATCTAATGGATGTTTTTTAAAGTTTGATGGAGGTCTATGGAAGAAACTGAAAACATTATAAATGTATACATAAAGGAGCAAGTATATGCGACCCATCGCCCCTTAAAGGGTACAGTCGGCCTAATAAGTGATGTCTCGGGATCAATTATTTGTTAATCGATAATTGGTATCAGCAATATTTACACATGATTTCTTCTTTTTGAGTGAGATATACAACCATGTTCTTAAACTTACCCACCTTATTCAACATCTGACAGACATAAATATAGCACAGAGCGAGCCAAACGTAATGAAAGCCGAGACATTACTTATTAGCACCACTGTACACCAGCCTCTGTGTTGTTGCAAGGGTTCAGTGCACAGCTGGGTTACTGTGTGAGAGTAATGGCAATATATAGTTGATGAACTGTGGCCCTGTATTGGGGGATATATATATATATATATATATATATATATATATATATATATATATATATATATATATATATATATATACTGGCAACGTCCCCCGGTAGCGAGTTTATTGTATGCAACCAGGATCCCCCCATTAGCTCACCTTAGACTTACACTGAGCTTATTTTACTCCATCCTATTACATATTAAGCAAAATAAGCATCGGTGTGAGTTGGATTCAGAGGGAGACGCTGTGGTGCCAAAAATATATATGGTCTGAAGAGGGTTGCAACAAACGGAGCCGATCGTCCCCGCCATACAATATTTTCGTTTAAAAAAAATATGATGGCTAGCTACCGCTAGCCAAGAAAAAATCGACACCTGGATGGGGATAAACGTCTTCAACCAGTAGGTTGAATGGGGCCGAATGGATACAACCCAGAGAGAGAGAGAGAGAGAGACTGACCTTGAACTTTAATATCAGTGACGCAGACAGACAAGTTCCCATAAACAATTAACAGCTCACTCGGCCTTCACCGCCAATGGTTTTAGCAAGGGCAAAAGAAATATGAAGACAAAAAACGAACAAATGTTAAGATCAATTATTACAAGTGCAGATTTCCGATGTGTGTTCCACTCCGATTCAGATAATGAAAATTGGGATGGCTGTTGAGGGGGGATCCTTCAATTTTTGGTCGAGTTTTTCATTTATTTATTATTTTTATATTTTCCTCGCTAGACTTACATCAAGCTTAAAAAGAAGCCCCTTAGACCTCCTTTCAAGATAAATTTTTACATTTTTCGGTAGAAAAATGTCCCGGCCGAAGGCCGGTTCCTCTTACATTACAGGCTCGCTATCGCTCGCCAGGAAAAATCGACCCCTAAAATGGCAGGAAAGGTCTTAAAATTTACAGAAATGGAGTGAAAGTTCATAAAATCGCCAAAATAATGGGGCTGAAGATGAGGGAGAAGGTGGTCTAGAAAAGTGCCATGTCTGCCCTTAAAATGTTATATATATATATATATATATATATATATATATATATATATATATATATATATACCGGTCTATATATATATATATATATATATATATATATATATATATATATATATATATATATATATATATATATATATATACATATAATTATTATTTGTCGATATATTCTGACATTAATGTTTTGACTTTATTGTTTTTAGCTGTTCTAATATTCTCGTATTGTAAATAATTATAATAATCCTGACCAATAATGATTAACATTATCTCTTTGTCCATATTATAGTATCGTCACTTAAGGGGGTGACTTGCTTTTTTTCTCTTTCTCTCCTTTCTCTCTTTCTCTGGCTTGTATCCATTCGGCCCCATTCAGCCAACTGTTTTAAGACGTTTATCCCCATTCAGGTGTCGATTTCTTCCTGGCGAGGGATAGCGAGCCAGCATTTTATGGAGAAATCCGGCTTTGCCGGAGAAATGATTCCATCGAAAAATGTACAAATTTAGCTTGCTTTCAAAACAAAAATATATATATGCAGGCTTGCTACCGCTCACCAGGAAAATATTGACACCTGGATGGGGGTAAACATCTTATAACAGTAGGCTGAATGGGGCCGAATGGATACAAGCCAGAGAAAGAGAGAAAAGGAGATACAAAAAAGCGGGCATCCCCCTTAATCAATTCTAGTTGACACGGAAACCATCTATACCTCCTAACCATTTATTCTAGTTGACACGGAAACTATCTCTACCTCCTAACCATTTATTCTAGTTGACACGGAAACTATCTATACCTCCTAACCATTTATTCTAGTTGACACAGAAACTATCTATACCTCCTAACCATTTATTCTAGTTGACACGGAAACTATCTATACCTCCTAACCATTTATTCTAGTTGACACGGAAACTATCTATACCTCCTAACCATTTATTCTAGTTGACACGGAAACTATCTATACCTCCTAACCATTTATTCTAGTTGACACGGAAACTATCTATACCTCCTAACCATTTATTCTAGTTGACACGGAAACTATCTATACCTCCTAACCATTTATTCTAGTTGACACGGAAACTATCTATACCTCCTAACCATTTATTCTAGTTGACACGGAAACTATCTATACCTCCTAACCATTTATTTATAGACAGCATAAGGCCTTGCAAAATGGTGTTAAGCCGCTGTCACACTAGCGCCTTTTCCGTCAATTTTTCATGAGCAATTTTGTTCTCGTAATATTTCGAGACATTTTCGCACTTGTATCGGTAACTAGACTGAAGGTAGTTCATGCTAGGCGGCCGATTTCTGATAAATGTCATTTTTGAAGCTTCCAGACCATAATTGCCCGTAAATATTGCTCATTGCTCGTAAAAGGGCTCGTGTGACTCCGGCTTTAGCCAAGGGGGTTGGACCTATTTATTTGCTTATTAATTTATATTTATATTATAATTGTAGTTTCCTCCCTAAACCTCCATCAAGGTTAAAACAAAAACTCCCCATAGACCCCCCTTCAAGATATATACAGGTTTGTACATTTTTCGGTAGAAAAATATCACGGCCGAAGGCCGTCTCCTCTTATAATTACAGGCTCGCTATCGCTCGCCAAGAAAAAATCGACGCCTGAATGGTACGAAAGGTTTTAAATTTGACAACGAAATGGAGGTGAAAAGTGTTAAAATCGCTAAACTAATGGGCCTAAATTCTTAAAATGTCAAAACTAATGGGGCTAAACACGTGGGAGAAGGGGGTGCAGATAATAGTCCCATCTCCCCTTCATTTGGTATGTATTGCGATATTGGTTTGTCCTTAGTGAACCGGAGTCTGCGGCCACCACTCTTTCAATTGTTTAAGTTTTATCCAGTTTGAATTTTGTTGTGGGGTAATGCTGGTATCGCACGAGAGCTTTTATATATAATACTCAACATTCCATGGTCAACATTTTTCTGGCAAAATTTCTGAGATATTTTGCAGTGGTATCAGAAACTAGACTGATGATAGATGAATTTAGGTGACAGAATTATTGAAGAAGTTGACCTCAGAAGCTGCCAGACCAGTGTTAAGGATAAATGTTGAGTGAAAAAGTGCTTGTGTGATACCAGCTTAAGGGTTTATTTTTTGGTCAATTTTAGTGTCCTCACTACACCTCCATCAAGCTTTAAAAAAAACACCCATTAGATCCCCCTTGAAGATTAATTTGTACATTTTTCGATAGAAACATGTCACGGCTGAAGGCCGGTTCGACACCTAAATGGCACCCCAGGAGCTGCGGGAATACTCTTAAGAGTTTCCCCGGGCGACTGCGGGAAGACTCTTAAGAGTCTGGGAAAAAAAAAAATCCATTTAAAACACCCCCAAATTTTTTTTTTTTTTTTTTTTTCCCCCTGGGCCATGCCAAATATCACTCCTCCACCTCCCCTCCTTCCCCACTTTCCTCACCTCCTTCAGTTATCACCTATTTTCCCTGTTATTCCCTTATTCTGTGGTCTATTTTCGTGCTAACATTAGCGAGTTGCAAGCAGGGTATTGTCATCACTGTTACCAAGCGAGTGCAAAAGAGAGAGAGAGAGTATCGATCGACAGTCTCTCTCCAGACGTGGGGAAAAGTGGAGGGGAGGGAGGTTGCCTCAGCCATACATTATGTAACTCCCGGCCTGTATCGCCGATTTTGACCATCCAAACACTGTTTCCACTTGTTTTATTGTTGTAACAGGTTAATACCTTCATAATCAACCTATAATAGGCGCATATGGATAAGTATTAATGCTATTTATGGTAAAATAACGATAGTGATGGGAACAGCTCAAATACGTGCGCACAGGAGTGTGGTGTCTCATACCCCCCATGCGCACGTCTTAGGTTAACATTGACCAATACATGTGGCAAAAGGTCTTAAAATCGACAAACTAATGGGGCAAATGTCTTAACATCTCAAACACTAATGGGGCTAAACATGGGGAAGAAGGCAGACCAGAAAAGCGCCCCGTCTCCCCTTAATTACGTACACCAAGTCATTCTAATATTAGGATTTATCTTTAGTGGTCAATCCTGCATGTAAGTCCTTCATAAACTGGCATGGGTTGTCCGTCTTACAGGGGATAGGTCCACTTGGGGGCATTTTGTGTATGGCCACCATCATTAATTTAAGGGGAGTAAGGCGTCCGGCAATAGATAGATAGATTTGTTTCAACTTTATAGAGGGGATTGGTCCACTTGGGGGCATTTTGTGTATGGCCACCCTCATTAATTTAAGGGGTGTAATAGATAGATAGATAGATCTTTTTCAACTTTATAGAAGACTTATGATGCCACCCAGAACATGTCGAAGCGTTTGTTAACCCTTTCAATACCAGCGACGTGAGTTATATTTTATTCTAGCTATATTTAGACGATATTATGCAACTTAACCCTTCTTTGACGGCGCCCGGCTATAGTCGAGTGAAATAAATGTGGCCTATGTGGCGGGGCCCGGCTATAGTCGCATGCAATTTTGAGCACGTAATGTGCTCTGAGAGAGAGCGGAGCGGTGGGAGGAGCGTAGGTTACCTCATGACCGCCCGCCACAGTGGCCGTGGAGCTACTGAGATGTACTCCGCCCTACTCCACCCTCCCTCACTTGTTTCACTCGTAATAATGTAAGGAAATGACCGTATTTTACTGATTTTGCCCTTCGGTTGCACGATCGTTGCAAGACAACCAGTGATCGTAGAAGGATGGATCTGGTGTCATTGGAAAGCTCATTTTTCGCCCTTTCAGGGAAACATACTTGTATTACGCTCTGCCTCTTGTTTATGCATGAAAACGAGCACGGAAACAAGCTCGTTTACGGTAAAACCCCCCGCTGGGCAGCACAGTCAAATATACTCCACCACCCGCTCTTTGAGTGTTAAGAAGGATCTGTGGTAGTTAAAAGGGTTGGTTGAGATAGTTTGAAGCCTTATTATTGCTAGAGGGCCTTCTTAAGCTGAATAAAATCGTCTAATTATTGCCAGAAGAAAATTAAAAAGATGCCACCCAAAACAGGCCGAAACGTTTGATAATATACATGTTGTTCGCTGCCTCTCTTGTTAAGGAGAGATGAGCCTTTTTTTTTTTTTTTTCTATCAATAAAATAGTATTAGTTTATTTCTTAATTTCCTCGCTAGACCTCCATCAAGCTTAACACCTTACGAGCGGCCTATGCGGTTTATTTATATGTACCGCACAGCGGGGTGTTTTTAGCCAAAATAGGGCTGTTTACGTGATCATTTTCATGCCTAAATAAGACCCAGAACGTAAAACAAGTACCTATCCCTGAAAGGGCATAAACAGAGCTTTCGAATGACACCATAACGATCCTTGTATGATGGATAGTTTTCTTGCAATAACCGTGCAACGCGAGTGCAAAAAGCAGGTAATTCGGTACTTTCGGTACATAATTGAGTATGTAGCGAGTGAGAGAGGGAGGAGGGAGCTGAGATTTGTGTCAGTAGGTTCGCCGCGGTGGTCTGGAGCAGTCATACGCTCGCTAGTCTCCTGCCACCACTTGTCTCTCTCTCTCAGCCACATTACGTGCTGAAATTGCCACTCGACTTATGTCGAGCGCCGCCACATAGTCCAGCTTTATTTAACTCGACTTATGTTGCTCGCCGCTAATTAAGGGTTAAAAAGACACCCCCTAGACCCCCCTTCAAGATAAATTTATACATTTTTCGGTAGGCCGGTTTCTCTAGAAATAGCGACCCTGTCATTTTAGAAGGAAATTTTTCTACCGAAAAATTTACAAATCCTATCTTGAAGGTGGGTAATGGGTGTCATTTTTTAAGCTTGATGGATGTCTGGTGCTTGTAATTGTGTGACACTATATATGTATTATAAAGATACTGTATGTCTATCCATATATGATAACAGTTAACCCTTTCTGTACCGTCGACGTCTTTTAACCCCTTGAAGCTCTGACGCGTTTTAGCAGTATATTTGGACTATCCTTAGACGATTTTATGCGGCTTAGGCAGGATCTGTGGGTATTAAGAGGGTAAAGACTCTCTCAATCAACCCTCTGACTTCCATATCCCCTTCCTAATCTGAATAAAATCGTCTAATAATTACCTGAAAACAAAAAAGAAATGCGTTTTGGAGCTTGAAAGGGTTAAATTAGGCCTTATGCAGTCTATAAATTAATGGTTAGGAGGGTCTAGGGGGTGATTTTTAAGCTTGATGGAGGTCTAGGGAAGAAACTAAAACAAAAAATATTAATAATATATAAATAAAAACGGCCATAATACTAACCCCATCCCCTTAACCCCTAAGTGTCGGTGCGCAACATAAATCGAGTATAATAAATCTGGACTATCTGGCGGCGCTCGACATAGGTCGTGTGGCAATTTCAGCACGTAATGTTGCTGAGAGGAGACAATTGGTGGCAGGAGAGTAGCGAGCGTATGACTGCTCCAGACCACCGCGGCGAACCTACTGACACGAATCCCACCTCCTCCCTCCCTCTCTCACTCGCTATATACGGAATTGTATGGGGAAAGTGCCGAATTACATGCTTTTTGCACTCGCGTTGCGTGGTTGTTGCAAGAAAACTAGCCATCATAAAAGGATCGTTATGGTGTCATTGGAAAGCTCTGTTTATGCCCTTTCAGGGATAGATACTTGTTTTACGCTCTGGGTCTTATTTAGGCATGAAAATGATCACGTAAACAGCCCTATTTTGGCTAAAAACACCCCGCTGGGCGGTACATATAAATAAACCGCTAGCCCGCTAATCTAGTGTTAACATCCAATCTTATTGTATGTAATTGTAATTGTAATTGTGTGGCACTATCTGTATTATAAAGATACTGTATGTCTATCCATGTATTATAACAGATAGCCCCTTCTGTACCGGCGACGTCTTTTCCATTTTATTGTAGCTATGTTTAGACGATTTTGTGCAGTTTAAGGGGGAATACTACTCCCTTTTTTCTCGACCCCCTTCTCCCTCATGTATAGAATATTAGTTTTGAGGTTTTAAGACATTGTTGTTGTTGTTGTCGTTCCCCAAGCTGCCTGGCCGAACAGCCCCACGGCCCCGAGCAAGGCCAAGGCCATAACCGAGCGCCCCCACAGTATCCTCCCTGCCGACCACAATAAAGCTGGGTGACTGAAGCCACTCTATGGCGAGGAGCTGAGGAGGGTGCGGAAACGCCCGGGAAACCAAAGCCCCACCCAGGGCCCTCTGCCCCTCAGCAATTATGAAGAGAAAGTTGAGGGGCAAAGGAAAAATGTGACGCTTTGGCTTCCAATCTTGGTAGATTGGGAGGTCAATCCACGGAAGAGACGCCCTCACTTGAGAGATAGAAAATATATAAGTAAAAGGAACAGTCAGAGTAAGCTATGGGTATGGCAGAGATCGCTCAGTTCTCACTCTGATAGACCAGCCCATCACCAGGGTTTTAAGACGTTCGTTCCTTTAGTTTAGCGATTTTGAGACCTTTCGCCTCATTTTGTTGTCAATATTTAAACCTTTCGTGCCCTTTAGGTGTCGATGTTTTCCTGATGAGCGATAGCGAGCCTCTAATTTTAGGAACAGGCCTTCGGGTGGGACATATTTCTATCGAACATTTATCTTGAAAGGGGGTCTAGGGTTTTTTTTTCTAAGTTTGATGGAGGTCTAGCGAGGAAACTATAAAACCAAGCACTACCCCCTTAAGAAGGATTTGTGATAATGAAAAGGGTCAAGAGAGATACTTCGAACCTGTTAATTGCTGGAGGTCCTTTTTAAACTGCACAACAATCGTCTAATAGTATGTATGTATTTACTCAGGCCCATTCCCCACTTTTTTGTTTTTTTTTTTTTTTTTGGCTGTGACAGATGTTGGGAAAGACACACATGGGCAGAGTAGAGAACCAAAGTTTATTCCACGTTTCGTCGGTGAAGGCTTCTTTTAAAGGGATCCAGAAAAACGACCCATCTCCCCTTACAATACATAGCTCGAAAATGGCAAAATCAACCAAATCCTTAACCCCTTCTTTGCCGGCGACGTCCTTTTAACTCTATTCTCCTTACAGTTAGACAATTGTATTCTCCCTACAGTTAGACAATTGTATTCAGTTTAAAAAGGGACTTCTACAATTACCAAGCTTCGCACTATCTCACTTAACCCTTTTTACTACCACCGATCCTTCTTAAACTGCAAACGTCTAAATATTGCAAGAATAAAATTATAGAGACCTTGCCGGTACAGAAGGGGTTAAGAATATATAAACATCTTACTAACCCCCAAGCCGGCGGATCAGACAGTGTTATGGGGAGATGGTCGGTTTTTCTGGCCCCCTTTCTCTCTCACGCTTAGCCCCATTAGTTTTCAGATTTGTTGACGTTCGGCCCATTAGTTTGGCGATTTCAAGGCCAGATAAAAATCGACACCTAAATGGCACGAAAGGACTTAATATTGACAAATAAATGGGGTGAAAGGTCTTAAAATCGACAGACTAATGGGGCAAACGTCTTGAAATTTCAAAACCTAATGGTGATAAACATGGGGAAGAAGGGGGACCAGAAAAGCGCCCCGTCTCCCCTTAATTACGTATGACAAATCATTCTAATATTAGGATTTATCTTTTGTGGTCAATCCTGTAAGTCCTTCATAAACTGGCATGGGTTGTCCGTCTTACGGGGGATAGGTCCACTTTGGGGCATTTTGTGTATGGCCACTATCATTAATTTAAGGGAAGTAAGGCGTCCGGCAATAGATAGATAGATTTGTTTCAACTTTATAGAGGGGATTATTCCACTTGGGGGCATTTTGTGCATGGCCATCCTCATTAATATAAGGAAAGTAAGGCTTCCGGCAATAGATAGATAGATCTTTTTCAACTTTATAGAAGACTGATGATGCCACCCAGAACGTGTCGACGCATTTGTTAACCCTTTCAATACCAGAGGCGTGAGTTATATTGTATTCTAGCTATATTTAGACGATATTATGCAGCTTAAGAAGGATCTCTGGTAGTTAAATGGGTTGATTGAGATAGTTTGAAGCCTTATTATTGCTAGAGGGCCTTCTTAACCCCTTACGAGCGGCCTAAGTGGTCTATTTGACCGTATCGCCCAGCGTTTTTTTTTTTCCCTAAATAGGGTTGTTTCCGTGCTCATTTTCATGCCTAAAGAAGACCCAGAGCGTAAAACAAGTATCTATTCCTGAAAGGGCGTAAACAGAGCTTTCCAATGACACCCAAACCATCCTTGTACGACCACTGGTTCTCTTGCAACGATCGTGCAACACGAGTGCAAAAACCCTATAATTAGGTAATTTTCGTACATAATTCCCTGTGTAGCGAGTGAGAAAGGGGAGAGAAGGGTGGGATACAGTTCAGTTGGTCCACGGTGGTCGTGGGGAGCGGTCATAAGGTTACTACGCTCGTCCCACCGCTCAGCTCTCTCTCTCAGCAACATTACGTGCTGAAAATGGCACTCGACAGATGTCGTGCACCGCCACATAGTCCAAATTTATTTCACTCGACATATGTCGTGCGCCACCAATAAGGGGTTAAGCTGAATAAAATCGTCTAATCATTGCCAGAAGAAAATTAAAAAGATGCCACCCAAAACATGCCGAAACGTTTGATAATACACATGTTGTTGGCTGCCTCTCTTGTTAAGGGGAGGTTTTTAGTTAGTTTGCTAGACCTCCATCAAGCTTAACATTATAGCCCCTAGACCCCCTTTCAAGATAAATTTGTACATTTTTCGGCAGAAAAATATCCCGGCCGAAGGCCGGTTCCTCCTAAATTGCAGGCTCGCTATCGCTCGCCAGGAAAAATTTGACAACTAAATGGCACGAAAAGTCTTAAAATTTACAGAAATGGGGCAAAAGTTTTTTAAAATCGACAAACTAATGGGGCGAACGTCTTAAAATATCAAGAGCAATGGGGCTAGCCATGAGCGAGAAAGGGGTTAAGAAAAATATCCCTCAAGTGGAAATCTCCCCGGGGAGATGAGCCGTTTTTCTTTTTTCTATCAATAAATGTATCATATGTCTGGAAATTGTCTTGATCTAGTTCTAACAGATATTCCTGGCGTTGTAGAAACCTCCGTTCTTGTACCTGTTGGCACTTCCGACCACAATGCCATCATGTGTAAAATTAATCTTGATTTTTCTGTTCCTGATATTACTCTCTCACGTAAAGTCTACCTTAAATCCCGGGTTAACTGGGACAACGTTTGTAATGATGTTTGTAATATTGAGTGGAATCACATACTAAGATCTCATGACCCGGTTTCAGCTCTCAACAATTCCCTTCTTGGTATCCTTCGCAAAAGAGTTCCATCAAAAACAATTAAGTCTAGTATCAGGGATAAAGCATGGTTTAATGATGACTGCAAGCGTGCATTTGATGACAAACAGGCTGCATATCGTCTATGGAGGCGTAATCAAACCCACTTGCATTGGGAAAATTATGTTTTTAAAAGGGCAGCTGCGCAGAGAGTTTATGATGGTGCTGAGAGGGATTATAACTCCCATCTTCAGGATGTTCTGGCAGGAGCTACACAGCCTCATAAATGGTGGTCCGCTTTGAAATCCTCTTTATTTGGAATAGATTCCTCCATGCCTCCTCTTTGTGATTCTGATGGCTTCATCTCTTTTGATCCATTATCGAAGACCAATATTCTATCTAATATTTGTATTAATAATTATTATGTTCCTTCCAACAACCAACTATACTCCTAAAATCGATTAATGAAATTTACAAACACATGTGGCAGTCCGTGGATTCGAACCCAGGATGCTCACACCGAAAATCAACACCTTATGCATCGCACCACGAAGACAGTTAAAGAATGGTGAACACTGCCTACGATTTATTATGCAACTTTGAATCCTGCATATCAATCTAAGCATGTACACACATCCCAACTGCAACTCACGTAGGCTATGCATATATGACTGGAAAGAGCAATTAATGGGGCCTTAACCACTAGGGAAGTCCTCTCGATAACTTACCCCTGAACCAATATCAATTATTGTGTTCCTTCCAACAACCAACTATACTCCTAAAATCGATTAATGAAATTTACAAACACATGTGGCAGTCCGTGGATTCGAACCCAGGATGCTCACACCGAAAATCAACACCTTATGCATCGCACCACGAAGACAGTTAAAGAATGGTGGACACTGCCTACGATTTATTATGCAACTTCGAATCCTGCATATCAATCTAAGCATGTACACACTGTGACGTTAACCACTCCGTTAGAACCGCATGGCTTGTCCTACAGTGACTTGCTAGGATCGCCAGGGCAGTTGATGTATTATTGTGTGCTTTATTTCATATGAAAGCTTGTGTCATGGGCAGTCCAGAAAGGCTCTTTGTTTTCGCCCATGTCAAGGCTTTATATATTTAATTGCAAAGTATATGTTTTATCATTTAGTAATGATAGGAATTGAGAGAGAGAGAGAGAGAGAGAGTAGAACAGAGTGAGAGGAGGCGCGTAGTGTTTTGCTATACTCGATGACGTCATAGCTGGCTGGACTCGTGGGGATTCGTTGAGGGAGTTTTTTTACCATGCTTTGTGACGTCATGTTTGGCTGGCTTCTTTAGTATTGGCTGGAGGACTTGTTACCGCTTTTTTCCCACGCGGCTCGAGCTAGTGCTAGTATATATACAGTTCCCTAGCCACTCTCTCCCTCAGATCTGGTTTCTAGAACGCATTCCTCTTATCCCTTTGATACCTGTCCTCCTCTTTGCACCTGAGAACCTTTTCCTCTGCCTATCTCTCTCATTTTCCATACCTTTCACCACCATATTGTTCAGTACCGCTTCCTATAAATATTAGTGTTCTGCTGGATTAGATAATGCTAGACTAGGAGTCTGATATTATAAGGTATTGTTTCCTATGAGTGCTGGCTTTAGTTAAAAGCTGCACGACATACCTGAGAACTGGAGTTGATTGGGTAAATTCTAGTCTGTGTGCCATTGAGAGTAGAGCATGCACGAATGAGGGCTTTTTGCCTATACCATTCTGCACTGTTCTAAGCTCGTTGTTTGTCTTTGAGGTACGCCAGGAGAACGCTTGATACTTCGGTATTAAGGTTTCTCAAGAGAGCTACCCTTCACCATAACGTAATATTTGACGCACAGACTTGAGATTTGCACTAGGCTATGCGGCATGCCATGCGCACCAGTATCTCGTATAATTGACTCTAGCTAGACTTTATCAGTCACAGTAGACATTAAGTATATTAAACCAATTACTCTTTTTATGCATACCCGTTTATGATTACACAAGCATTTTGCAGCCTAGTTTGATGTATTGAGACACAAACGACTTAGGCTCTTTTGTTGATAGGAATACTGCATTGTCGTGGCGAATATTATTATTGTTGTAGCGTTTAGGATATTCTTGGCTCCGACTGCATTATATATCCTGCCTTTTTGTGTGCTTAGCCTGCACGAGCATTGTTCCGCTGCCTGCCTTTTTGGGTTCCATTTCCGATTCGAGCATCTTGATAACATCTAACATTTAAAGAAGATTCCTTGTTGGTGTTGAAGGACTTTAGTGCACTTTCTTTCATGCAGGAGTGCCTGACATTTATTGATTAAAGTATCGTAAGCTGTAACTACTCTTACCACCTTACTTTGCATACCATAACCAAGCACCTTCGGTTATAGGTAGTAATAGGCTGTTTTCACATAACATTAAGCCTAGAGTAGACGCACATTTATTGAGAGTTTAATAACCTATTATTGCATATAGAACTCTGGAGAGTATTTGTGTTCTTTGTTCACTGAGAATATACAGCAGAGGTTGGATCTAGCACTTTCCGTTGTAGCATTTATGCCAATACTAGTCCAATGAATAAGAACCCTGATATATTTAAACCTCAGTCGTAACAAATGGCGACCTTACCTAGGATTTGGTGAACCTACATTTATTAGCAGGGAACATTTGTTGTTTTGGGGAATATTTGGCGGGGATCAGCAAGAATAATTTTTTTTTGCAACATAATATAGCCCTTGAGTATTTCCGAGAATTTTTGTGTGTATATTGAGGTATAAGAGTTTGGGTGCTTCTTTTCTGAATATTGAGGTGGGAAATTTTTGTGAGCATCATGTCTTATACCTGATCAGAGGAGAATGGAGACACAGTACGTAATGTCGAAACTGAGGAACAGCAGCATGATGAAATGGTTAATCAGGTGAACTGTGAGGATGATGCTAGGATATTTTTGCAATGGCCTGTTACTGCCGAGCGGTTGGAGGGTATGGATCGGTACGGTCTTCAATGCCTGGCCACAGCTATCGGTCATGCGGGTACTAGCAGCATGACCAGGGATAACTTGATAACGTGTGTACTGGGCAGGGTGACTGGTGAGCGAGATGGGTTGAGTGCTCAGAGCCCTTCGGCCATGCTTCCCCTACACTCGACTCCCAGCCATCCCAGTGGTTTGCCGACCCCGGGTACGCTTCCACAGTTGGGTGGTGACTGGCAGGGTGGGTTGCCCCTGGGGGGACCACCGGTAATTTCAAACATTGTAGCACCTTCACCTCCTCCAGGGTTAACCCCAGAATTATTGTATCAGCTCGAATTAGCTAAGATTCAACAGCAACAAAGGGCATGTGAGCTTCAGCATCAGCAACAAATAGAATTAGCCAAGATAGAAGAGAGAAAAACTATCAGTCAAGCAAAAATCCAAGCTGAGTCGACTAGGTACTGTGCCGACATGGACGTAGAGAAGTCGCGGGTAGAGGCAACGGAACAGCGACTTGGGGCTGGTAACCGTGCTCATGATCAATCTCTCTCGCACTTATTGAAACTGGTTCCGGTGTTTGATGAGAGTGGTGTAACAGAATTTTTCGCACGCTTTGAGAAGAAGTGCCAGGAACACCAGTGGCCAAAAAATAAGTGGGCAGCACTTGTATCCTCTAGATTAATAGGCAAGGGTCTTAAAGCCTATGATGCATTACCTTTGGAGTCATGTATTGTGTATGAGGATCTCAAGGAGGCTGTCCTGAGGGCTTACGAACTGCAACCAGAAACGTACCGTTTGAAGTTCCGGGGTGTAACTAAGGGAAGAGATAGCACCTTTTTGGAACACGCCCGGGACTTGTCCGATGCTATGGGGAACTGGCTCCGATCTGAGAAGGTAACAACATTTGATAGAGTTAAGCAGTTGATGATGTTGGAGCAGTTCTTTAAGAGCACGGGTGGTGATCTAACTTTGAACTTAAAGGAGAAAAACCCAAGAACTCTAGTCGAAGCAGCAGAAATGGCTGATCGACGGCTGTCGTTGATTCGGGGTTGCGGGTCCTCACAGAAGTACGATGCAAGTGCTAGGGACCGTTATGCTCCCCCCTCCCCGTAGCAATGACACATTTAAACAAAAGAGCAATGAAACTAAAACTGAATCCAAACCTAACACCACGCCGTATGAGAAAAGTCAGGGGCTTTTTACATCACAGTATAAGCCGAAACCGAAATTTATGTGTTTTAAGTGCCACCAGGAGGGTCATAAGGCAAATGAGTGCCCTAGTCGACCTCCTCCGGCAGCCGTGTCTTTTGCTCACGGCATTGGAGTGTTCTAGAGGACATCGGAGTTTGTTAGAGGCAATTCTTCCGAGGTAAATACACTGCCAGTGCAGAAGGATCCGGAAGGCTTATTCCCTGTCCGTGATGCCTTTAGTGACCACAGGGGCCTCGGTTGTGTGGAGTGGGGGGGTAGAAGACATGAGGTGAGAATTTTGCGTGACACTGGGGCATCGCAAACATTGTTGAGGAATTTCACTGGTAAACCTGTAAATACGGCGCGGGTGGTTGTGGTTCAGGGGGTTAATGCAACAAGGTCATACCCGCTTGTAAGAATGAAGATGGAAGTTGATGGTGTGACTCGTGACCTGGATGTAGGAATTGTGGAGAAGTTACCTGTTGGGGGCGTCGACCTCCTTCTCGGCAACGACTTTGCGGGGCCTACTTCTGAGGCTCCACCCTTGGTCGTTGCCGAGAAGCCGGCCGACGTGAGTAGGGAGGAGCAGGAATGGGTTGAGAAGTGTCAGGTGCAACCTATGGCGTGTGTTGTCACCAGATCTCTTGCATCCAGGGAGTCGCATTCTGGTCAACAGTCTTTAGACAAGCGGAGGAAAGGTACCGAGAAGGGGTTGGAAGTTGATGCGGTTGAGAGTTTAGTATCAACGGACATTCTCGGGGACTCATTATTAGGACCGAGTTTCGAGTCTGGAGAAGACCCATTAACTGTTACTGAGAAGGCAGAGGATGGGCTTAAAAAGACGAAGAGACAGCAACGATACACAGAGAGAGAGCAACGGGAGGCTAAATTCAATGTAGGAGGGGGGCATGAGTTGTTTCGCAAACACTTAGATAAGCTTGCTCCTTCGGACATTCGTAAATTGCAATTAGAAGACCCGGAGGTTCTTGAATGTAGTACCGGTGCTGTCGAGTTGGAGGAGGACAGTGATGCACAGTCGGGAGATGTAGCAACAAGGTATCCTGACGCGTACCCTGTGAGAAATGGGTCAGCGAAGACGGTGGTCCGAAACTTGCTAGTGTATTTTTCCCGGTATGGTTACCCGCAGGGGATTCAGTCACACCAAGGATCCAACTTCACTTCTAGCCTCTTTGTTCAAGCAGTGCCGCAGCATGGGATTGTTACGGTTGTGTCATCTGCGTATCATCCGGAGAGCCAGGGTGTGTTAGAGCGATAGCACTCAGCCTTAAAATCTGTGCTTCGTTGTTGTTGCTTTGAGAGTGGGAAAGGTTGGGATCTTGGCCTGCCATATGTTTTATTTGCTGCATGGGAGGTACCTGGGGAAAGTTTGGGATTCAGCCCTAATGAGCTCGTCTTTGGACACCGTGTCAGAGGGCCTCTCCATATGGTTGAAGAAATATGGGAGGGCGCAGAAAAACCTTGTTCTATGCTCAAGTATGTCCTAGACAGTCGAGAACGGATGTTGCGCAGTCTGGAGTTGGCTGGCACTGAGAGGCTATCGGACCTGGATTACTTGGTGGCCGCTCCAGACAGACGTAAGCGCAATCAGTTATGTCACGTTAATCTCATGAAGGAGTATATGAGGCACCCCCCTGAGCCTCTCACTGTGGCTGTGATGACGTTTAGCAGTCAAGGTGGAGAAGGAAAACGGGACAGTCAAGCTCAGGTGGAGGATAACTGGAAGGATAAGAAAGTCAAATGGGCGCCTGAGTGTGAGAGGGCGTTTGGAGTAGTAAAACACCTGTTGTGCACTCACCCGATCCTCAGGGCCCCTGACTTTAGCCTACCTTTCCAACTAGCAACGGATGCTAGTGGTGTGGGGGCTGGTGCCGTCCTTGTGAAAAAGGACGATGATGGGCTGGAGCATCCTGTTAGTTTCTGCTCGGAGAAGTACAATTCGGCCCAGGGGAGCTACTCTGTTGTCGAGGAGGAGCTGCTGGCGGTTGTGCTTGCGCTGGGGCATTTCGAGGTCTATGTTCCAGCCTATGGTCTGGTCGTTGTAGTTTACCCAGATCATCACCCTCTCAAGTTCTTGGACCAGTTTCACAATCGGAATATGAGGCTGACCAGGTGGTCACTAAGGTTATTGGTATATAACCTGGACATACGCCATATTGCCGGTTGTGACAACGTGGTTGCAGATTGTCTTTCAAGGGTATATGATCCTGGGTAGATTGACACACGGGTAGCCTCCTGCTTTAGTTTGAATAGTATTTTGCGCTTGGTGCTTGTTGGTTCGCGGTTGTAGCCCAGCGTATTGGGTCGTAAAGCAGGAGTTGAGCGTTTGGTATAGAAGAAAAAACTAGGCTTGCCCCTATAGTGCAGCCGAAATAAACAAATTAAAAAAACATAAAAATCAAATAAAAAACTCTTTCTTTGATAGTTGAATTTTTTCAGTATGTTATAGCAGTAACTCTGAGTTGCACTCCTCTCAGAATGCTGGGCTAGAGAAGCTCGCTCCTGAGGAGCATAACTACAATTATGATTTAACCTATTGTGTTGGGGAGGGTTATAATTATGTAAAATGTTTTGTTGAGAACTGTGCCAGATATTTGACTGCCGCTGGGTGATGGGAAGTAGAGGTATAGCATGGGTTCTAACAATCAGATTTTTGTGAGCCTTGGGCCTCTGAGAAAAATCTTGGGGGGGGTGTGACGTTAACCACTCCGTTAGAACCGCATGGCTTGTCCTACAGTGACTCGCTAGGATCGCCAGGGCAGTGGATGTGGCTACAGTTGATGTATTATTGTGTGCTTTATTTCATATGAAAGCTCGTGTCATGGGCAGTCCAGAAAGGCTCTTTGTTTTCGCCCATGTCAAGGCTTTATATATTTAATTGCAAAGTATATGTTTTATCATTAAGTAGTAATGATAGGAATTGAGAGAGAGAGAGAGAGAGTAGAACAGAGTGAGAGGAGGCGCGTAGTGTTTTGCTATACTCGATGACGTCATAGCTGGCTGGCCTCGTGGGGATTCGTTGAGGGAGTTTTTTACCATGCTTTGTGACGTCATGTTTGGCTGGCTTCTTTAGTATTGGCTGGAGGTCTTGTTACCACTTTTTTCCCACGCGGCTCGAGCTAGTGCTAGTATATATACAGTTCCCTCGCCACTCTCTCCCTCAGATCTGGTTTCTAGAACGCATTCCTCTTATCCCTTTGATACCTGTCCCCCTCATTGCACCTGAGAACCTTTTCCTCTGCCTATCTCTCTCATTTTCCATACCTTTCACCACCTTTTATTAATATTATATCCCCTCTGGTTAACTCTGCATAATCAGCTTCATGCTGGCCAGTTGTATTGTGCGTTAAGGTCTGATATAACCCATGTATGTTAGTTGTTAAGATAAGTTGATCACGAAGCATTGGTTGGCATTCATATTGTTCAGTACCGCTTCCTATAATTATTAGTGTTCTGCTGGATTAGATAATGCTAGACTAGGAGTCTGATATTATAATGTATTGTTTCCTATGAGTACTGGCTTTAGTTAAAAGCTGCACGACATACCTGAGAACTGGAGTTGATTGGGTAAATTCTAGTCTGTGTGCCATTGAGAGTAGAGCATGCACGAATGAGGGCTTTTTGCCTATACCATTCTGCACTGTTCTAAGCTCGTTGTTTGTCTTTGAGGTACGCCAGGATAACGCTTGATATTTCGGTATTAAGGTTTCTCAAGAGAGCTACCCTTCACCATAACGTAATATTTGACGCACAGACTTGAGATTTGCACTAGGCTATGCGGCATGCCATGCACACCAGTATCTCGTATCATTGACTCTAGCTAGACTTTATCAGTCACAGTAGACATTAAGTATATTAAACCAATTACTCTTTTTATGCATACCCGTTTATGATTACACAAGCATTTCGCAGCCTAGTTTGATGTATTGAAACACAAACGACTTAAGCTCTTTTTGTTGATAGGAATACTGCATTGTCGTGGCGAATATTATTATTGTTGTAGCGTTTAGGATATTCTTGGCTCCGACTGCATTATATATCCTGTCTTTTTGTGTGCTTAGCCTGCACGAGCATTGTTCCACTGCCTGCCTTTTTGGGTTCCATTTCCAATTCGAGCATCTTGATAGCATCTAACATTTAAAGAAGATTCCTTGTTGGTGTTGAAGGACTTTAGTGCACTTTCTTTCATGCAGGAGTGCCTGACATTTATTGATTAAAGTAACGTAAGCTGTAACTTCTCTTACCACCTTACTTTGCATACCATAACCAAGCACCTTCGGTTATAGGTAGTAATAGGCTGTTTTCACATAACATTAAGCCTAGAGTAGACGCACATTTATTGAGAGTTTAATAACCTATTATTGCATATAGAACTCTGGAGAGTATTTGTGTTCTTTGTTGACTGGGAATATACATCAGAGGTTGGATCTAGCGCTTTCCGTTGTAGCATTTATGCCATTACTAGTCCAATGAATAAGAACCCTGATATATTTAAACCTCGGTCGTAACAACACATCCCAACTGCAACTCAGGAATTGTCTTTGCCATTGACATGTTTTCCTAGACCCAACCTCAATTCAATGGCATTCAAATCAGCTGAACTGAAAAGGTACTTGCTGGATCTTGATACCTATGGTGGCACAGACCCGGATGGGTTTTTCCCTCTCTTTTTTAAAAAGGTTGGAGTGGTCTTGGCACCTAAATTGGCTGTGGTGTTTAGGTTGCTTTTGAAATCGGGTAGTTTTCCTCTTTGCTGGCGTAAGGCTATTATCACTCCTATTCCAAAGGGAAATACTGCCTCATCATCTCCTAATGACTATCGCCCTATCTCCATTACACCTATCCTATCCAAGCTCTATGAGAGGCTTTTGTCCAGACGCCTTTCCTCTTATTGTAATAGTCATAATTTGATACCAAACTCACAGTTTGGTTTTCGTAAGGGACTGGGTACATGTGATGCGCTTCTGACACTCACCCATGACTTGCAATCTTCATTGGACCAGGGACATGAGTCTCGGGTCGTGGCTATTGACTTTAGTTCTGCTTTTGATTTAGTCAACCATAAAGCACTTCTGTATAAGTTACAGCTCATCGGTATTGGTGGCAATTTTTTAAGGATCTTTGAAGATTTTTTGACGAAAAGATCTCAGTCTGTGGTCATTGATGGGTGTCATTCCCCTTCTGTTACTGTTGTCTCTGGTGTTCCACAAGGCAGTGTCCTTGGGCCTTTGCTTTTTATTATTTTTACTGCTGACCTGTGTTCCGAGCTTGAAAATAAACTAATCTCCTATACTGATGATACAACTTTATATGCGTCAATTCCATCACCAATAGATCGACACGTAATTGCTACTGCTCTGAATAGGGATTTAGCCAAAATTACATCATGGTGTGAACTTTGGGGCATGAAACTTAATGCTAATAAAACACACTCCATTATCATCAGCAGATCTCGTACCTTGGATCCTCCCCATCCTTATCTACAAGTTTCTGGCGAGCAAATTGAGAATGTTGATACTCTGCGTTTGTTAGGAGTTACTCTTGATCCCAAACTTACTTTTGAAAAGAATATTCGTTCTTTCTCCTCTTCCATTTCCCAAAAAACTGGTCTGCTTCGCAAGGTTTTTAAAACATTTGCTTGTGACGCCACAGTTATCAAGTCTTTTTATGCTTTTATTTTGCCACATTTCGAGTACTGCTCACCTGTTTGGTTGTCAATAGCTGACTGCCATCTCAAGTTGCTTGACAGGTCGCTAAATTCTATCAGTTTTATTCTACCTCATTTGTCTCTTGATCTGTGTCATCGACGTAAAGTTGGTGCCCTTAGTCTTTTATTTAAAGTTTTTAACAACCCTCAGCATCCCTTACATGGGGTTCTGCCTGGGCCCTATGTCCGGGCTCGTGCAACTAGATTCACAAGCAATCTTAATGATCTTGCCATGAGCCGTGTTAATTTTCTACTACACAGTTTTCACAGTGTTTTGTGCCGGCCATGGTTGACTTGTGGAATAAGTTGCCAAATGAGCTAGTCAATTCAGCTCATATCTCCATTTTTAAGACTAGAGTTAATGCTTTTTTGCAGCATTAATTCTAATTTCTAAACTTATTTTATTGTATTTTATTGTATTATATTTATACTTGATATCCTCCACTGCCTAATATGTTATCTGTGTTTAATATGTGTATATGTACAGTATACAGTATATATATGTTTTTTATTTTTTCCTAAGTTGCCGTAGTCTCTCTCCAGTGCCTCCGGGTGTTTTGTGTGGATTGATCTTGATGGTGTTTCTGCACCCTAGTTGGAGACTTCGGCATCTCATATAATAATAATAATAATAATAATTAGTGTATTTCTTAATTTCCTCGCTAGACCTCCATCAAGCTTAGAAAACCACCCCCTAGACCCCCCTTCAAGATAAATTTGTACATTTTTCGGTAGGCCGGTTTCTCTAGAAATAGCGACCCTGTAATTTTAGGAAATTTTTCTACCGAAAAATTTACAAATCCTATCATGAAGGGGGGTATAGGGGGTGATTTTTTAAGCTTGATGGATGTCTGGTGCTTGTAATTGTGTGACACTATTATATGTATTATAAAGATACTGTATGTCTATCCATATATGATAACAGTTAACCCTTTCTGTACCGACGACGTCTTTTAAATTAGGCCTGATGCTGTCTATAAATTAATGGTTAGCAGGGTCTAGGAGGTAATTTTTTAAGCTTGGTGGAGGTCTAGGGAAAAAACTTTAACAAAAAATATTGATAATATATAAATAAAAACGGCCATAATATAAACCCTATCCCCTTAACATCCATTCTGAATGTATGTAATTGTAACTGTATGACACTATATGTAGTTTGGCGATTTTAACATCTTTCGCCCCATTTCGTCGTCAATTTTAGGACCTTTTGTGCCATTCAGGTGTCGATTTTTTCCTGGCGAGCGATAGCGACCCTGTAATTTTAAGAGGAACCGGCCTTTGGCTAGGACATTTTTCTACCGACAAATTTACAAATTTATCTTGAAGGGGAATCTAGGGGGTGTTTTTCTAAACTTGATGGAGGTTTAGCGAGGAAACTAAACAAAAATAAAATAATAATATATAAATAAAAACGGCCAAAATATAAACCCTATCCCCTTAACATCCATTCTTAATTTATGTAATTGTATATAATTGTAATTGCCTGACACTATCTGTATTATAAAGATACTGTATGTCTATCCATGTATGATAACAGATAGCCCCTTCTGTACCGGCGACGTGTTTTCCATTGTATTGTAGCTATGTTTAGACGATTTTGTGCAGTTTAAGGGGGTACTACTCGCTTTTTCTGGTCCCCTTTCTCCCTCGTGTTAAGCCTTATTTTTTTTAAGATTAAAAGACGTTCGGCCCATTAGTTTGGCGATTTTAAGACCTTTCGCTATATTTATTTGTCAATTTTACGACCTTTCGTGCCATTTAGGTGTCATTTTTTTTCCTGGCGAGCGATAGCGAGCCTGAAGTCATCGGCCAGGACATTTTTCTATCGAAACATGTACAAATTTATCTTGAAGGGGGGTCTATTTTTTTTTTTTTTTTTAAGCTTGATGGAGGTCTAGTGAGCAAACTAAGAAATAAAGGAATGAATGACGAAACAAACGGCTCGTCTCCCCTTAAAAAGGATTTGAGATAATAGAAAGGGTCAAGAGAGATACTTCGAACCTGTTGATTGCTGGAGGTCCTTTGTATGCTGCACAAAAGTCGTTTAACCCTTTCCCTGCGGGAGACGTTCTGGAACGCATAAGCAATTTACAGCAATTTCCAGGCTTTAAAAGCCGTAGAAATCGAGCGTCAGTGGGCGGGAGCGTGAGGGACCTCCGTCCGACCCTCAGAGAAGCCAGCCGCTCACTGAGGGAGACTGTGGTCTCACGCGGCTCTCTCAACAGTGTTACCGAGCGAGCGAGAGCTAATAATTATCGAGTTTTCCCGAATGTCTATGGCAACGCTGCGGGTGAACCCCGCCACCTACGAAGCTCGTTCTGGTGTCATTTTGAAGCTATTTTTGCCTAGTATTCGGCAGAATACAGTTCATTTAATGCAGATACTTGATTAATCATTCAGGAGTGCCTGAATTTGCCCTAAATAGCGGAAATATAACCGCAGCCTGAGGGTTAATAGTATGTATGTATGTACGTATTTACTCAGGCCCATTCCCCACTTTTCCTTTTTTTTTTGGGGGGGGGGGGGCTGTGACAGATGTTGGGAAAGACACATAGGCAGAATTTGAGAACCAAAGTTTATTCTACGTTTCACCGGTGGAGGCTTCTTCTAAAGGGGTCCAGAAAAACGACCCATCTCCCCTTAAAATACATAGCTCGTAAATGACAAAATCAACCAAATCCTTAACCCCTTATTCACCGCCGACGTCCTTTTAACTTTACTCTCGCTATAATTAGACGATTTTATTCAGTTTAAAAAGGGCCTTCTACAATTAACAAGCTTTGCACTATCTCACTTAACCCCTTTTACTACCACCATCCTTCTTAAACTGCAAACGTCTAAATATTGCAAGAATAAAATTAAAGAGACCTTGCCGGTACAGAAGGGGTTAAGAATATTTAACCAAAATATCCTAGTAACCCACAAGCCGGCGGATCATATAGTGTTAAGGGGAGATGGTCGGTTTTCTGGCACCCCTCCTCCCTCATGCTTAGCACCATTAGTTTTATCATTTTACGACTTTCGGCCCATTAGTTTGGCAATTCTAAGACCTTTCGCCCCTTTTCTTTGTCAATATTGAGACTTTTCGTGTCATTTCGGTGTCGATTTTTTCCTGGCGAGCGATAGTGAGCCTGTAATTTAAGAGGACCGGGACATTTTTCTACCAAAACACGTACAAAAATATCTTGAAAGGGAGATCCTGGGTTTTTTTCATTTTTCTTTTGATAGAGGTCTAGGGAGGAAACTAGAACAAAAATTAATAAATAATAAAATCAACCAAAAATTGAACAATGTCCCCCTTAAACCCAGGCTACATGGAGGTGAGTGTGTCCCCTTGAATAATAGATGATTGACAACCTTGGTATCGAACTAGTTTCATGCTCAAGTCCCTGTGCAACTTTAGAGTGCAACCTTTGAAGTGTTGAAGCTTGGGGGTTCCAACAGGTCAATAGGTTTGTACATTATTCAGCAATGGGGCCTTGGTGGGTTTGCAAAGAGGGTTTATGGGGGTAGGGTAGATTTAATTGATTTTTATTTATTGTTTTAGTTTCCTCCCCAGACCTCCATCAAGCTTAAAAATATACCCCCTAGACCCTCTTTCAAGATAAATTTGTAAATTTTTCGGTAGACAAATTTCCCGGTCAAAGGCCGGTTCCTCTTAAATTACAGGCTCTCGACCCCTCGCCTGGAAAAAATCGACACCTAAATAGCACGAAAAGTCTTAAAATTGACAACAATAGGGCGAAAGTACTTGACATCGCCAAAGTAATGCAGCAAACGTTTTAAAATATCAAAAGCAATGGGGCTAAACATAAGGGAGAAAGGGGTCGAGAAACAAATCCATCAAGTGTACGTTATTCAGCAATGGAGTCCTGGCGGGTTTGGTGAGAGGATTTATGGGGGTAGAGTTCATTTATTAGTTTTATGCATTATATTTATTTATTATTGTTTTAGTTTCCTCCCTAGACATTCTGACATACGGAGCCCTGTATGTTAATTTAAGAGTTAGAATTAGAGTTGAAGGAGTGCCAAACTACCCAGGCGGCGAAGCAGACCAGCGAGCGAACTAGCGAGTGGGAAACCAGCTCGTCCGCATACCAGCAAACAAGCCTTCACACCTGCGTGCGTCATAGGGGACCCTGCAAACTACTTCGATGACCCGACGCTATGACGTATGATCGACGCCAGGAGACTCCATTGGACCACGCACCTGCTACGCAACTCGAGGAGCTGTGATTGGGGCGCGCACCATATCCTGCCTCCTGATTCGTTCCTACACCATCATTGTTTAGTATATAAGACCCGAGTAGTGGGCATTCAAATCAGTCTCATTTGGAGTTGGGAAGGTGAACTTGCAGCTGGAGGAAGACGGGGTGAAGTATTATAATGGGATTGTGACTGTCAGTCAGATTATATAAGTGTGTGTTAAGTGTGTTCGGTGTAAACACTTACGTTATGTTGGTTAGTGAGATATGTGATTGGGAATTAACGTTAACGCTACTATTATGTACTTAACTATTTGATTGGGAATTAACATTAACGCTACTATTATGTACTTAACTATTTGATTGGGAATTAACGTTAACGCTACTATTATGTACTTAACTATTTGATTGGGAATTAACGTTAACGCTATTATGTACTTAACTATTTGATTGGGAATTAACGTTAACGCTACTATTATGTACTTAACTATTTGATTGGGAATTAACGTTAACGCTACTATTATGTACTTAACTATTTGATTGGGAATTGTTAACGCTATTATTATGTACTTAACCATTTGATTGGGAATTAACGCTAACGCTACTATTATGTACTTACCTATTTTAGTTGACTAACTTGTGGACTAAAGCAACTCTTTAAGTAATTGGGTTATGATGAAAGTAATACTATTGTTTTATATTAATACTTACGAGTTCTTTCATTTTCTTTTAATTAAACAAACACAAATAAAGCTATAAGTCCCTTACGGGGGATGGGCCGGTTTTCTGGACCATTTTCTCCCTCATGTTTAGCCCCATTAGTTTTCAGATGTTAAGGTATTTGCCCCCATTAGTTAGTCGGTTTTAAGACCTTTCGCCCCATTTCTTCGTCAATGTTTATACCTTTCGTGCTATGCAGGTGTCAATTTTTTCCCTGGCGAACGATAGTGAGCCTGTAAAGTTGGAAGAACCGGCCTTCGGCCGGTAAATTTTTCTACCGATATATGTACAAATTAATCTAGAAGGGGGATCTAATGGATTTTGTTTTTTAATTTGATGGAGGTCTAGGGAGGAAACTAGAAAAATAATGAATACATGCAAAAATCGCCCAAAAAGTGAACCATCCCCCCCCCCCCCCTCCTTAAGTTCTGCCAAATGGGTATTAATTTTATGAACCCTTACAGTACCGGCGCCGTCTTTGTAAATGTATTGTAGCTATATTTACACGATTTAACCCATTCTTTACCGGCGACGTCTTTTCCATTTTATTGTAGCTATATTTAGAAGATTTTGTGTAGTTTAAGAAGGATCTGCGGTAGTAAAAAGAGTTCATAGAGATAATTCGAACCTGTTATTTGCTGGAGGCCCTTTTTAACCCTTTCACGCATTTATGACGCAGAGGTTGCCAGATTAGCAATAATAAATAGATTTCTCTCACTCATATAATTACCTCTCCAAAATTAGTTTTCTGCCCACAGCTAACTCAAAGACAACTGCAGAGGTTGAAGTCACTAAACTAAAGGTTTCTAAATACCCCCGATGGTAACAAAGGCTTTAAAGTATCCCTAATAGGCTCAAAATTGCGTCAAAAACGTGCGAGGGTTAAACTGTATAAAATCGTCTAATAGTAGCCAGAATATAGTTAAAAAGTCGTAGCCGATAATGAACGGGTTAATGAAGCCAAGGAGAGAGATATGGTAGCTAAAAGGACTCATTGAGATAGTCTGTAGTAGCCAGTTAATGGCTAGACGTCCTTCCTAAGCTGAATATAATCGTCTAATCCTTGACATAAATAGGATACAAAGGATGTCACCGGTATAGGTAGCGCCAACGAACTTGACAATAATCTGGACCCCTTAACTTCTCATACCTGAAAATGAATGAAAGCAATCGGGCTGACATTTCTATCATTTGGGAAGAGTCCACCAGGTAATAGATGTGGACATTTACAGCCAGTTTGCTCAAGGTCCTTTTGAGTTACGAAGAGGTCAAGGATCCAAATAATTGTCAAGTTCGTTGGCGCTACCTATAGTGAATGGGTTAAGGGGAGATTTTCACTTAAGGGGGTGTTTTTCTGAACCCCCTTCTCCCTTATGTTTAGCCTCATTATATTTAGATTATAAGATGCTTGGCACAATAGTTTGGAGATTTTAAGACCTTTCGCCCCATTTATGTCAATGTTAAGACCTTTTGTGCCACTTAGGAGTCGATTTTTTCCTGGCGAGCAATAGCAAGCCTATAGTCTATGGGGAACCGGCCTTCGGCCGGGAAATTGTTCTACCAAAAAGTGTACAAATTAATCTACAAGGGGGATGTAATGGATGGTTTTGTTTAAGTTTGATGGAGGTCTAGGGAGGAAACTCCAATATCAATTAATACACGAACAAAATCGCCCAAAAAGTGAACCATCCCCTTTTAAATATCACCAGCTGAATATAATACAGTATATAGGGTTATAATGACCACTGGTTGAACAATTATAATACAGTATAATTATAGGGTTATAATGACCACTGGTTGAACAATTATAATACAGTATAATTATAGGGTTATAATGACCACTGGTTGAACAATTATAATACAGTATAATTATAGGGTTATAATGACCACTGGTTGAACAATTATAATACAGTATAATTATAGGGTTATAATGACCACTGGTTGAACAATTATAATACAGTATAATTATAGGGTTATAATGACCACTGGTTGAACAATTATAATACAGTATAATTATAGGGTTATAATGACCACTGGTTGAACAATTATAATACAGTATAATTATAGGGTTATAATCACCACTGGTTGAACAATTATAATACAGTATAATTATAGGGTTATAATGACCACTGGTTGAACAATTATAATACAGTATAATTATAGGGTTATAATGACCACTGGTTGAACAATTATAATACAGTATAATTATAGGGTTATAATGACCACTGGTTGAACAATTATAATACAGTATAATTATAGGGTTATAATGACCACTGGTTGAACAATTATAATACAGTATAATTATAGGGTTATAATGACCACTGGTTGAACAATTATAATACAGTATAATTATAGGGTTATAATGACCACTGGTTGAACAATTATAATACAGTATAATTATAGGGTTATAATGACCACTGGTTGAACAATTATAATACAGTATAATTATAGGGTTATAATGACCACTGGTTGAACAATGTACATAACTATACGGTCTCTACACTCCAACTCTCTCTCTCTCTCTCTCTCTCTCTCTCTCTCTCTCTCTCTCTCTCTCTCTTTGGTCTAGCCTTCAGTCACTTAATATTTATATACAAAGGTCAAACGGTCATGTCCATTTTTGGAAACACGGATTCTTCTCATCTCTCTACAGGCATTCTATAATATATATATATATATATATATATATATATATATATATATATATACAAAAATACCAAATATACCAAAATACGGTCATAATACATATATAATTACATATATAATTACATATATAATTACATATATAATTACATATATAATTACATATATAATTACATATATAATTACATATATAATTACATATATAACTACATATATACCGTACATATATAATTACATATATAATTACATATATAATTACATATATAATTACATATATAATTACATATATAATTACATATATAATTACATATATAATTACATATATAATTACATATATAATTACATGAAACCAAATTGATCATACTTTTTATCCATCAGAAACTCTCATTATTACTGCATTTCTGTTTATTATCGATGTCTACAGCTCCAACTTCCTTATAGCCTGAAACTCGCAAGTGGTTAATTGGTAGACGTCCTTCATAAGCTGAATCAGATCGTCTAACAGTTACCAGAATATAATGAATAGGACGTCACCGGTACTGAAGGGGTTAAGGGGAGATGGTTGCTTCTTCTGGACCCCCTTCTTCATAATGTTTAGCCTAACTAGTTATGAGATTTTAAGACGTTCGCCCCATTAGTTTGGCGATTTTAAGACCTTTCGCTCTATTTCTTTGTTAATATTTCTTGAAATTTAGGTGGCGATTTTTTTTCCTGGCGAGCAATAGCGACCCTGTAACAAAGTAGTAATCGGCCTCCGGCCGGGACATTTTTCTATCGAAAAATGTACAATTATAATTTTGTAGGAGGGTCTTGGTGTTTTCTTTTTATCTTGATGGAGGTCTAGGGAGGAAACTAAAATAAATACTAATAATAAGATAATTAAATAAGCAAATAAATAAGCCCATCAACCCTTAAAAAAAAAAAAAAAAAAAAAAAAAAAAAAAAAAATATATATATATATATACGGTGCATATATATATATATATATATATATATATATATATATACAGTATATAATACCGTATATATATATATTTTTTTTTTTTTTTATTTTATTTTTTTTTTATTTTTTTTTTTTTTTTAAGGGTTGATGGGCTTATTTATTTGCTTATTTAATTATCTTATTATTAGTATTTATTTTAGTTTCCTCCCTAGACCTCCATCAAGATAAAAAGAAAACACCAAGACCCTCCTACAAAATTATAATTGTACATTTTTCGATAGAAAAATGTCCCGGCCGGAGGCCGATTACTACTTTGTTACAGGGTCGCTATTGCTCGCCAGGAAAAAAAATCGCCACCTAAATTTCAAGAAATATTAACAAAGAAATAGAGCGAAAGGTCTTAAAATCGCCAAACTAATGGGGCGAACGTCTTAAAATCTCATAACTAGTTAGGCTAAACATTATGAAGAAGGGGGTCCAGAAGAAGCAACCATCTCCCCTTAACCCCTTCAGTACCGGTGACGTCCTATTCATTATATTCTGGTAACTGTTAGACGATCTGATTCAGCTTATGAAGGACGTCTACCAATTAACCACTTGCGAGTTTCAGGCTATAAGGAAGTTGGAGCTGTAGACATCGATAATAAACAGAAATGCAGTAATAATGAGAGTTTCTGATGGATATAAAGTATGATCAATTTGGTTTCATGTAATTATATATGTAATTATATATGTAATTATATATGTAATTATATGTATTATTATATGTAATTATATATGTAATTATATATGTAATTATATATGTAATTTTATATGTAATTATATATGTAATTATATATGTATTATGACCGTATTTTGGTTTTATGTAATTATATATGTATTATGACCGTATTTTGGTTTCATGTAATTATATATGTATTATGACCGTATTTTGGTTTCATGTAATTATATATGTATTATGACCGTATTTTAGCTGATAATTCCGCTAAATATTGATGGCCACGGCTCCAACTTCCTTATAGATCAAAACTCGCAAGTGGTCAATTAACCGCTTGCGAGTTTCAGGCTATAAGGAAGTTGAAGCTGTAGACATCGATAGTAAATATATGTGCAATAATAATGTAGGTTTCTGATGGATAAAGAGTATGTTGAATTGGGTTTTATGTATTTATATATGTACAGTCGCGCTAATAAGTCATGTCCCAGCTGTTATTACGTTTGGCTTGTTCTGTGCTGTATTAATGTCTGTCAGATGTTGAATAGGGTGGGTATGTGTAGGAACATGTTTGTATATTACACTCGATATGAAAAATTGAACCTTAGATATTGCTGATACCAACTAGTATTGATCAAAACATACTTGGTGCCGAGACATACATCACTTATTAGCGCGACTGTACTACGACCGTATTTTATCTGTAAATTCTGTTAAATATCGATGTCTACAGCTCCAACTTCCTTATAGCCTGAAACTCGCAAGTGGTCAATAAAAGGCTACAGACCATCTCAATTGACCATATGCGAGTTTCAGCCTATAAGGAAGTTGGAGTGGTAAACATGCTATTAAAACAGAACTGCAATAATAATGTAGGTTTCTGATGGATAAAAACTGTAATGAATTAGGTTTTATATTTTGTTAAATGTACTACAGCCGTACTGTATCTTGTAATTCTGTTAAGTATCGATGTCTGCAGCTCCAACTCCTTATAGAGCACAACTGGTAAGTGGTCAATTACCTCTATTAGCTACCATAGATCCTTCCTAAGCTTCATAAAAGTGGTCAATTACCTCTATTAGCTACCATAGATCCTTCCTAAGCTTCATAAAAGTGGTCAATTACCTCTATTAGCTACCATAGATCCTTCCTAAGCTTCATAAAAGTGGTCAATTACCTCTATTAGCTACCATAGATCCTTCCTAAGCTTCATAAAAGTGGTCAATTACCTCTATTAGCTACCATAGATCCTTCCTAAGCTTCATAAAAGTGGTCAATTACCTCTATTAGCTACCATAGATCCTTCCTAAGCTTCATAAAAGTGGTCAATTACCTCTATTAGCTACCATAGATCCTTCCTAAGCTTCATAAAAGTGGTCAATTACCTCTATTAGCTACCATAGATCCTTCCTAAGCTTCATAAAAGTGGTCAATTACCTCTATTAGCTACCATAGATCCTTCCTAAGCTTCATAAAAGTGGTCAATTACCTCTATTAGCTACCATAGATCCTTCCTAAGCTTCATAAAAGTGGTCAATTACCTCTATTAGCTACCATAGATCCTTCCTAAGCTTCATAAAGTGGTCAATTACCTCTATTAGCTACCATAGATCCTTCCTAAGCTTCATAAAAGTGGTCAATTACCTCTATTAGCTACCATAGATCCTTCCTAAGCTTCATAAAATCGTCCTAATGGAGCTGAAATCAACTAAAAAAAGACGTCACCGGTACTGAAAGAGTGAACATAAAATAAATAATATGATGCCCATTGTTAAGGAGGAGGTGGATGGTTGTTTTGGACCCCCGCCTCCCTCGTGTTTAACCCCATTAGTTTTGAGATTTTAAGACGTTCGGCCCATTAGTTTGGCGATTTAAATCCCATTCACCCAATGTCGTTGTCAATTTTAAGACCTTTCGTGCCATGTAAGTGTCGATTTTTCTTCCTGGCGAGCCTGTAATTTTAAGAGGGAGCGGCCTTCGGCCAGGACATTTTTCTACCGAAAAATTTACAAATTTATCTTGAAGGAGTGTCTAGGGGGTATTTTTTTTTCAGCTTGATGGAGGTCTAGGGAGGAAACTAAAACAATATATGGATTAATTAATATGTAGGCCAAAAAATAACCACTGTCCCCTTAACCCCTTCTGTACCGGTGACGTCTTTTAATTTATAATCGAGCTATATTTAGAGGATTTTGAGAAGCTTAAGAAGGATCTGTGGAAGTAGAAAGGGTTCAGTGAGATAGTTCAAAGCCTGTTAATTGCTAGAGGACCTTTTGAAACTGAATAATATAGCCTAATAGAAAGGGTTCAGTGAGATAGTTCAAAGCCTGTTAATTGCTAGAGGACCTTTTTAAACTGAATAATATAGCCTAATAGAAAGGGTTCAGTGAGATAGTTCAAAGCCTATTAATTGCTGGAGGATCTTTTTAAACTGAATAATATAGCCTATGTTACGAACTGGCACTCGGGTACACAAGGGCTCTCAATCAGGACTCGAATACGGCTCGCTGCCACAACGGAAACACACGATCCCAACCCCTGAGTACTGCCAGCCGAACAAAAAACACCAATACCCTCCAGAGTTCAATCTGCTATAACGGGGTATACAAGAACTCGGTACTAGTGTTCAACAACAGACTAATAAAGAGACAGGAATTATCTAGTCTGGTCAACAATCAAACAATGAAGTAAAAAACAACAACACCAAAGAATAGTGTTGGCCGAAGCCGAAGTAATCCACACTTGACTATGAACTTAAAAAGTCCTCCACCCTCTACTTCGGATCGGCACTATTACGTTACGTTAATTAATAGTCCTTAAGCATCGAGCAAGGAATCTTCTGAAAAAAGTTAGATGCTTCTCGGATGCTCGTAAGAAGTACTTGTATCGGATTTTGAACAGTAATCCAATAAGCAAAAACACTGGCAATTAAATACTATTAAAGGTTTAAATTGGCATAAGAATAATTAAAAGAATATGCAATAGTAAATGGCAAACATTAAAAAGAAGTACTCCGCAAATGCAACGGCAATAGCCTACTCGGATTGTGCTCGTGGGCCACTAATCACTAAAGTAGCCAAGCTTGCAACACATGAAATCAATAGTGCATAAACAATATCATACATAAGGAAAGCTTCAATACTATTCTGTATCTACTAATCGAGTAAAGTCTAGCTGGGGTACTGTAGGCAAAAAGGTAGCAGTGACTGAGCAAAAACGGCTCGTAGCCTAGCGAAGTCCTCACAACTGTTTAAAGTATTACGTTAAAACTAACAAGTGCACTTTGAGAAATCCAGATCCCTTGTATCTGGTTTTCTCCCGGCTCCTTGACAAAGTAAAAACAAACTGTTAATAAAATACAGGGTGGTTAGGCTCTTGCCCTCACGCACTGTAAATTATTAACTCGACACAGTCAGCCGCGAAGACAACCTAGGCTTCACTGAACCGAAACGAGTATGCAGGTTTATCGCTTAACCACTGCATCAAACAACAACTCATAACACAGAAAAGCCTTACCCCAGTCTAGCATTACCTAGACCAGCAGAAAACAGGAATAATAATAATAACACACAGGGAAATGCATATACAAGTGCAACAAACATAAATCAATCCTATTCTAAGTTAACCCTTCCAAAATAGGCTATCTAATAGGCAAGTATCTCGTGAGAACTCAAGCGATAATACGTTGGCTGACTAGCTCTGCACCAACGGGACCATGGAAGTTAAACAGGCAGGGAAAAGAGGAGATAAGAATGTAAGGTAGTAGAGAAAGTTCACATCAGTCAGAAGAATATATATAGTTAGCAAGGGAAATGAGAAGTCGCTCTGCCTAATGAGTTCTGATGAAAAAATGGCTAGACTTCCCGTTTATACCCGGCCCTCTAGTGAGCCCAACGTGAACTACTAAGGACCGCCCACTGACAACCATTACGTAATTTCTCTCTCTCCTCTGGGATAGACAAAGGCTCCCCTAGCACTGAGGGAGGGAGGAATGCGAGTGAGTTAGGCCCACCTCCCGCCTGGCGCATCCACTGACCCCCAACTGTGGCTGTTTCTCTTCCCATCATTACAAATAAGTTTTACACACAATACTTATAACTAATGATATAAAATAGAACTCGTTGACTCAGATGAAAACAAAATACATATTCATAATACTTCTAGTACAACGGCTCACATGAACTAAGTTAGGAAACTCTACATAGACTACAGCCAAAGTCCTGCCCTGACGATCCTAGCGAGAGTGGGGCATGACTAGGCGTTCTGTACAGCATGCTCACACGTGGACATGCGTCACACCTAATAGAAAGGGTTCAGTGAGATAGTTCAAAGCCTGTTAATTGCTGGAGGACCTTTTAAACTGAATAATATAGCCTAATAGAAAGGGTTCAGTGAGATAGTTCAAAGCCTGTTAATATAGCCTAATATAGCCTGTTAATATAGCCAGAATAAAGTTAAGGAGGGTCACCGACTTTTATTTGTTATCTTTCTCTCTTTCCCTGGCTTGTATCCATTCGGCCCCATTCAGCCAACTGTTTTAAGACGTTTATCCCCATCCAGGTGTCGATTTCTTCCTGGCAAGCGATAGCGAGCCAGCATTGTATGGAGAAATCAGGCTTTGCCGGAGACATTTTTCTATCGAAAAATGTACAAATTTAGCTTGCTGTCAAAACAAACAAATATACTGTATATGCTGGCTCGCTACCGCTCGCCAGGAAAATATTGACACCTGGATGGGGGTAAACGTCTTAAAACAGTATGCTGAATGGGGCCGAATGGATACAAGCCAAGGAGAGAAAGAGAAAACAAAAGTGAGGTGGGCTCCCTTAAAAGGACGTCGCCGGTATAGAAGGGGTTAATACGTGCGCGATATCAGTACATTTCATCGGAGCTTCGGACTCACATTGAAGGGGGTACTGCTTGGTGTTTGGTAGATATATTTATATATTAATATATTTTCGAGTTTCCTCGCTGGACCTCCATCAAGCTTAAACAAAAGCAACCCTAGACCTCCTTTCAAGATATATGTGTAAATTTGTCGGTAGATAAAATTTAATGTGACAAATGTCCCGTCCGAAGGCCGGTACTGGTTCCTTCTATAATTAGAGGCTCGCTTTCGGTCGCCAGGAAAAAATCGACACCTAAAGGGCACGAAAGGGTTTAATATTGACAACAAAGTGAGGCGAAAGGTCTCAAATCGCCAAACTAACGAAACGAACTTTTAAAAACTTCAAAACAAATATGCTAAACATGAGGAGAAGGGGGACCATAACAAGCGACCACCTCTCCCTTACAACTACAAGCACAAATGGACTCTCACTAATCCGAGGCTGTTCACACGAGCGATTTTTCCCTGAAGGGAGCCCACCTCGCTTTTTTTCTTTTCTCTCCCTCTCTCTTTGGCTTGTATCCATTCGGCCCCATTCAGCCTACTGTTTTAAGACGTTTACCCCCATCCAGGTGCCAATATTTTCCTGGCGAGTGATAGCGAGCCAGCATATATATATTTTGGTGTTTTGATAGCAAGCTAAATTTGAAATTTTTTCGATAAAAACATTTCTCCCGAAGCCGGATTTCTCCATACAATGCTGGCTCGCTATCGCTCGCCAGGAAGAAATCGACACCTGGATGGGGATAAACGTCTTAAAACAGTTAGATGAATGGAGCCGAATGGATACAAGCCAGGGAAAGAGAGAAAAGGAGAGAAAGAAAAAAAATAGCCGGTGACCCCCTCAACATTTATCTTCAACACTGGTCTGGCAGCTTATGAGGTCAACACTTACAACATTTCGGTGATCTAAATTCATATATCATCAGTCTAGTTTCCGATACCAGTGCCAAATAATTCTGAAATGTTGCCAGAATAATGTTGATCATCGAATGTTGACTATAAAAGCTCTCGTGTGACACCGGCTTTATCCGATGCTGTTCACATCCCATTCAGTACCAGGGACGTCCTTTTCATCCTATTCTGGCAACTATTAGACGACTTTATTCAGCTTGGGAAGGCCCCTCTAGCAATGATAAGGCTCAACTATCTCAACCAAGCTTTTGAACCCCCACAGATCCTTCCCAAGCTGCATAATATCGTCTAAATATAGCTTGACTCAAATATAATACACGTCGCTGGTACTCAAATATAACACACGTCGCTGGTACTCAAATATAACACACGTCGCTGGTACTCAAATATAACACACGTCGCTGGTACTCAAATATAACACGTCGCTGGTACTCAAATATAACACACGTGGCTGGTACTCAAATATAACACACGTCGCTGGTACTCAAATATAACACACGTCGCTGGTACTCAAATATAACACACGTCGCTGGTACTCAAATATAACACACGTCGCTGGTACTCAAATATAACACACGTCGCTGGTACTCAAATATAACACGTCGCTGGTACTCAAATATAACACACGTCGCTGGTACTCAAATATAACACGTCGCTGGTACTCAAATATAACACACGTTGCAGGTACTAAAATATAACACACGTTGCAGGTACTAAAATATAACACACGTTGCAGGTACTAAAATATAACACACGTTGCAGGTACTCAAATATAACACACGTCGCTGGTAGTCAAATATAACACGTCGCTGGTAGTCAAATATAACACACGTCGCTGGTAGTCAAATATAACACGTCGCTGGTACTCAAATATAACACACGTCGCTGGTACTCAAATATAACACACGTCGCTGGTACTCAAATATAACACACGTCGCTGGTACTCAAATATAACACACGTCGCTGGTACTCAAATATAACACACGTCGCTGGTACTCAAATATAACACACGTCGCTGGCACTCAAATGTAACACACGTCGCTGGTACTCAAATATAACACACGTCGCTGGTACTCAAATATAACACACGTCGCTGGTACTCAAATATAACACACGTCGCTGGTACTCAAATATAACACGTCGCTGGTACTCAAATATAACACACGTCGCTGGTACTCAAATATAACACACGTCGCTGGTACTCAAATATAACATACGTCGCTGGTACTCAAATATAACACACGTCGCTGGTACTCAAATATAACACACGTCGCTGGTACTCAAATATAACACACGTCGCTGGTACTCAAATATAACACACGTCGCTGGTACTCAAATATAACACACGTCGCTGGTACTCAAATATAACACACGTCGCTGGTACTCAAGGGATAACTGCGACATTGCGAATCACGAAGCTCCCTTAACCCCTTCTGTACCGGCGACGTCGTTTCCATTATATTCTGGCAAGTATTATACGTTTTTCTGGACCATCTTCTCCCTAATGTTTAGCCCCACTAGTTTTGAGATTATAAGACGTTCGGCCCATTACTTTGGCGATTTTAACACCTTTCGCCCTATTTCGTTGTCAATTTAAAGACCTTTCGTGCCATTTAGGTATCGATTATTTCCTGGCGAGCGATAGCGAGCCTGCAATTTTAGGAAGAACCGGCCTTCGGCCGGGAAAGTTTTCTACCGAAAAATGTACAAATTTATCTTGAAGGGGGGTCTAGTTTTTTTTCTTTTCTAAGCTTGATGGAGGGAGGAAACTAAAAAAATATATGAGTAAATTAATTAATAGACCAAACAAACGGTCTGCCTCCCCTTAAGCTTAGGAACAACGTCTACCCATTAACAGGCCACAAACCATGTCAATTAATCCATTTACCGACCATATATCTTTCCTAAGCTTCATAAAATCGTCTAAGTGTAGCTCAAGTCCAATACAAAATACGTCACCGGTAATGAAGGGGTTAAGGGGGGTCACCGGCTTGTTTTTTTATCTTTCTCTCTCCTTTTCTCTCTTTCCCTGGCTTGTATCCATTCGGCCCCATTCAGCCAACTGTTTTAAGACGTGTATCCCCATCCAGGTGTCGATTTCTTCCTGGAGAGCGATAGCGAGTCATCATTCTATGGAGAAATCCGGCTTCGCCAGAGAACTTTTTCTATCGAAAATGTACAAATTTAGCTTGCTGTAAAAACAAAAATATATATAAGCTGGCTCGCTACCGCTCGCCAGGCAAATATTGTGACACCTGGATGGGGGTAAACGTCTTAAAACAGTAGGCTGAATGGGGCCGAATGGATACAAGCCAAAGAGAGAGGGAGAGAAAGATAAACAAAAAAACGAGGTGGGCTCCCTTAATAAACGAGGTGGGCCCCCTTAATAAACGAGGTGGGCCCCCTTAATAAACGAGGTGGGCCCCCTTAATAAACGAGGTGGGCCCCCTTAATAAACGAGGTGGGCTCCCTTAATAATCTGTTATATTTCGCTCGAGTGTCTGTTTTATTCCTCCTCCTCCCTCGTGTTTAGCCCCATTATTGTTTAGGTTTGTAGACGTTCGGCCCATTTGTTTGGCGAGTTTAAGACCTTTCGTCCCATTTCGTTATAAATGTTAGACCTGTCGTGCCATTTAGGTGTCGATTTTTTGCTGGCGAGCGATAGCGAGCCTGTTATTGTAAGAGGAACCGGCCTTTGGCCGGGAAATTTTTCTTCCGAAAAATTTACACATTTGTCTAGGGGATGTTTTTCTAAGTTTGAGGGATGTCTAGCGAGGAAACTCAGAATTTATGAATGAATGAATTTATAGGCCAAAAGAGCAGTCAGTGTCCCCTTTTATAGGACAAAAGAACAGTCAGTGTCCCCTTTTATAGGCCAAAAGAGCAGTCAGTGTCCCCTTTTATAGGACAAAAGAACAGTCAGTGTCCCCTTTTATAGGACAAAAGAGCAGTCGGTGTCCCCTTTTATAGGCCAAAAGAGCAGTCTGTGTCCCCTTTTATAGGACAAAAGAGCAGTCAGTGTCCCCTTTTATAGGCCAAAAGAGCAGTCAGTGTCCCCTTTTATAGGCCAAAAGAGCAGTCAGTGTCCCCTTTTATAGGCCAAAAGAGCAGTCAGTGTCCCCTTTTATAGGCCAAAAGAGCAGTCAGTGTCCCCTTTTATAGGCCAAAAGAGCAGTCAGTGTCCCCTTTTATAGGCCAAAAGAGCAGTCAGTGTCCCCTTTTATAGGCCAAAAGAGCAGTCAGTGTCCCCTTTTATAGGCCAAAAGAGCAGTCAGTGTCCCCTTTTATAGGCCAAAAGAGCAGTCAGTGTCCCCTTTTATAGGCCAAAAGAGCAGTCAGTGTCCCCTTTTATAGGCCAAAAGAGCAGTCAGTGTCCCCTTTTATAGGCCAAAAGAGCAGTCAGTGTCCCCTTTTTAATATATAATCCGATATTTGGTTAGAGGTTCTGTTTTAACCTGTCTTCTAGCTATATTTAGACGATTTTGTTCAGTTTAAGAAGGATCTGTGGTAGTACAAAGGGTTAAGTGAGATAGTTCGAAGCCTGTTAATTGCTGGAGGCCCTTTATAAACTGAATACAATCGTCTAATAGTAGCCAGTATAAAGTGTGAAGAACAGCACCGGTGTGAGGTGCTAGAGTAGACAGAGTGACAGAGTGACAGGTTAAAACAGCCCATATGCCTTATAACCAAATTCAGTTAAATCACGACTGTATTTCGATATATCGTTAGCGAGCCTAAACTACCACTACTTACAATCATACTAATGCAGAAAATAACTACCGGTATAAATAACAATAATTTGGTGGGATAAATTATAGATTCTACTTATAGAAGGCAACGGCTCCCGGGGCGCTAACCACGATTCTATTTCGGTGGATTTTGACTTAACCCTTTCTATGCCGACGATGTACCTTTCATTATATTCTGAAACTATTAAATGAATTTGTTCAGTTTAGGAAGGATGTCTACCCATTACAAGGCTCCATACTAACTCAATTAACCCTTTTGACTACCGTATATCACTCCTAAGCTTCAGAAAATCGTGTAAATGTAGCTAGAATATAATTAAAAATACGTCGCCGGTACAGAAGGGGTTAATGTTATTGCCTTTACTAACTTAACCTAACCAACCTAACCTAATACAATAACATAAGTACAATATATCGAAATACAGTCGTGATTTAACTGATTTTGGTTCAAATGATAGGCATGCATATGGGCTGTTTTAGCCTGTCACTCTCATGTCACGGGGAACTCTAGCACCTCACACCGGTACTGTAAGGGTTAAGGGGGGATGGGCGTAATTAGTTTCTCATTTATGTATTGTTATATTAGTTTATTAGTTTCCTCCCTAGACCTCCATCAAGCTTAGAACACACCCGCCCAAGACCCTCCTCCCTAGACCTCCATCAAGCTTAGAAAACACCCGCCCAAGACCCTCCTCCCTAGACCTCCATCAAGCTTAGAAAACACCCGCCCAAGACCCTCCTCCCTAGACCTCCATCAAGCTTAGAAAACACCCGCCCAAGACCCTCCTCCCTAGACCTCCATCAAGCTTAGAAAACACCCGCCCAAGACCCTCCTCCCTAGACCTCCATCAAGCTTAGAAAACACCCGCCCAAGACCCTCCTTCAAGATAAATTTGCAAATTTTTTGAGAGAAAAATGTCCCGACCGAAGGCCGGTTATTCTTAAATTAAAGGCTCGCTATCGCTCGCCCAGAATAAAAACTAGACACCTGAGTGGGGTGAGGCTTCTCCTTATCGCCAAGTAATGCATTGAAATGTCTTAAATAGTCCTGGGTTCGAATCCCCGGACTGCCACATGCATTTGTTGATTTCAGTAATCGAGTTTAGGAGTAAAGTTGGTTGGTGGAGAGAACATACTATTCTACAAGCTAATGGAGCTAAACAGGAGAAACCCAAAACCCTCTCATCGGACCAAATAGGGTTAAGGGGAGGTTTTTAGTTGATTCCCTAGACTTCCATCAAGCTTAAAATTACTCCCCCCTAGACCCCCTTTCAAGATAAATGTGTACATTTTTCGGTAGAAAAATTTCCCGGCCGAAGGCCGGTTCCACTTAAATTACAGGCTCGCTATCGCTCGCCAGGAAAAAATCGACACCTAAATGGCACGAATGGTCTTAAAATTTACAGAAATGGGGCAATGGGTCTTAAAATCGCCAAATTAATGGGGCGAACGTCTTAAAATCTCAAAAGCAATGGGGCTAAACATGAGGGAGAGGGGGAGTCCAGAAAAAAATCCTCCAGGTGGAAATCTCCCCTTAATGGCTCTTGAACCTAACAAACCTCCTCCTCCGGAACAGTAAACATCATTTAACCCCTTTTGTACCGGTGACGTCTTTTTAATTTGATTTCGGATACTTTTAGACGATTTTATGAGGCTTAGGAAGGATATGGGTTAGCTAATCGGATTCATTGAGATAGTGTGTAGACTTTTGATTGGTAGACGGCCTTCCTAAGCTCAATAAAATTGTCTAATAGTTGTCAGAATATAATGAAAAGTACATCACCGATATAGAAAGGGTTAATTCAGCTTAGTCTATTTTTCCCGCTGTTGTTAAATTGAATCCCTTATCAGCTGCTTTATCGATACTATAACTATAACTATATACAAACAAATTGAATCCCACACCAGCTGCTTTATCGATACTATAACTATAACTATATACAAACAAATTGAATCCCACACCAGCTGCTTTATCGATACTATAACTATAACTATATACAAACAAATTGAATCCCACACCAGCTGCTTTATCGATACTATAACAGTCTATAACTATATACAAACAAATTGAATCCCACACCAGCTGCTTTATCGATACTATAACTATAACTATATACAAACAAATTGAATCCCACACCAGCTGCTTTATCGATACTATAACTATAACTATATACAAACAAATTAAATCCCACACCAGCTGCTTTATCGATACTATAACTATAACTATATACAAACAAATTGAATCCCACACCAGCTGCTTTATCGATACTATAACTATAACTATATACGCACAAATTGAATCCCTTATCAGCTGCTTTATCGATACTATAACTATAACTATATACACACAAATTGAATCCCTTACCAGCTGCTTTATCGATACTATAACTATAACTATATACAAACAAATTGAATCCCACACCAGCTGCTTTATCAATACTATAACTATAACTATATACAAACAAATTGAATCCCACACCAGTTGCTTTATCAATACTATAACTATAACTATATACAAACAAATTGAATCCCACACCAGTTGCTTTATCGATACTATAACTATAACTATATACAACAAAATTTGTCATCGGCCTGAATTTTTTCTATCGAAAACAATAGGCCTATATTTTGTATTCACATATTTATTATGTTCTTTCCACTAACCAAATTTACTCCTAAACTCGATTAATGAAATTAACAAACACATGTGGCAGTCCGGGGATTCGAACCCAGGCCGCTCACACCGAAAATCAACACACTTATGCGTTGCACCTCGAAGATTTTTTTTTTTTTTTTTTTTTTATATAAAGGAAGTGTGAGAAGGTGTTTTTCGTTAGCCTAGGGGACAACATAAACTGCATCCTCGAAAATGGCAAAACAAGCAAATTCCTAAACATTTTAATATAAATCAAAGGTCGGAGCAGAGAGTGTTAAGTGTATGTGCGCGACTGTACCGGACTATAGTTGATATTTTGCGGTAAGTAGGCGAGAGATCATGACCTCTTACTTCTGTAACTCAAAAAGGGCTAGAGCAAATGGGCTGTAGGCTACATTTCCACACCTATTCCCTGGCTGACCCTTCCCAAATGGTAGAAATGTTAGCTGGATTACTCTAGTCGTTTTTGAGTTACAGAGGATAGAGGTCATGATTCCTCTCCTACTTACAACGAATAGACTATAGTAGTAGGTTTGATGCTAGCTGTCTCAGAGCAACGGGTATTGATCAGGTCGCCGGCATCGTACACTGAATCAGCCAGGTCTTTCAACCAGGGTTTTGGGGGCCACGAATTTACTCTGACCATTGCTTGTGATCTCATAGGAAAGTGTGATGAATGCTAGAACCGTATCCACCATTGAACTCAAATCCCAGAACGATGAAATTGATCAACCACGCAGGTCCCTCCGGAGTGCTGCGCTGCCAGACGTACAACACCCGCGTAAAGGGGGAATGCCGTAGTGATATATCGACTCACGGAGCTCATAACGTTTGTCCATTACTCGCAAATTGTAATACTAAATCGCCGATGTATACCGGTAGAACGAAAGCAATGTATTTACGATTGTTGTTGATGTGGTCGATATTCGTTCCCTAGAGTACAAGAACCGGGGTTGGTATTGCCAAAGTAGCTACTTTCCCGCCAAATCTTGAGGTATTTACTTCGATCTAGAGACACATTTATACATCAAGCGACATGAATTTTGGCGATATTCTGGAGAACTGAGCCATTTTAGAGTGATACTGTAGAGATTAGTGCCATTATTCTAGCGATTTTCGACTTTTATTTAATATTCAGCGGACTTGATTTGGTAACCCTGGCCCGGGGGTGGTCGCAGTGTTTCCACTTTAGGGTAAAATACCCCATTATAGGGGAATCAGACTGTATTTAGGGTAGAACTTAGGGTAATTCTAAAAAAGGCAAAATCTAGGGGAATTTGGGAATCTTTGGGGTTTATTGTGTATTTTTTAGGGGATTATAGTATTTTACATTAGCAGTTGGTATTTCTCGCAAGCTTCCTTATCAGTAATGATCCATTAGACAAGTCTGCCAAGAAAATAGAACTCAAACTTTGCGCTTTCCTAGCAGAACACTACTTGCCTATTTCCTTGTGTGAACCCTTATTGTTGTTATTAAAGAATTTATTCCCTGATCAAAATTCCCTAAAAAGAGTTTGTCTAGGAAAACAAAGAGCATCAAATGTCATTCGTCAGGTCTTTGGTAGGCATCTGTTAAAGGACTTGTGTGAAGTTTTAAAAGAGACAATGTTTTCAGTCATAATTGATGAAACAACAGATAGGAGTACTACTAAGCATCATAGTACAGTATTGAGATGGTAATAAAATGCAAAATTCTTTCTTGTCGAGGTTCATGACAGTTCTGCTGATGGTCTGATCAAAGCCTTAAAACAGTCACTGGAAGTTAAACAGATTCCTTTAGAGAACATTGTGGCATTCTGTTCCGACACCACAAATGTCATGATGGGGGGGGGGGGGGGGGACATTCTGTTGCTACCATTTTACGTGATTTATTGCCAAATGTTATAATAGTAAAGTGTTCATGCCATATGATTCATTTATGTGCTTCACATGCTTGCCTAAAGCTCCCTAAGTCACTTGAAGATCTTTGTCGAAATATCTATACTCATTTTAGCTTAAGCTCAAAGCGGCAAGATACATTCAAAGAATTTCAGGACTTTGTTGGCGTGGCTCCTCACAAAATATTAGCTCCAGGGCAGACTAGGTGGCTTTCACTGGACATTTGTGTCAAGCGTTTACTTGAACAATGGGAGGCTCTTAAATTATATTTTACTGATGTTGCCTTCACAGATCCAACTGACAGCAATGATGCAATTCTGAGAAATCTGAATAGCAAATTTACTCTTGCTTACTTAGAATTTTTGTCTCATAACCTAAATCGCTTTAATAGCTTTAACACACAATTTCAGTCTGAAACCCCACATTTTTACTGTCTCAAAAGGGAAGTTTGCAAATTGCTTAGAAATATATGCTCAGATTTTATGAGCATCCCATATGTTCAGAAGTGTGAAATATCTGCACTTGATCCAAGACATCCCTTATTTTCTGCAAGTATGGTGTCTGCTGACATCATATATTTAGGAGTGTCTGCTACGGAGACTATGAATGATTTGAAGGCAAGCAGTAGTGCTAATGAAATAACAAAATTTCATGATAATTGCTTGAACTTTCTTATCGAGTCTGTAAGACAGATACAAACTCGATTCTCCCTTGATGAACCAATCCATTCTGTAGTGCAGTGTCTAGATCCCATGAATGCTGTTAATCTTCAACCTAAATCACTGGTACCTGTCTTTGAAGCAATACCACAGCTTCATAAATATGCAGAAAAGAAAAAAAACTGATGAAGAATGGAGATCACATTGTTTCAGTGAAGAGTTGACTGGTCAGACACCATGCTTACAGTATTGGGATATTGTGCTTAACAAAAAAAATGCTGCAAACCTCCCTTGTTATCCAAATTTAAAAGTCGTGGTCTCTGTCCTATTATCACTGCCATTTTCCAATGCAAGTGTGGAGAGGTTTTTCAGTAAACATAATTTAACAAAGACTCCACAGAGGACCAGGCTAAAAAATGAAACACTGTGTGGTTTAATGCACATGATATACTACCTTAGTAATAAAAACATGACTGCAGACACTAAGCATTGATGACAGAATGATTTCAGTACTCAGGACAGTAAAAAGTAATGCAACTTGTACTGAAATCGATGGTTAGTGGTACAAACATAATATTATTGCATAAGGTATGTTCAAAACCTGATGGAAATGTGGTTAAAGTTATTTGTTGTTATTTACCTATTATATAAAATGAAACCTTTGCTACAATGACAAATTTGTCGATATCAATGCATATTGATTATTTATTTTGGTTATGTGAATTAATTGTAGGTTAATAAAAGAAATAATGAAAGTATATACTTCAATATTTACTCCAATATATTGTTGTTTTATTATATTCACTCTTTTATATTGGTTTAGGTTTAGGGTAAATCATGCCAATCTAGGGGAATTTAGGCACAAATTTAGGGTAAAATAAAATTTGGCTGTGGAAACCCTGGGTGGTCGTCTGTGTGTGCGAGAGCTCAGTAGGAGGTTAGACGGAATGGAGTGTGGTTGTTGCTGCTGGATCTCTGGGAAAAGTTGCCCAGGTGACATTACTCGTTCGCTTGTTTGAGAATCGAAGATGTGCTGTGAAAATGAATTAGTCAACTTGCGATGCGATCCTCTTTGCACTTGATAGCACTATAAAGCGATGAATTAGTAACCCACTAATTGGAAAGAGAAACGAGATGAATGAATATGAGACGAAATACTGGATAATGTATATGAAATAGCATTGTGTTGGCCATTCTATCAATTCCAAAGATATATTTTGAACTATAAACCGCAATAAGGCTCTGCATACCCAATAATATAGACAATAAAAAGAAGGACTCGCTTTCGTTTGACACAATTAGCTTACGAGTGTGTGTGAGTGGGTAGATCGTGTTTAGGCCTATAATAATTATGTGGGGTAGCCTAGTGACCTTTGGCAGTGAAGCAGAACCAATGCAATTATGCCTCTAACCCCTATAGGCTAGATCCTTCCTAAGCTGAACAAAACCTCCCGTGTATGTGGGGGTGGGTGTGGTGTGTGGAGAGGGAGTAGATGGTGCTCATGTGTTGGATGGTGAGCAATTAAAGTGATGTAAAACTAACTCCAAAGCCAATTCAACTCCAGGCTCCAGCTCCTATAGAAACTTCCTAAGCTGAATAATAGCGCCCGTGTGAGTGGGTGTGGAGTGGGGCGGATAGTGCTGATAATGAGTGGGATAGTGCGCCATTACAGTGATGCTGGATACTTTTCTACTATTGTTACTCCTGCTACCCTTAGTTCCCCAGGGGTCGGCCACCACCACCACAGGGGCTACTAGCTCAGGTAGGTGTGGTTTGATCTTACCTGTGGTAATTGACCACTTGCGAGTTTCAGGCTATAAGGAAGTTGGAGCTGAAGACATCGATAGTAAACAAAAATGCAATAATAAAGTAGGTTTTTGATGATTAAAAAGTAAGTTGAATTGAGTTTTAAGTATTTATATATGCACTACAACCGTTTTTTTAGCTGATCATTTTGCTAAATATTGTTATCTACAGCTCCAACTTCCTTATAGAACGAAACTCGCAAGTGGTAAATTACGGAGAGGTAGTTTAACTTAAAATACAAATAAAGTTGGTTAGCCTTTACTTCTAGCGGTGCCTCCAACTTAATTTGGGTATTTAAATTACTTCCGTTCATAAATTTATAGGCTACCCTTATTGGTTTCTGGTTAAACTGGGCATTTTCATTTTAAAATTATACTAGGTTAGGCTGATAAACTAAATTGGGATTTTTTTTATTTTAATACCACAAATTTTACAAGTGTTTTTTATAAACAAAATTGGTCATTTGCATCAATATATAGTGTTTGTAATTAATTAGAAATCTCGGGAAAACCTATTTTCCCCATTAGGCCTATCGATCGATGTTGAGACACGCTCCCCGCTCCCCGATAGTGATTTGAAAAGACATTAGCCTAACCTAACAACCTTACCTAACCTAACCTAGTATTATGGGTGGGGGCTGCTGCCCCCACACCCCCGCTGGTTGAGTACTAATCCCTGTCGATTATACGAAGGTGAAAGAAAAGTCGATGAAGTCTATGGTGTTTACTCTGCAATCTTCAGCTTGATTGTACATTGATAACGGGAAAGTACCGTATTGACAACCTTGTTACGAAAATTAAATTTTAGTACCATACTTTTATAATTGATGTTGGTTCAGGAGTAATTTATCGAGAGGACTTCCCTAAGTGGTTAAGGCCCCTTTAATTGCTCTTTCCATTCACATATGCATAGCCTACGTGAGTTGCAGTTGGGATGTGTGTACATGCTTAGATTGATATGCAGGATTCGAAGTTGCATAATAAATCGTAGGCAGTGTCCACCAACCTTTAACTGTCTTCGTGGTGCGATGTATAAGGTGTTGACTTTCGGTGTGAGCATCCTGGGTTCGAGTCCACGGACTGCCACATGTGTTTGTAAATTTCATTAATCGATTTTAGGAGTATGGTTGGTTGTTGGAAGGAACATAATATTTGGTTTTTCCGAGGGTTTAACACATTGTCATATGATCTTTAGAGCTATCGATGACTGAAAGTACCGTATTGACAACCTTGTTACGAAAAAAACATTTTAGTACCATACTTTTTTATTAGGTTTTGCCGAGGGTTAAAACCAATTTTCTTATGATCTTTGGAGCATATAGATTCATTAGTATCTTCAAATATATCAACAAAATGTGTGGTATTAAAATAACATTAAACCCTAAATTGCACCAATTCTTAATAGGCCTATCACAAAACATGAAATATGAAGGAAAACTAGGGAATTAAAAAAGAATCTAGGCCTATGCTAAAATCGGTTTGGGGCCATTGCTAGAATGTTAGGAATAAGTTGTGGTATCGGCAGTGTGCCTAGTTCGGTAAATCTCTAAGTGCATCATGTATTTGTATTAGTAAACATGACTTTTCTGCTATATTTTTATGTGATGTGTGTGTTTTGATTATTTATTGAGGAAATGCTTCATTATAGAGATGTGACACGGCCCCCGATTGTGGGCCGACTTGGGGAGAGAGATGAAGATCACGGAAACGTGGGGTTAAATATGTATGGTAAACCACGATATTAGCCTAGGCCTACGGCGTTTTTATTCAGACTTGGCTCGGGATTTCTTATTTTAAAATTAAAACAAACCCCAAAATTGGATAAACCGAACCAAGTTTTGTCAAACCTTGGCTCGGATTTAGGCTACAGGATTTTCAGTCAAGAAACCCTATTTTGGTTTTGCCACGGGAATGGATACATAATGGGTTGAGGGGGGCCCCCACCGCCCCCCCCCCCCCCCCCACGACTTACTGAAATCAGCATCTCTGCTGCCAGTAGAGGGCCTACATCCTATAGGGTAAGAACAAGCACAATGCCCTTATAAATAATTTCCGTAAATTCTCACCTATTTCACATCACTTCCCTATGTGTACCTTCCTGTTTAAAACAATTATGAAATATTTAGCTCGTAAATCGTAATGGTAGGCCTACACTTATTAAATAATTCCGTTTTTTGTTCTGGACCCCCTTCTCTTTCATGTTTAGCCCCATTAGTTTTGTGATTTTAAGACATTCGCCCCATTACTTTGGTGATTTTAAGATTTTTTTTTACCCCATTTCTTTGTCAATTTTAGGACATTTAAGTGTCAAAATTACTGAAAATAGTCCTGCAATTTTGGGTGGTGGGCTGACCCTTTGTCAGAGTGAGGGTTGGTGTCCTCTACTTCCCATAGCCCCTTCTATCTTTTTCTCCTTCTGCATCTCTAATTTTTTCAAATGGCGTAGGGATGCGGCGACCCCAACGCCCGCCACTTTCTGGTGCAGGTAGCCTCCTCTGTGGTGGAGGGGTGAGAAATTTCCACCACCGCTTTTCTCCGGCGAGACGTAGAAGTCGGCTAAAGGGGATCGGGGGCGGGGGGCCTGGTATCCTTCTCCCCTTAAATAAATCTACCAAAAAAACGAGACAGAGATAGGGGCGAGGGAACGCGTTCGTGGTCCCGGACCCTAAGAATAGGAGCTTTGAATGTGCGTGGATGTAGTACAAATGAGAAGCGAGAGGATGTTGGAAGGTTATTTGAAAGAAGGATGTATGATGTCCTTGCACTGAATGAAACAAAGATGAAAGGAGAGGGAGAAGTGGATTTTGGAAACGTGATAGGTAGAAAGTCTGGAGTAGACGAGGGAGTCAGGGGGAAAGAAGGAGTGGCTATTATTGTGAAGGAGGAGTTGAGAGAGTTTATAAAAGAGTGGAAAGAGGTGCCATCAAGGCTAATGTGGGTGAGAATGCGGTTTAAGGGTGAAAGGTGGGTTTTTGTAAGTGCGTATGGACCAGGAAGTGAAAGAGAGTTAGACCAGGTAGAGGGTTTCTGGGAGGATTTGAGAGATTGTCTACAAGGGTTTGATGAAAATAAAAATGTTATAGTTTTAGGGGACCTAAATGCTAGGGTAGGAAATGAGCCTGTTGAGGGAGTCATCGGTAGTTTTGGTGTGGAAGGTGTAAATGAGAGTGGAGAAAGACTGAAAAATGTATGTGAAGAGTGTAGATTGAGTGTAGGTAATACGTTCTTCAAAAAAAGCGTATACACAAGTACACCTGGCATAGACTTGTGAGGGGAGAGATTGTAGAGAGGGCATTGATGGATTATGTGCTGGTGACAAAGGGAAAGATTGTGTAGACTGCTGGATGTGAATGTGATGAGAGGTGAGGCGGAGGGTATGTCAGATCATTACCTGGTGGAGGGAAAGCTAAGAGTTAAGAGTTACAGGAGAATAAGAGACAAGCGTGAAGTAAGAGAGGTAATAAAAGTTAGTGAGTTAGAGAAGAGTGAAAAAGAGAGGGAGTACAAGGAAATACTAAATGAAAAGTGGATGGAAGTGAGAGAGATGGAAGAGAGAGAAGTAGAGGTTGAATGGCAACAGTTTAAGGAAGGAGTGAAAGCAAGTGCAGAGGTAGTATGCGGCAAAAGGAAAGTAGGAGGCAGAGGTATCAGGAAGGGAAGCGAGTGGTGGAATGATTCGGTGAGAAAGGCAGTTGAGGAGAAGAGACAGTGTTTTGAGAGGGTTTTACAGGATGGTAGTGTTGAGGTATGGGAGAGGTACAAGGAGAAAAGGAGAGAGGCAAAACGGAAAATTAGAGAAGCGAAAAAAGATGCAAACGAAAGGTGGGGCCAAAGGCTGAGTGAGAATTTTGAAGAACGAAAGAAGATGTTCTGGAAGGAGGTAAATAAAGTAAGGAAAGGAGGACAAAAGAGGGAAGAGTCAGTGAAAGATGAAAATGGAGAATTACTAGTGGAACCAGTTGAAGTGAGGCAAAGATATGCCGAGTATTTTGAATCTTTGTTAAATACAAGAGATGGAAGAGAAGCAGTGATTGAAGCAGAGGTGGATGGAGATAGGTTACCCAGGCCACCCAGGTGGCAGGGAATGAATGAAAGGATTGAGGAAAATGAGGTGAAAGAAGCAGTGAAACAAATGAGAGCGGGAAAAGCAGAAGGTTTGGATGGTATTGCTCTGGAGTGTATAAAGAAGGGTGGAGATGTGATAATAGATTGGTTGGTGAGACTTTTCAATCTGTGCATTGTTGTGTCAATGGTACCAATAGACTGGAAGAGTGCATGTATTGTGCCGTTGTACAAGGGGAAGGGAGATCGGCAGGAGAGTTCAAGTTATAGAGGTATTAGTTTATTGTCAGTGGTTGGAAATCTGTGTGGCAAGGTGTTGATAGAGAGGATAATAAAGTGTACGGAAGTTGCAATAGGAGAAGAACAGTGCGGTTTTAGGAGGGAAAGAGGGTGCGTGGATCAGATGTTTGCAGTAAGACAGTTACGCGAGAAGTATTTAGAGAAGCATAAGAAGATATTTTGGGCTTTTATGGACTTGGAAAAAGCGTATGATCGTGTGGACCGTGAAGCAATGTGGAAGGTGTTAAGGATTTATGAAATAGGAGGAAATTTGTTAGAAGCAGTTAAGAGTTTTTATGAAGGGAGCAGAGCATGTGTGAGAGTAGGAAATGGCGAGTTGAGTGAATGGTTTGAGGTAAAGGTAGGTTTGCGACAGGGTTGTGTAATGTCACCATGGCTGTTTAATATGTTTATGGATGGTGTGGTGAGGGAGGTGAAAAGGAGAACTATGGGAAGAGGATTGGGTTTAGTAGGAAAGAATGGTAGAGATTGGGAGTTGAATCAGTTGCTGTTCGCTGATGACACAACATTGGTGGCGGATTCTGATGAGAAACTGCAGCGGGTAGTCAAAGAGTTTGGTGTGGTTTGTGGAAGGAGGAAACTGAAGGTGAACGTCAATAAAAGTAAAGTAATGGTGTGTAATAGGGGAGAGCATAGGGTGAATCTAGACGTGAGGCTGGATGGGGAAATATTGGAACAAGTAGAGTGTTTTAAATATCTAGGAGGAATGATAAGCAGGAGTGGAGGTATGGAAGTGGAGGTAAAACAGAGAGTGTGTGAAGGAAGGAAGGTTTTCGGAGCAATGGGAAGTATGTGGAAGACGAGAAATCTCGGAGTGAAAGTAAAAAGTGCACTGTATCAAGGAATTGTTGTGCCAACAGTGATGTATGGGGCTGAGACATGGGCTCTGAAGAAAAAGGAGAAAAGAGGGCTGGATGTGATGGAGATGAGCTGCTTGAGGAGTATGTGTGGAGTTACTCGTAGAGACAGATTGAGGAATGAAGAGATATGTAGGAGAGTGGGGCAGCAGGAACATTTGTCAGCCAGAGTGGACAGAAGGGTGCTGAGCTGGTATGGTCATGTTGAACGAATGGGAGATGAAAGGCTTACAAAGAGAATATGTGAGTCAGGTACAAGGGGAGATAGAAGGGCAGGAAGACCCCCATTGAGATGGAGAGACTGTTTAAGAAAGGCTTTGGATGATAGAGGAATGACTATAGATCAGGCAGGGGAAGTGGTGGTGGACAGGAGTGAATGGAGAATGCTTGTGAATAGTTGAGTGAACACGTGGTCATTTGGAGTAAGGGGTCGGGCGCAAGTTCAACTAGATAATAGTCCATCAGGCGCCTGGCCCGGGGGACGATTAATATGAAGGGTGTGCCTGGAAGTGTGGTGGGAGGGCTTGTGGCTTTGGCTCCGCTGCATGTCTGCCTGCCGAGATCGGAACCTCTCCGGGTGGTCAGGGGCCGGGGGAGTGCTGGAGCGACCTTGGTAACCCTGGTCTCTGGGTCTTCTCCTGGGTGACCTGGATGTGTGAGTTTGTGTTTTTTATCTGTGTTTATTTTTTGTTTTATGTTATTTTTGTGTTTTCCCTGTTCTTGCTCTGTCTTGAGTCGGCTACCCCCAAAATGGGGATTGGGCCTGAGCATATAGATAGATAGATAGATAGAATTTTTCTTTCGGACCCCCTTCTCCCTCCTGTTTAGCCCCATTAGTTTTGAGATTTTAAGACGTTCGTCCTATTAGTTTGGCGATTTTAAGACCGTTCCCCCCATTTGTCAAATGTTAAGACCTTTCGTGCCATTTAGGTACCGGTAGCGATTTCTTCCTGGCAATCGATAACGAGCTTGTAGGCTAATGTAAGAGGAATTGGCCTTTGGCCGGGATATTATACCAAAAAATTTACGGTACACATTTATCTTGAAAAGGGATCTTGAGGGTATTTTTTTAAAGCTTGATGGAGGTCTATGGAGCAAATTATAAACCCCCTTAAGGGCAGATTTCTACTTGAGAGATTTTTTACTGAACTCCTTTCTCATTCAGGTTTAGCCCCCATTGATTTTGAGATTTTAAGACGTTCGCCCCATTAGTTTGGGGATTTTAGGAACTTTCGCCCCATTTCTGTCAATTTTAAGATCTTTCGTGTCATTTAGGGGTCATTTTTTGCCTGACAAGCGTTAGCGAGCCTGTAATTTAAGAGGAACCGGCCTTCGGCCTGGATATTTTTCTACCGAGAAATGTACAAATTTAGCTTGAAAGAGGGTCTAGACTGTAGAGGGTGTAATTTTAAGCTTGATGGAGGTTTAGGGAGCAAACTATAAACCTCCCCTTAACCAACACCGATACTGTGTGCTTGGACGTGTTTACAGCTCACAGTACTAGGGATGTGTGCACCATTGACAGGGCTTAAGGAGGGTGACCTGCTTTTTGTCTGTCCTTTTCTCTCTTTCTCTGGCTTGTATCCATTTGGCCCCATTCAGCCTACTGTTTTAAGTCGTTTATCCCCATCCAGGTGTCAATTTTTTAATGGTGAGCGGTAGCGAGCCAGTATATTTTTTATTTTTGTTTGACAGCAGGTTAAATTTGTACATTTTTCGCTAGAAAAATTTCTCCGGCGAAGCCGGATTTTTTCATATAATGCTGGCTCGCTATCGCTCGCCACAAACCCTTGGTTAGTTTTTTGACCCATAGGTGGGTCTAAGGGGGGGAAAAGAGAGGGGGGGGGGGTGAGATGGAGAGAAAAGGAGGAAAGTATTAAGGGGAAGAGTAGGAGAGTAACAGTTGGTGGCCAGACCACCTTGCTATGTTGTGTGTTTGAAACATATGTTTTTGTGTTGGGGCAAGTGGTGTATTTTCTTTGTTTGTTGTTTGGTAGCTAGCTAAGTACCGAAAGTGTGATTGTTATTATTATCATTATTTTTATTATTATTACTGTTTTGTGTATAGTTGAGTTCACTATTTTTCTTTTTGGTTTTGATTGTTTTTTTTTTTTTTTTTTTTTTTTTTTTTTTTTTTTTTTTTTATTATATTTATATTGGATCTGGTTCCTCTATTTCATTTATTACTCTTTTAGACTACTTTTGAACCAGGTGTGTTGTCTGAGGTCTTGTTGTAATTCATGGTTATTTTTATATTTACGAATATCGGGTTCTTGTAGGTGTTCTAGTCGCTCCATATTTTCGTTGCCTGTTTGTGGATGCGTATATTAAGTGGTAGAGTGTTTGTTGTGTTCGTGTATCTGGATAGTTTTTTCATCGTATTGGGTAACGTTGGTAGTGGCAAATCTTAGTGCTTTATTTTGTATTATTTGTAGTTTTCTGAGTTGTGTTTTACTCAATGTATGTGTAGGTTACCGGGGGGATAGTCTAGGATTGGTAATATGTAGTGTTTTTTACTAGGTGTGTTTTTAATGTTGGTGTTAAGAGCTGAGAAGCGGTATAGTTTGTTCAAGGCTATTTGTGCTAGGTTTTTTTCCTCTCTGTTACATTTTGTGGTGTAGCCATTTTGTGCTATTGTTAGGCCAAGGAGTCTTCCATTATTTTTTTCCTTCTATTTGGTTATTATTTTATGTATTTGGGGTTTTCTTTTTTACTTCCTAGTTTGGCATGACTGTGAGTTTATTGACGTTTGTTTTAATTTTCCAGTTGTCCTCATAGTTGTTTATTATCTCTGCTTCTCTTTGGGTCTTTCTAGCCATGATGGCTCTGGATGGCCAAACCCTCTCCCTCTCCCCCCCTCCTATATTGGCCCGCCCCCCGCGCTGATTGGCTGAGCCGGTCGCCTGGGTGGCACTCACGTTTGCCGCATTGCTCGACTTTCTCGCGCTGCCTTCTCCGGTTTTCACATCTTGATAATAGGTCCCTGGGAGTTGAATTGTACGGTCTTCCAGTGGCTTACGGGAGTATGTGGTTGGCACTGAAGCAACAGACCGTTGGGAACTCGAAGGGATCAAGTTTAAAGGTGATGGGAGTGAATTAAATCACTCTCTTCTAGCCGCTGGAGAAGCCGTGACGTGCTCCGAAAACCCGGCTTTGTGATTGGTCGGTTCGCTGGGTGTGTCAATGTGTGCACACGTGAGCAATCTGTCAATCTCAGCTGGTCTTGACGTCCGGAAAATCTTAGTGCGTTGATTGGTTGATGGGATTATTACATTAATTATTATTATTATTATTATTATTATTATTATTATTATTATTATTATTTTTATTTGTAGGAAGTCTGGGAAGGGGTTGTAGTTAACTTAGAGAACAAAAGTACCATGCTTTGATAAACTCTATCAGGCGTGGTAAAGCGTATTTAACCTTTTCTCCTCCTATTTATATTAAGGGGGGTAAAAGTATATATATTGCTGGTAAATGGCAAAAACAAACACAATGCTATATACATACATTAGCCCTTTCATGCACAGGACGCGATATGAGCCTATTCTGGGATACTTTAAAGCCTTTGTGACCATCAGGGGTGTTAGGAAACCTTTAGTTTAGTTACTTCAACCTCTGCAGTTGTCTTTGAGTTAGCTGTGGGCAGAAAACTAATTTCGGAGAGGTAATTATATAAGATTGAGAGAACTCTATTTCTGAATGCTAATCAGCAACCCCCGCGTCCACAGGATAGCGAGAGGGTTAAGTAACACCCCGTTCTTAACATTAATCCTCCATTACAAACCCCAATGCACTTAAATAAATTAATGAAACCATAATTATGGTCCTCCCGGGATTCGAATTCGGGACACCACACCTAGAACATAAGCATCTAAACCATTAGGCCTACACCACCAACACAAAATATCATGATAATCGCCAAGACGTCGGATCGGATAGGGTTATGGGGGGATGGTGGTTGTTCTCCCTCATGTTTAGCTTAGTTAGTTCTGAGATTATAAAACGTTCTCCCCATTAGTTTATCGATGTTAAGACCTTTCGCCCAATTTCGGTGTCAATTTTAAGACCTTTCATGCCGCTTAGGTGTCGATTTTTTCCTGGCGAGCGACTCGGAGCGATAGCCTGCCTGTAATTTTAGGAGGAATTGGCCTTTGGCCGGGATATTTTTCTACCGAAAAAATGCAAGGTACCGTACACATTTATCCTGAAAGGGGGGGGGGGGTCTAGGGGTGTTTTTGTATTTATTTATTTAAGCTTGAAGGTCTAGCGAGTAAACTAAACAATAAATGTATGAATCTATATAGCCGATGGTGTATAGAGCCAATAATTATCACTACCCCCTTCTTTACCGACGCTGTCCTGGTAACTTTATTATGGCTACTATTAGACGATTGTGTTCAGTTTAAAAAGGGCCTACAGCGATTAACAGGCTTCTAACCATCTCACTTAACTATTATGACTACCGTACCGCAGAGCCTTCTTAAAATGTACAAAATCGTCTATATATATATAGCCTAGCCAGAATAATATTAAATAGACTTCATCGGTACAGAAGGGGTTAAGTGCCATACTGGATGAACCGTCAGCACAGTGCCAAGCATAACACATGGCTGAATTATAACGTCTGTAGGCTAGTGTTTTGAACATCATACTATAGTATATTCGTTGTAAGTAGGCGAAAAATCATGACCTCTAACCTCTGTAACTAAAAAACGACTAGAGTAGTCGTACTAATATTTCTACCATTTGGGGAGAGTCAGTCAAGGAATAGATGTGAAAATGTACAGCTAATTTGCTCCAGTCCTTTTCGAGTTACAGAGCATAGAGTTTATGATTTTTCGCCTACTTACAATGAATAGACTAGGCCTATAGCTGCTAGCATGCAGGGTGTCAAATTGGACCAATTATGTTTGAAGACTTGAAGGAATATGAGAAAGAACACAAACAAATTAACCTTAATTAACATTGTATTGACCATTTAATCACTTTTAAAGACATAATTTGAACTATAAACCTCAATGTTATGTACCGTAGCGGTATGCAATGAAGACTAAAATATTGGGCTCGGCTTTCTTCTAGGAGGGTGTCAAACGAACCCCTAGTCCATTATGATTGTCTCTATTATTGTTTACGTGAAAATAATATGATGTTTTATAGTTCAAATTATGTCTTGGGAAGTGATAAATTAGCCAAACCAATGTTCTTTCCTGTCCATTGTCTTGCATTTCTTCTCATAGCTTATTATTTCAATAATTAAAAGGTACAAAGGAGTACAAAGGAAATCAAGCAACAACATATCTAGTGACCCTTCTAGGTTGCTTGTCCTCCAAAACACTGAGGATCAAGTGTCCAAACAGTGGTTTAGAGTGGGTAAGGGAACATTGGAAAGGGAATTACTGCCCTGGAACTAATGTCCGTGGCAGGATTAGGAAGTTAGTAGGGGACAGATGGGTTAGTAACTGAGGGGGGGATAAAATAAAGTTATTCATTTACAAACGCAGTCAGTCGCGGGTTTGAAGCGAGATATTTGTCTACGCGGAGTTTAAATGAATCAACGGTGATGCAGTCTATAACGTTTCGGGGAAGCCCATTCCACAAGTTGACAACTCGATTGAAGAAGAAATTCTTAGATTCGTGTGAGTTAAAAGATTTACCAATAATTTTGCAACCGTTTCCCCGCGTGTAATTAGATTGGTCGATAGTGAAGTACTTACTACAGTTCATATTGTCGATGCCTTTGATGATTTTGAACACTTGAATTAAGTCACCTCTTAATCTGCGCTGGGTTAAAGGAAATAGATTTAATTCTCTAAGATGCTCTTCGTATGGTTTGTTCTTTAGGCTAGGTATCATTTTGGTAACTCTACGTTGAACTCGTTCTAGCTTGTTTATATCTTTTTGGTAATAAGGGCACCAGGATTGAACGCAGTATTCCAGAAGAGGGCGGACTAAGGAATTGTAAAGGGTTAGGATAACTTCTTTGGATTTATGCTCAAATGACCTGCCTATAAAGCCAATTATTTTGTTTGCCTTCTTAACAACTTCTGAACATTGTTGACTCAGTTTTAGGTTACTCGATATTGTTACTCCCAGATCGGTTTCTCTGTTTACATTCTTAAGCTGAGTGCCATTCATCGAATAGTTTGCTTTCTCATTTAGGTATCCGATACTTTACATTTATCCGCATTGAAACTCATTTGCCAAATTTGGGCCCAACATGACAATTTATCTAGATTGTGTTGCATATCGTCAACTTGTTCTTTTGAGAGTACGCTATTTGCAATTTTTGTATCGTCAGCAAATTTTGAGATTGTACAGGTGAGACCCTCATCTATGTCGTTGATGTAAATTAGAAAGAGAATTGGTCCTAGTACCGATCCCTGGGGTACCCCGCTACTTACATTGGTCCATTTAGATGCCTTACCGTTTATGACTACTCTTTGCTTTCTGTCGCTGAGCCAATTTTCTATCCATTTCAACACACCGTCTTGTATTCCATGCGCTTTTAGTTTTAGCAGTAAACGTTTGTGGGGAACTTTGTCAAAGGCCTTTTGAAAATCAAGGTATATAATATCTACCGCTTTACTCTCATCGTAGAGGTTGAGGATATCGTGGAAGAAGTCTAAGAGGTTTGTTAAACAGGAACGTTTTTTACGAAAGCCGTGTTGAGTATCTTTAAGCATGTTATTTTCCTCTAAGTGATTTACGAGTCTGTCTCGTATGACCGTTTCTAGCATTTTACATACAACTGAGGTTAAGCTAATTGGACGATAGTTACTAGGTAGGGATTTGCTGCCTTTTTTGAATATCGGTGTTACGTTGGCTAGCTTCCACTGATCAGGCATAGTTCCAGACTGCAAGGATTTATTGAATAGTAATGTCAGTGGTTTGGAGAGCTCATCCTTAGCTTCCTTCAGAACTCTAGGCGAGATTGTATCAGGTCCAGGCGTTTTATTTACCTTGAGTTTATCTAAACAATTCAATACTTCTCTCTTTGTAACGGTGATATTGCTTAGAACATCTGAATTATCAATCTGAATCGGCGATGGTGTAGGGATATCACTGAGGTCTTCTGTTGTAAAAACTGATGCAAAGAAGGTATTGAGGGCATTACTCATTTGTACTTCGTCTTTGGTGTATTCTCCATTTTCATCGACTAACGGTCCAACAGTTGAAGTAACTACTTTTTTCTTTCTGATATAACTATAGAATTCTTTCGGGTTTGTTTTACTTTGATTCGCAATATGTAACTCTAAGGTCTTTTTACTTTGCTTAATTAACTTTTTGGCTTTGCGTTGTAGCTCTACAAATTTCACCCGTTCTTCGTCATTTTGTGAGGATTTTAATCTATCATTAGCACATTTTTTAGCAAGCAAGGTCTCATTTACCGTACGTTTATCTTCGAATGTACTAAACGATATCATTATAAAACCATAGTCAATTATACTTCAGCTAACGGTGAAATGAATCCCTGGCCCACTGTTTTCTCGATACGGTACCGGTGCGATACTCAATGAACACATATGAAAGTAGGCCTACCGTATCCTGTTCATCATAATAATTCCAAGTTTTCACAATTAACAGCATAGGCCTACATGTATTTCGCTTCAAAATCTTGGTAATAACCGATTAGTAAAGACGAGTAGGCATGACTATTTACCATCAGCTGGAAATAATTGACGTCAGTGTTTATATGCAATATCGATATTTCTGAAAAAGCGAAAGTTTTTATTTTTCCGAAAGCTTGTTTCTATGGTACGGTACGTAGCCTAATACAATTTTAAATAAACTGCAATAGGCCTAATTGTTATCAAAGTTAACTGTATCATCTTATACAATGTGTTAGCCTATATACCGGTATCTTTGCTATTGGCCTACTCTACAATCTACATTAAAGGTGAATTACACAAAGATGAAAACAAAATGAGATCAGTTATTCAGCAGAGCATTAAATGCTCTAGCAATACACAATTATTGGGAATATCCTTAAATTTGCCCCAAGATATAAAATAAATTGGGTCAAGTTAAAGATAAATTTATGTTGCCTGACAACTATCGGAATCTATTACGTCATCACAATACTGGAAGGCGTGAAATTTGCAAGACAGTCAACTACCAGACGCCGCCAGATATAAAAATGTTGAATATTGTTTTCTTTACTGACGTAAATTTACGTTATTATACACAAACCTGAGCATCCTTAATATGTGTTGATGCATACAAATGTTCCTCTTACATGGTGTGCAGCCTATGTAAATTCACCTTTAATACCTTATACAAATGAAAACTATAGGTCAAATAACAATTAATTGACCATATAAGAAATAGCCTATGTAAGTAAACGATAGTGCTGTTATACATAATTCAAGTATCCTACCATCTGCCAAAACACGAATACATTTTGTTTTACTATTTGTATACCTTCAACTTTTGTTTAAATAAACTATTCATACTTCATGGGATCTATTGAAGTTCCTCACGCGACACTGGTGGTAATAGACCTTATCATGTCAAGTTGACTCAAGCCAAACACGCCCAACACGAATACGCCCACGGAACATAACTAACTTGCGTCTGCACAAACCTGTACTCGATTTATGCAATTGACTTTACCATTGTAGCCTATGCCAGCATTACATGATTGATACATAGGCTAATCAAGTAATCATGCACTATATAATATGAAGATCGAATCGAATCGAATGGGGGATAGAAAAGCGTGGACATTAGAATTTTAGGTGGAAGTGTAGCTAGGGAAAATATTGGAATAGTACCGTACGGTACCTTCATATTATATATATATATTGCAATATGGTACGACAAATACGCACCCTACATAGAGATATCTTTATACACTATCTTCAAGGTACGGTACCTGTGCTGTATAAAGGTATCTCTATGTACCGGTACCGTACCATACCGGTATGCGAGAATACAGCGTTTGGAATCTCAGTGATAATAGGAACCGTACCGTAAGTGAATACCGGTACGGTACATACCAATTCAATTTTTAGTGAACTGAATCTAAGGCATAGCTCTTACTTTATAAGTGGCGTAGCCTAGGTGTACCGGTAATACATTAACTCTGTCCTTGGTTGTGATTCGAGATCAAATGTCTAAGTATAAACGAGTAGGCCCTATTCGTCTATATATAAACTCATTGCTTTGTATGGATAGGCCTACCGTACTCCAAGATCGAAGAATATGAATACGATATATTCTCTATAATATCGTGTAAAAGGTGTGTACCGGGTAGGCAATGTTTGAGAGCGAATGTACACTCGGATACCATAGTCTCTAGCGCACTCATAAGAATTCGTGGACCCCCTATGTTTTTCTGTAGGCCTATGCAATAATATCAATAGGCTATGGAATTATTTTTTGATATAACTTGTTTGTTAATAAATAGTATATACAGTTTTTTAGTTGATTAACTCTCACGCATATGACGCGATTTTGAGCCTATTGGGGATACTTTAAAGGAAATTAATGCCTTTGTTACCATCAGGGGTATTTAGAAACCTTTAGTTTAGTTACTTCAACCTCTGCAGTTGTCTTTGAGTTAGCTGTGGGCAGAAAACTAATTTTGGAGAGGTAATTATAAGAGTGAGAGAACTATGTTTCTTATTGCTAATCTGGCAACCTATGCGTCATAATTGTGTGAAAGGGTTAATAGAAAAAATTGCTCATAAATTCGTTTCCAGTGATATACTTCCATAATTAGAAATAGGTGAAATCCATGAATGTGTATGAGTGGGCTAGAGACTATGGTACCGTATCCGACTACCGTACCGTATATGAGATGTGTTTATCTGATGTATAGTTGGATGAGGAGGGATTGTATCAAGTGTGTTTATGTGATGTAGCCTACCGGTATCAATTATAATTGTGTGAGAGGAGCTATTATTTTGAGTATTTGTATGAGGTGAGACTGTATGAGAGCAACATTATTTTGAGGCCTACTGGTACCAGTACCGGTAGTTGCTTTAGGTGGGATTGTATGAAATGTGTTTATGTGATGTACCGGTATAATTGTTTCCTCCCAAGACCTTCATCAAGCCTTTAAAAATATGCCCCCATGACCCCCTTTTTGAGATAAATTTGGGCATTTTTCCTTATCGCTCACCATAATAAAATCGATACCTAGCCTAAATGGCACATAAAGTCTTAATATTGTCAAGAAATGGGGCGTACGACCTTACAAATGTGGCTAAGCCCCGGGAAAGAGGAGGTCCAGAACCTCCCCCCCCCCCCAATCCCTCTCTCCTTAACCTCTCTGGGTAATGAAGAGAGAGAGAGAGAGAGAGAGAGAGAGAGATGGATAAATAGATAGCTAGAGAGAGAGAGAGAGAGAGAGGTGAGATATGTATTTATATATATATATATAGCCTATAAATTATACATACTGTATATATATATATATATATATATATATATATATATATATATATATATATATATATATACCATATTATACGGTAGGCCTAGAGAGAAAGATATAGATAGATAGATAGATAGCTAGATACATAGATATATATATGGATAAAGAGAGAAAGAGAGAGAAGAAAGATGGATTGAGAGAGAGAGAGAGAGAGAGAGAGAGAGAGAGAGAGAGAGAGAGAGAGAGAGAGAGAGAGAGAGAGAGAGAGAGAGAGAGAAGAAAGATAGAACGAGAAAGAGAGAACGAGAAAGAGAAGAAAGATAGAACGAGAAGAAAAAGAAAGAATGAGAGGGAGAGCCAGCCCACTTCTCGTCCGGGCCACCATCATTGATCTACAGGTGTTGTACAGGTGGGAACCATAGTCACCCTGCACCCTCTACCCTGCTATAGTTCATTAAGGGAGCCCACCTCTCTTTTATTTCTTTCCCTCTCTCTCTTTGGCTTGTATCCATTAGGCCCCATTCAGCCTACTGTTTTAAGACGTTTACCCCCATCCAGGTGTCAATATTTTCCTGGCGTGCGGTAGCGAGCCAGCGGTCATGTTCATTGTCTTGCTTTACTTCTCATATTCAGTAAAGTCTTTAAACAAAATTGCTCCGGTTTAGCACCCTGGTCTGTTTATATGTGTTCTTCTCCTGTCACCTCTGTTTCCTTCCTTGTGTCTCTTGCTGATCCTCCCTACCCTTTGTGGGAGAAAGGGCTGGCTACTGACTGACATTGATAAGCATAGGATATATTTTTTTGGTTTCGGATAGTTCAATGGATATCACCGAGATAAGGTCAGTAATTTCCCAGAGATAGCCTATTTCATAAAGTGAATACAAAAATAAAATAAATAATAATAATAATAATAATAATAATAATAATAATGTATGCCTATGTGTACAAAAAACGATACCGGTACCGTATATAACTCAAAGCATCATATCAACAACCAATAGATAAAAATGAACTCATAAAAGTTGATAGAATGAATATGCACACCATATGGTACACTCAGATACCATAGTCTCTAGCCCACTCACAAATATTCGTGGACTTTATCTATTTCTAATTAGGGAAGTACCGGTAGGCTATATTTCTGGAAATGAATGTATAAATATAACTTTCTATAAAACAACTACAATACTAGGTACCGGTACCGGTTCCGTACTGGTATACGGTACTATTCCAGACATGGGCATGATTATACAAAATTATTATGATTTGATTGTGATTATCATCCGGAATATTTTTTGATTATGATTAGATTATGATTACTCTTTTTTTCCATTTTATGATTATGATTTGATTATGCCAATGATTATTTCGCTTTACGTATTTTTTATTATGATTAGATTTGTTCTATTATTGCTTGATTATGATTAGGTTATGATTATAATCACATTTTATTGTGATTATTTGTACACACTAATGATTATTATTAAGGTCATTTTTTTGTTCAGTTATACATTAGTCAACAGTGTTTTTTTATTGCAATTGACACTAGCTTAAAGGAAACCACATCTAGGCTAATTGGTGCATTTTGCTTCTTTATATTTGAGTAATATAAATAACTACACTGTATTTAAATATGCTTCTTTATATTTGAGTAATATAAATAACTACACTGTATTTAAATATGCTACTTTATATTTGAGTAATATAAATAACTACACTGTATTTAAATCACTTACAAACTATTGTTATAAACCACATCTAATTGGTGCATTTTGCTTCTTTATATTTGAGTAATATAAATAACTACACTGTATTTAAATCACTTACAAACTATTGTTATACAAAAAACATAAATTTTGTATAAGAGGTTTTATTGGTTATGTTATACAGTACAATACTCACTTATGTGTTAATTTAAATTGATAGTCCCTTAATTTAAATCTTTCATAAGACAGATCTGACAGACATAAGCGTATTAATTTGTTGAATTTAGCAAAAAAAAAAAAAAAAAAAGGAATTGCTCAATGCAAAATAAATATAGAATTGAAAAACACTATGCCTTGGAGCTGCCATGAAAAGTGGTCCAGTATCGGTGGCCCCATGATGATATGGTAGGCTATGTGTTGGGGACTGGAGTGGAGTGAGGAGTCTCTAGTCTCTACCAGCTGTCTGCCTTATATAACCAACAGCATGTGCATGTACAAACGTGTTAGGTGGTGCCATGTGTTTCAAGCATGCTGGAACATGTACTGTATATGCTTTGTGTGTAGGCCTATTTGACTGATATATCGAGGGAGACAAACATGTACAAACATGTTAGTTAGTGTCATGCTTTGCAAACATGCTTGGACCTGGAACATATATATATATATATGAAATTGGCTAATTTATTTAGGAGAAATAGAATTGATCATGGAAAATACAATGAAATAATCACAATAATCACATTTTAATCATTGATTATTATGAAGAAAATATGATTATGATTTGATTATGATTAAAGCTGCAGCTTCATATTTGATTATGATTTGATTATGATTATACCTGTTGCTTAACTTTTGATTATGATTTGATTATGATTATACCTGTTGCTTAACTTTTGATTATGATTTGATTATGATTATACCTGTTGCTTAACTTTTGATTATGATTATACCTGTTGCTTAACTTTTGATTATGATTATACCTGTTGCTTAACTTTTGATTATGATTATACCTGTTGCTTAACTTTTGATTATGATTATACCTGTTGCTTAACTTTTGATTATGATTTGATTATGATTATGTAATCACAGCCTTTGATTATGATTGTTTTTATTAATAATCATAATCATGCCCATGTCTGCTATTTACTGAAAAACAAGTTACCGTATATCCAAAAAATCAATCCAGATAGTTATAATTGCATAACAAAAAACATAGGGATCCAGGAATTCTTATTCATGGGCCGTAGACTATGGCATCCGACTGTACGTTAGCGCTAATAAGTCATGACTCGGCTGCCATTACACTTAGCTTGCTCTGTGCTCTACTAATGTCTGTCAGATGTTGAATAGGGTGGTTAAGTGTAGGAATATGTTTCTACCGGTAGGCCTATATCTTACTCGAAACGAATAGGCCTACGCTAAATCAAGTTTTAGATATTGCGGATACCAATTATTGATCAAAATATACTTGGTGCGGAGATATGACTTATTTGACCGACTTTTCATGATGAGCCAATAACCAAGTACAGTTATAATTATGTTCTCTAATCTCTTTCATTGTGATGACGCTTTCAATATTCTGGCTATCAAGAGAAGATTTTATGCAGTTAAGAATAATAATTAAGTTCAAAGCGTTAAATTAAATGGAGATGGGTTGGGTTTGAAAGGAATCTGCCTTGCGTGGTCCAATCTGCTCTCTGTAGGCCCCGTTTTCTTATGTTCTATTGCTTGACGTCCTTCCATAGAAGAGTAAACTCGGCTGGTGTAAGGTAAAATATAACCACAATGACCCCATCATATTTAAGGGGAGGTACCGGCAGCCCTATGTCGTTTTTCTAGACCCCCTTCATCCTTATGTTTAGCCCCATTCGTTTTCAGATTTAAGACGTTTGCCCAATTACCCGTAGTTTGTCGATTTAAAAACCTTTCTCCCTTTTCCTGTTGTGAATATTTAGACTTGTTGTGCCATTTAGGTGTCGGTATTATTCCTGGCGAGCGATAGCGAGCCTGTTACATTGAAGGAATCGACCTTCGGCCGGGACATTTTTCTAACGAAAAATATACAAATTAATCTCGAAAGGTGATCTAAAGGATGTTGTTTTTAAGTTTGATGGAGATCTAGAGAGGAAACTAAACAAATACTGGTACCGGTAATAAATATATGAAAACATCGACCAAAAAAATACATAATTCTTTGATGAAGTAGATTTCGTTGCCTTCACCCCTTTCCGGCAGCCATTTACAAAATGTATTAGCTTGTATAGATTGCATGGTGGTAAGCGAGTCTAGATAATTTGTTAATGGAATGATGCTGGGAACTAGAGCCAATATCAAGAAGGTTTTTTAATCCCAAGATAATTACCGGTACCTGCTCATTTATATCAAAATAAATATGGACTAATTGGTTATAACATGTATATATATATATATATATATATATATATATATATATATATATATTTTGTATATTCAACAGCTGAGCTCTGGAACTGTCCCTCTGAATCCATCTTTCCCTCATCCTATGACTTAAATTGCTTCAAACTCTGTGTGTCTATGCATTTTGACTCGAACCTTCCTTGATTTTGGTTCAGTCACTCTTTCAACTCTGGGGAAGGCACTCGTCACAGGCAGTTATGCCTTTTGTCTCCCTCATCCACATATGAACAAAATATGTAGGCCTGTACGGTACCGGTATCCTAATTGCATTAGGATACAACACAAATGTAGTAGAACTGAAGCTATAGTGTGCCCTATGACTTCATGTTTATTCATACTTAGGACCTATAGGCCTATTGTACTCATGTTAACTTAATGTGAATTACAATTATTTAACATTTAAGCTAATGAAAGATTTAAGGGTGACCGTAACACTGTTGTTTTATGGTGGGGTCACACATTCACGTATATTGCTCCCGTCAGCTCCCGTCCGGCGTAATCGCCAATTTATGTAAAGACGCGAGTAGTTCCTGCCGTGAACGCCCGTTCATACCACGACTATTGCACGTCCCGACAGACGTACCGTAACGGGGCCAGTGTTACGTCAGACGTAATGGAGTCGTATTGAACTACGTACGTGTTTGCGACGTGCGTAAGCATAGCCCCGTTCGACCTCATGGGCTGCCCGATTTGCGGGAACACAGGCCACGCCCATGCCACGCCCCCACAAGACCGGCGTAGCTGAGGCCGCACGTCTTGGGATTTGTTAGGTCGTACCTGGACCGGTTCCGGCCAATCGTAGGCACACCTCGTCTGACCAAACACAGACAAAGACAGTCTTTGTCAACCACGTCTGTCAGGGTTGCAATCTGGGGAAGTACAAAAGGGCAGGACTGGCCACACCTTTCCCATTCCCACTCATTCCTCTGCACCATGAACAACATCACGGAATTCATCCTGGAGGAGTTCAAATTTGTGAACTCCTTAATCAAACCAGAGATTAGTCATAACATGCGGCTCATACAATGCATCCTTGCCTACATAGAAGTCTTAAAACTACTTGCAATAGCAAACTCCATCCATCAAGAGGAACAAGAGAAGAAGAAGGAAAGGACCAAGAGGACAGTGTGGGTGTGGCCATATCTACAACGGAGGCCTGAACATGGCCATTATGAGAACCTCATGCAAGAGTTGGCCAGAGAATGTCCACTACTGTACAAGAACTTCACCCGGGTAGACAAACAACTATTTGATGAGATTGTGGAACGTGTCACCCTCATCATTCAGAGGAAACCTACGTTCTGGCGAAAACCCATTCCTCCTGGTCTGCGGGTGGCCATCACCCTACGTTTCCTCGCTACGGGTGAAACCTACAAGAGCCTGCAATTCTCCTTTCGTGTTACCCACAACACCATCAGCCAAATTGTTCCAGACACATGCCAGGCCATCATCTCTGTCTACGGAGATCAGGAGCTCAAAACGCCACAATCGCCTGATGAATGGAAGGAGGTTGCCAGCGGCTTTGAGGAACGATGGAACCTGCCGCATTGTGTAGGAGCCATTGATGGCAAACACATACGGATCCGCAACCCCTCCTTTGGTGGCACATAATTATTACTTCAACTACAAGAAGTTTTTTTCCATTGTCCTGATGGCAATTGTTGACTCCAACTACAAGTTCATCTACGTCGACGTTGGTGCCATAGGGTCAGAGTCTGATGGTAGTGGTATTGCACACACCCCTCTGTCTAAGTTGCTTGAAAGACAGACCGCCAAACTGCCCCTCCCCCCGAGGTCATCTCTACCGATCCCACTGGGCCACCCACGGACTACTTCTTAGTAGGGGATGATGCATTCCCTCTGCGCCCCTACATGATAAAGGCCTATCCCCAACGATTCCTCTCGAAACCTGAACGGATCTACAACTACAGACTCAGCAGGGGCCGCCGGGTGGTAGAGAACGCCTTTGGCATTCTTGCCAACCACTTCCGGGTTTTCCACACTCCAATATCTATGAAACCTGAGCGTGCAGAGGTTGTTGTGTTGGCCTCATGCATTCTGCACAACATCCTACGAGGACGAAACCCACCCTGAGCAGAGGTAGATCAAAAGGACCCACACACCCACCAACTCATACCTGGCCCCTGGAGGACTGACCCACCTGTAGGAAGGAACCTACCAACCGTGGCCCGCAACACTGCAACCAGGCTTGCCAAGGAGCAACGGGACTACCTCAAGACCTACTTCTCTTCCCCTCAAGGATCTGGGGGTTGGCAGGATGACCGTATTTAGGTGAGTGAGGTTTTCCCCTGTTTAATTTGTATTTTGCTGTATATTTCAGTTTCATCTTACATTTTTGTTATAGAGTCTTTGCCAGTTTGCTTTGTTTTGTACTTTTATCAGTTACTTTTGATGTTCAGTAAGTTTGTAGGTTCTTCCATATTTTTTTTATTATATATTTTTAAATTTCCTTTAATTACTTTAATTGTTCCCTGCCTACTTTATTTTTCATCTTTTAGTTTTATATTTCAATCAAGTTGTTAATTGTTTCAATGTTTCCTTTGTTTTTTACTGTATGTTTTATTTAATTTTTCATGATTTTCCATATTTATTATTAACCATATTATCAGTATTTCTTTATTATTTACTTTATTTTTCATCTTTTAGTTTTATATTTCAATCACGTTGTTAATTGTTTCAATGTTTCATTTGTTTTGTACTGTATGTTTTATTTAATTTTTCATGATTTTTCATATTTATTATTAACCATATTATCAGTATTTCTTTTCAATTAGTCATTTCTTTTTTATTACTTTCAGTATATATTTCATTTGTCATCTTATTAATAAATACTTTAGCTACAATATTGGAATTAGAAACACACACGTCATTACAATTTTTATTTTTATTTTTAATACACGTTTCATTTTCTACAAAATATAACATAACATTATTACATTAGGGTTGCTTCTTTGGGGTCTCCAGGCTCTGATTAGGGTTGCTTCTTGGGGGTCTCCAGGGTCTGATCGGGATCAATATTTGGTGCTGGCGTAGCTGGGTTCGAAGGTGCAGGTGAGGATGCCGGCAGATACTGTTCTATGTTGAAGCTTGTGTTCCCAAGCCCAAACTGGGAGCTCAACTGTGAGAGGTCGAAATGCGTCGGTGTGGAGGCAGTAGGTGGCTGGAATGTGGCAGGGGAGGCAGGGGGTGTTGCTGATTGGGGCGGCCGCATCATCAATGTCTGCAGTGCTGCAACCTGGTGTGCAGGTAGTACGTAGGTAGGAGCAGGCTTGGGCAACACAGGTTGAGGCAGGGTGATTGCCGGAGTGCCCTGGTACATCACAGCGGTTGGTTGAGGTTGAGGTGGTTGTGGTTGAGGTTGTGGTTGTGGTTGTGGTTGTGGTTGTGGCACCGGAATGCCATAATTTCGTATGGCATGCAGCATGAGGTCCGGACCAACACTGGTGACTCCCTCCTCAAAGGCAGTCTTGAACCTGTGGAGCGCTGCCAGGAGCTCACTCTTGAATGGAGTTCTAAAATTGGCCGGCAACCCCACACAGTCCTTTGCCATGACATCCATGGAGGCGCGCCAATACTGGAGTTCGGGGTCCTCCACCAAATCAGCCACCCCAGCCAGGTTCTGCCGCACCTGCTCCGCAGTGACAAGGACCTGGTAAGGGAACAAGGAACAAGAGAACATTAAACAAACACACAAAACATAATATATTTTAATATTGGATCAATTATGAATGTTAACAAATAAAATGATGTGGTATTCTGTGGAGCCTAATATGTTCAAAGTTATTGTTACCATTATGGAAAAAGAGAAGATTAACACGTTGCACAACACACGAAACATAACATATTTCAATAATTAACCAATTATGAATGTTAACAAATAAAATTATGTGGTATTCTGGGAAGCCAATATGTTCAAAGTTATTGTTGCTATTATGAAACTAATATTTCCTCTACTCACTTGCTCCAGGGTTCCGGTTCCGTGGGTTGCAGGAACAGCACCAGGTGGCTTCCCCTGCTTCGCCCTCCGCGGATGCATGGAGATGGCTGGGGTGGTGTTCTCCTGACTGCCGGCTGCTTGGTCTTCCTCATCAGCGTCTGCTGGGGCGGGGTCATCAGGCACAGGACCACTCACAGGAGGCACAGGAGCATGCACAGGAGCAGGTTCGGCAGCTTGGGCAGCAGACTGTTGAGACATGAATGTATAATTAGTAACATGTAAATTATTTATCAACTGTTAAATACCAATCAACATAACCATTCATCCTTGTAACCTTTAAATAAAATTAATAAACTGCTTTGTGTTATTATGTTTTTCATTAACAAAAATGTTAGGTAATTATAAACTTAAGTGAACAAGATAAATTTACAAAAATAACGGCACCATTATAAGCAAAATATTTCAGAAAAAGACAAATCCTGTTACTGTCCTGAGGACGCCAAAACTCTTGGCTTGCTATCGCTCGCCAAGAAAATATTGATGTTGACGATTTAATAGTGAAAGGGTTGGGAAACAAACAAATATAAACGTACCTGAGGCATACCCAGATTCCGGGGCTTCTTCTGTCGCATGATGTGGGGCTTGAGGATCTGGAACATGGCCAGTATCCACTTCTCCCTCTCAGTCAACCTCTTGGCCCCCTCACCACTCTTGTCCTTGGTGAGCCTGCCAAACTTGGAGCGGAGAGAGGTGAACCACGTCAACAATTCCAAGCCGGTGATGGGGGGGTCCAGACTGGCTGCCTTCTCCGCCCAAACATGGTCGATGTGCTCCTTGTCTTTGTGGCGGTTATCACCCTTATCATACAGATAAGGCACATCCTGTTCCAGCCAGTCTCCCAACATACGCTCCTGCACCTCCGTCAGGATAATGTTGGTGCTCTTCCGGCGCCGTTTTATTGGTACTGTTGGCTGTTCCTGTCCCTGTCCCTGTTCAACGTCGTCGGGGTTTTCCTCACTTTCATCCACGTCCAACACCTCTCCATCATCGTCGGGTATATTCATCAACACTTCACAGTCAGAGGGGTTAATCGGCGAGGTTCCAGACGACGAGGGGACAGCCGGTGAGGTTGCAGAGTTCGAGGGGAGAGCCGGTGAGGTTGCAGAGTTCGAGGGGCCAGGCGGTGAGGTTGCAGAGTTCGAGGGGACAGGCGAGGTTGCAGGCGTCAAGGGGACAGGCGGTGATGAGGTTGCAGGTGTCAAGGGGACAGGCGGTGAGGTTGCAGACGTCTTCTTCATGCTTCTCTTGGTAACCTTGGTAGCCATGGTGACTGGGCAGGGCAGGGCAGCGTGCAGAGGGTGGCAGCAGAGCGTGGCAGGGTGGCTGGCAGAGTAGCAGGGATGGTGGTGGTCGTCGTGGTGTGGTGAGAGGTTTGATGGCAGTACCTCCCGTTGTCCCTATATACCCCCCCATACGACGTTGCCGCGTCTTCCCGGCAACACGCAGTGCGGCGGTGTTGCCAAACGAACGTAAACTTCCACGTTCGACTGGAACTTTCCACGATGGACGGGAGCAGCTCACGTCTGATGGGCGAGCTGCCACGTCTGACGGGGCTGCTCCCGTCAGACGGCCGTGGTGGCCCGGTCGGTCGAAAGCTTTCCCGTCTTTTGACATACGTGAGGGCGAGCCACGTATTTGATTCCACTCGAATCAACAACCGCGCGGCCTCGGCCGCACCCACAACATTCCCGACCTACGTGGGCTACTCGTTTCTACTCTCGCCATGCGTGAGTACCCCCCCGACTGGCCGCAATTTCATTTACGTTTTGCGTATTATGCCCTTACGTTTTACGTAATCGGTTGCCAACTACCAATATACCTTCGTTTACAAAAGACGGGAGCTGACGGGAGCAATATACGTGAATGTGTGACCCCACCATTATGTCAGAAACATGATATATCTAGGAGCAAACAGCTGAGAAAGTATTTTTGCAGGCGACTGTATCATTGGCAAAGCACCTGATAATTATATAATTTATGTGACAAGTATTGATGTTAGGACCAAATAATCGTGGGTGGATACAATACCGTACGGTACATGATATAGCCTACACACCACACTGCTCCCATTAACACCATCATGGTCATTGGACGAGGCCATCATACGTTCGCCTCAATAGTTTGGTGATTTAACACCTTTCGCGCCATTTTGTTGTCAAATTTAAGACCTTTTGTGCCAGTTTGGTACGGTATCGATTTTGTCATTCTAGGAGAAAGCGGCCTTCGGCCGGGGCATTTTTTTATCGAAAAATTAAAAAATGTATTGTCTAGGCGGTGTTGTTGAATGTTTGATGGAAGTCTAGCGATGAAACTAAAAAACATATGCATTTAATTATATCAAAATAAACCCTAAAATATGGCCAACCCCCCTTAAACCTGTTATTGGCGGCGCTCAACTTAAGTCGTGCACCAATTTGCAGCAAGTTAGGAGCATTATTAAGGCTTTTAAAGGGTTAAAATCGAGTGCAAATGGCCGGGAGCGCAGCGGGCCAGACAGCCGACTCCCAGGGCTTACCGCCGCCCATTAACTCATGTTCCCTGTGTTCTCGAGAGGCCGGCAGTGTAGCCAGTAGTGAGAATAGCTGGGAAAAATATACCGATATATGCTAAACTCCCATGTTCGTGGCATCACTGCAAGAGAACCACGAGTGCCACGTAGCTCGTTTTGGTCTCATTTTGAAGCTTTTAGCGCCTAGTTTTTTGCTAAATAATTTGTTTTTCATGCAGATGCTTGATTTATCATGCAGGAGGGCCTGAATATGCCCAAATGAGCCCAAAACACCCCGCTAGACAAGGGTTAACCCGTACAGTACCGGTGACGTCCTTTTCACATTCTGGCAACTATTTGATGATTATATTCAGCTTAGGATGGACCTATAGCAATATTATGGCTTCAAACTATCTCAACCAACTCTTTTAACTACCACAGATCCTTCCTAAGCTGCATAATAACGTCTGAATATAGTTAGAATAAAATATAACACGTCGCTGGTACTTAAAGGGTTAAGGCCAAAATGATCGTGGTGGATCCAGTATATACCTGTACATAATACACTCACCTTGCGGTCATGAACACCATCCATGGGATTGTAAGAACACCAGGAGTTGGTTTGGAACGTTGAGGTCTAAATAGAGTTAACCCTTTGAGTAACAGCAACGTGTTATATTACAGTCTAGTTGTGTTTTAGCCGATGTTATGCAGCCTAGGAAGGATCTGTGGTCGTTAAAAGGGTCGGTTTGAGATAGTTGGAAGCCCTATAATTGCCTGAGGTCCTTCCTAAGCTGTATACAGTTTTCTAATAGTTGCCAGAATATGATGAAAAGGACGTCCCTGGTACTGAACGGGTTAAGTACGGTAACGAAATACCATTTCTGAAATAGCTTCATTAAGTCTAGTGTTATGGTTATGCATACCGGTATATATTACAAATTGAGGACTGGCACCGGTATTAATCTAATTTATTAATTTCACTCCCCAACACCAAACACCTCCCAATTAAATTAATGACAGCATAAGATCCACCCAGGATTAGAACCTAGGATGCCACACACAGATCTTAAACACGCTAACCATTACCGGTACTCCACCAAGACAGTTAAAGGTTAAGTACATGACTACGATTTTATATCCATTTATCGAATACCCGGTACCGGTACTGGGTATCAATAATTTGTTTTCTATATAGTCAAATAATATAATCAATAGGCCTACAGTATACAGAAACGTGCATTATACTGTACAGTGCTGGTATGTGTGCTTACATTAATGTGCAATATACAGAAACGTGCATTATACTGTACAGTGCTGGTATGTGTGCTTACATTAATGTGCAATATACAGAAACGTGCATTATACTGTACAGTGCTGGTATGTGTGCTTACATTAATGTGCAATATACAGAAACGTGCATTATACTGTACAGTGCTGGTATGTGTGCTTACATTAATGTGCAATCATTATACTGTACAGTGCTGGTATGTGTGCTTACATTAATGTGCAATATACAGAAACGTGCATTATACTGTACAGTGCTGGTATGTGTGCTTACATTAATGTGCAATATACAGAAACGTGCATTATACTGTACAGTGCTGGTATGTGTGCTTACATTAATGTGCAATATACAGAAACGTGCATTATACTGTACAGTGCTGGTATGTGTGCTTACATTAATGTGCAATATACAGAAACGTGCATTATACTGTACAGTGCTGGTATGTGTGCTTACATTAATGTGCAATATCGCTGTTTACATTTGCAGTGATAATGACAAACACATTTGCCACCATCTCACTAAACTCACTAACATAAGAAGTGAAATTCCTTCCCATTATTATATGTGTATTAAGGGAAGGTTTTTAATTTGTTCCCTAGACCTCCATCAAGCGAAAACTCTCAACAATGGGGCGAAAGCTCTCAAAATCGCCGAACTAATGGGGCGAACGTCTTGAAATCTCAAAAGTAACGGGGCTAAACATGGGGGAGAAATGGAGCTAGAAAAAAATCCCTCAAGTGAAATCTCCCTTTAATTTCTGCTCCATCCTGCATCTCATTCTTGGTGCATTCCCCCCCCCCCCTTTCCCTAGTTAGGCGATTTTGAGACCATTCGTCCCATTACTTTGTCGATTTTGTCCAGGCGAGCGAAAGCGAGCTTGTAATTTTTTAAGGGCCGAGACATTTTTCTACCGAGAAATGTACAAATATATATTGAATGGGGGTCTAGGGGATATTTTGTTAAGCTTGATGGAGGTCTAGCGAGGAAACTCAAAATTAAATAAATATATGAATAAGTATCCCACAAATATAAGCACTATCGGCTAGCGCCTTGACGGGAAGCAGACCGTCTTTCTGGGCCCTTCTCCCTAATGTTTAGCCCCACTAGTTTTGAAATTGTAAGACGTTTGGCCCATTAGTTTGGCGATTTTAACACCTTTCGCACCATTTCGTTGTCAATGTTAAGACCTTTCGTGCCATTTAGGTGTCGATTATTTTCTGGCGAGCAATAGCGAGCCTGCAATTTTAAGGAATCGGCCTTTGGCTGGGAAATTTTTCTACCGAAAAATGTACAAATTTATCTAGGGGGTGTTTTTCTAAGCTTGATGGAGGTCTATGGAGGAAACTAAAAATATATATGAATACATTAATTATTAGACCAAACAAACGGTAAGCTGCACAAAATCGTCTAATTTAGCCAGCATCAAAACAAAAAATACGTCATCGTGCTGAAGGGGTTAACACCTTCTGTACCGGCGACGTCGAAAAATGTACAAATTTATCGGTCTAGGGAGTGTTTTTTTAAGCTTTATGGAGGGCTAGCGAGGACACTAGAAAAATATATGAATTAATACAAAAATAGACTAAAAACCAACCACTGCCCCCCCCCCCCCCTTAACACCTTCTGTACCGGCGACGTGTTTTGTATTCTAGCAATATTTAGAGGATTTTATGTAGTTTAAGATGTGGTAATGAAGAGGGTTAAGTGTGATAGTTCGAAGCCTGTTAATTGTTGGAGGCCCTTTGGAAACTGAATATAATCGTCTAATAGTAGCCAGATTCAAGTTAAAAAGACGTTGCCGGTACTGAAGGGGTTAAATGGGGGCAATGGTTAGATTTTAGCCTATTTTTTTATTCATTTATATATATATATATATATATATTTTAGTGTCCTCGCTAGCCCTCCATCAAGCTTAAAAAAACACTCCTTAGACCTATAAATTTGTACATTTTTCGATAGAAAAATGTCCCGGCCACAGGCCGGATCTTCTTAAAAATACAGGCTCGCTATCGCTCGCCAGGAAAAAATCGACACTTAAATGCCACCAAAGTTGTTAAAATTAACAAGGAAATGGGACGAAAGTGGTAAAATAGCCAAACTCATGGTCGGAACGCCTTAAAATCTCAAAACTAATGGGGCTAAACATGAGGGAGAAGGTGGTGGTGAAAAACCCTCTGCCTCCCCTTAACACCTTCTCATTCTAATCTTCCTCCACATCCCTCCATCTCACATCAAAGGCTTAAGGGGAGGCACCGGCTTTTTTTTTTATCTTTCTCTCCTTTTACCGCTTTCCCTGGCTTGTATCGGCCCCATTCACCCAACTGTTTTCAGACGTGTATCCCCACGCAGGTGTCTATTTGTTCCTGGCGAGCGATAGTGAGCCGGCATTGTATGGAGAAATCCGGCTTTGCCGGAGACATTTTTCTATCGAGAAATGTACAAATTTATCTTGCTTTCAAAAATATATAATTATATACGGTAGGGTACTGTATATGCTGGCTCGCTCCCACTAGCCAGGAATATATAATTATATACGGTAGGGTACTGTATATGCTGGCTCGCTCCCACTAGCCAGGAATATATTGACATCTGGATGGGGGTAAGCATCTTAAAACAGTAGGCCAAGGTTGAATGGGGCCGAATGGATACAAGCCAAAGAGAGAGGGAGACTAAAAGAAAGAAAGCGAGGTGGGGTCCCTTAACACCTCATTATAATCTTCCTCCTCCATCCATCCACCTCACATCAAAGACTCTTAACCCTTTCAAGCTCCAATACGCGTTTCTGTTCTGTTTCTGGCTATTATTAGACGATTTTATTCTAATTAGTAACGGTATATGGAAGTCAAAGGGTTGATTGAGATAGTATTCACCCATTTAATACCCTAATACCCACAGATCCTTCTTAAGCTGCATAAAATCGACTAATGATACCGGTACCCAAAATAAACTGGTAAAACGCGTCAGAGCTTCAAAGACTCTTAATTAGGCTTTCATCACTCTCCTCACTCCCCTTTGATGTAGGGAGCCCACCTCGCTGTTTTTTTCTCTTTCTCTCCCTTTCTCTTTGGCTTGTATCCATTCGGCCCCATTCAGCCTACTATTTTAAGATGTTTACCCCCATCCAGGTGTCAATATTTTCCTGGTGAGCAGTAGTGAGACAGCATATATATATTTTTTTTTGACAGCAAGCTAAATTAGTACATTTTACGATAGACAAATTTCTCCGGCGAAGCCGGATTTCTCCATAGAATGCTGGCTCGCTATCGCTCGCCAGGAAGAAATTGACACCTGGATGGGGATAAATGTCTTAAAACAGTTGGCTGAATGGGGCCGAATGGCTACAAGCCAGAGAAAGAGAGAAAAGGAGAGAAAGATAAAAAAAAAAAAAAAACGGTGACCCCCCTTAAGTTCAGAGCCATTGATTATCAACACGTAATGTGGTCATCTTTAAGGTTGCGTTGGCTTGTGCATAGAATCAACCAATTAACCACTGGCGAGTTTCAGGCTATGAGGAAGTTCGGCCAGTAAACATTGATATTTAACCCCTTGAAGCTCTGACGCGTTTTAGCAGTTTATTTTGGGTACGGTATCATTAGACGATTTTATGCATCTTAGGAAGGATCTGTGAGTATTAAATGGGTAAATACTATCTCAATCAACCCTTTGACTTCCATATACCGTTACTAATCTGAATAAAATAATCTAATAGTAGCGAAAAAACAGAACAGAAACGCGTATTGGAGCTTGAAAGGGTTAACACAAATACAGTAATTATGTAGGTTTCTGATGGATGAATAGTACTATATGTTTAATTTGGTTTTATGTATTAATATATGTACTAAACCGTATTATAGCTGGATATTCTGCTAAATATTGTTGGCCACAGCTCCAACTTCCTTATAGCCTGAAACTCGCAAGGTAGTCAATTATAACCCCTTCTCTACCGGCGACGTATTTATAATTTGTTCTAACTATAAGCCTATTAAAATGTAAAACTTGCAAACTAAACAAACCAAAACTGGGACAAAGACAATATAAAGTCAAATTAACTTATCAAAATCGCTGTGGAAACAACGGTTACTATGTGGAAACAACGTCGCTATGTGGAAACAACGTCGCTATGTGGAAACAACGTCGCTATGTGGAAACAACGGTTACTAAAATACAATGTATGAAATACAAGAACACAATCTAGAGGATTGTGTGCAGTTTAAGAAGGATCTGAGGTAGTGAAAAGGGTTGGGTGAGATCATTAGAAGCCTGTTAATTGCTGGAGGACCTTTTGAAGGGTTGGGTGAGATCATTAGAAGCCTGTTAATTGCTGGAGGACATTTTGAAGGGTTGGGTGAGATCATTAGAAGCCTGTTAATTGCTGGAGGACCTTTTGAAGGGTTGGGTGAGATCATTAGAAGCCTGTTAATTGCTGGAGGACCTTTTGAAGGGTTGGGTGAGATCATTAGAAGCCTGTTAATTGCTGGAGGACCTTTTGAAGGGTTGGGTGAGATCATTAGAAGCCTGTTAATTGCTGGAGGACCTTTTGAAGGGTTGGGTGAGATCATTAGAAGCCTGTTAATTGCTGGAGGACCTTTTGAAGGGTTGGGTGAGATCATTAGAAGCCTGTTAATTGCTGGAGGACCTTTTGAAGGGTTGGGTGAGATCATTAGAAGCCTGTTAATTGCTGGAGGACCTTTTGAAGGGTTGGGTGAGATCATTAGAAGCCTGTTAATTGCTGGAGGACCTTTTGAAGGGTTGGGTGAGATCATTAGAAGCCTGTTAATTGCTGGAGGACCTTTTGAAGGGTTGGGTGAGATCATTAGAAGCCTGTTAATTGCTGGAGGACATTTTGAAGGGTTGGGTGAGATCATTAGAAGCCTGTTAATTGCTGGAGGACCTTTTGAAGGGTTGGGTGAGATCATTAGAAGCCTGTTAATTGCTGGAGGACCTTTTGAAGGGTTGGGTGAGATCATTAGAAGCCTGTTAATTGCTGGAGGACCTTTTGAAGGGTTGGGTGAGATCATTAGAAGCCTGTTAATTGCTGGAGGACCTTTTGAAGGGTTGGGTGAGATCATTAGAAGCCTGTTAATTGCTGGAGGACATTTTGAAGGGTTGGGTGAGATCATTAGAAGCCTGTTAATTGCTGGAGGACCTTTTGAAGGGTTGGGTGAGATCATTAGAAGCCTGTTAATTGCTGGAGGACCTTTTGAAGGGTTGGGTGAGATCATTAGAAGCCTGTTAATTGCTGGAGGACATTTTGAAGGGTTGGGTGAGATCATTAGAAGCCTGTTAATTGCTGGAGGACCTTTTGAAGGGTTGGGTGAGATCATTAGAAGCCTGTTAATTGCTGGAGGACCTTTTGAAGGGTTGGGTGAGATCATTAGAAGCCTGTTAATTGCTGGAGGACATTTTGAAGGGTTGGGTGAGATCATTAGAAGCCTGTTAATTGCTGGAGGACCTTTTGAAGGGTTGGGTGAGATCATTAGAAGCCTGTTAATTGCTGGAGGACCTTTTGAAGGGTTGGGTGAGATCATTAGAAGCCTGTTAATTGCTGAAGGACCTTTTGAAGGGTTGGGTGAGATCATTAGAAGCCTGTTAATTGCTGGAGGACCTTTTGAAGGGTTGGGTGAGATCATTAGAAGCCTGTTAATTGCTGGAGGACCTTTTGAAGGGTTGGGTGAGATCATTAGAAGCCTGTTAATTGCTGGAGGACCTTTTGAAGGGTTGGGTGAGATCATTAGAAGCCTGTTAATTGCTGGAGGACCTTTTGAAGGGTTGGGTGAGATCATTAGAAGCCTGTTAATTGCTGGAGGACCTTTTGAAGGGTTGGGTGAGATCATTAGAAGCCTGTTAATTGCTGGAGGACCTTTTGAAGGGTTGGGTGAGATCATTAGAAGCCTGTTAATTGCTGGAGGACCTTTTGAAGGGTTGGGTGAGATCATTAGAAGCCTGTTAATTGCTGGAGGACATTTTGAAGGGTTGGGTGAGATCATTAGAAGCCTGTTAATTGCTGGAGGACCTTTTGAAGGGTTGGGTGAGATCATTAGAAGCCTGTTAATTGCTGGAGGACCTTTTGAAGGGTTGGGTGAGATCATTAGAAGCCTGTTAATTGCTGGAGGACATTTTGAAGGGTTGGGTGAGATCATTAGAAGCCTGTTAATTGCTGGAGGACCTTTTGAAGGGTTGGGTGAGATCATTAGAAGCCTGTTAATTGCTGGAGGACATTTTGAAGGGTTGGGTGAGATCATTAGAAGCCTGTTAATTGCTGGAGGACCTTTTGAAGGGTTGGGTGAGATCATTAGATGCCTGTTAATTGCTGGAGGACCTTTTGAAGGGTTGGGTGAGATCATTAGAAGCCTGTTAATTGCTGGAGGACATTTTGAAACTAAATAAAATTGTCTAATAGTAGCCATACTAAAGTTAACAAGTCCAGGGAATGGGGTGAAAGGTCTTAAAATTGCCAAAGTAATGGGCCGAATGACATAACATCAGAAAACTAAAGGGGCTAAACATGGGGAAGAAGGGGGACCAGAAAAATCTCCATGATGTGAAAGTCCAGGGAATTATTGACGCTTGGCTGACAAACTGTTTGTATTCAGTGAAGGGCAAAATCAACAAGTTTGTAATGCAGTAGAAGAAGAGGGATGTTGCAGAGTTTTGGTTAAGGGGTGATGGGTACATTTATTTGCTTATTTATTTACTTATATAGGTGTATATATATATACAGGGTGTTTTAAAACAACACTGCCAGACCTCATCTGCTAATTAGTAAATACAATAACGAAGAAGATTATCTAAGGATAAAATGCAAAATAATATACCATTAATGATTTAAACCGCATAGAGTAAAATAATTAGTGACACCCAGGTATGAGCTATAATCCGAACACGGGCTAGTGTCCTCCCTCCCCCCCAAATAGCCTACCTCTTGCCTCCCATCCCAGTTCGAGTTTTTCTTCGAAGCTTTGGAGTCATAACGAATCTTCTCATATGTTTAATCATCTGCTTGGCCATGGTGCTATCTTCTTCTGTCATAGTGATTTTATTTACCTTATAATATCACATAAATATGGATTGTCGTTATTTAGGTGTGTCTCTGCCTTTGTTATTTTATACTCGTTAAGTCCAAGTGACATAAATTGTTTGTTTTGGGTACCATTAGATGATTTTAAATATTCATTAGTGAACATCGTATACTTGTATGTCTACAGCTACGTAAATTCGTCAAACTTCAACCATAAAACTGATAGACATATTTCGTTAGTACTCTGTGATAATAGTAACGTAATGAGGTATTTGTATTGAAACCGTAAATTGCGCAGGAACAATTTTTTCCCATTCAAACAGTTTCACGAATGATTAAATTACCTATAGCAGTGTTCGGATAGCTGACCCAGACTTGAGATTCATTATTTTACCTCTTGGTCATCGTTACAAATGGTGCATATCTTTTTACGCTACTTGGATTATAATACTTAGCAGTTTTCTTCTAATTGCAAAATATCATTACCAATTTTATGTAACTTTGATTTTGTAATTATTCGTATGTGATTAGGTCATTAGATATCTCCTTTTTACCTTTTTTACTTGGTAATCATTCATATTATGTATCATATGTTTTGTGCTGAGCTCAGACCCCTGTTTTGCTACATTTCTAAATAACCATTTATCTCCGTTACAATATATTGTTGGTAAAACTAGAATAGAAATATGTGTATTATATATTTTGATCAATGTGGTCGTCATACTCTGGCAGTGTTGTTTTAAAACACCCTGTATATATATATATATATATATATATATATATATATATATATATATATATATATATATATAAATATATATGCAGTACAGTATATATATATATATATATATATTTGTTTTAGTTTCCTCCCTAGATCTCTATAAAGCTTACAAAAAAGAAAAAAAAAATACACACACCCATGAACTCCCCCCCCCCCTTCTAGATTAATTTGTACATTTTTCGATAGAAACATTTCCTTGCCAGAGGCCGATTACTACTGTATTACAGGCTTGCTATCGCTCGCCAGAATAAAACAAATCGACATCTACATTGAACGAAAGGTCTTATTATTGATACAGAAAGGGGGTGAAAGGTCTTAAAATCGCCAAACTAATGGGCCGAACGGCGTAAATTCTGAAAACTAATGGGGCTAAACATGATGAAGAAGGGGGACCAGAACAAATGGCCCATCTCCCCTCAACCAGCCATGACTAACTGTGTGTATTCCGTGAAGGGCAAATTCCTGAAGTTTGTAATTCAGTAGATGACAGATGTTGCAAAGTTTTGGTTTGAGCTGCCATTATAACTTGTGATACAACTCCCTGGCCATTTACTTTGTTTAAGGTTACTGAAGTGATGCCCTCAGAAGACTGACATAATTATGGTGGTGGACAGTGAGAAATATCTACCATTAGTGTACTGGGAATAACAGTGTATTTTTGTTTCTGTTTTCTGTTTGTCTTCTAAATACAGGTACCGTAGGCTATACGATTTCACTTTTACGGAGATTGTTTTGATGTACATTGTAGTTAAAGTTGGCCTATGTAATTTAAATAGTTTTAGATAAAACTGCCTTCGTGGTGCAATGCATAAGTGTGTTGATTTTTGGTGTGAGCGTCCTAGGTTCGAATCCCCGGACTGCCACATGTGTTTGTTAATTTCATTAATCGAGTTTAGGAGTAAAGGCGGAGAGAACATAATCATTATATAAATATATATATTAGATACAGATTATTTACATTACATAGGCCCAAGTTTAACTAAATGTTAACATTAAACAATCTCCGTAAAAGAGTACCGGTACCGGTAACTTATATACCGTACATATTGTATACCCGGTACCGTAATACTTACAGTAGACCTACGTATTTATATATATATATATATATAAGGTACGGTATATTAACCACTTCTGTATCGGCGACGTCTGTTTAACTTTATGCTAGGCCTAGCTATGTTTAGAAGATTTTGTTCAGTTAAGAGAAGAATCTGTGGTAGTAAAAATGTATAAGTGAGATAGTTCCCAGCCTATTAATTGTTGGAGGCCCTTTTTAAACTGAAACAAATCGTCTAATAGTAGCCAGAAAAAGTTAAAAATACGTGGCCGGTACAGAAGGGGCTAACTATGTATTAGTGGAAAAGACAGATACTGTATATGCCTTATCTGCGAACATTATCTGCTCCGGTTTGACAGCCTGCGTGGTAACAGATATTTACAGAGCATTGTTGACCAAAATAACTCGCTATCATCTCACCAAGTCCACTCACAGAAACATTGATAGCCTTCCAACTACGTCACACCATTATTGTGTTATTATATTATTATATTAGTATTACCGGTATATATTATTAGGTTATTAAATGTTCACTCCTTCCGTGTGTCTTAAGGGTGTATTGTAGTGGGTATTTGTTGGTCTATTTAATTATTGACATATTTATTTTATAATCTCCTCGGTAGATCTCCATCAAGCTTAGAAAAACACCCCCTAGACCTCCCTTCAAGATTAAAGTGTTAAAATGTTTGTAGAAAATTTCACCGCCTAAGGCCGGTTCTCCCTAGAATTGCAGGCTCGCTTTCGTTCGCCGGGAGAAAATCGCCACCTAAATGACACGAAAGGTCTTTATATCGACAAATAAATAGAGTGAAAGGTCATGAAATCGCCAAACTAATGGCCCAAACGTCTTAGAATATGAACACTAATGGAACTAAACATGAGGGAGAAAAAGCAACTACCTTCCCCTAAATCTTGGCGCACCTCCCCTCCTCTACCTTAATGGGTTTGACAATGTGGATTATAGCAAAATGTTTAGCCTCAATATGAATACAACACGCAACCATGACTGGAAATTGGAATTGAAAAGGTTCAGCACTAGTATTTCAGTAGAAGTACAAAAGAGTACAAAGGAAATCAAGCAACAACAGATCTAGTGACCCTTCTAGGTTGCTTGTCCTCCAAAACACTGAGGATCAAGTGTCCAAACAGTGGTTTAGAGTGGGTAAGGGAACATTGGAAAGGGAAATACTGCCCTGGAACTATTAGAACAGTTCAAGAAGAGAGTAGATAGTGTTTTGCACACTTTGTAATGAGTGTAGTGCACTAAACAATCTCTCTTTCCACTTCGAGTATCCCCTGGGAATGGACCGCAAGGTCTCCGAGATACGGTACTAAATATTCCTTGTAACTCTATCCTCCCTTCCCCCTCCACAACTTCTCATTCTAATCTTCCTCCTTCCATCCAGCTCACATCAAAAGAGTCTTGATTAGGCTTTCACTCTCCTCACTTCCCTTGATAGAGTTCACAGCAATTGATTAACACTTATGAAACACAGAGTGAGAGTCTCTTTAGATTTCGTTGATAAATAAAATTAAACATTTAAGCCCAATGACATAGGCCTACGTACCGTACCGTACTATATTTCATTAATTTATTTGGCAGTAGAAATGTTATTTAACTTGTGAGCACAATATTGAAATAACAAGATCAAATTAATGCTAGAATTTGTGAGGAACATGTAAGTGTGTGTATATAAACATTATCCAACTTAACCTACTGCCAGCCTTTCATCTTCTCTCAGTGTTCTCGGTGTCTCTTTCTTCTGATCTCCCTTGGAAGGACCTTATTACCAGTTTTGCTTAAACGCCTTCCCAGAAGCTGGGTGTGCTCAACCGCCTCAGGGGGTTCTTTAACCCTGCACAGCTTCTTGCTCTGTACAGGGGCACAGTGCATCCTTGTATTGAGTATTGTTCACATGTGTGGGGAGGATCCACTCACACAGCACTTTTAGACAAAGTAGAAAGGAAGGCCTTTCGTCTCATTAAGTCACGTCCACTCACCGACTCTTTGCAATCTCTCTCTCTTCGTCGCAATGTTGCATCTCTCTCGCTATTCTAATGGTACTACACTAATCAGTGTTCCTCAGAGCTTTCGCAGTGTACGGTATACCGTACCACCTCCTGTATGTAGGGTACGTAGTATATCCATCTTGCAACATAATCCCACCCCTACTCTGTGCAAATATCCAACCCAAGAGTGAAACGATACATACGGTACTCTCAATCTTTCTTCTATTCAACAGCTGAGCTCTGGAACTCTCTCCCTGAATCCATCTTTCCATCATCCTGTTACTTAAATTGCTTCAAACTGTGTGTCCAGACATTTTGGCTAAAACTTTCCTTGATTTTGGCCCTGTCACTCTTTCAACTCTGGGGGAGGCACTCGTCACAGACAGGTTTGCTAATTGTCTCCCTCATCCACATGAAAAAAAAGAACAAATAACAACAATAATGTTAGAAAGACCTAAGAGCTCTTCAATTTAAAGGGTTGTTATTCTTGCGACAAGCTTATTCCACTGTCGGATACCTAAATGAGAAAGCAAACTATTCGATGAATGGCACTCAGCTTTAGAATGTAAACAGAGAAACTGATCTGGGAGTAACAATATCGAGTAACCTAAAACCGAGTCAACAATGTTCAGAAGTTGTTAAGAAGGCAAACAAAATAATTGGCTTTATAGGCAGGTCATTTGAGCATAAATCCAAAGAAGTTATCGTAACCCTTTACAATTCCTTAGTCCGCCCTCTTCTGGAATACTGCGTTCAATCCTGGTGCCCTTATTACCAAAAAGATATAAACAAGCTAGAACGAGTTCAACGTAGAGTTACCAAAATGATACCTAGCCTAAAGAACAAACCATACGAAGAGCGTCTTAGAGAATTAAATCTATTTCCTTTAACCCAGCGCAGATTAAGAGGCGACTTAATTCAAGTGTTCAAAATCATCAAAGGCATCGACAATATGAACTGTAGTAAGTACTTCACTATCGACCAATCTAATTACACGCGGGGAAACGGTTGCAAAATTATTGGTAAATCTTTTAACTCGCACGAATCTAAGAATTTCTTCTTCAATCGAGTTGTCAACTTGTGGAATGGGCTTCCCCGAGACGTTATAGACTGCAGCACCGTTGATTCATTTAAATTCCGCCTAGACAAATATCTCGCATCAAACCCGCGACTGACTGCGTTTGTAAATGAATAACTTTATCCTCCCCTCAGTTACTAACCCATATGTCCCCTACTAACTTCCTAGTCCTGCCACGTTAGTGGCAGGGCAGTAGTTCCCTTTCCAATGTTCCCTTACCCACTCTAAACCACTGTTTGGACACTTGATCCTCAGTGTTTTGGAGGACAAGCAACTTAGAAGGGTCACTAGACCTGTTGTTGCTTGATTTCCTTTGTACTCCTTTGTACTCCTTTTGTACACTGTTACCATCAGTCCTGGTTTATGGGTAATAATGTATGGCAGGAAACCCGGGTGGCGGCAGAGTGCGTTGTCTTGGTTTGTAAATTGGCCATTACTGTTAGGCCGGGTCATGCAAGCAAATGAGGCGGTAAGGTCCGGAGAGTTATCACCGCTTCCTCGGGTCATGCAAGCAAATGAGGGGGGAAGGTCCGTAGAGTTATCACCGCTTCCTCGGGTCATGCAACGAAATGAGGCGGGAAGGACCGTAGAGTTATCACTGCTTCCTCGGGTCATGCAACCAAATGAGGCGAGAAGGACCGTAGAGTTATCACTGCTTCCTCGGGTCATGCAAGCAAATGAGGCGGGAAGGTCCGTAGAGTTATAACCGCTTCCTCGGGTCATGCAACGAAATGAGGCGGGAAGGTCCGGAGAGTTATCACCGCTTCCCCGGGTCATGCAAGCAAATGAGGCGGGAAGGACCGTAGAGTTATCACCGCTTCCTCGGGTCATGCAAGCAAATGAGGCGGGAAGGGCCGTAGAATTATCACCACTTCCTCGGGTCATGCAAGCAAATGAGGCAGGAAGGACCGTAGAGTTATCACCGCTTCCTCTGGTCATGCAAGCAAATGAGGTGGGAAGGACCGTAGAGTTATCACCGCTTCCTCGGGTCATGCAACCAAATGAGGCGGGAAGGTCCGGAGAGTTATCACCACTTCCTAGGGTCATGCAAGCAAATGAGGCGGGAAGGACCGTAGAGTTATTGCTGCTTCCTCGGGTCATGCAAGCAAATGAGGCGGGAAGGACCGTAGAGTTATTACTGCTACCTCGGGTCATGCAAGCAAATGAGGTGGGAAGGACCGTAGAGTTATTACTGCTACCTCGGGTCATGCAAGCAAATGAGGCGGGAAGGTCCGTAGAGTTATTACTGCTACCTCGGGTCATGCAAGCAAATGAGGTGGGAAGGACCGTAGAGTTATTACTGCTACCTCGGGTCATGCAAGCAAATGAGGTGGGAAGGTCCATAGAGTTATTACTGCTACCTCGGGTCATGCAAGCAAATGAGGCGGGAAGGTCCGTAGAGTTATTACTGCTACCTCGGGTCATGCAAGCAAATGAGGTGGGAAGGACCGTAGAGTTATTACTGCTACCTCGTGTCATGCAAGCAAATGAGGCGGGAAGATCCGTAGAGTTATTACTGCTACCTCGGGTCATGCAAGCAAATGAGGTGGGAAGGTCCGTAGAGTTATTACTGCTACCTCGGGTCATGCAAGCAAATGAGGTGGGAAGGTCCATAGAGTTATTACTGCTACCTCGGGTCATGCAAGCAAATGAGGTGGGAAGGTCCATAGAGTTATTACTGCTACCTCGGGTCATGCAAGCAAATGAGGTGGGAAGGTCCGTAGAGTTATTACTGCTACCTCGGGTCATGCAAGCAAATGAGGTGGGAAGGACCGTAGAGTTATTACTGCTACCTCAGGTCATGCAAGCAAATGAGGCGGGAAGGACCGTAGACTTATCACCGCTATCTCACAACCGGACCATTTACACCCACAATATACGCAACTCTTTTCAAACTAATAGCCTTGTTGTGCTACCTTCGTTGAAAGGTACGGTCGGATGCATTAGTCTCTAGCCCACTCATAAATATTTGAGGACTTCACTTATTTGTATTTATGGAAGCATATATCTGGAAACAAATGTATGAATATAATTTTCTTTACATCAACTACCAAACTATATATACGGTACCGTACCATTTATTGAAAAGCAAGAACTGTCCAAAAATTAATCTAGATAGCTATGATTGCATAAAGAAAACCATAAGGGGTTCAGGAATTCTTATGAGTGGGCTAGAGACTATGGTATCTGACTGTACCTTATCATATATTATGAGTGGGCTAGAGACTATGGTATCTGACTGTACCTTATCATATATTTTAAGCGCTTAGTGTCTTTTGAACCATGAACCACTTCAAATAATTATATTATCCCTTTCAGTACCCGGTACTGGCGACGTCTTCTGGTTTGTATTTCACCTTTATTTAGACAATTTTATGAAGGTTAGGAAGGATATATGGTATTTCTATACCGGTGATGTACTTTTCATTATATTCTGGCATTTATTAGACGATTTTGTTCAGCTTAGGAAGGCCGTTTACTCAATAATAGGCTGCAGACTGTCTCCATTAATCTTTTTAGCTACCATACATCCTTCCTAACCTTAAAAAAATCGCCTAAATGCAGCTGAAACAAAAACAAATATACGTCGCCGGTACTGTAAGGGTTAACGACATTTAAGGGAGCCCACCTTGCTTTTTTTCCGCTTTCTCTCCTCTCTCTGGCTTGTATCCATTCGGCCCCATTCAGCCTACTGTTTTAAGACGTTTACCCCCATCCAGGTGTCAATATTTTCCTGGCGAGCGGTAGCGAGCCAGCATATATATGTTTTTGTTTTGACAGCAAGCTAAATTTGTAATTTTTTCGATAGAAAAATTTCTCCGGCGAAGCCGGATTTCTCCATACAATGCTGGCTCGCTATCGCTCGCCAGGAAGAAATCGACACCTGGATGGGGATAAACGTTTTAAAACAGTTGGCTGAATGAGGCCGAATGGATACAAGCCAGGGACAGAGAAATGGAGAGAAAGATAAAACAAGCTGGTGACCCCCCTTAAAGTGGTTGGAAAGACACTCAGTGCTTGAAATATATGACACCGGTACCTCTCAACGAAACTTGCACAACAAGGACATTACTTTGAACAGAGTTGTGTATATAGTGGGTGTAAAATTATGGTTCGGGTGTGTGATAGAGAGAGAGAGAGAGCACTCGGTAGCCTATTCCACATGTCTACAACTCTGTTACCAAACCAATATTTGCCTATATCTTTCCTGAAACGAAATTTATATATTTTGAAACCATTTCTTCGAGTTCGGTCGCTGTCACTGAGCTTCAGTACCCGGTATGTACATCATTCATGACTCCTTTATTTATCCCACTAACCCACTTGAACACCTCTATCATATCCCCTCTAACTCTGCGTCTCTCTGACGAAGATAGGCTAAGCCTAATATATTCAACCTTTCTTCATATAGAAGGTTTCTAATATGGATAATTGTTGTCATTCTTCGTTGAACCCTCTCCAAGGAATCATGTCAATTCTGTAATAGGGACACCAAAATTGGACAGCATAATCCATATAGGCGTATATGGTCTAACTAGTGCTAGCTAAAGTTTTAAGATTACATCTACTGTTCTAGTACTCACACTTCTAGATATATATCCGATAACTCTATTTGCCTTATTTCGAACACTAATTAATGCATTGATTTCTAGGTTTCAACTCACAGTTGACGGTGACTCCCAAATGTTGTTCACTGAGTTTTTTATATGCACAAGGTTAAGGGGGGCGACCTGCTTTTTTGTTATTTCTCTCCTTTTCTTTCTTTCCCTGCGCTTGTATCCATTCGGCCCCATTCAGCCAACTATGTTAAGACGTTTATCCCCATCTAGGTGTCTATTTCTTCCTGGCGAGCGATAGCGAGCCAGCATTATATGAAGAAATCCACCTTCGCCGGAGAAATTTTTCTATCGAAAAATGTACAAATTTAGCCTGCTGTCAAACAAAAATAAAAAATATGCTGGGTCGCTACCGCTCACCAGTAAAAAATTGACACCTGGATGGGGATAAACGTCTTAAAACAGTAGGCTGAATGGGGCCAAATGGATACAAGCCAGAGAAAGATAGAAAAGGACAGAACCAAAACAGGTCAGCCCCCTTAAGTTGAATAATGTTTGTATACACACACTTACATCTTCCTCACGTAAAAACACTATATCCTACAATTATATTTAACGTCGTTCTTAACACTAATAACTTTCCAAATTAAATCAAAGCCGGTATCACACGAGAGCTTTTATAGTCAACATTCGATGATCAACATTTTTCTGGCAACATTTCTGGAATACTTTGCACTGGAATCGGAAACTAGACTAATGAATGTAGGTGACCGAAATTGTTTAAATGTTGACCTCATAAGCTGCCAGACCAGTGTTGAGGATAACTGTTGAGCGAAAAAGCGCTCGTGTGATACCGGCTTAAGGAAAGTATTTGATTCCCCAGGATTCGAACCCAGGTTATCACCTACAGAACTTACACGCTCTAACCATTACACCATCAAGACAGTTATTTCAGTATTTTGTCATCACAAGTTAAGTTAAATGTCTAATGCCAACTAAATTATTGAAATATAGTACGGTATGTCATTGGGCTTACATGTTAAATATTATTTCCACAGGTCAACGAAATCTAAAGACACTCTCACTCTGTCTTTCAAGTGCTAACCAATTGACCACTTGCGAGTTTCGTTCTTTAGGGAAGTTGGAGCAGTAAACATCGATATTTAGCAGAATGAACAGCTAAAATACAGGTGTAGTGCATCTATCAATATATAAATACAGGTGTAGTGCATCTATCAATATATAAATACAGGTGTAGTGCATCTATCAATATATAAATACAGGTGTAGTGCATCTATCAATATATAAATACAGGTGTAGTGCATCTATCATATATAAATACAGGTGTAGTGCATCTATCAATATATAAATACAGGTGTAGTGCATCTATCAATATAAATACAGGTGTAGTGCATCTATCAATATATAAATACAGGTGTAGTGCATCTATCAATATATAAATACAGGTGTAGTGCATCTATCAATATATAAATACAAGTGTAGTGCATCTATCAATATATAAAACCCAATTCCACATACTTTCTATTACCGGTAATAACAAAATACATTATTATTGTATAACTGTTTAATATCGATGTTTCAGGCTCCAACTTCCTTATAGCCTGAAACTCGCAAGTGGTCAATTGACCACTTGCGAGTTTCAGGCTATAAGGAAGTTGAACCTGTAAACATCGATATTTAACAGAAATGCAATGCTAATAAAAGTTTCTGATGGATAGAAAGTATGTTGAGTTTGATTTTATGTGTTGATAAATACACTACAACCGTATTTTAGCTGTAAATTCTGCTCAATATCGATGTCTACAGCTCCAACTTCCTTATAGCCTGAAACTCGCAAGTGAGCAATTGCTGTGAACTCTATCAAATGGGAGTGAAGTTACACAGGGTGTCACACGAAAGCAAAGTCCATTATTTATATAATTTATTATTGTACAGTATAATATGTAAAGCTAAAATGATGGTTTATAGTTCAAATTACCGGTATGTCTTTGGAGGTGATAAAATGCCCAAAATATTGTTATTTCACATTAATATTCTAGTTTGCCTTCTCATATTCATTCTAGTCTTCAAACAAAACATTGTTATTTCACATTAATATTCTAGTTTGCCTTCTCATATTCATTCTAGTCTTCAAACAAAATGGCTTGTATATGTAAAGCTAAAATGATGGTTTAGGCTATAGTTCAAATGATGTCTTTGAAAGTTATAAAATTACCCAAACATTGCTATTTCGTGTCTATGGTCTAGTTTGCCTTCTCATATTCATTCTAGTCTTTAACCCTTATTTAGCGGGCTAGGTGGTCTATTTGACCGTAGCGCCCAGCGTTTTTTTTTACCCAAAATAGGGTTGTTTCCGTGCTCATTTTCATGCTTAAATAAGACCCAGAGCGTAAAACAAGTATCTATCCCTGAAAGGGCGTAAACAGAGCTTTCCAATGACACCCGAACCATCCTTGTACGACCACTTGTTCTCTTGCAACGATCGTGCAACAACCCTGAAATAAGATAATTTCCTTACATAATTCCCTGTGTAGCGAGTGAGAAGAGGGGAAGGAAGTTAGAATACAGTTCAGTACACCCGCGGTGGTCGTGGGGACCGGTAATAAGGTTACTACGCTCGTCCTACCGCTCAGCTCTCTCTCTGAGCAACATTACATGCTGAAAATGGTGCTCGACAGATGTCGTGCACCGCCACATAGTCCAAATTTATTTCACTCGACATAAGTTGCGCGCCGCCAGTTAAGGGGGCCCACCTTGCTTTTGTTCTCTTTCTCTCCCTCTCTCTTTGGCTTGTAACCATTCGGCCCCATTCAGCCTACTGTTTAAGACGTTTACCCCCATCCAGGTGTCATCATTTTCTTGGCGAGCGGTAGCGAGCCAGCATATATATATATATATTTTTTACATCAAGCTAAATTTGTACATTTTTTTATAGAAAAACTTCTCCGGCAAAGCCGGATTTCTCCATACAATGCTGGCTCGTTATCACTCACCAGGAAGAAATCAACACCTGGATGGGGTTAAACGTCTTAAAACAGTTGGCTGAATGGGGCCGAATGGATACAAGCCAGAGAAAGAGAGAAAGGAGAGAAAGATAAAAACAAGCAGGTGACCCCCCTTAACCCTCGTGGCCCAGGCTGGTCCTCCAAAGGACAGTGTGGGCTACCCGGGCGATCTGGCCGAAAAACGTCTAGGCCTAGGCTACTGTATTTTTGTTTATTTTAACTGGTAGAAATTTCCCACGCATCTATAAACGTAGTGCGGTTTCCAATCTGTAGACTGGCGTTGAGTAGAGGTCTCTAAGTCAACTGGTTCAGTTGTGATGACGATTTCCGTGGAGCGAATTTTTCCGCGATGTTGACAATATCGGAGCTTTTCAGACACTAATTTCGTCTTACGTCACAACAATAACATTGATCCGACGTCTCCTTCTTGTTTTCGGAGGTGCGGTGACGCAACGATCGGCTTTGTTTACATGCGTCGGACGCACGGCGTTCAGACCAAGCTGAATATGCTTTCAAGCTTACTGCCTATTAAACGGACACCCGGGCTTCTGCCCATCTGCCGCGGTTGCCTTTTAATAGGACATCCGGGCTGGAAGGGTTAAACAAAATTGCTCCGGCTTGACACCCTTGACTTCCAAGTGGTAATCAATTGCTGTGAACTCTATCAAGGGGCGTGAACTGAATGGAAGGAGGAAGCTTAGAATGGTAAGTTGGGGAAGTGGGGGGTGGGGGGGGGGTAGGGTAGAGGAGGGGAGGTGCGCCAAGGTAATAATAGACGTTTGATAATATACGTATATTTAGCCTTGACAGGAATACATTTAAAATACAAACAATTATATATTATATCGAGGCTGAGCCTGTTAAATATGGAAAATTGTTTACAGGCTCATAATTGGTCTAAAATTGTGCAACAACACTTAGTACAAAACACATAACATATATGATTCCATTAGCAGGTTCACTGATACAGTGTAGTACCGTACAGAAATTAAAGTGACTTGATATGATATTTTGGTTGAAATGGTTAGTATTATATTTAATATAGATTAAAACTAATGTGAGTATCCTAGGTTCGAGTCCTTGGAGTGCCACATGTATTTGTTGATTTCATTAATTCAGTTTAGAGGTAAAGTTGGTTGGTGGAAAAAACATAATAATAGGAAAATCATACAAGACAATTGCGTTCTGTGAATGTTGTGATAAGGTAGGCGTACCGTAGTTGTTTGGTCTCCCTCATGTTTAGTTCCATTAGTTTTAAGATTTTAAGACGTTCGCCCCATTAGTTTGGCAATCTTAAGAATGTTCGCCCCATTTATGTACATTTTAAGATCGATCCTGACAAGTAGGCGTCGATTTTTTCCTAGCGAGCGATAGTGAGCCTGTAATATAAATTAATCTTGAAGGAGGGTCAAGGGGGTGTAATTTTTAAGGGTTTACTACTCGCTTTTTCTAGACATCCTTCTCCTTCATGTTTAGCATATTAGTTTTGAAATTTTAAGACCTTCCTCCCATTAGTTTGTCGATTTTAAGACCTTTCGCCCCATTTTGTTGTCAATGTCAAGACCTTTCGTGCCATTTAGGTGTCGATATTTTCCTGGCGAGCGATAGCGAGCCTGTAATTTTATGTCCCGGCCTTCGGCCGAGACATTTTTCTATCGATAAATGTACAAATTTATCTTGAAGGGGGATCTATGGGGTATTTTCTTAAGCTTGATGGAGATCTAGTGAGGAAACTAAAAAATAAATAAATAAATAAATATATACACACAGTATAGACCATAAACCAAGCACTATCCCCTTAATAACGTGTATTAGTATAATGGTGTATAATTATTTACACTCACCTGTCTGCTAATTATTTACACTCACCTGTCTGATAATTATTTACACTCACCTGTCTGATAATTATTTACACTAACCTGTCTGCTAATTATTTACACTCACCTGTCTGATAATTATTTACAATCACCTGTCTGCTAATTATTTACACTAACCTGTCTGCTAATTATTTACACTCACCTGTCTGCTAATTATTTACACTCACCTGTCTGCTAATTATTTACACTAACCTGTCTGCTAATTATTTACACTCACCTGTCTGATAATTATTTACACTCACCTGTCTGATAATTATTTACACTCACCTGTCTGCTAATTATTTACACTAACCTGTCTGCTAATTATTTACACTCACCTGTCTGCTAATTATTTACACTAACCTGTCTGCTAATTATTTACACTCACCTGTCTGATAATTATTTACACTCACCTGTCTGATAATTATTTACACTCACCTGTCTGATAATTATTTACACTCACCTGTCTGATAATTATTTACCCTCACCTGTCTGATAATTATTTACACTCACCTGTCTGATAATTAATCTGGGTCATTCATAGTTAAGGGGAGACGGGCTGCTTTTTGGGTCTATTAATTCTTGTATTAATTTATGTTTTTTTTAATTTTCTCGCTAGACCTCCCTCAGATTTAAAATAACACCCCCTACACACACCCTCAAGATAAATTTATACATTTTTCGGTAGAAAAATTTACCGGCCTATGGCCGGATCTTCTTATAATTACAGGTTCGCTATCGCTCGCTAGGAAAAACTCGACACCTAAATGGCACGATGGGTCTTAAAACTTACAACGAAATGGGACCAAAGGTCTTAAAATCGCCAAACTAATGGGCCAAACGTCATAAAATCTGAAACAAATGGGGCTAAACACGAGGAATAAAGAGGTCCCGAAAAAACAAGTGCCTCCCCTTAATAACGTGTATTAGTATAATGGTGTATTATTATTTACACCATCACTCATCTGTCACCTGGTCTACTAATTAAGCTAGGTCGTTCATAGTTAATGGGGGTAGTACTCCATTTTTCTGGACACCCTTCTCCCTAATGTTTAGCCCCACTAGTTTTGAGTTTATAAGATGTTCGGCCCATTAGTTTGGCAATTTTAACACCTTTCGCCCCATTTCGTTGTCAATTTTAAGACCTTTCGTGCCATTTAGGTGTCGATTATTTCCTGGCGAGCGATAGCGAGCCTGCAATTTTAAGAGGACCCGGACTTCGGCCGGGACATTTTTCTACCAAAAAATTTACAAATTTATCTTGAAAGGGAGTCTAGGGGGTGTTTTTTTAAAGCTTGATGGAGGTCTAGGGAGGAAACTAAGAAAATATATGAATAAATGAATCAATAGACCAAACAAACGGTCTGCCTCCCCTTACTGGCCCCTGACACACACGCTCCCATGCCAGTGTCATCATTAATCATCAGCCTACGGCACTAAATGGAAACGGACGTTGCTTTAGGGGGATGTATCTGTTTTTCTGGACCCCCTTCTCCCTCATGTTTAGCTCCATTGATTATGAGATTTTGAGACGTTCAACCCGTTAGTTTGGTGATTTTAAGACCTTTCGCCTCACTTATTTGTCAATATGAAGAACCTTCGTGCCATTTAGGTGTAAATATTTTCATAGCAAGCGATAGCGAGCTTGTAATTTAGTAGGAACCGGCGTCTGGCGAAGATACGTTCCTACTGAATAATATACACACCTATCTCAGAGCTGTAGGTGGTTCTAGCGGGGGGGGGGTGGGGGGGGGGGTTATGGGGGGTCACCTGCTTTTTTTACTCTCTCTCCTTTTCTCTCTTTCTCTGGCTTGTATCCATTTGGCCCCATTTAGCCAACTGTTTTAAGACGTTTATCTCCATCCAGGTGTCGATTTCATCCTGGCGAGCAATAGCAAGCCAGCATTGTTTGGAGAAATCTGGCTTTGCCAGAGATTTTTTTTTTATCAAAAAATGTACAAATGTAGCTTGCTGTCAAAACAAAAATATATATATGCTGGCCTGCTACCGCTCGCCAGAAAAATATTGACACCTGGATGGGGGTAAACGTCTTAAAACAGTAGTCTGAATGGGGCCAAATGGATACAAGCCTCCTGTTGTTCTCAAAAACTGTGCTTCCGTGCTGACTCCCTGCCTAGGCAAACTCTTTCGTCTCTGTCTATCCTCTAACGTCTTCCCTTCATGCTGGAAGTTTGCTCACATTCAACCTGTCCCAAAGAAGGGTGACCGCTCTCAACCCTCCAACTATCGTCCAATTGCTCTCATTTCTTGTCTTTCTAAAGTTTTTGAAACTATTCTTGCTTCGAAATTTCTTAAGCATTTCTCTTCTCATAATCTGCTCTCAGATCGCCAGTATGGCTTCCTTAAGGGTCGCTCTACTGGTGATCTTCTTTCATATCTTACTAACTCTTGGTCATCCTCCTTTCGGGACTTCGGTGAGACTTTTTCTATTGTACTAGACATATCGAAAGCCTTCGATAGAGTCTGGCATAAATCTTTAATTTCTAAACTACCCTCCTTCGGTTTCTATCCCTTCATCTGTGCCTTTGTCTCTAATTTCCTTTCCGGCCGTTCCATAGCCGCGGTTGTGGACGGCCATTGTTCACTTCCTCACCCTATAAACTCTGGTGTTCCTCAGGGCTCTGTCCTATCTCCTATTCTCTTTCTAATGTGTATAAATGATCTCCTTTACTGTACCTTAATTCCCATCCATTCATACGCAGACGACTCAACCTTACACTACTCCCTTAGTTTTTCAGAACGCCCCAGCCAGCAATCCCTCAATGACAAACGTAATGAAGCCATAGAACTCTTAAATTCTGATCTAAATACTATTTCCAATTGGGGCAGAGAAAACCTTGTTAACTTTAATGCTTCCAAAACCCAATTTCTCCATCTATCTACCCGTCAGGATCTCCCAGCGGACTATTCCTTATTCTTCAACAATACAAAAATCAACCCTTCATCTTGTCTCAATATTCTTGGTGTCTCTTTTTCTTCTGCTCTCATTTGGAAGGACCATATTACCAGTCTTGCTAAGGCAGCCTCCCAGAAGCTGGGAGTGCTCAACCGCCTTAAGGGGTTCTTTTCCCCTGCACAGCTTCTTGCTCTGTACAGGGGCATAGTGCGCCCTTGTATTGAGTATTAAAGGAGTACAAAGGAGTACAAAGGAAATCAAGCAACAACAGATCTAGTGACCCTTCTAGGCTGCTTGTCCTCCAAAACACTGAGGATCAAGTGTCCAAACAGTGGTTTAGAGTGGGTAAGGGAACATTGAAAAAGGAACTACTGCCCTGCCACTAACGTGGCAGGACTAGGAAGTTAGTAGGGGACATATGGGTTAGTAACTGAGGGGAGGATAAAGTTATTCATTTACAAACGCAGTCAGTCGCGGGTTTGATGCGAGATATTTGTCTAGGCGGAATTTAAATGAATCAACGGTGCTGCAGTTTATAACGTCTCGGGGAAGCCCATTCCACAAGTTGACAACTCGATTGAAGAAGAAATTCTTAGATTCGTGCGAGTTAAAAGATTTACCAATAATTTTGCAACCGTTCCCTGCGTGAAATTAGATTGGTCGATAGTGAAGTACTTACTACAGTTCATATTGTCGATGCCTTTGATGATTTTGAACACTTGAATTAAGTCGCCTCTTAATCTGCGCTGGGTTAAAGGAAATAGATTTAATTCGCTAAGACGCTCTTCGTATGGTTTGTTCTTTAGGCTAGGTATCATTTTGGTAACTCTACGTTGAACTCGTTCTAGCTTGTTTATATCTTTTTGGTAATAAGGGCACCAGGATTGAACGCAGTATTCCAGAAGAGGGCGGACTAAGGAATTGTAAAGGGTTAGGATAACTTCTTTGGATTTATGCTCAAATGACCTGCCTATAAAGCCAATTATTTTGTTTGCCTTCTTAACAACTTCTGAACATTGTTGACTCGGTTTTAGGTTACTCGATATTGTTACTCACAGATCAGTTTCTCTGTTTACTTTCTTAAGCTGAGTGCCATTCATCGAATAGTTTGCTTTCTCATTTAGGTATCCGACATGTAGTACTTTACATTTATCCGCATTGAAACTCATTTGCCAAATTTGGGCCCAACATGACAATTTATCTAGATTGTGTTGCATATCGTCAACTTGTTCTTTTGAGAGTACGCTATTTGCAATTTTTGTATCGTCAGCAAATTTTGAGATTGTGCAGGTGAGACCCTCATCTATGTCGTTCATGTAAATTAGAAAGAGAATTGGTCCTAGTACCGATCCCTGGGGTACCCCGCTACTTACATTGGTCCATTTAGATGCCTTACCGTTTATGACTACCCTTTGCTTTCTGTTGCTGAGCCAATTTTCTATCCATTTCAACACACGGTCTTGTATTCCATGCGCTTTTAGTTTTAGCAGTAAACGTTTGTGGGGAACTTTGTCAAAGGCCTTTTGAAAATCAAGGTATATAATATCTACAGCTTTACTCTCATCGTAGAGGTTGAGGATATCGTGGAAGAAGTCTAAGAGGTTTGTTAAACAGGAACGTTTTTTACGAAAGCCGTGTTGAGTATCTTTAAGTATGTTATTTTCCTCTATTGTTCACATGTGTGGGGAGGTTCCTCTCACACCGCTCTCCTAGACAAAGTTGAAAGGAAGGCCTTTCGTATCATTAACTCCCATCCACTCACCAACTCTGCAATCTCTCTCTCTCCGCCGCAATGTTGCATCTCTCTCGCATTCTATCGCTACTATACTAATCAGTGTTCCTCAGAGCTATCCCAGTGCATACCACCTCCTTTACGTAGGGCACGTGGTACCCGTCTTACAACTCAATCCCACCCCTACTCTGTGCAACTCTCCAACCCAAGAGTGAAACGTTACTCTCAAACTTTCTTCTACTCAACAGCTGAGCTCTGGAACTCTCTCTCCCAGAATCAGTCTTTCCCGCTTCCTATGACTTAAATTGCTTCAAACTGTGTGTGTCCAGGCATTTTGGCTCGAACGTCCCTTGATTTTGGCCATGTCACTCTTTCAACTATGGGGGAGGCACTCGCTATAGGCAGTTATGCCTTTTGCCTCCCTCAATCACATAGAAAAAAAAAAAAAAAAAAAAAAGCCAAAGAGAGAGGGAGAGAAAGAGAAAAAAAAGCGAGGTGTACGCCCTTCAGTTTGATGGAGGTCTGGAGAACAAACTAAGTAAATATATTATACCGTACAATAATTATAAATATATTATACCGTACAATAATTATAAATATATTATACCGTACAATAATTATAAATATATTATACCGTACAATAATTATATATAGAAAAATAGAAGACAAAATAAGGGGAGACTGGCCGTTTGTTTGGTCAATTAATTAATGTATTCATATATTTTGTTTACTTTCCTCCCTAGACCTCCATCAAGCTTAGAAAATCACCCCCTAGACCCCCCTTCAAGATAAATTTGTTCAGTTTTCGGTAGAAAAATGTCCCGGCCATAGGCCGGTTCCTCTTAAAATTGCAGGCTCGCTATCGCTCGCCAGGAAAAAAAAATGAAACCTAAACAGCACGAAAGGTCTTGATATTGACAAAGAAATGGGACTAAAGGTCTTCAAATCGTCAAACTAATGGGGTGAACGTCTTAAAATCTCAAAACTAATGGGGATAAACATGCGGGAGAAGGGGGTCCAGCAAAAACTCCCCGCCCCCTCCCCCCCCCCCCCACCCCCACCCCCCCCTTAAGATATGGCGCCTTGGAAATTTAACCCCTTGAGGATTATTATGTGTTTGGTCAGTTTATTCTGGCCACCATTATTATGTGTTTGGTCAGTTTATTCTGGCCACCATTATTATGTGTTTGGTCAGTTTATTCTGGCCACCATTATTATGTGTTTGGTCAGTTTATTCTGGCCACCATTATTATGTGTTTGGTCAGTTTATTCTGGCCACCATTATTATGTGTTTGGTCAGTTTATTCTGGCCACCATTATTATGTGTTTGGTCAGTTTATTCTGGCCACGATTATTATGTGTTTGGTCAGTTTATTCTGGCCACCATTATTATGTGTTTGGTCAGTTTATTCTGGCCACCATTATTATGTGTTTGGTCAGTTTATTCTGGCCACCATTATTATGTGTTTGGTCAGTTTATTCTGGCCACCATTATTATGTGTTTGGTCAGTTTATTCTGGCCACCATTATTATGTGTTTGGTCAGTTTATTCTGGCCACCATTATTATGTGTTTGGTCAGTTTATTCTGGCCACGATTATTATGTGTTTGGTCAGTTTATTCTGGCCACCATTATTATGTGTTTGGTCAGTTTATTCTGGCCACCATTATTATGTGTTTGGTCAGTTTATTCTGGCCACCATTATTATGTGTTTGGTCAGTTTATTCTGGCCACCATTATTATGTGTTTGGTCAGTTTATTCTGGCCACCATTATTATGTGTTTGGTCAGTTTATTCTGGCCACCATTATTATGTGTTTGGTCAGTTTATTCTGGCCACCATTATTATGTGTTTGGTCAGTTTATTCTGGCCACCATTATTATGTGTTTGGTCAGTTTATTCTGGCCACCATTATTATGTGTTTGGTCAGTTTATTCTGGCCACCATTATTATGTGTTTGGTCAGTTTATTCTGGCCACCATTATTATGTGTTTGGTCAGTTTATTCTGGCCACCATTATTATGTGTTTGGTCAGTTTATTCTGGCCACCATTATTATGTGTTTGGTCAGTTTATTCTGGCCACCATTATTATGTGTTTGGTCAGTTTATTCTGGCCACCATTATTATGTGTTTGGTCAGTTTATTCTGGCCACCATTATTATGTGTTTGGTCAGTTTATTCTGGCCACCATTATTATGTGTTTGGTCAGTTTATTCTGGCCACCATTATTATGTGTTTGGTCAGTTTATTCTGGCCACCATTATTATGTGTTTGGTCAGTTTATTCTGGCCACCATTATTATGTGTTTGGTCAGTTTATTCTGGCCACCATTATTATGTGTTTGGTCAGTTTATTCTGGCCACCATTATTATGTGTTTGGTCAGTTTATTCTGGCCACCATTATTATGTGTTTGGTCAGTTTATTCTGGCCACCATTATTATGTGTTTGGTCAGTTTATTCTGGCCACCATTATTATGTGTTTGGTCAGTTTATTCTGGCCACCATTATTATGTGTTTGGTCAGTTTATTCTGGCCACCATTATTATGTGTTTGGTCAGTTTATTCTGGCCACCATTATTATGTGTTTGGTCAGTTTATTCTGGCCACCATTATTATGTGTTTGGTCAGTTTATTCTGGCCACCATTATTATGTGTTTGGTCAGTTTATTCTGGCCACCATTATTATGTGTTTGGTCAGTTTATTCTGGCCACCATTATTATGTGTTTGGTCAGTTTATTCTGGCCACCATTATTATGTGTTTGGTCAGTTTATTCTGGCCACCATTATTATGTGTTTGGTCAGTTTATTCTGGCCACCATTATTATGTGTTTGGTCAGTTTATTCTGGCCACCATTATTATGTGTTTGGACAGTTTATTCTGGCCACCATTATTATGTGTTTGGACAGTTTATTCTGGCCACCATTATTATGTGTTTGGTCAGTTTATTCTGGCCACCATTATTATGTGTTTGGTCAGTTTATTCTGGCCACCATTATTATGTGTTTGGTCAGTTTATTCTGGCCACCATTATTATGTGTTTGGTCAGTTTATTCTGGCCACCATTATTGTGTTTGGTCAGTTTATTCTGGCCACCATTATTATGTGTTTGGTCAGTTTATTCTGGCCACCATTATTATGTGTTTGGTCAGTTTATTCTGGCCACCATTATTATGTGTTTGGTCAGTTTATTCTGGCCACCATTATTATGTGTTTGGTCAGTTTATTCTGGCCACCATTATTATGTGTTTGGACAGTTTATTCTGGCCACCATTATTATGTGTTTGGTCAGTTATTCTGGCCACCATTATTATGTGTTTGGTCAGTTTATTCTGGCCACCATTATTATGTGTTTGGTCAGTTTATTCTGGCCACCATTATTATGTGTTTGGTCAGTTTATTCTGGCCACCATTATTATGTGTTTGGTCAGTTTATTCTGGCCACCATTATTATGTGTTTGGTCAGTTTATTCTGGCCACCATTATTATGTGTTTGGTCAGTTTATTCTGGCCACCATTATTATGTGTTTGGTCAGTTTATTCTGGCCACCATTATTATGTGTTTGGTCAGTTTATTCTGGCCACCATTATTATGTGTTTGGTCAGTTTATTCTGGCCACCATTATTATGTGTTTGGTCAGTTTATTCTGGCCACCATTATTATGTGTTTGGTCAGTTTATTCTGGCCACCATTATTATGTGTTTGGTCAGTTTATTCTGGCCACCATTATTATGTGCAGTTTATTCTGTTTGGTCAGTTTATCTGGCCACCATTATTATGTGTTTGGTCAGTTTATTCTGGCCACCATTATTATGTGTTTGGTCAGTTTATTCTGGCCACCATTATTATGTGTTTGGTCAGTTTATTCTGGCCACCATTATTATGTGTTTGGTCAGTTTATTCTGGCCACCATTATATAGTGTTTCGTCAGTTTATTCTGGCCACCATATTATGTGTTTGGTCAGTTTATTCTGGCCACCATTATTATGTGTTTGGACAGTTTATTCTGGCCACCATTATTATGTGTTGGTCAGTTTTATTCTGGCCACCATTATTATGTGTGGTCTGTTTTTTTTGGCCACCATTATTATGTGTTTGGTCATTTTATTCTGGCCACCATTATTATGTGTTTGGTCAGTTTATTCTGGCCACCATTATTATGTGTTTGGTCAGTTTATTCTGGCCACCATTATTATGTGTTTGGTCAGTTTATTCTGGCCACCATTATTATGTGTTTGGTCAGTTTATTCTGGCCACCATTATTATGTGTTTGGTCAGTTTATTCTGGCCACCATTATTATGTGTTTGGTCAGTTTATTCTGGCCACCATTATTATGTGTTTGGTCAGTTTATTCTGGCCACCATTATTATGTGTTTGGTCAGTTTATTCTGGCCACCATTATTATGTGTTTGGTCAGTTTATTCTGGCCACCATTAGATGATGTTATACAACTTGAGAAAGATATTCGGGCAGCAATAGGGTACAACCACCATGACGTAATTTTCATCATATTCTGGTTATCATTAGACGATTTGCTTTAGTTTGTAATCTACCTATGCGACCCAAATGGGTAAATGCGATAATAATAAACCCTCTTACTAACATACACAGGTCCTTCTGAAACTGCATAAAATCATCGAATTATAGCCAGAATCAAAGTTAAAAAGACGTCACGGTGCTGAAGGGGTTAAGTGATACCTCGGCACCAAGTATACTGTATTTTGATCCATAATTGATTTCAGCAATATCTAAACTTAATGTATTCTTTTCGAGGGGAATATACAAACCAATTGCTACACTTAATTACCCTATTCAACATCTGACAGACATAAATACAGCACAGAGCAAGCCAAACGTAAGGACAGCTGAGACATGACTTATTAGCGTGACCATACATGCTATCTCAATTGACCACTTGCGAGTTTCAGGCTATAAGGAAGTTGGAGCTGTAGACCATCGATATTTAGCAGAATTACGAGCTAAAATACGGTCGTAGTACATTCATAAATACGGTCGTAGTACATTCATAAATACGGTCGTAGTACATTCATAAATACGGTCGTAGTACATTCATAAATACGGTCGTAGTACATTCATAAATACGGTCGTAGTACATTCATAAATACGGTCGTAGTACATTCATAAATACGGTCCATTCATAAATACGGTCGTAGTACATTCATAAATACGGTCGTAGTACATTCATAAATACGGTCGTAGTACATTCATAAATACGGTCGTAGTACATTCATAAATACGGTCGTAGTACATTCATAAATACATAAAACCCAATTCAACATACCCTTTAGCCATCAAAAACCTACATTAGTATTGTATTTCTGTTTAATATCGATGCTTAAGGCTCCAACTTCCTTATAGCATGAAACTCGCAAGTGGTCAATTATAACCACTTGCGAGTTTCAGGCTATAAGGAAGTTGGAGCCGTGACCATCGATATTAAACAGAAATGCAATAATAATGTACGTTTCTGATGGATAAATGGTATGTTGAATCTGGTTTTATGTATTCATATAAACTAGCAGGGGTACCCGGCGTTGCCCGGGTTTAAATTCTACCATAATCACCATCACTACTATCACTACTACTACTACCATAATCACCATCACTACTATCACCACTACTACTACCATAATCACCGGCCTCGATCTCCCTGTGCCTCATTAAACGGCGACCTCGATTTCGGCCGCTAAATGACCTCCGATTTTGGATCTGACCTCATCCGTATCCCCATTTTGGGGGGCTGCGAACAACTTTCGTTCCATACACCTATTCGATCGGAGGCCTCCTGCCCCAAACGGCAATTTTTTTTTCTTTTCAATTTCGGCCTCGAAACGACCTCCGATCGTGGCCTCGCCCCCCTATGACCTGACCCAGGTCAATTAACACCCACATGCAAAGTTTCAGCTCCCCAGGTCCAAAACTGCGGCCGCCTAATAAGAACACACAGACAGACAAACAGACACACGAACTGATTTAATAATATAGATACAATCACGGTAATAAGTGATGTCTCGGCACCAAGTACCGTATATTTTGATCCATACCGGTAATTGATTTCAGCAATATCTAAACTTTATTTATTTATTTCGATGGGAATATACAAACCAATTGCTACACTTAATTACCCTATTCAACATCTGACAGACATAAATACAGCACAGAGCAAGCCAAACGTAAGGACAGCTGAGCCATGACTTATTAGCGCGACCGTACATGCTATCTCAATTAACCCACTAAATCGTAATTATGTACGGTGGCGCTAATAAGTCATGTCTCGGCTGTCATTAAGTTTGGCTCGCTCTGTGCTGTATTAATGTCTGTCAGATGTTGATTAGGGTGGGTAAGTGTATCAACACGTTGGTATATCTCACTCAAAAAGAAGAAATCGTGTGTAAATATTGCTGATACCAATTATTGATCAAAACATAATTGGTGCCGAGACATGACTTATTAGCCCCACTGTACTTAACCTTTAACTGTCTTGTTAGTGTAATGGTTTGAGTGTTCAACATCTGCATGTTTAGCCCCATTATTTTCATATTATAAAACGTACGGCCCATTAGTTTGGCGATTTTAAGACCTTTCGCCCTATATCTTTGTCAATATTAAGAATTTGTGTGTCATTTAGGTGTCGATTTTTTCCCGGTGAGCGATAGTGAGCCTCTAATTTAAGAGGAACCGGCCTACGGCCGGCACATTTCTCTACCAAAAAATTTACAAATTTATCTTGGAGGATCTTGGCCGGGTATATTTTTAAGTTTGATGGAGGTCTAGGGAGGGATTTTTTTTATAAAGATACAGAAATGAGCAAATAAATACGCCCATCCCCCCTTAACCCCTTCTGTACCGAGACGTGTTATCAATATAATTTCTAGCTATATTTAGACGATGTTGTGCAGTTTAAGAAGGATCTGCGGTAGTAAAAAGCGTCAAGTGAGATATTTGGAAGCCTGTTGATTGCTGTAGGGCCTTTCTAAACTGCATAAATCGTCTATTAGTAGCCAAAATGAAGTTAAAAAGACTAAGCTGGTACAGAAGGGGTTAAAGAAGTACTGTACCGGAAATAGATAGATAGATAAGTCGAAAATAGATAGATAGATAGATAGATAGATAGATATATAGATATATAGATGGTTGAAGGGATGCATCGGTAAATTTCTAAAGTAGGCCTATAGGATTATAACACACACACACACACACACACACACACACACACTCACCCTTGTAAGTTGCACACATCGACAAACGTATACAGTGAGATGGACCGAATATTCGTTTCGTATTCGTATGTCCGAATATTCGCTATGTTTTTCAATATTCGTATTCGTATTCGCATTTCCATTCATAGCTATTTGCAAATATGTAAATATGTTCACGAAACCAATAGAATATATACAAAAATGTTAAATATTAAATTTTAAAGTTAACACAAACGGATAAATAACAGTGTAGATGTGCGTTGGGGCCGCTAAAGTGGAATGAAGGGGAAATGAGCAGTGTTGCTACTTAACTGTATTTAATAGTACCAGATCAAACTAGTGAAAAGTAGGCCTACCAAATTATTATAAAGTGGAATCACTGCCCGGTAAACGAACGTGTACTGGACCTGGACATTTGAACCGTCGCAATATTGCCATTTCAGACATATCCAATGTAATAGCATGTCACTAAAATATATTCCATCATATTTCCTCACTGATTTCGTATTTAGTACCGGTACCAGATATGGACTATTTTATTGGAAAAAGTATAAAATGTACTTGAGAGAGAGTGAAATATACCAAATCTGGTGCTTTAGTACCAACAAAAGCGGCAACATTGGGACTGAGGACTGGAAAAATAGAACATTGAATGGACTTAATTTTAATTATTAAATATATATTCTATGGCTGAACTCTTACAATATTAATTCATACAGTTCATTTATGATATTTAAGAAATTACACATTCACTTCTGGTACCGGTAATTAATTTCATAGTAATTTAATTAACGTTTGTTGGTGACATAAAAATAATTACCAGTTCTTGAAGGATGAAGTAAGGATTGAAATATTCGCTATTCGTATTCGCGAATTTTACAACAAAAAATTCGAATTCGTATTCGTATTCGCAAATAGTGAAATTTTATATTCGTTCCATCTCCATATATACACACTACAAATGATACATGCATCTCTCATGGCAACACACACACACACATACATACACACACACACACACATACATACACACACACACACACACATACACGGAAGCACTCACCCTTTTAAGTTTCACACACTGGACAAACGTGTACACATACAAATAATACATGCATCTCTCATGGCAACACACGCACACATTAAGGAGGGAGGGTTGTTTTGTCTAGATCCCATTCTCCCTCATGCTTAGCCCCATTAGTTTAAGACGTTAGACCCATTTGTTTGGCGATTTTAATATATTTACGCCCCATTTCTTTGTCAATCTTGAAACCTTTCGTGCCATTTAGGTGTCGATGTTTTCCTGGCAAGCGATAACGAGCCTGTAATTTTAGGAGAAATCGGCCTTCGGCCGGAAATTTTTCTCCCGAAAAAATTTACAAATTTATTTTGAAGGGGGGTGTTGGGGGATTATTTGAAGGTTGATGGAGGTCTACGGAGGAAACTAAATAAATAATAATGATAATTAAATAATATATAATATATGCACCCATCCCTCCTTTAATATTCCCTAGCACCAGACACACTAACACACTCTACACACGCTATTACTAATACACTCTACACACGCTACACACTCTACACACGCTATTACTAATACAGGCAACTCTAACACATCCGGGTATTCTGTTTTAAGACGTTTGGCTCCATTAGTTTGGCGATTTTAAGACCTTTCGCCCCATTTCTTTGTCAATATTTTATGATTTTTCGTGTCATTTAGGTGTCGATTTTTACCAGGCGACCGATAGCGAGCCTGAATTTTTAAGAGGAAGCGGCCTTCGGCCGGGACATTGTTCTATCGAAAAATGTACAAATATATCTTGAAGGGGGGTGTTGGGGGTGTATTTGAAGGTTGATGGAGGTCTAGGGAGGAAACTAAATAAATAATAATGACAAATCAATAAGTAATTATATACAACCATTCCTTTCACACGCCATTACTTATACAGGCAACTCTCACAGACTATACCTTGTTCCAAATAAGTAGGTCAAATATCATTAACCCTAACCTCTGTAACTCAAAAATGGCTCGAGCATATGGGCTGTACATTCCCACAACTATTCCCTGGCTGACCCTTCCCAAATGGTAGACATATTAGCTGGATTACCGTAGTCGTTTGTGAGTTATAGTGGTTAATAGTCAAGAGTTGTGGTCTACTTACTTGGAACACGGTATAACACATTCAGTTTGACTCTTTTAAGGGAGTTCAGACGGTATATTGTGCACCATAATTTACTGGTTCGGCTCAATGGTTTAAGGAGGGGGTTTAGTTTGCTCTCTAAACCTCTATCTAAACCTCAATGGTTTAAGGAGGGGGTTTAGTTTGCTCTCTCAACCTCTATCAACTTGAAAAAACACCCAGAAGACCCCCCTTCGATATAAATTTGTACATTATTCGGTAGAAAGGTTTCCCGACCGAAGGCCGATTCCCCTTCAAATACAGGCTTGCTATCGCTTGCCAGGAAAAAGATGGACCCCTAAATGGCATGAAAGGTCTTAATATTGGCAAAGAAATGGGGCAAAAGGTCTGTATATCGCCAAACTAATGAGGCGAAGTCTTGAAATCTCATAACTAATAGGGCTAAACACGAGGGAGGAGGAGGACTCGAAAAACCAACTGCCTCCCCTTAACCAATTGAGATTTATAACGCTTTTTTAAATTTTATTCTAGCTAATATTAGACGATTTTGTTCAGTTTAAGAAGGATCTGTTTGAATATAAAGTGTTAAGGGGGTAGTACCGTACTCGCTTTTTCCTGACCCCATTCTCCCTCATGTTTAGCATATTAGTTTTGAGGTTTTAAGACGTTCGTTTCGTTAGTTTGGCGATTTTGAGACCTTTCGCCTCACTTTGTTGTCAATATTAGGACGTTTCGTGCCCTTTAGGTGTAGATTTTTTCCTGGCGAGCGAAAGCGAGCCTTCAATTTTAGAAGGAACCGGCCTTCGGCCGTGAAATTTTTCTACAGAAAAATGTACAAATTTATTTTGAAAAGGGGTCAAGGGGGTGTTTTTGTAAGCTTGATGGAGGTTTAGCGAGGAAACTCAAAAATATATTAATAACTAAATGTACTGTGTATACTGTAGACCAAAAACCAAGCTCTACCCCTTTAAGTGAGATAGTTGGAAGCCTGTTAATTACTGAAGGCCCTTTTGAAACTCAATAAAACTGTCTAATAGTAGCTAATATAAAGTAAAAACACGTCGCTGGTACAACCCCTTCTGTACCGGTGTCCTGTTTTGTATTTGATGTCAGCTGCATTTAGACAATTTTATTCAGTTAACCCGGGAACTGCCGGAAGACTCTTAAGAGTTCCCCCGGCGGACTGCGGGAAGACTCTTAAGAGTCAGAAAAAAAAAATAAACTTTAAACATCGAAAAAAAAAATATATATTTTTGTATTTTTTTATTTTTGTTGGGCCCCTGGGCCATGCAAAATATCACTCCTCTACCTCCCCTCCTTCCCCACTTTCCTCCCCTCCTTCAGTTATCACCTATTTTCCCTGTTATTCCCTTATTCTGAGGTATATTTTCGTGCTAACATTAGCGAGTTGCAAGAAGGGCATTGTCATCAGTGTTAGCAAGCGAGTGCAAGAGAGAGAGAGAGAATATCGATCGACTGTGTCTCAGTGGCCTTGGGGGAAATTGGCGGGAAAGCAGGTTGCCTCACCCATACATTATATAACTCGCGGCCTATATCTCCGATTTTGACCATCTAAACGCTGTTTTCACTCGTTTTATTGTTGTTTCAGGTTAATACCTTTATAATCAACCCATGATAGGCGCGTATGGATAAGTATTAATGCTATTTATGGTAAAATGAATATTTTAGTGATGGAAACAGCTCAAATACGTCAGCACAGGGGGATGTTTCTAATTACCCCCATGCGCACTTGTTAGGTTAATAAGGGCCTCCAGCAATTAACAGGCTTCCAACTATCTCACTTAACCCTTTTTACAGCTCCTTCTTAACTCTTCTTTGGCGGCGCCTGGCTATAGCCGGGCGAGAGAACCAAGGACTATGTGGCGGGGCCTGGCTATACTCGCATGCAATTTTGAGCACGTAATGTGCTCTGAGAGAGAGCGGAGCGGTGGGAGGAGCGTAGGTTACCTCATGACCGCTCGCCACGGTGGCCGTGGAGCTACTGAGATCAGTGAGATGTACTCCGCCCTGCTCCACCCTCCCTCACTCGTTTCACACGTAATAATGTAAGGAAATGACCGTATTTTACCGATTTTGCCCTTCGGTTGCACGATCGTTGCAAGACAACCAGTGATCGTAGAAGGATGGTTCTGGTGTCATTGGAAAGCTCATTTAACGCCCTCTGAGGTATACATACTTGTATTACGCTCTGGCTCTTGTTTATGCATGAAAACGAGCACGGAAATAAGCTCGTTTACGGTAAAACCCCCCGCTGGGCGGCACAGTCAAATATACCCCACCACCCGCTCTTTCAGTGTTAAACTGCACACAATCGTCTAAATATTGCTAGAATAAAAGAAAAGCCTTTGCCGGTACAGTAGGGGTTAAGAAGGGTAGGCTACTGTTATATTATGGAAGTCAGAGACTCAGAGGGTTAACCCCTTCATTACCGGTGCCTTCCTTTTAACTATATTCTGGCAACTATTAGACGATTTTAGTAAGTTTATAAAAGACCTCCAACAACTAAAAGGCAGCTAACCATCTCATTTAACCATTTTTACTACCGTACCACATATTTTTCTTAAACTGTACTCAAAAGTCTAAATGTAGCTAGAATATAATAAGGAAACGTTGTCGGTACAGAAGGGGTTAATTGAGATAGTCTACCCTGTCAATTCCCACAGATTCTTCCTAAGCTGTATCAATTCGTGTACTGATAGCAGACTAAATTGTCAAAATACGTCATGAACCTCAAGGGGTTAAAAACAACAACAACAACAACAACAACAACAACAACAACAATAATATTACATATATTAAAGGGGTAGTGCTTGCTTTTTCTGGACCCCCTTCTCCTTCATGTTTAGCATATTATTTTTGAGATTTTAAGACATTCGTTCCAATAGTTTGTCGATTTTAAGACTTTTCACCCCATTTCTTTGTCAATATTAAGACCTTTCCTGCCATTTAGGTGTCGATTTTTTCTTGGCGAGCGATAGCGAGCCTGTAATATTAGAAGGAATCGGCCTTCGGCTGGGAATTTTTTTACCGAAAAATTTACAAATTTTTCTTGAAAGGGGGTCTAGGGGGTGTTATTTTAGTTTGATGGAGGTCTAGCAAGGAAATTGGAAAATAAATTAATACCGGTATGTAAATACATAGACCAAAAACCAAGCACCTTAAAGACAGCCATAGTCAACAATGGTCAATTCACGTAATAGTTTGTTCATATGTAGACTATGCCTATGTCATTGTTGCAAAATATAATGTATGTTGATATTCGTAGTAGTGAGATAAGGGCCTGGGGTTCTCGAAAAGGTTCTGGAGCCCTGACGTTATTTTTTACTTGCAGTGTGCTGGCTTAATAATCCAGAAGTGTTGATAGCCTCTCAAGTCCTATTCTAACTAGGCTTTAGTAGTAGTGTAGGCTAAAGGTAAACATTTATTAAATGTTTAAATCACTGGTGTTTATAATAAGCACAATTCGAATTGAATACTGAATATAGGCCAATAAATATATATATATATATATATATATATATATATATATATATATATATATATATATACCGGTATATAGTTTTGCCAGAACTGTACACGCTGATTATAGATCCCAGTATATTTGTGATCCATGCACCGGTAGTCATTTGTGATCCATGCACCGGTAGTCATTTGTGATCCATGCACCGGTAGTCATTTGTGATCCATGCACCGGTAGTCATTTGTGATCCATGCACCGGTAGTCATTTGTGATCCATGCACCGGTAGTCATTTGTGATCCATGCACCGGTAGTCATTTGTGATCCATGCACCGGTAGTCATTTGTGATCCATGCACCGGTAGTCATTTGTGATCCATGCACCGGTAGTCATTTGTGATCCATGCACCGGTAGTATATTTGTGATCCATGCACCGGTAGTCATTTGTGATCCATGCACCGGTAGTCATTTTAGCTCACATCATTTGTATAGCCTAATATGCGCACATGTTGAATGGCACACTAGCGCAGTTGATATTGACCCAGTACTTGAAAAATTATTAACCCGTGGAGCCCCGGCTAGTTTTGTAATGTTTGCGCACCAGAACCCGGCCGGTTTTCAAAAAATGGTTTTATTCCAGAAACAATAGCGAATGGGTTAGGAATGAAGGAAAAACCACGAAAAACCGCTCAAAAAGCTTAAAAAATGGTCCTACAGAGCCCCCGAAAACGGATTTTACAAGAGTAAAAAATTGAAGGCAATTATCCCAAAAAAACAGGTTATTGCGCGCTCGCGCGCACGCACGTGGACTTTGAGAGTTTTCAACCATCGGCACGGTTGCGTGGGATACGTACACAGTTCCCTTACATATCTGAGCCCTCTTGAGTGCCTACACCTGAGGTTACGGTCGGCGCAATTAGGGTGACGCGTCAGGCGCGTCTCTGGGGCTGTGCGTTACATACATCGCCGACGCGTCAGACGCGTCGCTGGGGCTGTACGGGTTAAGGGGAGATGAGTCGTTTTTCTGGTCCCTCTGCTTCATCATGTTTAGCCCCTTTAGTTACCAGTATTAGATTTTAAGACGTTCGGCCCATTAGCTTGGCGATGTTGAGCCCTTTCGCCCCTTTTCTGTCAATAATACAACTTTTCGTGTCATTTAGGTGTCTTATTTTTTTCCTGGTGAGCGATAGCGAGCCTGTAATTTAGGAGGAAGCGGCCTTTGGCCGGGACATTTTTCTACCGAAAAATTTACAAATATAATCTTGAAGGGGGATCCTCGGTTTTTTGTTTTGTTTTAAGTTTTTTGTTTTGTTTTAAGTTTGATGGAGGTCTAGGGAGGAAACTAGAAACATAATAAATAAATGAAAAATCTATCAAAATGTGAACCATCTCCCCTTAAGCTGGGGGAACTATAGAGTGATTTCGGTGATTTGAGTAATATATGTTATAGTCAACTTTGTATAGGTACAAGATCTCGTGAGACGGGTTAATTTATAGTATAGTTCCCCCTTGTAATAATGCCATGTTCTATGTTCATATACTGTACGTCTCCGGCAAAATAAAATCCATTCATACGCTACAATTTTATACAATACAGAACCATTTGTATCCTTCAGTAATACATTTTGTTGTATTATTTGAGACATAACCTGTAATTTTGGTCCATTCCACACGAGAGGAATGCCGGAGCCGTGGACGTTCGTAGTTCACTGGCACAACACGATACACTATACCATTTACCCCTGGGTACGAAACTATGTGTGTAATAGATGTTAACACTCAGTGTTCATATCTATTATTACCACCATGCAACGAATAAGTCATATAGGCTAAGTTACGTACCGGTACCATATATATATATATATATATATATATATATATATATATATATATATATATACCGTATATACTGTATATATATATACCGGTATTTATTCATTTATTTATCGATAAATTTTTGTTATAAATTTGTTTTATGCTTGTGAATGAGACAAACGGCAGGCTGTCCATAACGAATGGCTCCTCCAAAGCCAAAAAAGTGACACATAGTCAAATTCAAAGTACCGTACATTGATGTGAAAATGCCTAGAAACACGAAGTTTAAAGCAGTCTAAGTCATTGGATGAAAGAAATATTGATTGGTGGAGAGAGTTTCAGAGTTTACTTGCTGAGTAGAAGAATGATTGAGAAAATGTGTTCATTCATGGATTGAAGAGCTGGACAGTATACAGGTAGGAGTATTGAAAGGCGGGTGCCTCCCACTCGTCATAAGAGAGGGGGTATGCACTGACAGAGCTCTGAAGAACACTGTTTTAATTGCGATAGAAGAGTGAAAGAGCTGCAACATTGCGGCGTGTAGAAAGAAATTGTAGGGAATTAGTAAGAAGTGGTGAGTTGATAAGACGGAATGCTTTGGACTTAACGCTATTGAGGAGCGAGGTATGGCAGGAACCTCCCCATACATACGAACAATACAAGATACCTGTACATGGGAGCACTGTGCCCCTGCACAGTGCAAGAATCTGTGCGGGGGGTAAAGAATCCATGGAGACGGTTAAGCACACCCAATATATATATACTCACAGTTTATATATATATTTTCTCCACATCAGCCACATTAAATATACGGTACCGGTATGTATTATCACTGCAGTAGCACCAATCCTTGTTCAAATATAGGGTACCGGTACCGGTATGTATTATCACTGCAGTAGCACCAATCCTTGTTCAAATATAGGGTACCGGTACCGGTATGTATTATCACTGCAGTAGCACCAATCCTTGTTCAAATATAGGCTACCGGTACCGGTATGTATTATCACTGCAGTAGCACCAATCCTTGTTCAAATATAGGGTACCGGTACCGGTATGTATTATCACTGCAGTAGCACCAATCCTTGTTCAAATATAGGGTACCGGTACCGGTATGTATTATCACTGCAGTAGCACCAATCCTTGTTCAAATATAGGGTACCGGTACCGGTATGTACTATCACTGCAGTAGCACCAATCCTCTTTCAAATATTGGGTACCGGTACCGGTATGTACTATAACTGCAGTAGCACCAATCCTTGTTCAAATATTGGGTACCGGTACCGGTATGTACTATCACTGCAGTAGCACCAATCCTTGTTCAAATATAGGGTACCGGTACCGGTATGTAGTATAACTGCAGTAGCACCAATCCTTGTTCAAATATTGGGTACCGGTACCGGTATGTACTATAACTGCAGTAGCACCAATCCTTGTTCAAATATTGGGTACCGGTACCGGTATGTACTATCACTGCAGTAGCACCAATCCTTGTTCAAATATTGGGTACCGGTACCGGTATGTACTATAACTGCAGTAGCACCAATCCTTGTTCAAATATTGGGTACCGGTACCGGTATGTACTATCACTGCAGTAGCACCAATCCTTGTTCAAATATAGGGTACCGGTACCGGTATGTACTATAACTGCAGTAGCACCAATCCTTGTTCAAATATTGGGTACCGGTACCGGTATGTACTATCACTGCAGTAGCACCAATCCTTGTTCAAATATTGGGTACCGGTACCGGTATGTACTATCACTGCAGTAGCACCAATCCTTGTTCAAATATAGGGTACCGGTACCGGTATGTACTATAACTGCAGTAGCACCAATCCTTGTTCAAATATTGGGTACCGGTACCGGTATGTACTATCACTGCAGTAGCACCAATCCTTGTTCAAATATTGGGTACCGGTACCGGTATGTACTATCACTGCAGTAGCACCAATCCTTGTTCAAATATTGGGTACCGGTACCGGTATGTACTATAACTGCAGTAGCACCAATCCTTGTTCAAATATAGGGTACCGGTACCGGTATGTACTATCACTGCAGTAGCACCAATCCTTGTTCAAATATTGGGTACCGGTACCGGTATGTACTATAACTGCAGTAGCACCAATCCTTGTTCAAATATTGGGTACCGGTACCGGTATGTACTATCACTGCAGTAGCACCAATCCTTGTTCAAATATAGGGTACCGGTACCGGTATGTACTATAACTGCAGTAGCACCAATCCTTGTTCAAATATTGGGTACCGGTACCGGTATGTACTATAACTGCAGTAGCACCAATCCTTGTTCAAATATTGGGTACCGGTACCGGTATGTACTATCACTGCAGTAGCACCAATCCTTGTTCAAATATTGGGTACCGGTACCGGTATGTACTATAACTGCAGTAGCACCAATCCTTGTTCAAATATTGGGTACCGGTACCGGTATGTACTATCACTGCAGTAGCACCAATCCTTGTTCAAATATAGGGTACCGGTACCGGTATGTACTATAACTGCAGTAGCACCAATCCTTGTTCAAATATTGGGTACCGGTACCGGTATGTACTATCACTGCAGTAGCACCAATCCTTGTTCAAATATAGGGTACCGGTACCGGTATGTACTATCACTGCAGTAGCACCAATCCTTGTTCATATAGTCATAATCACAGGATACCGAAACTAATATTGATTTACTTATAACCCCTTCAGTACCGGGGACGTATTTTTAACTTGATTCTGCTTTCTATTGGACGATTTTATTCAGTATAAAAAGGGCCTCCAGCAATTAAGAGGCTTCGAACTATCTCACTTAACCCCTTTCACTACCACAGATAATTCCTAAGCTGCACAAAATCGTCTAAGTATAGTTAAAATAAAATGACAAAGACGTCGCCGGTACAGAAGGGGTTAAGCAATGCGGTTTAAATTGGACGTTGAACTGGCAAATAATGACGTTAAACAAGTAGTTTTCCCTGCTGAAGGAACTCATTATATTAGTGAAGTTAAAACACTATTTTAAAGGGAGATGGGTCGTTTTTCTGGCCCCCTTTCACCCTCATGTTTAGCCCCATTAGTTTTGAGATTTCATGACGATCTTTCACCCCCCATTAATGCCATTATTTAGACATTTCATGCAATTTAGGTGTCGATTTTTTTCTGGCGAGCTATAGCGAGCCTGTAATTGAATAATAAGGCCGGGACATTTTTCTATCGAAAAATGTACAAATATATCTTGAAGGGGGGGGGGGGGGTCCTAGGGTTGTTTTTGTTAAGTTTGATGGAGATCTAGGGAGGAAACTAAAAGACATAATTTAAAGATAGGCTACATACTTTAACAAACACTGTAAATAAGGCGACCACCACTTAATACAAATAGCGCGTGTTAGCAGTGGGTAATTATTGGTTGTACAGTAGCGCAAATCAGTCATGTCTCAGCTGTCATTACGTTTGGCTGGCTCTGGGCTGTATTAATGTCTGTCAGATGTTGAATAGGGTGGGTAAGTGTAGGAACATGTTGGTATAATCACCCCAAAATAAAAGAAATTATTTATAAATATTGCTGATACCAATTATTGATCAACATATACTTGGTGCCGAGACATTACTTTTTAGGCCGACTGTACTGCGAGTTATTCGTGTTACTATATAGGCCTATCCAGTAGATTACCCTGGGGAGGCCTGTCCAAAACTCACCATCTGCGCATGCGTGAGAATCTATGCCCTAACCCCGAAAAATAAATATTATATTATATGATATTAGATTAACCTAACCTATCCTAACCTAACCTAACCTAACCTAATAGGCTATATGCCTCGGAATGGATATATTAGGTTAGGTTAGGTTAGGTTAATCTAATATAATATTTGTTTTTCAGGGGGCAGGGCATAAATTCTCACGCATGCGCATGCGCAGATGGTGAGTTTTGGACAGGTTTTAGAGCTACACACTTGGCCTCACTTATCCTGATTCAAGATATATGTATCTTTTGTATATTTAACCCGTACTGTACCGCCGACGTAATTTTAATTTTATTGTAGCCACATTTAAACGATTCTGCGCAGTTTAAGAAGGATCTGTGGTAGTAAAAAGGGTTAAATGAGATAGTTCGAAACCTGCTACTTGCTGGAGGCCCTTGTGAAACTGAACGAAATCGTCTAATAGTAGCCAGAATACAATAAACAGAGCGTCACTGGTACTGAACGGGTTAAACTGTATAATCTTTGTAATATTTGCATTTGTTTAATATAAGCACCATATGAGGAGGAGCACTTTATTCACAACGATTTGCAGATAGCTTCTTCAGGTCACTAACAGACCTATAGGTCCTTGGACTCCCTAAGTTAGTTAGTTAGTTAAAATAGGACTTTAGAGGCTATCGACCCATGAGGGTCATTAAGCCCACCTTAAAGTCAGGAAGCACGTAAGACCGGAGTGCCCGAGACCCCCAAAAGTTATACTGGGAATATAAACCCGGAGTTTGTCCTGCTCGAGAACCCCAGACGTCTTCCTTAATCGCGACCAGGACTGGAACCTTTGTACAAGAACCCCAGTCCCTTGTTGTTGGCTCCTTAACCCTTCTTTGGCGGTGCGGAACTTATGTCGTGTGAAATAAATATGGACTAAGTGGCGGTTCACAACTTATGTCGTGTGCCATTTTCACCACGTAATGTTGCTGAGAGAGAGAGATGAGTGGTGGGAGGAGTGTAGCAAACGTATGACTGCTCCAGACCACCGCAGCGGACCTACTGACATGAATCCCACCATCCTCCACCCTCACGCACTCGCTACACAGGGAATTATGTAGGGAAACTACCTAATTACATGTTTTTTGCACTCGTGTTGCGCGATCGTTGCAAGAGAACCAGCGGTCGTACAAGAATGGTTGGGGTGTCATTGGAAAGCTCTGTTTATGCCCTTTCAGGGATAGATACTTGTTTTACGCTCTGGGTCTTATTTAGGCATGAAAATGATCACGTAAACAATCCTATTTAGGGTAAAAACACCCCGCTGGGCGGTACATATAAATAACCGCCTAGGCCGCTCGTAAGGTGTTAAGTATCAGTCATGACAGGTGGGGACGGGGGTGGGGTTGTGTTGTGTTATGTAGGACAGGGATGGGTAGTATAACCTACAGTAGTATCAGTCATGACAGGTGGGGACGGGGGTGGGGTACCGGTATACATATATGTACGTAATTGCTTTGTGAATAGCACAGAGAAGGTCGATACTAACGTGGTAACGAGTACCGGTATGTATGTAAATAATTCATAACACAATTTCTGTCTTGTGAAAGCACACTGTGATTTAGCTAGTTTTGTTTGAATAAATGATTATAACCAATTTACCGGGCACGGGACCTGTGGGGTGTTCTGTGATGTATTGATTAGCACGTTGCCTCACAACCAAGTGGAGCGGGTTCGAATCCTCCCCGAGTAAAAGACATTTGGACAAGTCTCTTTACACCCTATGCCTGTGTTTCACCTTATGTTCTGGGTGCGGTGTCCCGAGTTCGAATCCGGGGAGGACAATATGCTTTCATTCATTGAATAAAGTGCATTGGGGTTTGTAATGGAGGATTAATGTTAAGAACGGGGTGTTCCTTAATTTCACACAAACACACACACACACACACACACACACACACACACACACACACACACACACACACACACACACACACACACACACACACACACACACACACACTCACACACACACGCACACACACACGCACACACACACGCACACACACACGCACACACACTGTATATATAACGTGAGGAAGCCAGAAGGATAATTTACCCAGTAGTTTTTCATATTTGCTATTCATAGATACTTCCGGTTGCAAAAAGATCGAAACTGAATGAGGCCACCATAGGGTCTCAAATACCTTCCTGCATCAATAATGTGACCTTCGCACAGTGCTGGTCTGTCCGATCCCAGGCCCTTTAACACATTCACCTATATCAGAAATCGTTCACCTGTATTTTATCACCTGTATTCATCTGTATTTGAAGATCTTTCACCCCATTTCTGTCAATTTTAAGACCTTTCGTGTCATTTAGGTGTCGATATTTTGTCCAGCCGAGCGATAGCGAGCCTGTAATTTAAGAGAAATTGGCCTTCCGCCAGAACATTTTTCCACCGAACAATGTACAAATGTTTCTTGGAAGGGGGTCTAGGGGGTGTAATGTACAAATGTTTCTTGGAAGGGGGTCTAGGGGGTGTAATGTACAAATGTTTCTTGGAAGGGGGTCTAGGGGGTGTAATTTACAAATGTTTCTTGGAAGGGGGTCTAGGGGGTGCAATGTACAAATGTTTCTTGGAAGGGGGTCTAGGGGGTGTAATGTACAAATGTTTCTTGGAAGGGGGTCTAGGGGGTGTAATTTACAAATGTTTCTTGGAAGGGGGTCTAGGGGGTGTAATGTATAAATGTTTCTTGGAAGGGGGTCTAGGGGGTGTAATGTACAAATATTTCTTGGAAGGGGGTCTAGGGGGTGTAATTTACAAATGTTTCTTGGAAGGGGGTCTAGGGGGTGTAATTTACAAATGTTTCTTGGAAGGGGGTCTAGGGGGTGTAATTTACAAATGTTTCTTGGAAGGGGGTCTAGGGGGTGTAATGTACAAATGTTTCTTGGAAGGGGGTCTAGGGGGTGTAATGTACAAATGTTTCTTGGAAGGGGGTCTAGGGGGTGTAATTTACAAATGTTTCTTGGAAGGGGGTCTAGGCGGCATAATGTACAAATGTTTCTTGGAAGGGGCTCTAGGGGGTGTAATGTACAAATGTTTCTTGGAAGGGGGTCTAGGGGGTGTAATGTACAAATGTTTCTTGGAAGGGGGTCTAGGGGGTGTAATGTACAAATGTTTCTTGGAAGGGGGTCTAGGGGGTGTGATTTTAAGCTTGATGGAGGTCTAGGGAACAAACTAAACATAAATCCTTAAATAATTACATTTGAGAAAACTGTCAATTCATATACCGTACTGTAGCCGTACTATACTTGTACATGCTTCAAACGTATGATGATTGACATATCTTTCTGTTCTCCTATGTGCACACATACACACACCCACACCACTCACACACCCATGCAGCCACACACACACACACACACACACACACACACACACACACACACACACACACACACACACACACACACACACACAAACACACACATACAAAGAGGTCGAACAATGGCAAGGGTCCAAATTAATTACTGTGAGAACCAGAACAAGTTCAAGCAATATTCTGTATAGCCTATACTGTAGTGTATACTGTATATATATACAGTATATATATATATATATATATATATATATATATATTGAGTATATATCACAAATACACGTGAGCCACTAAATGTTTCTAATCTCTCAGTGGGGTTGATTAAAGCGTCGGCTATCGTCCTGACGGTCGGCGGTTCGAACCCCACTGAGAGATTAGAAACACATATATATATATATATATATATATATATATATATATGTGTTGTATGTATGAATGCAGGGTGGCACAGTATTCGGTTACCCAGTGTAGATCTACCTTAACCCCTTTTGTACCGGCGACGTCTTTGTTATTATATTCTAGCTATGTTTAGAGGATTTTGTTCAGCTTAAGAAGGATCTGTGGTAGTAAAAAGGGTTAAGTGAAATAGTATTTGCTGGAGGCCCTTCTGAAACTGAATTAAATCGTCTAATAGTTGCCAGCAAATATTGAAACGGAGATCCCCTGTACTGAATGGGTTAAGGGGTGGTTTGTTTTCCGGACCCCCTTCTCCCTTATGTTTTGCCCCATTAGTAAAGATATATTAACACGTTCGCTCCATTAGTTTTGCAATTATACGGAAGCGTTAACCTTTTGTAATGAAAGTGCGATCGTCATATTTTAAGTTTGTTGCGCATTATATTGAGTTAGTCATCCAAATAAGTTGTTGCTGGGGATTAATTATCGTAAAAGTACTGGAATAAATCCTGGTCATTTGCTTTGTATATATATATACAGTATATATATATATATATATATATATATATATATATATATATATATATACCGTATATATATATATATATATATTTTTTTTTTCTATGTGATCGAGGAAGGCAAAAGACAGAACTGCCTATAGCGAGTACCCATAGTTGAAAGAGTGACAGGGCCAAAATCAAGGGAATTCGAACCAAAATGCCTGGACACACGGAGTTTGAAGCAATTTAAGTCATAGAAAGAGGCAAAGACTGATTCTGGGAGAGAGTTCCAGAGCTCAGCTGTTGAGTAGAAGAAAGTTTGAGAGTAACGTTTCACTCTTGGGTTGGAGAGTAGGGGTGGGATTGAGTTGCAAGACGGGTACCACGTGCCCTACGTAAAGGAGGTGGTATACACTGGGAAAGCTCTGAGGAACACTGATTATTATAGTAGCGATAGAATAGCGAGAGAGATGCAACATTGCGGCAGAGAGAGAGAGATTGCAGAGAGTTGGTGAGTGGACGGAAGTTAATGATACGAAAGGCCTTCCTTTCAACTTTGTCTAGGAGAGCGGTGTGAGAGGAACCTCCCCACACATGTGAACAATATTCAATACAAGGACGCACTATGCCCCTGTACAGAGCAAGAAGCTGTGCAGGGGAAAAGAACCCCCTAAGGCGGTTGAGCACACCCAGCTTCTGGGAGGCTGCCTTAGCAAGACTGGTAATATGGTCCTTCCAACTGAGAGCAGAAGAAAAAGAGACACCAAGAATATTGAGAGAAGATGAAAGATTGATTTTTGTATTGTTGAAGAATAAGGGATAGTCCGCTGGGAGTTCCTTACGGGTAGATAGATGGAGAAATTGGGTTTTGGAAGCATTAAAGGTAACAAGGTTTTCTCTGCCCCAATTGGAAATAGTATTTAGATCAGAATTTAAGAGTTGTATGGCTTCATTACGTTTGTCGTTGAGGGATTGCTGGCTGGGGCGTTCTGAAAAACTAAGGGAGTAGTGTAAGGTTGAGTCATCTGTGTATGAATGGATGGGAATTGAGGTACAGTTGAGATCATTTATAAAAATTAGAAAGAGAATAGGAGATAGGACAGAGCCCTGAGGAACACCGGAGTTTATAGGGTGAGGAAGTGAACAATGGCCGTCCACAACCGCGGCTATGGAACGGCCGTAAAGGAAATTAGAGACAAAGGCACAGAGGGAGGGATAGAAACCGAAGGAGGGTAGTTTAGAGATTAAAGATTTGTGCCAGACTCTATCGAAGGCTTTCGATATGTCTAGTGCAATAGAAAAAGTCTCACCGAATTCCCGAAAGGAGGATGACCAAGAGTTAGTAAGATATGAAAGAAGATCACCAGTAGAGCGACCCTTAAGGAAGCCATACTGGCGATCTGAGAGCAGATTATGAGAAGAGAAATGCTTAAGAAATTTGGAAGCAAGAATAGTTTCAAAAACTTTAGAAAGACAAGATATGAGAGCAATTGGACGATAGTTGAAGGGTTGAGAGCGGTCACCCTTCTTTGGGACAGGTTGAATGTGAGCAAATTTCCAGCATGAAGGGAAGACGTTAGAGGATCGACAGAGACGAAAGAGTTTGCCTAGGCAGGGAGTCAGCACGGAAGCACAGTTTTTGAGAACAACAGGAGGAACACTGTCCGGACCGTACGCCTTATTAGTGTTAAGCCCAGAGAGGGTAGAATGTACATCTTTAGAAGAGATTAGGATATTAGGCATAAGTAAGAGAGAGGAGGGTTAAGAGGGAGGAATAGCACCGGAAATATCCAAGGTGGAGTTTCTAGCAAAAGTTTGAGCGAAGAGTTAGCTTTGTCAGAGGAAGAAGTGATGGTTGTGCCATCAGAGTGGAAAAGGGAAGGGAAAAACGAGGAAGAGAAATTATTGGAGAGGTTTTTGGCTAGATGCCAGAAAGCTTGGGAAGAGCTAGAGTTGGATAGTTCTGTGCATTTTTATTGATGAAAGAGTGTTTGGCAAGTCGAAGAACAGATTTGGCTTGATTCCGGGCAGAAACATAGGAAGAATGAGAATCAGAATTTCCCTCTTCAGTCTTTCCCTCAGTCTTTCCCTCTTCCTATGACTTAAATTGCTTCAAACTCCGTGTGTCCAGGCATTTTGGCTCGAACGTCCCTTGATTTTGGCCCTGTCACTCTTTCAACTATGGGGGAGGCACTCGCTATAGGCAGTTATGCCTTTTGCCTCCCTCAATCACATAGAAAAAAAAAAAAAAAAAAAAAAAAAATAATATATATATATATATATATATATACAGTATATATACAGTATATTTAACCATCGACATAACACGGGTGTTTCTTAAAGTTTTATATTTACAGTGCCGGTACAAAGGAGTACAAAGGAAATCAAGCAACAACAGGTCTAGTGACCCTTCTAGGCTGCTTGTACTCCAAAACACTGAGGATCAAGTGTCCAAACAGTGGTTTAGAGTGGGTAAGGGAACATTGGAAAGGGAACTAATGTCCGTGGCAGGACTAGGAAGTTAGTAGGGGACATATTGGCTAGTAACTGAGGGGAGGATAAAATAAAGTTATTCATTTACAAACGCAGTCAGTCGCGGGTTTGATGCGAGATATTTGTCTAGGCGGAGTTAAATGAAGCAACGGTGCTGCAGTCTATAACGTCTCGGGGAAGCCCATTCAATAAGTTGACAACTCGATTGAAGAAGAAATTCTTAGATTCGTGCGAGTTAAAAGATTTACCAATAATTTTGCAACCGTTTCCCCGCGTGTAATTAGATTGGTCGATAGTGAAGTACTTACTACAATTCATATTGTCGATGCCTTTGATGATTTTGAACACTTGAATTAAGTCACCTCTTAATCTGCGCTGGGTTAAAGGAAATCGATTTAATTCTCTAAGACGCTCTTCGTATGGTTTGTTCTTTAGGCTAGGTATAATTTTGGTAACTCTACGTTGAACTCGTTCTAGCTTGTTTATGTCTTTTTGGTAATAAGGGCACCAGCATTGAACGCAATATTCCAGAAGAGGGCGGACTAAGGCATTGTAAAGGGTTACGATAACGTCTTTGGATTTATGCTGAAATGACCTGCCTATAAAGCCAATTATTTTGTTTGCCTTCTTAACAACTTCTGAACATTGTTGACTCGGTTTTAGGTTACTCGATATTGTTACTCCCAGATCGGTTTCTCTGTTTACATTCTTAAGCTGAGTGCCATTCATCGAATAGTTTGCTTTCTCATTTAGGTATCCGATATGTAGTACTTTACATTTATCAGCATTGAAACTCATTTGCCAAATTTGGGCCCAATGTGACAATTTATCTAGATTGTGTTGCATATCTTCAACTTGTTCTTTTGAGAGTACGCTATTTACAATTTTTGTGTCGTCAGCAAATTATGAGATTGTACAGGTGAGACCCTCATCTATGTCGTTGATGTAAATTAGAAAGATAATTGGTCCTAGTACCGATCCCTGGGGTACCCCGCTACTTACATTGGTCCATTTAGATGCCTTACCGTTTATGACTACTCTTTGCTTTCTGTCGCTGAGCCAATTTTCTATCCATTTCAACACACCGTCTTGTATGCCATGCGCTTTTAGTTTTAGCAGTAAACGTTTGTGGGGGAACTTTGTCAAAGGCCTTTTGAAAATCAAGGTATGTAATATCTACAGTTTTACTCGCATCATAGAGGTTGAGGATATCGTGGAAGAAGTCTAAGAGGTTTGTTAAACAGGAACGTTTTTTATGAAAGCCGTGTTGAGTATCTTTAAGTATGTTATTTTCCTCTAAGTGATTTACGAGTCTGTCTCTTATGACCGTTTCTAGCATTTTACATACAACTGAGGTTAAGCTAATTGGACGATAGTTACTGGGTAGGGATTTGCTGCCTTTTTTGAATATCGGTGTTACGTTGGCTAGCTTCCACTGATCAGGCATAGTTCCAGACTGCAAGGATTTATTGAATAGTAATGTCAGTGGTTTGGAGAGCTCATCCTTAGCTTCCTTTAGAACTCTAGGGGAGATTGTATCAGGTCCAGGCGTTTTATTTACCTTGAGTTTATCTAAACAATTCAATACTTCTCTCTCTGTAACGGTGATATTGCTTAGAACAGCTGAATTATCAATCTGAATCGGCGATGGTGTAGGGCTATCACTGAGGTCTTCTGTTGTAAAAACTGATGCAAAGAAGGTATTGAGGGCATTACTCATTTGTACTTCGTCTTTGGTGTATTCTCCATTTTCATCGACTAACGGTCCAACAGTTGAAGTAACTACTTTTTTTTTCTGATATAACTATAGAATTCTTTCGGGTTTGTTTTACTTTGATTCACAATATGTAACTCTAGGGTCTTTTTACTTTGCTTAATTAACTTTTTGGCTTTGCGTTGTAGCTCTACAAATTTCACCCTTTCTGCGTCATTTTGTGAGGATTTTAATCTATCATTAGCAATTTTTTTAGCAAGCAGGCAGTTTGAAATATCTTTATTCCACCATTTGGGCTTATTATTATGGCCTGGACGCCGTATTTTCGATGGTATGCAGTCTTGCACTGCTTTTAGGTAAGTGGTTTCGAATAACTTCCAAGATGTATTTATGTCGTTATTGTTAATTAAAAAGCTCCAGTCAGTTTCTTTAAACATAGCTCTAAGTTTATGAAAGTTTGCTTTCTTGAAATTAGGGGCTTTTTCGATGCTACTATTTGGTTCGTTACTAGTAAAGTTTAAAGTGAAAGTTATCGTACGATGGTCGCTGTTACTGAATTCATCACCAACATTCAAATTCTCTATTAATTCTTCTTTTGTTGCAAGTACAATGTCAAGAACGTTATTACCAAATAGTGAACTTGTGTGGTATATTTAAATAATGAAACAAATAGAATAAATCACAACAATACAAACAGATTACCTAAGCGCTAACTCGAGCACGCACAAGAGTGTCAAACGAAAGCCCAGACCTTTCTTTTAGTCTTTATTATTGTATAATTTATGCAAAGATAAAAGTGTGGTTTAATTATAGTTGTTGTTGTTGTTGTTGCTGTTCCCCTAGGCTGTCTCCGAGCAGCCCCAAGGTCCCGAGCAAGGCCAAGGCCATAACCGAGCGCCCCCACAGAACCATCCCTGCTTACCACTAATAAAGCCCAGGTGACTGAAGCCACTCCAAGGCGTGGAGCTGTGGAGGGTGCGGAAACGCCCGGGAAAGGAAAGCCCCACCCAAGGCCCTGTGCCCCTCAGCAATGATCAACGGGAAGTTGAGGGGCAAAGGAAAAATGTGACGCTTTGGCTCCCAATCTGCCAACCTCTAAGTTGGCAGTAGGGAGGTCAATCCACGGAAGAGACGCCGTCACTTGAGATCTAGAAAACATATAAGTAAAAGGAACAGTCAGAGTAAGATATGGGTATTTCAGAGAACACTCAGCTCTCACTCTGATAGACCAGCCCATCAGTTCATTAGTTCAAATTATGTCTTTGGAAGTTATACAGTGGCCAAAACCATGCCATTTCATGTTAATTTTCTGATATTCCGTCTCATATTCAATTATTCATTCAAGTCGTCTAACATAATGGCTCCGGTTTAACACCCAGACACGCACTAGTTAAAGGTCCGAGTATAATTTAATCGGTGTACTTATCCAGTCTTGTGTGGCCTTTAATTGTTACTACAGGTGAGTGAAGGTGCGTGACGCTACTGATTGTTAACCCTTTCGAGCTCCAATACGCATTTTTGTTTTGTTTTCTGGTAATTATTAGACGATTTTATTCAGATTAGGAAGGGTATATGGAAGTCAGAGGGTTGATTGAGAGATTCTTTACCCTTTTAATACTCACGGATATTTCCTAAGCTGCATAATATCGTCTAATGATAGCCAAATTATACTGCTAAAACGCATCAGAGCTTCAAGGGGTTAACTCACACACACACATAGTGGAAGTAACCTACATATCATTTACATGTACAGTACACATAACTACCTGCTGGAGAGTTATCAAGGGTATGCGCTAAGGGGGTTGTTCTTGGTTTTCGGTCTATTTATTTGTGTATTAATTTATTTTTAGTTTCCTCGCTAGACCTCCATCAAGCTTAAAACAAAACCACCCCGAAGACTCCCTTTCAAGGTAAATTTGTACATTTTTCGGTAAGAGCCGGGACCTCCATTACGTAAATGACACGAAAAGTCTTAATATTGAGCAAAGGGGTGAAAGGTCTAAAATCGCCAAACTAATGGGCTAAAATCTGAAATCTAATGGGGCTAAACGTGAGGGAGAGGGGGCCCCAAAAAACAAGGACTACCCTTTAATTATTACCACTGAGTGAAGGTGCGTGACGCTACTGATTGTTAACACATATAGCGGAAGTAACCTACATATCATAACATGTACACTCGGTCCAAAAAGTATCTGCACCCCTACCCTGATAATCTGGTGTGTTTGGTAGAGTTTGCTATCTACCTGTAACACACACACATAGTGGAAGTAACCTACATATCATTTACATGTACAGTACACATAACTACCTGCTGGAGAGTTATCAAGGGTATGCGCTAAGGGGGTTGTTCTTGGTTTTCGGTCTATTTATTTGTGTATTAATTTATTTTTAGTTTCCTCGCTAGACCTCCATCAAGCTTAAAACAAAACCACCCCGAAGACTCCCTTTCAAGGTAAATTTGTACATTTTTCGGTAAGAGCCGGGACCTCCATTACGTAAATGACACGAAAAGTCTTAATATTGACAAAGCAAAGGGGTGAAAGGTCTTAAAATCGCCAAACTAATGGGCCGAACATTTTAAAATCTGAAATCTAATGGGGGCTAAACGTGAGGGAGAAGGGGGCCCAAAAAAACAAGGACTACCCTTTAATTATTACCACTGAGTGAAGGTGCGTGACGCTACTGATTGTTAACACACATATAGCGGAAGTAACCTACATATCATTTACATGTACACTCGGTCCAAAAAGTATCTGCACCCCTACCCTGATAATTTGGTGTGTACAACTTGGTAGAGTTTGCTTATCTACCTGTAGCTATATCCATGTATACTACTATCTACCTATACTACCTAAGACCTACTACCTACGACCTACAACCTACTGTATACTACCAAGTTGTACACACCAGATTATGAGGGTAGGGGTGCTGATACGTTTTTGACCGAGTGTACAGTACACATAATTACCGGATTAATACATTATGAGGACTGGAGGGATAGACTAATGAGGAAGTAAGAAGGAGGTGTGTGGAGGTAGAAAGTGTGTGAAAAGGAACAACTTGAGATGGTTCGAAATATGGAACGTGTGGAAGCGAGCGAGAGATGAGATAGAGGGTGTACGAGAGCGAGGTGGAGGGACAGAGAGGGAGAGTAGACGAATATGAGGAAAGGAGTGAGGAACATGAGAACTACATGAACGGACTGGTCATGGGCATGGGGCGGTTCGTTCGTGGCCACCCCTTCGGGGATCACGGCGTCAATAGATAGATAGATACGTTATGTGTGCTAAGGGGCTAGTTCTTGTTTTTCGGTCTATTTATTTGTGTATTAACTTATTTTTAGTTTCCTCGTTAGACCTTCATCAAACTTTAAAAAAAAAAAAAAACACCCTCAAGACCCCCTTTCAAGATAGATTTGTACATTTTTCGGTAGAAAAATGTCCTGGCCGAAGGCCGGTACTTCCTTAATTATTGGCTCGCTATCGCTCACCAGGACAAAATCGACACATAAATAACACAAAAAATCTTAAAATTGACAAGAAAAAGGATGAAAGGTTTTAAAATCGCCAATCTAATAGAACGAACGTCTTAAAATCTGAAAATGAATGGGGCTAAACGTGAGGGAGAAGCGAGCCAGAAGAAAAAACAAGCACTTACGAAGCCTTGTTTGGCCTTTATTTATTATTATTAGCGGTGAGTGAAGGTGCGTGACTGTACTGATGGTTAACACACGCATATACTCTACGGTATATAATAACGGAAGTACTTATCATTTATATGTAGCCTACACACCTTATTTATATGTAGCCTACACACCTTATTTATATGTAGCCTACACACCTTATTTATATGTAGCCTACACACCTTATTTGTATGTAGCCTACACACCTTATTTATATGTAGCCTACACACCTTATTTATATGTAGCCTACACACCTTATTTATATGTAGCCTACACACCTTATTTGTATGTAGCCTATTATTTATATTTTATTTATATGTAGCCTACACACCTTATTTATATGTAGCCTACACACCTTATTTATATGTAGCCTACACACCTTATTTATATGTAGCCAATATTTTTTTTTGTAATTTTTTTTTTTTTCCCCTTTTTATTTTTAGTTCACCTTATTTTTTTTTTATTCGTATTACAGATGAGTGAAGGTGGCCCCAGTATTATTACAGGTGAGTATGAAGGCTTGTGGGCCACATAATATTACAGGTGAGTGAAGGTGAAGGTGCCCCAGTAGTATTACAGATGAGTGAAGGTGCCCCAGTAGTATTACAGGTGAGTGTGAAGGTGCCCAGTAGTATTACAGGTGAGTGAAGGTGTCCCAGTAGTATTACAGTGAGTGAAGGTGCCCCAGTAGTATTACAGGTGAGTGAAGGTGCCCAGTAGTATTACAGGTGAGTGAAGGTGCCCCAGTAGTATTACAGGTGAGTGAAGGTGCCCCAGTAGTATTACAGGTGAGTGAAGGTGCCCCAGTAGTATTACAGGTGAGTGAAGGTGCCCCAGTAGTATTACAGGTGAGTGAAGGTGCCCCAGTAGTATTACAGGTGAGTGAAGGTGCCCCAGTAGTATTACAGGTGAGTGAAGGTGCCCCAGTAGTATTACAGGTGAGTGTGAAGGTGCCCCAGTAGTATTACAGGTGAGTGAAGGTGCCCCAGTAGTATTACAGGTGAGTGAAGGTGCCCCAGTAGTATTACAGGTGATTGAAGGTGCCCCAGTAGTATTACAGGTGAGTGAAGGTGCCCCAGTAGTATTACAGGTGAGTGAAGGTGCCCCAGTAGTATTACAGGTGAGTGAAGGTGCCCCAGTAGTATTACAGGTGAGTGAAGGTGCCCCAGTAGTATTACAGGTGAGTGAAGGTGCCCCAGTAGTATTACAGGTGAGTGAAGGTGCCCCAGTAGTATTACAGGTGAGTGAAGGTGCCCCAGTAGTATTACAGGTGAGTGAAGGTGCCCCAGTAGTATTACAGGTGAGTGAAGGTGCCCCAGTAGTATTACAGGTGAGTGAAGGTGCCCCAGTAGTATTACAGGTGAGTGAAGTAGTATTACAGGTGAGTGAAGGTGCCCCAGTAGTATTACAGGTGAGTGAAGGTGCCCCAGTAGTATTACAGGTGAGTGAAGGTGCCCCAGTAGTATTACAGGTGAGTGAAGGTGCCCCAGTAGTATTACAGGTGAGTGAAGGTGCCCCGTTATTTTTCAGATTTTAAGACGTTCGTTCTATTAGATTGGCGATTTTCAGACCTTTTACCCCTTTTCTTTGTCAATATTAAGACTTTTCGTGTCATTTAGATGCCAATTTTTTCCTGGCGAGCAAAAGCGAGCCTGCAATTAAGGGGGTATTGGCCTTCGGCCGGGACATTTTTCAATCGAAAAATTTACAAATTTTTCTTGAAAGGGGATTTAATTTTTGTTTTTTAAGCTTTATTAAGGTCTGGCGGGAAAAAATAAAAATAAATATAATTATAGCCTAAATGAATACATAGACTTAATAAAAAGCTATATATTCTATTCTATGTACTCAGGTCCAAACACTACCCCCTTAACCCTTCCTACCCGGGCTACCTTAGGAAAGGACAGCTCGGCAGAAGGGCAGCTACCCGGCCGTCCTTACCTAAGATGGCAGCGTAATAGCCTAATTTAGCTTGGTCTGAACGCCGTGCATACGACGTATGTCAACAAACCCAAGCGTTGCGTCACCGCACCTCCGAAAACAAGAAGGAGAAGAATCTTCAATGTTATTGTTCTGACGTCAGACGAAATTAGTGTTTGAAAAGCCCCCATATTGGCAATATCTCTGCAATATTTGCTCCACTGAAATCGTCATCACAACTGAACCAGTTGACTTACAGAGCTCTACTCAACGCCAATATACAGATTGAAAACCGCACTACGATTATAGATGAGTGGGAAAGTTCTAGCAGTGAAAATAAACATAAATACGGTAGCCTAGGCCTAGACGTTTTTCAGCCATTTCGCCCGGGTACGGGCGACCGTCCTTAGGTAAGACAGGCCGGGTAGGAAGGGTTAATAGGTGGACTTATAATTTAATAGGTGTACTTATAATTTAATAGGTGTACTTATAATTTGATAGGTGTACTTATAATTTGATAGGTGGACTTATAATTTGATAGGTGGACTTATAATTTGATAGGTGGACTTATAATTTGATAGGTGGACTTATAATTTGATAGGTGTACTTATAATTTGATAGGTGTACTTATAATTTGATAGGTGGACTTATAATTTGATAGGTGGACTTATAATTTGATAGGTGGACTTATAATTTGATAGGTGGACTTATAATTTGATAGGTGGACTTATAATTTGATAGGTGGACTTATAATTTGAGCAGTGTGTTGAGTAAAGATGGGACTATGGATGAAGAGGTGCGGGAGAGGGTACAACAGGGGAAGAGGGTTGTAGGAACGCTAAAAGCAGTAACAAGAAATAGGGTGGTCAGTATGGAAGTGAAGAAGTCCTTGCATGACAGTGTGGTAATCCCGACACTGACTTACGGAAGCGAAGCATGGACGTTGGTTGAGAGACTCAGACCAAGAGTGAGAGCAGTGGAAATGAATTACTTAAGGAGTGCGTGCGGAGTTACATGGATGGATAGACAGACTAATGAGGAAGTAAGAAGGAGGTGTGGTGTGGAGGTAGATGTGCTGGAAAGTGTGAAAAGGAACAACTTGAGATGGTTCGGCCATATGGAACGTATGGAAAGCGAGAGAATGACTAAGAGGGTGTACGAGAGCGAGGTGGAGGGACAGAGGGGGAGAGGTAGACCGAATATGAGGTGGAAGGATGGAGTGAGGAACTACATGAACGAAGGCGGTGCTGGTTGGGGGGAGGGGCGTCGACTGACTGGGGACAGAGGTGCATGGGGGCGGTTCGTTCGTGGCCACCCCTTCGGGGATCACGGCGTCAGGCAATAGATAGATAGATAGACTTATAATTTGATAGGTGGACTTATAATTTGATAGGTGGACTTATAATTTGATAGGTGGACTTATAATTTAATAGGTGGACTTATAATTTGATAGGTGGACTTATAATTTGATAGGTGTAGTTATAATTTAATAGGTGTACTTATAATTTAATAGGTGTAGTTATAATTTAATAGGTGTAGTTATAATTTAATAGGTGTAGTTATAATTTAATAGGTGTAGTTATAATTTAATAGGTGTACTTATAATTTAATAGGTGTAGTTATAATTTAATAGGTGTAGTTATAATTTAATAGGTGTAGTTATAATTTAATAGGTGTAGTTATAATTTAATAGGTGGACTTATAATTTAATAGGTGTAGTTATAATTTAATAGGTGTAGTTATCCAGTGTTGTGTGACCTTTAATTATTAGCGGTGAGTGAAGGTGCGTGAGTGACGGTACTGATTGTTCGGGCACATAGGCTATAGTGGAAGTGCATATCATTTATATGTTATTACACTATCAATTACCGTTAGTTTTCAGATTTTAAGACGTTCGTTCTATTAGATTGGCGATTTTCAGACCTTTTACCCCTTTTCTTTGTCAATATTAAGACTTTTCGTGTCATTTAGGCGTCAACTTTTTCCTGGCGAGCGATAGCGAGCCTGTAATTAAGGAGGTATCGGCCTTCGGCCGGGACATTCTTCTACCGAAAAATGTACAAGTTTATCTTGAAAGGGGATCTTGGGGGTGTTTTAATTTTGTTAAGCTTGATGGAGGTCTAGCGAGGAAACAAAAAAAACAAATTAATAGGTGTAGCTTTGAAGTCTTGTGTGGCCTTTAATTATTATTATTACAGGTGAGTGAAGGTGCGTGACTGTACTGATTGTTAACACAAATACATAACGGAAGTACAAATCATATACAGTATTTGTACACAGTGTTACCTGCTGGATATTATGTACACAGTGTTACCTGCTGGATATTTATGGAGGTAAAGAAGTCCTTGCATGATAATACACAGTGTTACCTGCTGGATATTAGTACACAGTGTACCTGGATATTATGTACACAGTGTTATACACAGTGTTTATGGATATTTTAGGATGGAAGGAAAGATAGTGGAGTAAACCTGTGATAGCATGGAGGATTGGATAAGAGTACTAAGTGGAGAGACACAAAATTAAGTGTATGAGAGAGGGAGGAGGAGTGTGGTGGAGGGTGTGTGGAGGGGAGGGAGTTGGAAAGTGTGAAAAGGAACACCGGTGAGGGATGGATGTGTTGTGGAACGTGAGGTTGGAACGTATGGGAAACAAGATAATAACTTAGAGAGTGTACAAGAGTGAGGTGGAAGTACAAAGACGGAGAGGTAAACCGAGAGAGAGGTGGAAGGATGGAGTTAAGAATTATATGTGTGAAAGCGGTGCTGGATGGGAGGGGGGGCGTCAGCAGACTGGGGACAGAGGTGCATGGGGGCGATTCATTCATGGCCACCCCTTCGGGGATCACGGCGTCCGGCAATAGATAGAAAGATAGATAGATTTATGAAATGTATGCTCTGTTAGCTATATATTATTTGGTAATGAAAATATATGTTATCAATAGTTAAAGTATTAAGCCGCTGTCACACGAGCGATTTTTGCGTCAATTTTCCATGAGCAAGTTTTGTCTCGTTATATTTAGGGACTTTTTTGCACTGGTATCGGAAACTAGACTGAAGGTAGAGTGTGGTAGGTGTTTGAATTCTGATAAAGTGTAATATTTGAAGCTGCCAGACCATAATTGCCCGTAAAAATTGCTCGAAAAACGGCTCGTGTGACTCCGGCTTTATTAAAGGGGGATGGGCGTATTTATTATAATCATTTAAGGGGAGATTTCCACTTGACGGATTTTTTACTGGACCCCTTTCTCCCCCATGTTTAGCCCCATTAATTTTGAGGTTTTAAGACGTTCGCCCTATTAGTTTGGCGATTTTAAGAATTTTCGCCCCAGTTATGTCAATTTTAAGACCTTTCGTGCCAGTTAGGTGTCGATTTTTTCCTGGCGAGCGATAGCGAGCCTGTGATTTAAGAGGAACCGGCCTTTGGCCGGGAAATTTTTCTACCAAAAAAATTACACATTTATCTTGAAAAGGGGTCTAGTGGATGTAATTTTAAGATTTATGAAAGTCTAGGAAACACACTAAAAACCTCCCCTTAAATATCTGAGAGATTCAGACCAATAGTGAGAGTAGTGGAAATGAATTACTTAAGAAGTGCGTGCGGAGTTACATGGAGGGATAGACAGACTAATGAGGAAGTAAGAAGGAGGTGTGGTGTGGAGGTAGATGTGCTGGAAAGTGTGAAAAGGAATAACTTGAGATGGTTCGGCCATATGGAACGTATGGAAAGCGAGAGAATGACTAAGAGGGTGTACGAAAGCGAGGTGGAGGGACAGAGAGGGAGGAGTAGACCGAAAGAGAGGTGGAAGGATGGAGTGAGGAAGTATATGAACGAAGGCGGTGCTGGTTGGGGGGAGGGGCGTCGACTGACTGTGGACATAGGTGCATGGGGGCGGTTCGTTCGTGGCCACCCCTTCGGGGATCACGGCGTCAGGCAATAGATAGATAGATAGAAATATCTGTATATGTTTTATTTAGTTTCCTCCCCAGATCTCCATCAAACTTAAACAAATAACCCCAGGTTCCCTCTTCAAGATATATTTGTATATTTTTCGGTAGTAAAATGTACCGGCCAAAGGATCGGTACCTCCTTAACCCTTTCTCGCACGTGTGGACGCATCGGTTGCCGATTTAGCAATCAGAAATAGAGTTCTCTCAATCTTATAATTACCTCTCCAAAATTAGTTTTCTGCCCACAGCTAACTCAAAGACAACTGCAGAGGTTGAAGTAATTAACTAAAGGTTTCTAAACACCCCTGATGGTCACAAAAGGTTTTAAAGTATCCCAGAATAGGCTCAAGTGGCGTCCTGTGCGTGAAAGGGTTAATTAGAAGCTCGCTATCAATCGCCAGGAAAAACCCGACACCTAAATGACACGAAAGTCTTAATATTGACGTAGAAATTGGTCAAAAGGTCTTAAAATCGCCAAACTAATGAGCCGAACGTCTAATAATCTGAAAACTAATGGGGCTAAACACGAGGAAGATGGGGGACCAGAACAACTACCCACGTCCCCTTAACCCTTAGAAGTTAGTTCGCTAGACCTCCATCAAGCTTAACATTACACCCCCTAGACCCCCTTTCAAGATAAATTTGCACATTTTTCGGTAGAAAATTGTCCCGGCCGAAGTCCGGTTCCTCTTAAATTACAGGCTCACTATCGCTCGCCAGGAAAAAATCGACACCTAAATGGCACGAAAAGTCTTCAAATTGACAGAAATGGGGCGAAAGTTCTTAAAGTCGCCAAACTAATGGGGCTAACCATGAGGGAGAAAGGGGTCAAGAAGAAAAAAAACAAGTGAAAATCTCCCCTCAAAAAAGTGAGAGAGATAGATATGATCGTGGGTGTCATGAGTGTATGTGTTTGATCCATAACAATATTCTGTTTCTTTTCAACTGACGGTAAATTGCAAAGTTCCCATCAAGATTTCTCAGTTATTTTTAAAGATTTTGTCGCTAAATATGGTGATAATTATATCAACTTGGTCTTAACATGATGCAGAGATAATAGTAGTTTCATATTTGATTTTGTCGCTAAATAGGGTGATAATTATATCAACTTGGTCTTAATATGATGCAGAGATAATAGTAGTTTCATATTTGATTTTGTCGCTAAATAGGGTGATAATTATATCAACTTGGTCTTAATATGATGCAGAGATAATAGTAGTTTCATATTTGATTTTGTCGCTAAATATGGTGATAATTATATCAACTTGGTCTTAACATGATGCAGAGATAATAGTAGTTTCATATTTGATTTTGTCGCTAAATATGGTGATAATTATATCAACTTGGTCTTAATATGATGCAGAGATAATAGTAGTTTCATATTTGATTTTGTCGCTAAATAGGGTGATAATTATATAAACTTGGTCTTAACATGATGCAGAGATAATAGTAGTTTCATAGTTTTCCATTAAGTATCGATAAATTAGCTGCTAAGGGATTCAATTTACCGTCAACTGAAATGAAACCGAGTATGAATAAATGTTCATGTTGAACTAAAGCTATCACCAGATGATGTTGTACAGGTTCATGATGCGTCTGTCGTTTTTTGTATTTTGTTTCTATGTGTATGAAGGAGACAAAAGGCAGGTTGCCTGTAACGAGTGTCTCCCCCAAAGCCAAAAGAGTGACAGCCAAATTCAAGGGACTTTGGAGTAAAAATGCCTGGACACACAAAGTTTAAAGCAGTTTAAGTCATAGGATGAAGGAAAGATTGATTGAGGGAGAGAGTTCCAGAGTTCACTTGTTGAGTAGAGGACATAAAATTTGCCAATTCTTGGGTTGGAGAGCTGGGCAGAATATGAGTGGGACTATGTTGAAAGGCGGGTGCTTCTCACAAGCCCACAAGCCCACAGAGAGGGCTCTGAAGAACACTGATTGTTGTAATAGCGATAGAAGAGTAAAAGAGATGCAACATTGCAGCGTGTAGAAAGAGATTGTAGGGAACTAGTAAGAGGAAGTGAGTTGATGAGGCTATTGACTCTACTCGTTCGAGAAGTGCGTTATGGGTGGAGCCTCCACACACATTCGAACAATACTCAATGCAGGGGCGAACTGTGCTCCAATACAGAGCAAGAAGCTGTGCGGGGGTGAAGAAACCCACGGAGATGTTTGAGCACACAATCATAACTTTTGGGAAACTGTTTTAGCAAGAGTGGTAATGTGATCCTTCCAAGTAAGGTCGGATGAAAAATATACACCTAGAATGTTGACAGAAGATGAAGGGCTGAGTTGTGTATTGTTGAAGAATAGTTGATAGTCTTGTGGAAGAGTGTGATGGAGAGATAGAGGGAGAAATTGGGTCTTGGAGGCGTTGAAAGTAACACGATGTTCTCTGACCCAATCAGAAATAATTGATAGATCAGAAGATAGGCATTTTATGGTCTCGTCACGTTTGTTTTGGAGTGATTGCAAGCTTGGTTGATGTGAAAAAACTAGTTGAATACAAATGCATATATATATACAGTATATACCGGTACTGGATGTCAAACCGGGTCAATTTTGTTTTAAGGGGAGATGGTTCACTTTTTGGGCGATTTTTGCATGTATTCGTTATTTGACTAGTTTCCTCCCTAGACCTCCATCAAATTAAAAAAAAAAAACATCCATTAGATCCCCCGTCTAGATTAATTTGTACATTTTTCGGTAGAAGAATGTCCCTGCCGAAGGCCTGTTCTTCCAATATTACAGGATCACTATCATTCGCCAGGGAAAAAATTGACACCTAAATAGCACGAAAGGTCTAAATATTGACGAAGAAATGGTGCGAAAGGTCTTAAAATCGACTAACTAATGGGCCAAGCATTTTAATATTTGAAAACTAATGGGGCTAAACACAAGGGAGAAAGTGGTCCAGAAAACCGGGGAGACGAGTTGCTTTTCTAGACCACCTTCTCTCTCATCTTTAGACCCATTAGTTTGGTGATTTTAAGAACTTTCGACCAATTTCTGTCAATTTTAAGACCTTTCCTGTTAATTAGGTCTAGATTTTTTCCTAGCGAGCGAAAGCGAGCCTGTAATTTAGGAATTGGCCTTCAGCCAGGACATTTTTCTACCGAAAAATGTACAAATTTATCTTGAAAAGGGGTCTAGGGCGCTTCATTTTAAGCTTGATGGAGGTCTAGCGAGGAAATTAGAAACCAAAAAATAAGTAAATAAAAAAATTGACAAAAAGAGAAGGATCCCCCCTTAAGACTATGAATAGGAGAAGGAATATAAGACATTTAACATCATATTGTATTGTTTTGGCCATCTGACCCCTTCCAGAGATATATTAACCCTTTCACGCTTTTATGACGCAGAGGTTGCCAGATTAGCAATAAGAAATAGAGTTCTCTCACTCTTAATATACCTCTCCAAAATTAGTTTTCTGCCCACAGCTAACTCAAAGACAACTGTAGAGGTTGAAGTAACTAAACTAAAGGTTTCTAAATACCCCTGATGGTAACAAAGGTTTTAAAGTATCCCTAATAGGTTCAAAATTGCGTCATAAACGTGAAAGGGTTAAGAACTGCATACCATAATTTTACCTTTGCATATGCGATAATAAACACAAAAAGGTGGGGATTGGGTTTTCGTTCCTCCGGGTTATTCACCACACACACACACACACCACACACACCCCACACACACACCACCACACACACCACAACACATACCACACACACTACACATTTAAAACCTTCCTTCCTTCAAATACACCTCTTTGTACCCAAATAATGACGCCAACCACACATTAGTGTACCTTAATTTCCTCCCAGGGAGCCCACCGCTTTTTTTTCTCTCCCTCCCTCTTTGGCTTGTATCCATTTGGCCCCATTTAGACTACTTTTTTAAGGAAGTTAACCCCAGCCAGGTGTCAAGTTTCCTGGCGAGCGGTAGCGAGCCAGCACAAATTTTATTTTGACAGTTAGCTAAATTTCTACATTTTTCGATAGAAAAATTACTCCGGCGAAGCCGGATTTCTCCATACAATGCTGGCTCGCTATTGCTCGCCAGGAAGAAATCGAAACCGACACCTGGATAAACGTCTTAAAACAGTTGGCAGAATGGGGCCGAATGGATACAAGCAAGAGAAAGAGAGAGAAGGAGAGACAGAGAAAAAAGGCAGGTGACCCCCCTTAATGTTCCTCCAGGGAGATACAAATCTCACACCCAGCCACCACCACCACCACCACAAACCTCACACCCAGCCACCACCACCACCACAAACCTCACACCCAGCCACCACCACCACCACCACCCAATTTAGCTACCGTACTTTCCCGCTAAATCTAGAGGTATTTACTTTGATCTACAGGACAAAATTATACTAGCGACGTGAATTCTAGCGATATTCTGGAGATTTGAGCCACTTTAGAGCGATAGTGTAGAGATTGGGGCATTATTCTAGCGATATTCGTGAGATTTGAGCCACTTTAGAGCGATAGTGTAGATATTGGGGCATTATTCTAGCGATATTCTGGAGATTTGAGCCACTTAAGAGCGATAGTGTAGAGATTGGGGCATTGTTCTAGCGATATTCTGGAGATTTGAGCCACTTTATAGCGATAGTGTAGAGATTGGGGCATTATTCTAGCGATATTCTGGAGATTTGAGCCACTTTAGAGCGATAGTGTAGAGATTGGGGCATTATTCTAGCGATATTCTGGAGATTTGAGCCACTTTAGAGCGATTGTGTAAAGATTGGGGCATTAGTCTAGCGATATTCTGGAGATTTGAGCCATTTTAGAGCGATAGTGTATAGATTGGGGCATTATTCTAGCGATATTCTGGAGATTTGAGCCACTTTAGAGCAATAGTGTAGAGATTGGGGCATTATTCTAGCGATATTTTGGAGATTTGAGCCACTTTAGAGCGATAGTGTAGAGATTGGGGCATTATTCTAGCGATATTCTGGAGATTTGAGCCACTTAAGAGCGATAGTGTAGAGATTGAGGCATTGTTCTAGCGATATTCTGGATATTTGAGCCACTTTATAGCGATAGTGTAGAGATTGGGGCATTATTCTAGCGATATTCTGGAGATTTGAGCCACTTTAGAGCGATAGTGTAGAGATTGGGGTATTATTCTAGCGATATTCTGGAGATTTGAGCCACTTTAGAGCGATAGTATAGAGATTGGGGCATTATTCTAGCAATATTCTGGAGATTTGAGCCACTTTAGAGCGATAGTGTAGAGATTTGGGCATTATTCTAGCGATATTCTGGAGATTTGAGCCACTTTAGAGCGATTGTGTAGAGATTGGGGCATTATTTTAGCGATATTCTGGAGATTTGAGCCATTTTAGAGCGATAGTGTATAGATTGGGGCATTATTTTAGCGATATTCTGGAGATTTGAGCCACTTTAGAGCGATAGTGTAGAGATTGGGGCATTATTCTAGCGATATTCTGGAGATTTGAGCCACTTTAGAGCGATAGTGTAGAGATTGGGGCATTATTCTAGCGATATTCTGGAGATTTGAGCCATTTAAGAGCGATAGTGTAGAGATTGGGGCATTATTCTAGCGATATTCTGGAGATTTGAGCCACATTAGAGCGACAGTGTAGAGATTGGGGCATTATACTAGCGATATTCTGGAGATTTGAGCCACTTTAGAGCGATAGTGTAGAGATTGGGGCATTTTCTAGCAATATTCTGGAGATTTGAGCCACTTTAGAGCGATAGTGTAGATAATGGGGCATTATTCTAGCGATATTCTGGAGATTTGAGCCACTTCAGAGCGATAGTGTAGAGATTGGGGCATTATTCTAGTGATGTTCTGGAGATTTGAGCCACTTCAGAGCGATAGTGTAGATACTGGGGCATTATTCTAGCGATATTCTGGAGATTTGAGCCACTTTAGATCGATAGTGTAGAGATTGGGGCATTATTCTAGCGATATTCTGGAGATTTGAGCCACTTTACAGCGATAGTGTAGAGATTGGCGCATTATTCTAGCGATATTCTGTAGATTTGAGCTACTTTAGAGCGATAGTGTAGAGATTGGGGCATTATTCCATCGATATTCTGGAGATTTGAGCCACTTTAGAGCGATAGTGTAGAGATTGGGGTATTATTCTAGCGATATTCTGGATATTTGAGGCACTTTATACCGATAGTGTAGAGATTTGAGCCACTTTAGAGCGATAGTGTAGAGATTGGGGCATTATTCTAGCGATACTCTGGAGATTTGAGCCACTTTAGAGTGATAGTGTAGAGATTGGGGCATTATTCTAGCGATATTCTGGAGATTTGATTCACTTTAAAGCGATAGTGTAGAGATTGGGGCATTATTCTAGCGATATTCTGGAGATTTGAGCCACTTTATAGCGATAGTGTAGAGATTGTGGCATTTTTCTAGCGATATTCTGGAGATTTGAGCCACTTTAGAGTGATAGTATAGAGATTGGGGCATTATTCTAGCGATATTCTGGAGATTTGAGCCACTTTATAGCGATAGTGTAGAGATTGGGGCATTATTCTAGTGATATTTGAGCCACTTTATAGCGTAGGTACTTTGGATATTGTGAGGATTTCGATTATCTGAGATTACACAACTTTTGATAGTGTAGAGATTGGGAAATTCTAGCTATATTTATTTGAGCCACTTAGATAAGATTGGGGCATTATTCTAGCGATATTATTTGAGTCACTTGAGCGATAGCGTAGAGATTGGGTCATATTCTAGCGATATTCTGGAGATTTGATATACTTTTTAGATTTAGAGATCGCATTATTCTGCGATATTCTGGAGATTGAGCCACTTTTAGTGATTCGATAGTGTAGAGATTGGGGCATTATTCTAGCGATATTCTGGAGATTTGAGCCACTTTATAGCGATAGTGTAGAGATTGGGGCATTATTATAGCAATATTCTGGAGATTTGAGCCACTTATGAGCGAAAGTGTAGAGATTGGGGCATTATTCTAGCAATATTCTGGATATTTGAGGCACTTTATACCGATAGTGTAGAGATTTGAGCCCCTTTAGAGCGATAGTGTAGAGATTGGGGCATTATTCTAGCGATATTCTGGAGATTTGAGACACTTTAAAGCGATAGTGTAGAGATTGGGGCATTATTCTAGCGATATTCTGGAGATTTGAGCCACTTTAAAGCGATAGTGTAGAGATTGGGGCATTATTCTAGTGATATTCTGGAGATTTGAGCCACTTTAGAGTGATAGTGTAGAGATTGGGGCATTATTCTAGCGATATTCTGGAGATTTCAGCCACTTAAGAGCGATAGTGTAGAGATTGGGGCATTATTCTAGCGATATTCTGGAGATTTGAGCCACTTTACAGCGATAGTGTAGAGATTGGGGCATTATTCTAGCGATATTCTGGAGATTTGAGACACTTTAAAGCGATAGTGTAGAGATTGGGGCATTATTCTAGCGATATTCTGGAGATTTGAGCCACTTTAGAGCGATAGTGTAGAGATTGGGGCATATTCTAGAATTATGGAGATTTGAGCCACTAGAGTTATAATAGTGTAGAGATTGGGGCATTATTCTAGCGATATTCTGGAGATTTCAGCCACTTAAGAGCGATAGTGTAGAGATTGGGGCATTATTCTAGCAATATTCTGGAGATTTGAGCCACTTTACAGCGATAGTGTAGAGATTGGGGCATTATTCTAGCGATATTCTGGAGATTTCAGCCACTTTATAGCGATAGTGTAGAGATTGGGGTATTATTCTAGCGATATTCTGGAGATTTGAGCCACTTTAGAGCAATAGTGTAGAGATTGGGGCATTATTCTAGCGATATTCTGGAGATTTGAGCCACTTAATAGCGATAGTGTAGAGATTGTGGCATTATTATAGCGATATTCTGGAGATTTGAGCCACTTTAGAGCGATAGTAAAGAGATTGGGGCATTATTCTAGCGATATTCTGGAGATTTGAGCCACTTTACAGCGATAGTGTAGAGATTGGTGCATTATTCTAGCGATATTCTGGAGATTTGAGCCACTTTAGAGCGATAGTGTAGAGATTGGGGCATTATTCTAGCGATATTTTGGAGATTTGAGCCAATTTAGAGTGATAGTGTTTAGAGTGGGGCATTATTCTAGCGATATTCTGGAGATTTGAGCCACTTTAGAGCGATAGTGTAGAGATTGGGGGCATTATTCTAGCAATTTTCGGCATTTCTTTATCATCTAGCAGACTTGATTTGGTAACCCTGCTACCGAGTTTATGGTCCACGGGTACGGTAGCGCTAATAAGTCATGTTCCAGCTGTCATTACGTTTGGTTCGCTCTGTGCTGTAGTAATGTCTGTCAGATGTTGAATAGCAGTGTGTCATACGAAAGCTAAGTCCTATATTTTTAGCCTTTATTATTGTGTATGTGAATATAAATAAATACATAAATAAATAGTTCAAATTATGTCTTTGGAAGTGATAAAATAGCCAACACAAGGCCATTTCATGTTAATTTTCTGATATTCCGTCTCATATTCATTCAAGTCTTCTAACAAAATTGCTCCCTGATCATCACCTCCCAGGGTTATAGTCCATGGGCAGACTTAAGCCGGAGTCACACGAGCCGTTTTTCAAGCAATTTTTACCGGCAATTATGATCTGGCAGCTTCATATATTACACTTTATCAGAATTCAGCTTCCTAACATACTCTAGCTTCAGTCTAGTTACCGATACCGGTGCAAAAAAGTTCCTAGATATAACGAGAAAAAACTTGCTCATGGAAAATTGACGGAAATATCGCTCGTGTGACAGCGGCTTTACCAAATCAAGTCCGCTGGATAGTAAATAAATGCCGAAAATAGCTAGAAAAACGGCACAATCTCTACACTATCTCTCTTAAGGGGAGGCTGGCCGTTTGTTTGGTCTATTAATTCCTTTATTCATATATTTTTTTAGTTCCTCCCTAGACCTCCATCAAGCTTAGAAGAAAAAAAAACTAGACCCCCCGTGAAAATAAATTTTTAAATTTTTCGCTAGAAAAATGTCGCGGCCGAAGGCCGATTCCTCTTAAAATTGCAGGCTCGCTATCGCTCGCCAGGAAAAAATCGACACCTAAATGGCACGAACATTCTTAAAATTGACAACGAAATGGGGCGAAAGGTGTTAAAATCGCCAAACTAATGAGCCAAACGTCTTATAATCTCAAAACTAGTGGGGCTAAACATTAGGGAGAAGGGGGTCCAGAAAAACGGTCTTCCTCCCCTTTAATGGCTCAAATCTACAGACTATTGTTAGAATTCACGTCGCCATATGTAAACTTTGCCTGTAGATCGATATAAATACTTCTACATCTAGCGGGAAAGTAGCTAAATTGGCAACACTATCCACAGGTATGGTAGCGTTAATAAGTCGTGTCTCAGCTGGTAGTACGTTTGGCTCGCTGTGTGCTCTATTAACCCTCTCCGACATATGACGCGATTTTGAGCCTATTGGGGATACTTTAAAACCTTCGTTACCATCAGGGGTATTTAGAAACAGGTCTTTAGTTTAGTTACTCCAACCTCTGCAGTTGTCTTTGAGTTAGCTGTGGGCAGAAAGCTAATTTTGGAGAGCTAATTATAAGAGTGAGAGAACTCTATTTCTTATTGCTAATCTGGCAACCTCTGCGTCATATGTATGTGAAAGGGTTAATGTATTGTCAGATGTTGAATTGGGTGGGTAAGTGTAGAAACATGGTTATTGGTATATATATCACTGGAAATTAATAAATACAGTTTTAGATATTGCTGATACCAATTATTGATCAAAACATACTTGGTGCCGAGTCATCACTTATTAGGCCGACTGTACATAATAACTTATGAACGTTTTAATTTGTTTCAAAATGTAATTCATGTAGTTTTACAAAGTATTCTTGATCTCTCTATATATCTAGGCTATATATCTATCTATCTCTATCTAGCCATATTTGTCTGTCTGTCTGTCTGTCTGTATATATATCTATCTATCTATCTGTCTGTCTGTCTGTCTATTGCCGGGCACCTTACTATTTGTCATACACAAAACGCCCCAAAGTGGACCTGTCCCTTGTGAGAATGACAAGCCTTGCTAGTTTATCAAATGACAACACTTAACAAGCACACCACACTTCTTTCCAACACCCACAATTTACCTCTAACGTACTGTACCTTCATGTTGGCTCTCTATCACTCTTTAAACTAGAGGTGGGACACTTGTTACAGGCATCTTTGCCTTTTATATCCTTCATGCACATAGACAAAATAATATGTTTTGGCTGGCTTGCTTATCTAGCCCTCTGAAGATCATGACGCAATTTTGACAGTATTCTGGTTATCATTAGACGATTTTGACAGTATTCTGGTTATCATTAGACGATTTTGACAGTATTCTGGTTATCATTAGACGATTTTGGCAGTATTCTGGTTATCATTAGACGATTTTGACAGTATTCTGGTTATCATTAGACGATTTTGACAGTATTCTGGTTATCAGTAGACGATTTTGACAGTATTCTGGTTATCATTAGACGATTTTGACAGTATTCTGGTTATCAGTAGACGATTTTGACAGTATTCTGGTTATCATTAGACGATTTTGACAGTATTCTGGTTATCATTAGACGATTTTGACAGTATTCTGGTCATTAGACGATTTTGACAGTATTCTGGTTATCATTAGACGATTTTGTACAACTTAGGAAGGATCTATAGGAATATTATGGGTAAAGACTGTCACGATGAACCCTCTGACTTCCATATACCCTTGGTAACCTGAACAAAATCGTCTAATATCATCCAGAAAATAGGAAAGAAATGCGTCATCGATTATCAGAGGTCCGGGCGGGGCTGAAAGATAAGGGAAAACAGAAGAAGAAGGGGGCTGAAATAGAGAGGGTAAGAACAGAGAAAAGAGAGAGAGAAGAGAAGAGAGAGAAGAGAGAGAAGAGAGAAGAGAGAGAGAGAAGAGAAGAGAGAGAAGAGAGAGACGGGAGAGATAAATATAACAGAAAGTGAGAGAGAGAGAGAGAGAGAGAGAGGAGAGAGAGAGAGAGAGAGAGAGAGAGAGAGAGAGAGAGAGAGAGAGAGAGAGAGAGAGAGAGGGGGGGGGGGAGGGAGAGATAAAACCCACAAGACCAGAGGAGACGGGAAAAGATAATAAAAAAGTAAAGATAGCTAGTTTATGGTCCACTTAGGAGAGAGAGAGAGAGAGAGAGAGAGAGTGTGTGTGTGTGTGTGAGAGAGAGAGAGAGAGTACAAAGGAAATCAAGCACCATCAGGTCTAGTGACCCTTCTAGGCTGCTTGTCCTCCAAAACACTGAGGATCAAGTGTCCAAACAGTGGTTTAGAGTGGGTAAGGGAACATTGGAAAGGGAACTACTGCCCTGGAACTAATGTCCGTGGCAGGATTAGGAAGTTAGTAGGGGACAGATGGGTTAGTAACTGAGGGGGGGATAAAATAAAGTTATTAATTTACAAACGCAGTCAGTCGCGGGTTTGATGCAAGATATTTGTCTACGCGGAGTTTAAATGAATCAACGGTGCTGCAGTCTATAACGTCTCGGGGAAGCCCATTCCACAAGTTGACAACTCGATTGAAGAAGAAATTCTTAGATTCGTGTGAGTTAAAAGATTTACCAATAATTTTGCAACCGTTTCCCCACTTGTAATTAGATTGGTCGATAGTGAAGTACTTACTACAGTTCATATTGTCGATGCCTTTGATGATTTTGAACACTTGAATTAAGTCACCTCTTAATATGCACTGGGTTAAAGGAAATAGATTTAATTCTCTAAGACGCTCTTCGTATGGTTTGTTCTTTAGGCTAGGTATCATTTTGGTAACTCTACGTTGAACTCGTTCTAGCTTGTTTATATCTTTTTGGTAATAAGGGCACCAGGATTGAACGCAGTATTCCAGAAGAGAGCGGACTAAGGAATTGTAAAGGGTTAGGATAACTTCTTTGGATTTATGCTCAAATGACCTGCCTATAAAGCCAATTATTTTGTTTGCCTTCTTAACAACTTCTGAACATTGTTGACTCGGTTTTAGGTTACTCGATATTGTTACTCCCAGATCGGTTTCTCTGTTTACATTCTTAAGCTGAGTGCCATTCATCGAATAGTTTGCTTTCTCATTTAGGTATCCGATATGTAGTACTTTACATTTATCCGCATTGAAACTCATTTGCCAAATTTGGGCCCAACATGACAATTTATCTAGATTGTGTTGCATATCGTCAACTTGTTCTTTTGAGAGTACACTATTTGCAATTTTTGTATCGTCAGCAAATTTTGATATTGTACAGGTGAGACCCTCATCTATGTCGTTGATGTAAATTAGAAAGAGAATTGGTCCTAGTACCGATCCCTGGGGTACCCCGCTACTTACATTGGTCCATTTAGATGCCTTACCGTATATGACTACTCTTTGCTTTCTGTCGCTGAGCCAATTTTCTATCCATTTCAACACACCGTCTTGTATTCCATGCGCTTTTAGTTTTAGCAGTAAACGTTTGTGGGGAACTTTGTCAAAGGCCTTTTGAAAATCAAGGTATATAATATCTACAGCTTTACTCTCATCGTAGAGGTTGAGGATATCGTGGAAGAAGTCTAAGAGGTTTGTTAAACAGGAACGCTTTTTACGAAAGCCGTGTTGAGTATCTTTAAGTAAGTTATTTGCCTCTAAGTGATTTACGAGTCTGTCTCTTATGACCGTTTCTAGCATTTTACATACAATTGAGGTTAAGCTAATCGGACGATAGTTACTGGGTAGGGATTTGCTGCCTTTTTTGAATATCGGTGTTACGTTGGCTAGCTTCCACTGATCAGGCATAGTCCCAGACTGCAAGGATTCATTGAATAGCAATGTCAGTGGTTTGGAGAGCTCATCCTTAGCTTCCTTTAGAACTCTAGGCGAGATTGCATCAGGTCCAGGCATTTTATTTACCTTGAGTTTATCTAAACAATTCAATATTTCTCTCTCTGTAACGGTGATATTGCTTAGAACATCTGAATTATCAATCTGAATCGGCGATGGTGTAGGGATATCACTGAGGTCTTCGGTTGTAAAAACTGATGCAAAGAAGGTATTGAGGGCATTACTCATTTGTACTTCGTCTTTGGTGTATTCTCCATTTTCATCGACTAACGGTCCAACAGTTGAAGTAACTACTTTTTTCTTTCTGATATAACTATAGAATTTTTTCGGGTTTGTTTTACTTTGATTCGCAACATGTAACTCCAGGGGCTTTTTACTTTGCTTAATTAACTTTTTGGCTTTGCGTCGTAGCTCTACAAATTTCACCCGTTCTTCGTCATTTTGTGAGGATTTTAATCTATCATTAGCACATTTTTTAGCAAGCAGACAGTCTGAAATATCTTTATTCCACCATTTGGGCTTATCATTATGGCCTGGACGCCGTATTTTCGATGGTATGCAGTCTTGCACTGCCTTAAGGTAAGTGGTTGTGAAACACTCCCAAGACGTATTTATATCGTTATTGTTAGTCAGAAAGCTCCAGTCAGTTTCTTTAAGCTTTGATTTAATTTATGAAAATTTGCTTTCTTGAAATTAGGGACTTTCTCAATGCTGCTATTTGATTTGTTACTAGTAAACTTTAAAGTGAAAGTTATCGTACGATGGTCGCTGTTACTGAATTCATCACCAACATTCAAATTCTCTATTAATTCTTCTTTTGTTGCGAGTACAAGGTCAAGCACATTATTACCACGGGTCGGATATTGTACAAATTGAAAAATTGAACTCTCTTGCAAGTTAGCATAGAGGTCGTGTCCAGAGTGTGAAGTAAGAATATCGCCCCATTTAGTCACGGGTAAGTTGAAATCGCCAAGAATTACGGTATCTTGTATGTTAGTTATTTCTGCAATTTGTTCATAAATTTCACTGTCAGTTTGCACTGATTGAGCTGGGGGTCTGTATAATAAAGCTAGTGTTATTTTAGTTCTTCGTTTATTATTTAATAGTACGTAAGATATGTCTATATTCGCAATTTGAGGTTTTGACATTAAGACGGGATTAAGACTTTCCTTTATAAAAAACAGAACTCCTCCTCCATTTCTATTGATCCGTTTTTTCTCAAACATTGTATAACCAGGAAGCGTATATTCGGCTAAAAAGTCTCTGTCTTCCGTATTTAACCAAGATTCTGTAATGCCGATTATATCATAATGTTCTGTAAACATGATTTCCTCTAGATCTGAAAATTTATTGCGTATGCTACGAGCATTTACATAAAACACCATAAGAGTATTAGAGTTGGATGTTACTGATTGTGCATTGTCTGAATTTTCAGTTCGTATTTGACTTACACTACCCCCGGATACCCCCGGTTGACCCCGTTTTTTGAACGGAAATCCTTGGCTGCATCGTTCAGCAGACGACCAAGACGTGCAGCTCCTACTTCATTGAGATGTACACCATCTCCTGAAAACAAAGATTTGTCATAGTAAAAATGATCCCACGTGTCGACAAAGCCGATGTCCTCCTCCCTGCAGAGTTTGGCTAGTCGGCGATTTGTACTGGTAGCTATGTTATAGAATCGGTTTTCTACATCAATCCGGGGAACAATTCCTGAAATTAAGATTCTATTAGATTTTTCCTTGAAGGACCTGATCAGCCGCCGGTACTTGCAAAGTAGTTCCTCTGACAGCGTCCGTTGGACATCGTTATATCCAACGTGGATGACGTACGTAGTGCTTGCGGGGGCGAGCCAGGAAACCTCTTCCACAGCCGCAACAATGTCGTCCACGCCGCCACCTGGGATACAGAATCGCTTTCTGGTCCTGGGTGCCCTGGCGCAGAACTCGGTTAATTGGCCACGGACCATGGAGTCGCCCACAAGCCGAACTTCTTCTATTTCCTCTTCCTTGTCAATAGCAAGAATTTTGAAGCGGTTTTGGCATGTTGTCGGGATGACCTTCCTGGTACTGGTACAGGGATGCACATTGTTTCTCACTAACTGAAAGTTGTCCTGGGGGGGAGTGAGAGTAGAGTCATTATTATTTTCTGCAACATCTAAGGTAGCTGCTGGTGTGGGTACCGGTACCGGTACTGTATGCACTGGAATGGCGGTTGACATCATAGTGGTTTCTTGGGCCAAGGGCACTCCTACGTTGAGTGTGGCAAATTCTTGAAGGGATTCAAGCTTCGTAGTCAGGGCATCGATCTTGCGGTGAGCTGCATTCAATTCATCCGCAATCTTCTCTCGGAGCTGGCAAAATCTACAAATTTGGACATCAGTATCAACAAACATGGTAGGGCCAAATTTAGCGGAACAACTCGTGCAGGTTCGTTGCGGCGCCATGACGATATAATCACAATATGCCTTAAAATCACACAAATTTATGTTAGCAAGATGGTACAATTAAAGCCTGAAAATCACAACAAATTTATGTTAGCAATGTGATACAATTAATTCCTGAAAATCACACAAAATTTTGTTAGCAATATGATAAAATTAATATGCCTGTAAATCACAAAAAATATGTTAGCAATAGAACACAATTTATGCCTGAAAATAAAACAAAAATTGATGTTAGCAGTATGACACAGTTAAAGCCTGAAAATCACAAAGGGATTAGAAATTTGTTACAAAATTTACTGGGGGAAAAAAAAAAGTGGGAGAGGGTTAAAGTAGCCAAGTGAGAAAACTGGAAAACAGTATACAGTACAGTAACAACAAGTATTTGTTAGCAATATGGTACAATTAATGCCTGTAAATCACAAAAAGAATATGTTAATCACAAAAAGAATATTATGCCTGTAAATCACAACAAAATATGTTAGCAATAGAACACAATTTATGCCTGAAAATAAAAAAAAAATTGATGTTAGCAGTATGACACAGTTAACGCCTGAAAATTGCAAATGGACTAGTAATTTGTTACAAAATTTACTGGAAAAAAAAGTGGGAGAGGGTTCATTTAGCCTAGTGAGAAAACTGGAAAGCAGTATACAGTACAGTAACAAAAAATATTGGTTAGCAATATGGTACAATTAATGCCTGTAAATCACAAAAAGAATATGTTAGCAATAGAACACAATTTTATGCCTGAAAATAAAAATAAAATTATGTTAGCAGTATGATACAGTTAGGCTAAAGCCTGTATATTAGTTTATACAGTGGTCGACACAATAATAATAATGGAGTTAGTAATATCCCTGGCAAGAATGTGAGAGGCCTATTAATATGGTGACAAGTATCTGAAATGCGATTAATAAATAGGCTATCAAAAAGTATTACTGTAACTAAATTATTCTAACCCAATATTAAAACTATCTTGACAAATGTTAGTGTGTGCGATTTATATAGATAACCAAGATAAAAAGTTCAACCAAGTACAGTATTGACTAGACTTTGATATATAAAATACAAAGAGAGGATTTGTTTATGCGTACACAGGTGGCGCTTGAGAGAGAGAGAGAGAGAGAGAGGAGAGGAGAGACGGGAGAAGATAATATACAGAAAGTGAAGATAACAAGCTTATGGTCCACTTAAATGAGAGAGAGAGAGAGAGAGAACTCACAAGACTAGAAGAGACGGGAGATGGGAAAACATGCAGAGGATGGCATGAGATAACAAGTTTATTATCCACTTAGGAGAGAGAGAGAGAGAGAGAGAGAGAATGTGTGTGAGAGAGAGAGAGACATAGAGTGAGATACAGATAGATAGATATATAGATAGATAGATATATAGACAGAGAGAGAGAGTGAGTGAGTGTGTGTGAGCTTGAGAGTTAGAGAGACAGACAGATATATTACAGACAATAAATCCCAAAACTACAAACGGGCCAGGAGGCTGGGAATCCTCCTCCCCTTGTAAAATTCACCTACTAGACGAGACAGAGTAAGGGGCGAGGGAACGCGAAAGTGGACCATAAGAATTGGCACTTTAAATGTTGTTTCTGTTCAGGCTCTGTCTTGAGTTGGCCACCCCTATCTATGGGTTATGTGCCTGATTGTATACAATGCAAACAGATGACTTAAGGGGACAGTGGCTGTTTGTTTGCTCTATTAATGCATTTATTCATATATATTTTTAGTTTCCTCCCTAGACCTCCATCAAGCTTAGAAAAACACCCCCTAGACCCCTCTTCAAGATAGATTTGTACATTTTTCAGTAGAAAAATGTCCTGGCCAAAGGCAGATTCCTCCTAAAATTACAGACTAGCTATCGCTCGCCAGGAAAAAATCAACACCTAAATGGCACGAAGGGTCCTAATATTAACTAATAAATGGTGCAAAAGGTCTGAAAATCGCCGAACTAATGGGGCGAATGTCTTGAAATCTCATAGCTAATAGCGCTAAACATGAGGGAGGAGGACTCGAAAAACCAACTTCCTCCCCTTAACCCCTAACTGGAGCACTCACTAGCCAAAGCTCCGAGTACAATTTAATATGTGTACTTATCAAGCCTTGTGTGGCATTTATGGGGGCTGACATTTGTTTCTCTCTTTTTCTGGCTTGTATCCATTTGGTCCCATTCAGCCTACTGTTTTAAGACGTGTATCCCCCTCTAGGTGTCGATATCTTCCTGGCGAGTGAAAGCGAGCCAGCATTTTCTGGAGAAATCCGGCTTCGCCGGAGACATTTTTCTATCGAAAATTTTACAAGTTTAGCCAGCTGTCTTAACTCATTATTCAATAGATGGTGGCTTGCTATCGCTCGCCAGATATAACTCGACACCTAAATGTGGCTAAGCGTTTTCAAACAGTCGGGTGAGTGGGGCCAAATGGATACAACCCAGAGAGAGACAAAAAACAGGTCACCCCCCCTTAATTGCATAGCCTACGTGAGTTGCAGTTGGGATGTGTGTACATGCTTAGATTGATATGCAGGATTCGAAGTTGCATAATAAATCGTAGGCAGTGTCCACCATTCTTTAACTGTCTTCGTGGTGCGATGCATAAGGTGTTGATTTTCGGTGTGAGCATCCTGGATTCGAATCCACGGACTGCCACATGTGTTTGTAAATTTCATTAATCGATTTTAGGAGTATGGTTGGTTGTTGGAAGGAACATAATAATTATTACCAGTGAGTGAAGGTGGACGCTGGTACTGATTGTTAAGGGGGGTCACCGGCTTTTTTTTTTAATCTTTCTCTCCTTTTCTCTCTTTCCCTGGCTTGTATCCATGCTGCCCAATTCAGCCAACTGTCTTAATACGTTTATCCCCATCCAGGTGTCGATTTCTTCCTGGCGAGCGATAGCGAGCCACCATTGTATGGAGAATTCCGGCTTCGCCGGAGACATTTTTCTATTGAAAAATGTACAAATTTAGCTTGCTGTCAAAACAAACAAATATATATGCTGGCTCGCTACAGCTCACCAGGAAAATATTGACACCTGGATGGGGTTAAACGTCTTAAAACAGTAGGCTGAATGGGGCCGAGTGGATACAAGCCAAAGAGAGAGGGAGAGAAAGAGAAGAAAGCGAGGTGGGCACCCTTAACACACAGTGGACGTGCAAATCATTTGTATGTACAGTCGCGCTAATAAGTCATATCTCGGCACCAAGTATGTTTTGATCAATAATTGGTATCAGCAATATCTAAGCTTCATTTCTTCATATCGAGTGAGATATACAAACATGTTCCTACACTTACCCACCCTGTTCAACATCTGACAGACATTTAAGGGGAGACTGACCGTTTGTTTGGTCTATTACTTAATGTATTCATATATTTTTTTAGTTTCCTCCCTAGACCTCCATCAAGCTTAGAAAAGCACCCCCTAGACCCCCCTTCAAGATAAATGTGTACATTTTTTCGGCAGAAAAAATTCCCGGCCGAAGGCCGGTTCCTCTTAAAATTGCAGGCTCGCTGTCGTTCGCCAGGAAACAAATTGACACCTAAATGGATTGCAAGGTCTTAAAATTGACAACGACATGGTGCAAAAGGTGTTAAAATCGCCAAACTAATGGGCCGAACGTCTTATAATCTCAAAACTAGTGGGGCTAAGCATTAGGGAGAAGGGGTTCCAGAAAAACGGTCTCCCTCCCCTTAATACAGCACAGAGCAAGCTCAACGTAATGACAGCTGGAGCATGACTTATGAGCGCGACCATACAGATACCGGTACCGTACTGGCAAATGTATATATGAGCTCTTGAGATGTTGATATTCAGATGCAGGGAGCAATTTTGTTTGAAGATTTGAATGTATATGATAAGGAATACAAGAACATTATCACCAAATAAGGAATACAAGAACATTATCACCAAATAAGGAATACAAGAACATTATCACCAAATAAGGAATACAAGAACATTATCACCAAATAAGGAATACAAGAACATTATCACCAAATAAGGAATACAAGAACATTACCACCAAATAAGGAATACAAGAACATTATCACCAAATAAGGAATACAAGAACATTACCACCAAATAAGGAATACAAGAACATTACCACCAAATAGCATTTTTTGTTGTTGGCCATGTTATCACTTCCAAAGACATAATGTGAACTATATTAACCCCTTCTGTACCGGCGACGTCCTTTTAACTTCATTCTTGCACCTATTAGACGATTTTATTCAGTTTCAAAAGGGCTTCCAGCAATTAAAAGGCTTCGAACTATCTCACTTAACCCTTTTTATTACCACTGATCCTTCTTAAACTGCACAAAATCGTGTAAATATTGCTAGAACAAAGTAAAACAGACGTCGTCGGTACAGAAGGAGTTAACCATAATTATATCTATACATACATAATATCTATACATACATAATATCTATACATACATAATATCTATACATACATAATAATCAAACCTACAAATAATGAACACGGCTCTCGTTTGACACCCTGTAATCAGATAACATCATCTATATATCACTAAATATTATAATATGTTTATAGTAGTATATACCGGTACCTGCTTTGATCTCAACATTAAAGGGGGTCACCTGCTTTTTTGTTTCTCTCCTTTTCTCTCTTTCTCTGGCTTGTATCCATTCGGCCCCATTCAGCCAACTGCTTTAAGACGTTTATCCCCATCCAGGTGTCGATATCTTCCTGGCGAGCGATAGCGAGCCAGCATTGTATGGAGAAATCCAGCATCGCCGGACACATTTTTCTATCGAAAAATTAACAAATTTAGCTTGATCTCAAAACAAAAATATATAAATGCTGGCTCGCTACTGCTCACCAGGAAAATATTGACACCTGGATTGGGGTAAACGTCTTAAAACAGTAGGCTGAATGGGGCCGAATGGATACAAACCAAAGAGAGAGGGAAAGCAAGATAAAAAAATCGAGGTGGGCTCCCTTAATGTAAATGGCTATATTTGCATAAAGATAATTTGCCAGAGCTCACAGCCATGTACCGGTATCATCAAATAACACCTGTCTGCATTATACACATCGCTATTTTATTTATATAAGGGAATCCACTTCGCTTTTTATCCCTTTCTCTCCCTTTCTCTTTGGCTTGTATCCATTTGGCCCATTCAGCCTACTGTTTTAAGACGTTTACCCCCATCCAGGTGTCAATATTTTCCTGGTGAGCGGTAGCGAGTCAGCATATGTATATTTTTGTTTTGAGATCAAGCTAAATTTGTTAATTTTTCGATAGAAAAATGTCTCCAGCGAAGCCTGACTTCTCCATACAATGCTGGCTCGCTATCGCTCGCCAAAAAGAAATCGACACCTGGATGGGGATAAACGTCTTAAAACAGTTCGCTGAATGGGCCCAAATGCATACATGCCAGGGAAAGTGAGAAAAAGGAGAGAAAGATAAAAAAATCCGGTGACCCCCATTTTTTTTTTTTTTTTTTTTTTAAAGAGCACAAATTCGCTTGATTTGCCAATATTAAAACATATTTTGCACCGCAAATACCACACGGGTGGGAAAACCTTCCTCGCGAACACCTGTACAGTCTGCCAAATAAGTGATGTATCAGCACCAAGTATATTCTGATCAATAATTGGCATCATCAATATCTAAACATAATTTCTTCATTTCGAGTGAGATATACAAACATGTTCCTACACGTATCCACCCTATTGAACATCTTCTTACATTTGGAATCCCATTACGCCATCAGACAGTACACTGGGACCATACGGCTGGGAAAGTGTAGATAGCAGAGAAGAGGTGTTGTAGCTAGAGGAAGCTGTTGGAATGGCTTTGTTGTTGTATGTCATTATAGGTAGCGCCAACGAACTTGACAATTTTCTTGACCCTTTAACTTCTCATAACTCAAAAGGGCCTAGAGCAAACTGGCTGCAAATATCCACACCTATTTGCTGGTGGGCTCTTCCCTAATGATCGAAATGTCAGCTCGATTGCTTTTATTAATTTTGAGTTAAGAGAAGTTAAGGGGTCAAGAAAATAGTCAAGTTCGTTGGCGCTACCTATAGTCTGTATACGTCATCGAGGTGTCCCCCGACTGGGTGCGAGCATGTGGAACACGCTAGGACTGGCAAACATTATTACGCATTAGCGTGGGAGAGAGAGAAAGAGAGTGTGTGTGTGTGTGTGAGCGCTGATGTCATGGTACTAAAGCTGATGAGGAGAAACAAATTATGAAATGCTGGCAGAGTGAAATATTGACCATTAAGGGAGCCCAACCCGCTTTTTAAAAATGTTTCTCTCCCTCTCTCTTTAGCTTGCATCCATTCGGCCCCATTCAGCCTATTGTTTTAAGACGTTTAAGATCCAGGTGTCAATATTTTCCTTGCGAGCGGTAGCGAGCCAACATAGGCCTATATATATTTTTGATTTGACAGCAAGTTAAATTTGTAAATTTTTCGATAGAAAAATGTCTCCGGCGAAGCCTTATTTCTTCATACAATGCTGGCTCGCTATCGTTCGCCAGGAAGAAATCTACACCTGGATGGGGATAAACGTCTTAAAACAGTTGGCTGAATGGGGCCGAATGGATATAAGCCAGAGAAAGAGAGACCATGAGATAAAGATAATAAAAAGCAGGTGACCCCCATTAAGGGAGAATGGTTGTTTTTTCTGGACTCTCTTCTCCCTCATGTTTAACCCCATTAGTATTTACATTTTAAGACGCTTACCCTATTAGTTTGTTGATTTTAAGACCTTTCGTCTAATTGTAGTTGTCAATATCAGAACCTCATAACTAATAGGGCTAAACATGAGGGAGGAGGAGGACTCGAAAAACCAACTGCCTCCCCTTAAGTGTTGATAAATTAGCTGCTAAGGAATTCAATTTATCGTCAGTTGAAAAGAAACAGCGTATAGTAAGAGGAGGCGAGTTGATGAGACAAAATACTTATGACTCCACCCTTTCGTGAAGTGCGGTAGGGGTGGAACGTAACTTCCCCACACATGCGAACTATGCTTGATAGGCTACATGGGCACACTATGCCCCTACACAGTGCAAGAAGCTGGACAGAATATATCTTAACACTTACACTGCGGGCATATTTCTGCATATGTCCGCGATAATAGGGCTCATTCAAGCACTCCTGATTGATTAAGCAAGTGTCTGAATTAAATTAAATATATTAAGCCAAAAACTAGAAGAAAATAGGTTCAAAACGACACCAGAAAGAGGTTCGTAGTGCGCGGGCTTCACCCGTAGCGCTTCCATAAAAATTCGCTAATACTGAGCAATTATCACTAATGTCGCGCTACATTTGCCTTTGGCAGCGCTGTAAGTCTAGTGAGAGTATGGCTCATACTCCTCATTGCCCCGGCCAGCTGACTGGAGAGAGGATAGGGGGACCTGCCGCGCTCCTGCTCATTCGTACTCTATTCTATAGGCTTTAATAGCCTGTAAATTGCCATGGCGTCCCGGAACGTCTCCCGCAGTCAATTGGTTAAAAGTGTTAACCTATTTGTATATTTGTTGTTGCAGTGTGGTTCTCGGAGTGGACGGTAGTACGAGGACAAGCTGAGTTACCCTGTGTGGTGCCCCGGCCAATGGACCCCGATGATAAACCTCTACTGGCGCTATGGTATAAGGAGACACAACCCACCGTGCCAATATATAGGTAAGACTGAAACAATTATATTTAACTCCAATGTATAGGTAAGACACGTTTCCTCATATAAACAACATTCTAAATTACCTATAAGATGAGGAACCAATATTGACCCTTCCACGCATTGATGACGCAGAGGTTGTCAGGTTAGCAATAAGAAATAGTTCTCTCACTCTTATAATTACCTCTCCAAAATTAGTTTTCTGTCCACAACTAACTCAAAGACAACTGCAGAGGTTGAAGTAACAAAACTAAAGGAATTATAAATACCCCTGATGGTAACAAAGGCTTTAAAGTATCCCCAATAGGCTCAAAATGGCGTCATATGCGTGAAATGGTTAACAAACTCCAAATGAGCTTTCAGATATACCGTAGGTAAGACAGCGTTCCATCGTAATACAACATTCTAAATTTCTTATTGACTTCATTAATTAAGTGTTTTTGTAAGTTAGTTGGTGGGTTGGTGATAATATGAATTCCCTAGAACATAAACAATAATCGTAAACTCGTAATGACACCACTCCTTCATATAAACAGCTTTCTATATTAGCTATAAGATAAAGAAACAATAATGGTAAACCCCAAGTAACCCCGTCAACAAGCTCTACTGGCACTCTGGTATAAGGAGACACAACCCACTGTGCCGATATATAGGTAAGACAGAAACAATAATAATATATTCCAAATGACACCACTCTCTCACATATAGGCCTACAACAGTCTAAATTCGTTATATGATGAGGAGTGCATGATTATATACTCCTAATGACCTTTCAGATTGCAAGACACCAATCGCTCATATAAACATTCTAAAATACCTATAAGATGAATAATGAATGATTGTAAACTCCTAATGACCTTTCAGATATTGGTAAGACACCATTCCTTCAATAAAGCAACATTCTGCATTAGCTATAAGATAAAAAAACAATTATTCTAGACTTATTATATTTTGGCAACTAATAGACGATTTTATTTATCTTAGGAAGGACATCTACACATTACAAGGCTACAGACTATCTCAGTTAGTCCTTCTACTTATCATATATCCTTCCTAAGCTTCATAAGATCGTCTAAATGTAGCTGAAATCCAATACAAAAGACGTCACCGGTACTGCAAGGGTTAAACCTGTAAACAATTCCATGATAATATTCTATCCAGTTAATTTTCCGTCTCTTCTTCATATGTCAATCTGTCTTTCCCTCATCCTATGACTTAAACAGCTTCAAGCTCCGTGTGTCCAGGCATTTTTACTCTAACGCACCTTGAATTTGGCTCTGTCGCTCTTCCAACTCTGGGGGGGGGGGGGAGAGAAGCATTTTACAGGCGGCTTTGTCTTTTATCTTCTTCATGCACATAGATTAAGGGGAGATGGGTTGCTTTTCTGGTCCCCCTTCTCCCTCATATTTAGCCCCATTAATTATCAGATTTGATGACGTTCGGCCCATTAGTTAGACGATTTTAAGACTTTTCGCCCCATTTCTTTGTCAATATTAAGACTTTTCGTGTCATTTAGGTGTCGATTTTTTTCCTGGCGAGCAATAGCGAGCCTGGTATTTAAGAGAAATCGGCCTTCGGCCGGGACATTTTTCTATCGAAAAATGTACAAATTTGTCTTGAAGAAGGTTTTTTTTTTTTTTTTAAAGCTTGATGGAGGTTTATGGAGGAAATGATAAACATATGTATAAATGACCAAATACGTACGCCCATCCCCTCTTAGATAGTGTGTTGATTTTCGGTGTGAGCGTCCTGGGTTCGAATCCCCGGACTGCCACATGTGTTTGTTAATTTCATCAATCGAGTTTAGGAGTAAAGTTGGTTAGTGGCGAGAACATAATAACTAAGAACAGTTGAAGGATAGGAGTGTGTCGTTAAATATCAGTTTATGTAATAGAACAGTTGAAGGATAGGAGTGTGTCGTTAAATATCAGTTTATGTAATAGAACAGTTGAAGGATAGGAGTGTGTCGTTAAATATCAGTTTATGTAATAGAACAGATTCACAGTTAAGCCGGTATCACACGAGATATTTTATAGTCAACATTCGATGATCAACATTTTCCTGGCCACATTTCTGGAATATTTGGCACTGGTATCGGAAACTAGGCTGATGATAGATGAATGTAGGTAACAGAAAATATTAAAGGTTGACCTCATCAGCTGCCAGACCAGTGTTGAGGAAAAATGTTGAGTGAAAAAACGCTCGTGTGATACCGGCTTTATAGTCTGTTCATTCTAGGTTGGGCAGAAATGGTAACCCCAAACCTCTCATAACTCAAAAAGGACTAGAGTAATCGAGCTAATATTTCTACCAAATAGGAAGATTTGGCTAGCGAATATGTGTATAAATTGACGGCTCATTTGCTCTAGCCCTTTGTGAGTTACAGAGGTTAGAGGTTACGATTTCTGCCCAACCTCGAATGGACGGACTATAGTTGTGCAGTCAGGTCAATTTTAGCAAGAAGTATAAACTATAGTCTATTCGCTATAAGTAGGCGAGAAATCATGACCTCTATCCTCTGTAATTCAAAAAGGGCTGGAGCAAATTGGCTGTCAATTTCCACATCTATTCTTTGACTGACTATTTCCAAATGGTAGAAATATTAGCTCGATCCTCTGTAATTAAAAAGGGCTGGAGCAAATTGGCTGTCAATATCCGCATCTATTCTTCGACTGACTATTTCCAAATGGTAGAAATATTAGCTCGATCCTCTGTAATTCAAAAAGGTCTGAAGCAAATTGGCTGTAAATTTCCACATCTATTCTTTGACTGACTATTTCCAAATGGTAGAAATATTAGCTCGATCCTCTGTAATTCAAAAAGGGCTGGAGCAAATTGGCTGTACATTTCCACATCTATTCTTTTGCTGACTATTTCCAAATGGTAGAAATATTAGCTCGATTACTCTAGTCATTTTTGAGTTACAGAGGTTAGAGGTCATGATTTCTCGCCTACTTACAGCGAATAGACTATAGTACATTAGTCCAGCAATCGTTACCCCTGATCTCTATATAGCATTAGATGGTGGAGTATGCTGAAAATATACATAAAACTAGACTCGGTTTCATAAAGTTTTTGGTTTCCCCTCCTAGACCTCCATCAAGCTTAAAAAATACATCCCAAAGACTACCTTCTAGATGAATTAGTACATTTCTCGGTAGACAAATTTGAATTATTATGTAAAACTTGCAAAATTACAGGCTGGCTATCGCTCTCCAAGAACAAATCAACACCTAAATTTCACGAAAAGTCTTGCTATTGACAAACAAATCTGACGAAAGGTCTTAAATCGACAAACTAATAGGGGCTAAAGATGAGGGAGAAGGAGGATCAGAAAGAGCAACTACCTCTTCCTCAACGATATTGCTGAAGTAAATTATTGTTTCAGTAAAGATGCAATAATATTAGTAAGCAATATATAGTGAGCAATATATAGTGAGCAATATATAGTGAGCAATATATAGTGAGCAATATATAGTGAGCAATATATAGTGAGCAATATACAGTGAGCAATATACAGTGAGCAATATATAGTGAGCAATATATAGTGAGCAATATATAGTGAGCAATATATAGTGAGCAATATATAGTGAGCAATATATAGTGAGCAATATATAGTGAGCAATATATAGTGAGCAATATATAGTGAGCAATATATAGTGAGCAATATATAGTGAGCAATATATAGTGAGCAATATACAGTGAGCAATATATAGTGAGCAATATATAGTGAGCAATATATAGTGAGCAATATACAGTGAGCAATATACAGTGAGCAATATATAGTGAGCAATATATAGTGAGCTTCTTGGTCTCTGTCTGAGGGTGGTTGGAGTGGCTATTGAGAGAGAGAGAGCTACATAGATACACAGACCACACAGACCTCAAGGTCCTTACTAGGCAGTCTGGCCTTACAAACTATATATATATATATATATATATATATATATATATATATATATATATATATATATATATATATATATATATATATACACACATACACATACATACATATGTATACATACTGTACAGTGTACATACATACACATACATATATACACACATACATGCATATATACAGTATATATACATATACACCCATATACACATATGCATACATATACACACACATATATACATATACACATATATACATATACATACATATACATATATTATATACATATATATAATGTTTTTATTTTATTTTTTTTTTTTTTTTTCATATCACCCCAGCTCTCTGTAGATATAGGTCAAGCCTTCCCTTGAAAGCGTTTATTGTGTCGCTCTCCACCACTCTCGCTGGTAGTTTATTCCACTCTGTCGCCACACTGTAGATGAAGAAACTCTTTGTGACATCTAGGTTTGCCTTTTTGGATTTTAATTTCATTCCATTTCCGCGAGTTTGAGTATTATTGTTTAATGTGAATAGTGCATTTACATCGACTTTGTCGAAACCTTTTAGTATCTTAAAACACTCAATAAGCTGAGCCCTCAACCTCCTCTTTTTTAATGTGAACAGGTTCAATCGTTTAAGTCTTTGTTCATATGGTTTATTTCTTAGTGAGGGTATCATCTTCGTCGCTCTACGCTGTTCTGACTCGAGTCTTACAATGTCCTTGATCAGATAAGGTGACCAGAACTGCACACCATATTCAAGCTGGGGCCGCACCATACTTTTGAACAGTGGCACTATTACGTTCTCATGTTTATATGTAAATTTTCGTTTAATAAAGCCCAATGCTATGTTTGCCTTATTTGCAGCTGCTATACATTGGTCGGAAGTTTTTAGGTTTTCAGATATTAGTACCCCTAGGTCTTTTACTACCGTTGCGGTTTTTATTCGTTTGCCGTTCATTTCGTATTTGTATTTCATATTTCTGCTACCAACCTGCAGCACCTGACACTTATCGACATTGAAGGGCATCTGCCATTTTTTCGACCACTCTGATATCTTGTTTAACCCTTATTTAGCGGCGAGCATCATAAGTCGAGTTAAATAAAGCTGGACTATGTGGCGGCGCTCGACATAACTCGAGCGGCAATTTCAGCACGTAATGTGGCTGAGAGAGAGAGACAAGTGGTGGCAGGAGACTAGCGAGCGTATGACTGCTCCAGACCACCGCGGCGAACCTACTGACACAAATCTCAGCTCCCTCCTCCCTCTCTCACTCGCTACATACTCAATTATGTACTGAAAGTACCGAATTACCTGCTTTTTGCACTCGCGTTGCACGGTTATTGCAAGAAAACTATCCATCATACAAGGATCGTTATGGTGTCATTCGAAAGCTCTGTTTATGCCCTTTCAGGGATAGGTACTTGTTTTACGTTCTGGGTCTTATTTAGGCATGAAAATGATCACGTAAACAGCCCTATTTTGGCTAAAAACACCCCGCTGTGCGGTACACATAAATAAACCGCATAGGCCGCTCGTAAGGTGTTAAATCAGATTGCAACGCATTTCTATCTTCTTCGTTCAGCACTGTATTTCCTATTTTTGTATCGTCGGCGAATTTGGAAATGGTGTTGTTTACCCCTACATCAATGTCGTTAATGTAAATGAGACACAGGACCGGTCCAAGGACTGAACCCTGTGGAACTCCACTAGTGACAGGCTTCCACTCGGATTTCACTCCATTTATCACCACTATCTGTCTTCTGTCTGTAAGCCAATTTTTTATCCAAGAATGAATTTCACCTTTGATACCTATCCTCTCCAGTTTAGCCAATAGTTTTCGGTGTGGCACCTTGTCGAAAGCTTTTTGAATGTCCAAGAAGATTATATCTAGTGATTTCGTCATGTCGTCATATATGTGAATAGTTTGTTATAAAATTCAATCAAATTTGTTAGGCATGACTTATTTGATCTAAAGCCGTGTTGACTATTTTGTATTAGGTTGTTTGATTCGAGGTAATCTACTATCTTATCTCTAAGAATTTTTTCCATGATTTTTCCTACAATGGAAGTTAGACTAATTGGTCTGTAAGTACTTGCTTTGGCCTTGCTACCCTTCTTGTATATTGGCGTAATGTTCGCATCTTTCCAATCACTCGGTACAATCCCCTGTAGTAATGATAAGTTAAATAGTTGTGTCAGGGGTTTTGCTATTTCGTCCTTAACATTCTTAATTATTTTCGGGTGGAGCATGTCGGGTCCCGGGGTCTTATTTACATTTAAATTACTCAATTTGAGAGAGAGAGAGAGAGAGAGAGAGAGAGAGAGAGAGAGAGAGAGAGAGAGAGAGAGAGAGAGAGAGAGAGAGAGAGAGAGAAGAGAGAGAGAAGAGAGAGAGAAGAGAGAGAGGAGAACGAGAGAGAGAGAGAGAGAGAGAGATAAGAGAGAGAGAGAGAGAAGAGAGAGAGAGAGAGAGAGAGAAGAGAGAGAGAGAGAGAGAGAGAGAGAGAGAGAGAGAGAGAGAGAGAGAGAGAGAGAGAGAGAGGAGAGAGAAGAGAGCGAGAGGAGAGAGAAGAGAAGAGAGCGAGAGGAGAGAGAAGAGAAGAGAGAGAGAGAGAGAGAGAGAGAGAGAGAGCTATCGATTGAATGTCTGTTTGAGAATACGAGAGAGAGAGCCAGAGAGAGAGAGAATGAGCTATCCATTGAGTTTATTTGTGTTGGAGAATGCGAGAGAGAGAGAGAGAGAACGAGCTATCGATTTAGTGTATGGGTGTTGGAGAATGCGAGAGAGAGAGAGAGAGAGCTATTAATAGAGCGTACGAGAGAGAGAGAACGAGCTATCGATTAAGTCTGTGTGTTGGAGAATGCGAGAGAGAGAGAGAGCTATTGATAGAGCATACGTGTCAGAGAGAGAGAGAGTACAAAGGAGTACAAATGAAGTCAAGCAACAACAGCTCTAGTGACCTTTCTAGGCTGCTTGTCCTCCAAAACACTGAGGATCAAGTGCCCAAACAGTGGTTTAGAGTGGGTAAGGGAACATTGTAAAGGGAACTATTGTCCGTGACAGGATTAGAAAGTTAGTAGGGGACAGATGGGTTAGTAACTGAGGGGGGGATAAAATAAAGTTATTCATTTACAAACGCAGTCAGTCGCGGGTTTGATGCGAGATATTTGTCTAGGCAAAGTTTAAATGAATCAACGGTGCTGCAGTCTATAACGTCTCGGGGGAAGCCCATTCCACAAGTTGACAACTCGATTGAAGAAGAAATTCTTAGATTTGTGTGAGTTAAAAGATTTACCAATTATTTTGCAATCCTTTCCCCATGTGTAATTAGATTGGTCGATAGTGAAGTACTTACTACAGTTCATATTGTCGATGCCTTTGATGATTTTGAACACTTGAATTTATTCGCCTCTTAATCTGCGCTGGGTTACAGGAAATAGATTTAATTCTCCAAGACGCTCCTGCTCCTCGTATGTTTTGTTCTCTAGGCTAGGTATCATTTTGGTAACTCTACGTTGAACTCGTTCTAGCTTGTCTATATCTTTTTGGTAATAAGGGCACCAGGATTGAACGCAGTATTCCAGAAGAGGGCGGACTAAGGAATTGTAAAGGGTTAGGATAACTTCTTTGGATTTATGCTCAAATGACCTGCCTATAAAGCCAATTATTTTGTTTGCCTTCTTAACAACTTCTGAACATTGTTGACTCGGTTTTAGGTTACTCAATATTGTTACTCCCCGATCGGTTTCTCTGTTTACATTCTTAAGCTGAGTGCCATTCATCGAATAGTTTGCTTTCTCATTTTGGTAGGCCAATCCGATAAGTAGTACTTTACATTTATCCGCATTGAAACTCATTTGCCAATTTTGGGCCCAACATGACAACTTATCTAGATTGTGTTGCACATCGTCAACTTGTTCTTTTGAGAGTACGCTATTTGCAATTTTTGTATCGTCAGCAAATTTTGAAATTGTACAGGTGAGACCCTCATCTATGTCGTTGATGTAAATTAGAAAGAGAATTGGTCCTAGTACCGATCCCTGGGGTACCCCGCTAGTTACATTGGTCCATTTAGATGCCTTACCGTTTATGACTACTCTTTGCTTTCTGTTGCTGAACCAATTTTCTATCCATTTCAACAGACCGTCTTGTATTCCATGCGTTTTTAGTTTTAGCAGTAAACATTTGTGGGGAACTTTGTCAAAGGCCTTTTGAAAATCAAGGTATATAATATCTACAGCTTTACTCTCATCGTAGTGGTTGAGGATATCAGGAACGTTTTTTACGAAAGCCGTGTTGAGTATATTTAAGTATGTTATTTTCCTCTAAGTGATTTACGAGTCTGTCTCTTATGAGTGTTTCTAGCATTTTACATACAACTGAGCTTAAGCTAATCAGACGATAGTTACTGGGTAGGGATTTGCTGCCTTTTTTTAATATCGGTGTTACGTTGGCTAGCTTCCACTGATCAGGCATAGTACCAGACTGCAAGGATTTATTGAATAGCAATGTCAGTGGTTTGGAGAGCTCATCCTTAGCTTCCTTTAGAACTCTAGGTGAGATTGTATCAGGTCCAGGCATTTTATTTACCTTGAGTTTATCTAAACAATTCAATACTTCTCTCTCTGTAACGGTGATATTGCTTAGAACATCTGAATTATCAATCTGAATCTGCGATGGTGTAGAGATATCACTGAGGTCTTCTGTTGTAAAAACTGATGCAAAGAAGGTATTGAGGGCATTACTCATTTGTACTTCGTCTTTGGTGTATTCTCCATTATCATCGAATAACGGTCCAACAGTTGAAGTAACTACTGTTTTCTTTCTGATAAGTGTGTTGATTATCGGTGTGAGCATCCTAGGTTCGAATCCCCGGACTACCACATGTGTTTGTTAATTTCATAAATCGAGTTTAGGAGTAAAGTTGGTTGGTGGAGATAACATAATAATTAATTCTGGTTCAGGAGTAGTTTATAGAGAGGTCTTCCTTAGGATTAAGTGCCCCATTAATTACTCTTTCCATTCATATATACATAGCCTTTGATAGCGCAATTGGAATGAATGTACTATTGTGGACATAGTCCTGATACACCTGCCTGCTAGAGAATCGCGAAATGTGTTGGTAACATTTCTGCCCCCCGGGGGGCCCCCCCCCGCCCCCTCCCCCCCCCCACCCTATCACCACCCTTCCACACTTTCTCAAACAATCCCCTCCTTCCCTATGTCTTGCCTTTTTTCTTGCTTCACGTCTATTAGTTCCTCCCCCTGGTTTGGTTTCCAGCAATAACCCCTCTCTCCCTTCTGTCTCTCTATTTTCTCTCTCTCATCGAACCATTGCATATTATGCATGTTTTCAAAGCTTCTTACTATAATGAAATACCATATCGTTAAATTAGCATTAGGTTACGTAGTTCATGTTCATATTAGCCATTATATAACAAACATAACATAATATAAAGATTTAGGATCCATTCGAAGGTGGAAGTAAATTACCATATATGTCAGATACATTTGAGACATAAATTTACCGTTGCATTTTTAATTCGCAATTCAGCAATAATTATTAACTAAGCCCATATACCCCAATGTCTTGAGTATGCATGGATTTCACTGTTAATGTTTATATAGTATTAAAATCTATAACTGCCAAACATAAGATAGGTTCCTTGATTCAATTCATTGAATATTAAAAGTTATAAATATATGGTTACGTGTGTATTCTCAATATTAACCTGTCAACCCACCTCCCTCTTAACTTCGGTATACCCACACTTAACTAGTCACGTTTCGTAACTAATTGACTCAAACACACGGCCACAGACATTAAATGTGGCTCACATTACACATACTTGCATGTTATTTTCTTACTGGAGGAGACTTGGCGCTTTTCATCTGCCTCAGCGAGTGCTGCTCCTCCCAAGATTAACCCCTTCCGTACCAGGGTTGGGTTTAATTTTAGTTTAGCTATATCTAGACAATTTCATGCAGCCAAGGAAAACATTGTGGTATTTAGAAGAGTTAATTGAGATAGCATGCAGCCTTTAATTGTTACACTTCCTTTCTTAACTTAATAAAATCGTATATATATATATAGCAATACTCCAATCAATAGAACTGTAGATCTTGCTCCTGACTGGTGTTTGTATCGACGCTCTTGATTCACCATCTTATCAATACTCGAGCTCATTAGCCCAGTAGAGTAGCAGAGCTGACAATTTTGTTTATTAATATCTGTATTGTTCCATTACACTGGATACGTTTTAGGAATTGAATTGATTACTAAATAATCTAAAGTGCTATCCGAATCTTAAGACCCATTGAATATCACATGAAACATATCTGAGAAGTTATAGTAATTTTATGAATAATGGGATAATTGATATCCGAACCTTAAGAGTTATAAAATATCATATGAAACACATAAATAACGTAGTTATCACAAAGTAAACACAAACAAGGGAAGAAATGTCGTCACTGCCCATTATAACTGTGTAAATATATAGTAGAGGTATGAAGTGTTGAACACGAAGCTAAAATATTTCGAGTTTGAATATTTCTTTGTCCGAAAGGAAGAGTATATTCTTTGGTTTTCCTTGCAACATTATTTACTCCTTGAGGTTAATGACTATTTTGACAGTTTATTGTGGCTCCCCTCAGACAATTTTATAGAGCTTAACCCGTACAGCCCCAGCGATGCGCCTGACGCGTCGGCGATGTATGTAACGCACAGCCCCAGAGACGCGCCTGGCGCGTCACCCTAATTGCGCCGACCGTAACCTCAGGTGTAGCCACTCAAGAGGGCTCAGATTTGTATGGGAACTATGTACGTATCCCACGCAACCGTGCCGATGGTTGAAAACTCTCAAAGTCCACGTGCGTGCGCGTGAGCGCGCAATAACCTGTTTTTTTGGGGTAATTGCCTTCAATTTTTTACTCTTGTAAAATACGTTTTCGGGGGCTCTGTAGGACCATTCATTAAGCTTTTTGAGCGGTTTTTCATGGTTTTTCCTTCATTCCTAACCCATTCGCTATTGTTTCTGGAATAAAACCATTTTTTGAAAACCGGCCGGGTTCTGGTGAACAAACATTACAAAACTAGCCAGGGCTGGACGGGTTAAGAAGAACCTATAGGAATTAAAAGGGCAAAGATTATCTCACTTACCCTTCTGACTTTTGTATACCCTATCTATGCAGAATAGTATCGCTTAATAAAATCCAGAACAAAATGCATCAACGATCCTATAGGAATTTAACCGAGTAAGGCACCAAACTAAAATATACCCAATTGAACTGTGGTGAGGCATAATGTGGTCTGATTATAATAGTTACGGACAACATAATTGACACATGTAATCTGTTTTATGTTCTTATTCTTTAATTTACTACCACTTCATACACACATTTGTTTTCACCCACGCCATCATTTTCATTAGTTATGATAGTTAGGCTACACAAGGTCACATTGTTACCAATCAGCTCCGGTGTTCCTCCCGGTTTTGTCCTATCCCATTATCTTCATATTATTCATTAACAACTTTCTCAACTGCACCTCCAGTCCCATTCACTGATATGCTGATGACTCTACATTACACTATTCCACTAGCCTTCCAAAAAATCATTCACAGCAGGAACTTCAAAACTCACGCAAGGAGGCCATAAAGCACCTATCTTCTGATCTCTCTACTATCTCTAATTGGGGCAGAGAAAACCTTGTTACGTTCAATGCTTCCAAAACTCAATTTCTCCATCTGTCTACTCAACGCCCCGGGGCCATCCTGAAAAATATGACTTACTCTTCAACAACTTACACATTAACCCTTCATCTTCTCTTAATATTATCGGTGTCTCGTTTTCTTCTCCTCTCTTGGAAAGATAATTTTACCACTCTTGCTAAAACAACTTCAAGAAAGCTGGGTGTGCTCAACCGCCTCCAGGGATTCCTTGCCCCTGCGCAGCTTCTTGTTCTATACAGGGGCAAAGTGCGTCCATGTATTGGGTATTGTTCACACGTGTGGGGAGGATCCTCTCACACATCACTTATAGACAAAGTATAAAGGAAAGCCTACCTTCTGTCTCATTAACTCATGTCCATTCACAAATTATCTGCAATCTCTCTCTCTCTCTCTTTGTTGCAATGATGCATCTTTCTCACTATTCTACCGCTATTACAATAATCAGTGTTCCTCTGAGCTCTCTCAGTGTATACCACCCCCTCCTTGTAGAGCACGTATCACCCGTCTTGCAACACAATCCTACGCCTACTCTGTGCAACTCTCCAAACCCAAGAGTGAAACGTTATTCTTAACCTTTCTTCTATTCAACAGCTGAGCTCTGGAACTCTCTCCCAGAATCATTTTTTCCCTCTTCCTATAACTTAAATTGCTTCAAACTCCGTGTGTCCAGGTATTTTGGCTCGAACATCCCTTGATATTGGCCCTGTCAGTCTTTCAACTTTGGGGGAGGAATATGTCACAGGCAGTTCTGCCTTTTGTCTCCCTCATTCACATAGAGATTTTTTGTTTTATATTGAGGTGCACGTCCATAATTTGTAATACAAAAAGGACATTTGACTCAAAATAATACCTGCACTGCATCATATTATTATGATAATAAGTTGTGAAGCAAACTACCTGTTCAATATACTGTAGTATCTGTTGAAACCACAACAAACTCTTTGGCTGTGGAATCTCTAAAAGTATCATTATTATTAAAGAATAGGGTATTATGTAATATGTAACCAACTTTAACATTTAGCATTCACAGCATAAAATAAGAAATATTGGATTGAGAATAATATTCAGCAAATGTAAGGTGTATACAGCTAGTAGCTACAACAAATATAATGATGTTTAGGAACCAAATATCTTTTCACAAATATATGCTATTCTATCTATCTATCTATATGCTCAGGCCCAATCCCCATTTTGGGGGTAGCCGACTCAAGACAGAGCAAGAACAGGGAAAACACAAAAACAAAATTAAAACAAAAAATAAACACAGATAAAAAACACAAACTCTCACACATCCAGGTCACCCAGGAGAAGACCCAGAGACCAGGGTTACCAAGGTCGCTCCAGCACTCCCACGGCCCCTGACCACCCGGAGAGGTTCCGATCTCGGCAGGCAGACATGCAGCGGAGCCAAAGCCACAAGCCCTCCCACCACACTTCCAGGCACACCCTTCATATTAATCGTCTCCCCGGGCCAGGGCCCTGATGGACTATTATCTAGTCCAACTTGCGCCCGACCCCTTACTCCAAATGACCACGTGTTCACTCAACTATTCACAAGCATTCTCCATTCACTCCTGTCCACCACCACTTCCCTGCCTGATCTATAGTCATTCCTCTATCATCCAAAGCCTTTCTTACACAGTCTCTCCATCTCAATGGGGGTCTTCCTGCCCTTCTATCTCCCCTTGTACCCAACTCACATATTCTCTTTGTAAGCCTTTCATCTCCCATTCGTTCAACATGACCATACCAGCTCAGCACCCTTCTGTCCACTCTGGCTGACAAATGTTCCTGCTGCCCCACAATATATGCTACCGTGTATAAATAAGGTTATATCAAAAGTGCCCTTAGTTTAATGACGTGTTGCATGGAAAACCAAAATCTTTACCGCTACTCTCATTGTTAGACAAGACGATAATCGAACCCGACACATTTCCGCTGCGTGTTTAACAATACCTCTACCAATCCAGTGAATATATAATATCTCTGAAGGCCAGCCTAATTTAAGTATTATTATTATTATACAAAATAATTAAGGTTTTTATCTTATGATCTATTTGGCCCACTATCAATTACGTTGAAACATTCATATACTAACTGGACATTAATTCTAAAAAGTAATTAAGGCCAATAATCATAATTTTTACATTAGGTGAATTCTCATATATTAATTATATACAAGATTCCTTAACCATTACATCTACCGGTATATGCTATGTCATGGTCCTTAAGGTTGTTGGTTTCTTGAATATTCTCCTTGGTTGGTGTATATTTAATTGGTGTGGGCATTTGTTTGTTTGTCTATGTGAATGAAGGAGACATAAGACAAAGCCGCCTGCAACAAGTGTCCACCCGAAGGTTGAAAGATTGACAGACAGCCAAATCAAGGTAATTTAGGTTGTTGAATATAAGTGTGATATGGTTGCTAAGTGTAGTGAAATGAATAGGAGGTGCTTGTGGGAAGCAGCTGAATTACTCTTTGTAAGTGAGGCACAGACAGAAACAGTGGGGGATGCCAGCCAAATGAAACCGGTGTTGCAGCATCTCCTTATGAATATTTTAAGCCAATTAACGCTACGATCATGAGGTTTTAACTCATTCGGTACTAGTGATATCCTTTTCATCATATTCTGGCAAACATTAGACGATATTATTAACCCCTTCTGTACCGACGACGTCTCTATATTTTGATTCGTGCTACTATAAGACGATTTTAGTCAATTTAAAAAGAGCCTCCAGCAACTAACAGGCTTCGGACTACCTCACTTAACCTTATTTACTACCATAGATCCTCTTAAACTGCACAATTTCGTCTATATGTAGCTAGAATACAATTAGAAAGAAGTCGCCGGTAAAGAAGGGACTAAGCTAAAAATGGGTGTCTAGGCTACTATATGATATGCTACAGACTATCGCAAATAACACCTTAACTACCACAGACCCTTCCAAATCTACATACAATCGTCTGAGTATAGCTGTAGTGAAGTATATTAAATGTCCCCGGTACTGAATGGCTAAATAAACAAAATCCAGTCATGCACGACCTACCTAAGGTTCACCCAGGTCCTCTGCTCTATGATATAGAAATTCACCTGCTACGCAACGACATCTCTTAACTTACATCACTCCACTCGTGATTAATATAGATAAAGAAATGTTATTTCTATAATTTTGACATAGTCCAAGCGTTATATTTTTACAAATTCCCACCGCCTTATGGTCAACTTATTGATTCGTGTCAACTGCCTTATTGAATATACTCGAGTTTCATACCATATTGGCATATTATTTTGTCCCATCGTTATGATGCAACAGACCCGAAATGGTTAAGGAACATTTATTTTATACATGAAATGCAATATATTATTTTATTGAACTGTTCTTACGTATTAGTTTATGTTAATCGAAATAACAAGACAAACGAGACCCACCCTTTGCGGGCCCATCTAACCACTCGGAAAGAGGGAAAACCGAAGCACTCGCTTTATCATTTACAGGTGGCCTCAACCAACACTTTAATCTCACCCTCTTCAGTGAATGGAGAATAGCTATATTAAGTTAAGAAGGAAGTGCAACAATAAAATGGATTGGTACAAGCTCAATTACCCATTCTAAATACCACAGATCCTTCTTTGGCTGCATGAAATTGTCTAGATATAGCTAAACTAAAATTAAACCCAACCCTGGTACGGAAGGGGTTAATCTTGGGAGGAGCAGCACTCGCTGAGGCAGATGAAAAGCGCCAAGTCTCCTCCAGTAAGAAAATAACATGCAAGTATGTGTAATGTGAGACACAATTAATGTCTGTGGCCGTGTGTTTGAGTCAATTAGTTACGAAACGTGAATAGTTAAGTGTGGGTATACCGAAGTTAAGAGGGAGGTGGGTTGACAGGTTAATATTGAGAATACACACGTAACCATATAATATATTTATAACTTTTAATATTCAATGAATTGAATCAAGGAACCTATCTTATGTTTGGCAGTTATAGATTTTAATACTATATAAACTTTAACAGTGAAATCCATGCATACTCAAGACATTGGGGTATATGGGCTTAAATAATTAGCCTATAACTGAATTGAGAAATGAGAGTGCAGAAGTAAACTCAAGTCTCAATTGTATCTGACTTAGATAACACATATGGTTTACAAAGCTCTATGTTCGAATGGATCATAATGGATTATATTGGGCTACGTTTGTATAAAATGGCAAATATGAACATGAACTATGTAACGTAATGCTTAATGAACGCTATGATATTTCACCCCTGGGGGTTAGGGAATAGAATATGCCTCACGTGCCTTCTGCGTGTCGTAAGAGGCGACTAAAGAGGTTGGGTCGGTGGGCTTGCGACCCCCACCCGGAAAAAATATCTAAGCAAAGAAAAACGAACGAACAGCCTCGGATGCGGACGGAACCAACGTTGACGAACCACGACCGACTAAGGACATGCCTTCGGACATTCTGAGAATGGCTACGTGGAATGTTAGTGGCATGAATGATGGCACGAAAGAGAGAGAGGTTCTGGAAGTGTTAGTAAATGCCAGGCTGGATGTATGTGGAATGACAGAGACCAAATGGAAAGGTTCAGATGTGAGAGAGTGGGAGTGTGGAATGGGTGTGTGTGCTGGAGTGAATGAAGGAACAGCGAGAGAAGGTGCATGTTTGTTTGTAAGTAGCAAATGGAAGGAATGTGTAAGAGAGTATGGGTCTGTGGGTTCAAGGATTGTGTGGGTGAGAATGAAAGTAGGAATACAAACGTGGGTGATTGTATGCGTGTATGCCCCGACAGAGGATATACTTGAAAGAAAGAAAGAGGAGTTCTGGATGAATGTGGAGATGAATGCCTGGAGAAGTTTGACAAGAACGAAAGAATATTTCTGATTGGGGATATGAATGGTAAGGTGGGTGATAAGAAAGTTGAGGGAGTGGTGGGAGGGTGGGGGGTACTATCAGAGGTGAATGGGAATGGTAGTGCACTTGTGGACGAATGTGTGGGGAGGAGGCTGTGGATAGCCAACACCTTCTTCCGACACAGAATGATCCACAGGTACACGTGGAAACGGATGTTGACAATGAAGGATAAGACAGTGGTGGAACGAAAGTCATTGATTGATTATGTATGTGTGGATGAACGAATGAAGAAATCTGTGATGGATGCTAGGGTGTATAGGGGTATTGGAGGGGGTCTGTCTGATCATTATGTAGTGGTAGCTAAGGTTAGGATACAAAAGAAGTGGGTGAGGAGAGCTGGAGGGAGGCGAGAGGAGGGTGGAATGGTGAGGAGGGTGGAGAGGTTGCAGGAGGAGGAAGTCAGGGAGGAGTACAGGAGAGCAGTGGAAAGACGACTAGGTGGGTTCGACCTGGAAGTTATGGAGGAAGTGGAGGAGATGAGCAAGGTGTTTAAGGATGAGATCTGTGCAGCATGTGAGGAGGTGTGTGGAGTTAGGAGAAGAGGGAGGGGAGTGAAAGGTACAGCATGGTGGACAGAAGAGGTAAGAATAGCTGTGGAAGAAAAGAAGAAAGCATATAGAGAGTGGTTGGGTAGTAGAGGGAATGAAGATTCCGAGAGACAGAAAACGAGCGAGGTACGTGGAGAGTAAGAGGGTGGTGAAGAGAGTAGTGTGAAGGAAAGTAAGAGAAGAGTAGATGAGGAATTTGGAAGGAATCTGAGTGTAAAATGGAGGGAGAGTAAGAAACTGTTCTGGAAAGAAGTCAAGAAAGTTAGGGAAGGTAGCAAGGGAAACAGTAAGGGTGTGAAAGATAAGAATGGGAGAATGCTAGCCGAGAAGCAAGAGAGAGTCGAAAGATAGAGGGAGTATTTCAGTGAGTTGCTAAATGTAAGGAATGAAGAGCCAGCAAACATAGTTGGATATGGTATGGGAGGGAGAAGAAGAGAAGTAGTGGAGGAGGAGGTGGGGATCAGGTCAGAAGTGTGGGAAGCCATGAAAAGAGTGAAGTTGGGGAAAGCACCAGGAACAGATGGAGTGTGTGGGGAAATGTTGAGGTATGGTGGTGAGATAGTGATAGAATGGGTATGGAAAATGTGCAAACTAGCATGGGAGAAGGGGAGTGCACCCGATGACTGGAAGACTGGCATAATAGTCCCCCTATATAAGGGCAAAGGGGAAAGAGGAGTGTGTGGTAACCACCGAGGAATATGTCTTCTAAGCGTAGTAGGGAAGGTATACAGTAGGGTAGTGGTTGAGAGAGTGAGAGTGAAAACGGAGAAATGGATTGGCGACAAGCAGGGAGGTTTTAGGAAGGGAAGAGGATGTGTAGATCAGATTTTTACCCTGAATTGTGTTGTGGAGAAGTATCTGGAGAAGAAACAAAAGGTGTATGTTGCCTTTATGGACTTGGAGAAGGCCTATGACAGAGTGGATAGAGAAGGTTTGTGGAAAGTACTAAGAATATACGGAGTAGAGGGCAAGTTGCTGAAAGCAGTGAAGAGCATGTATGAGGGTGCAAAGGCGGCAGTACGTGTGGAGAGTGAGCAGAGCGAGTTCTTTGACCTGAATGTTGGTTTGAAACAGGGATGTGTGATGTCCCCGTGGTTGTTTACTGTATATATGGATGGAGTCATGAAAGAAATACTATCAAGAGCAGTGGATGTTGGTGTATCGCTGAAAAGGGAGGGAATTGAGTGGAAGCTACCTATACTGCTGTTTGCGGATGATACAGTTCTGATGAGTGATAATGAATGGGAGTTGCAGGGTCTGGTAAATGAGTTTGGAAAAGTGTGCGAAAAACGGAATTTGAAGGTAAATACGGGGAAGAGCAAGGTTATGGTCTTCGAAAGGGGTGAAGTCACAGAGTGTGAGGTGAAGCTGAACGGTCAGGCTATGGAGATCGTCAACTCTTTTAAGTATCTGGGCAGTGTGTTGAGTAAAGATGGGACTATGGATGAAGAAGTGCGGGAGAGGGTACAACAGGGGAAGAGGGTTGTAGGAACGCTAAAAGCAGTAACAAGAAATAGGGTGGTCAGTATGGAAGTGAAGAAGTCCTTGCATGACAGTGTGGTAATCCCGACACTGACTTACGGAAGCGAAGCATGGACGTTGGTTGAGAGACTCAGACCAAGAGTGAGAGCAGTGGAAATGAATTACTTAAGGAGGGTGTGCGGAGTTACATGGAGGGATAGACAGACTAATGAGGAAGTAAGAAGGAGGTGTGGTGTGGAGGTAGATGTGCTGGAAAGTGTGAAAAGGAACAACTTGAGATGGTTTGGCCATATGGAACGTATGGAAAGCGAGAGAATGACTAAGAGGGTGTACGAGAGCGAGGTGGAGGGACAGAGAGGGAGAGTAGACCGAATATGAGGTGGAAGGATGGAGTGAGGAAGTACATGAACGAGGGCGGTGCTGGTTGGGGGGGAGGGGCGTCGACTGACTGGGGACAGAGGTGCATGGGGGCGGTTCGTTCGTGGCCACCCTTTCGGGGATCACGGCGTCAGGCAATAGATAGATAGATAGATGATATTTAATTTTAGGAAGATTTGATAAACACGCATACAAATACAATGATTCGATTAGGGAAAGGAGAAATAGAGAGAAGGAAGGAAAAGATGTATCATCCCGTGGTAATAGTGGTGGAAAGTGATCCATGGGAAGGAGTTTATAGACGTGAAAACAAGAAAGAAGGAAAGAAAGAGGGAAGGAGGGGCTTGGATGAGAGAGCGTGGAAGAGTGGGGGGGCGGGGGGGGGGGGTAAACAATGTTACCAACACAATTCGCGATTCTCTGGCAGGCAGGTGTAGCAGGACTTATGTTCACAATAGTACATGCTAAGATTGATATGCAGGATTCGAAACTGCATAATAAATCGTAGGCTTGTGTATCATTCTTTAACTTTCTTCGTGGTGCAATGCATAAGTGTGTTGATTTTCGGTGTGAGCATCCTAGGTTCGAATCCCCGGACTGCCACATGTGTTTGTTAATTTCATTATTCGAGTTTAGGAGTAAAGTTGGTTGGTGGAGAGAACATAATAAATAACTATAGAATTATTTCGGGTTTGTTTTACTTTGATTCTTAACATGTAACTCCAGGGTCTTTTTACTTTGCTTAATTAACTTTTTGGCTTTGCTTCGTAGTTCTACAAATTTCACCCGTTCTTCGTCATTTTGTGAGGATTTTAATCTATCATTAGCAAACTGTCCTGTACGCCATATTTTCGATGGTATGCTGTCTTGCACTGCTTTTAGTAAGTGGTTTCGAATAATTCCCAAGATGTATTTATGTCGTTATTGTTAATTAAAAATCTCCAGTCAGTTTCTTTAAACATTGCTCTAAGTTTACGAAAGTTTGCTTGCTGGAAATTAGGGACTTTCTCGATGCTGCTATTTGGTTCGTTACTAGTAAACTTTAAACTGAAAGTTATCGTAGGATGGTCGCTGTTACTGAATTTATCACCGACATTCAAATGCTGTATCAATTCTTCTTTTGTTGAAAGTACAAGGTCAAGGACATTATTTCCACGGGTTGGAGATCTAACAAACTTATATAGCGAACTCTATTGCAAATTTGCATACAGGTCTTGTCCAGAGTGTGAAGTAATACTATCTCCCCACTTGGTCACAGGTAAATTGAAATCGCCAAAAATTACGGTATCATGCGAGTTACTTAAGTCTGCAATTTGCTCATAAATTTCTCGGTCAGTTTGCACTGATTGAGCTGGAGGTCTGTATATTAGTGAAAGTATTATTTTTGTATCTTTATTATTCTTTATTAGCACAAAGGATGTGTCGACGATAACAATTTGAGGTTTTGACACGAGGGTCGGGTTAAGACTTACTTTGATAAACAATAAAACTCCACCTCCATTTCTATTAATTCGGCTTTTCTCAAACATAACATACCCGGGAAGTGAATACTCTGCTAAAGAGTTTTTGTCTTCTGTATTGAGCCAAGATTCTGTTATGCCAATAACATCGTAATTTTCTCTAAACACTAGTTCCTCTAAATCTAAAAATGTATTGCGTATGCTACAAGCGTTTGCATAGAAATCATTTAAAGTTTTGAATTTGGAATTCACGGAACGCTCTTTATTCAAATTCTTGGTTCTGCTCGGATAACTCGGTTCTGCTCAGAGAAAGAGAGAGAGAGAGAATATGACACAAACCTTAAATAATGGTACCCTAAGGAGGCACGGTTGGTATTTTTGCTAACCAGGCAGACAATCCCGTGATATATGGTAATTACGTGATATATGCTAATTACGCTCTTGGCCACCCCTCACAAGCGGTCTGACTCTCTCATTACTAAGGGTATTTTGGGGAACTAACACTTGCTCTTAACGGTTGCATTTTTTTTTTTCTATTTGGATGGGGGAGACAAAAGGCAAAACTGCCTGAAACGAGTGCCTGCCCCAGAGTTGAAAGAGTGACAGGGTCAAAATCAAGGAATGTTCGAGCCAAAATGTCTGGACACACGGAGTTTGAAGCAATTTAAATCATAGGATAAGGGAAATATGGATTCAGGAAGAGAGTTCCAGAACTCGGCTGTTGAATACAAGACAGATTGGGAATATCGTTTGACTCTTGAGTTGGAGAGTTGCACAGAGTAGGAGTGGGATTGTGTTGCAAGACGGGTACGTAGTGGAGGAGGTGGTATATACTGAGAGAGCTCTGAGGAACAGTGATTATTGTAATAGCTGTAGAATAGCGAGAGAGATGCAACATTGCAGCGAAGAGAGAGATTGCAAAGAGTCAGTGAGTGAACGTTAGTTAATGAGATGAAAGGCTTTTTTTTCTAATTTGTCTAGGGGTGCTGTGTGAGAGGATCCTCCCCACACATGTAAACAATATTCAATACATGGCCGAACTGTGCCCCTGTACATAGCAAGAAGCTATGCAGGGGTAAAGAACCCCTTGAGGCGGTTGAGCACACCCAGCTTCTGGGAAGCCATTTGTAACAAGAGAGGTAATATGGTATTTCCAAGAGAGATGAGAAGAAAAAGAGGCACCGAGAATATTGAGAGATGATGAAGGGTTGACTTTTGTAATGTTGAAGTATAAGGGATAGTCCTGTGGGAGCTCTTGACGGGTAGATAAATGGAAAAATCAGGTTTTGGAAGCATTGAAAGTAACAAGATTTTCTCTGCCCCAATTGGAAATGGTTGATAGATCATAAGATAAGTGTGTTATTGCCTCATCACATGAGTCCTTGAGGGATTGCATGCTGGGTCGTTCTGAAAAATAAGTTGAATATTGTAAGGTAGAGTCTTCAGTGTATGAATGGATAGGACTAGGAGGTACAGTTGAGAAGAAGATTTTTTTAAAGACGTCGCTGGTACAGAAGGGGTTAATAAATATTAGAAAGAGAACTGGAGATAGGACAGAACCCTGAGGAACACCCAAGTTTATAGGATGAGGAAGTGAATGATGGCCGTCCACAACCGCAGCTATGGAACGGCCAGAAAGGAAATTAGAGATAAAGGCACAGATGGAAGGATAGAAACCGAAGGAGGGTAGTTTAGAAATTAGAGATTTGTGCCAGACTCTATTGAAAGCCTTCGATATGTCTAGTGCAATAGAAAAGGTCTTACTGAAGTCCCGAAAATAGGATGACCAAAAGTTAGCAAGATATGAAAGAAGATCACAAATAGAGCGACCCTTAACCCTTCCTGCCCGGGCAGCATTTTAAAATGACACCGCTGCAGATGGCCAGGAGCCCGGGTGTCATTTTAAAATCCGTAAGCTTGAAAGCCTATTAAGCTTGGTTTGAAAGCTGTGCATCCGACGCATGTAAACAAAGCCTGTCTTTGCGACACCGCACCTCCGAAACCAAGAAGGAGACGTAGGATCAATGTTGTTTTTGTATGCTATGACAAAATTAGTGTCTGCAAAGGTCCGATATTGCAAAAATCGTATCGAATTTCTCTCCACGGAAATCATCATCACAACTGAACCAGTAGACCTAGAGAGCTCTACTCAACTCCAGTTTACAGATAAGAAACAGCACTACGTTTAGAGATGTGTAGGAATTATCTAGTAGTTAAAATAACAAAGATACGGGTAGCCTATTAAAGATGTTTTTCAGCCATATTGCCCGGATCTCAATAATGTCCTTAGGATAGCGAGCTCGGGCGGGAAGGGTTAAGGAAGCCATACCTGGTGATCTGAGAGTAGATTATGAGAAGAGAAGTGCTTAAGAAATTTCGAAGTGAGAATAATTTCAAAACTTTGGAGATGCAAAAAATGAGAGCAATTGGACGACGTTGGAGGGTTGAGAGTGGTCACCCTTCTTTGGGACAGGCTGAATGAGAGCAAACTTCCAGCAAGAAGGGAAGAAGTTGGAGGAGAGACAGAGATGGAAGAGTTTGCCTAGGCAGGGAGTCAGCTCGGAAGCGCAGTTTTTTAGTACAACAGGAGGAACACAATCCGGACCCTACGGCTTCTTAGTATTAAGCCCAAAGAGGGTAGAAAGTACATCTTTAGAAGATATTAGGATAGTAGGCATAAGGAGGAGAGAGGGGGGTTGAGAGGGAGGAATAGCACCAGAATTATTCAAGGTGGAGTTTTTAGCGAAAGTTTGGGCGACGAGTTCAGCTTTGTCGGAGGAGGAAGTGACGGTAGTGCCAGTGCCGTGTGGAAAAGGGGAGGGAAAGACAAGGAGAAAAATTGTTGGAGAGGTTTTTGGCTAGATGCCAAAAGCTTGGGAAGAGCTAGAGTTGGTTCAGTTTCTATCTCAACAACCTTCATCATCTCCATCATCACTTCAGTTTCCATCACAATCACCTAACATAATTCCCATCATCACTTCAGTTTCCATCACAATCACCTAACATAATTCCCATCATCACTTCAGTCTCCATCACAATCACCTAACATAATTCCCATCATCACTTCAGTTTCCATCACAATCACCTAACATAATTCCCATCATCACTTCAGTCTCCATCACAATCACCTAACATAATCCCCATCATCAGTTCAGTTTCCATCACAATCACCTAACATAATTCCCAACATCGTTTCTGTTTCCATCACAATCACTTAACATAATTCCCATCATCGCTTCAGTTTCCATCACAATCACCTAACATAATTCCCCTCATCGCTTCAGTTTCCATCACAATCACCTAACATAATGCCCATCATCGCTTCAGTTTTTATCACAATCACCTAACATAATGCCCATCATCGCTTCAGTTTCCATCACAATCACCTAACATAATGTCCATCATCGCTTCAGTTTTTATCACAATCACCTAACATAATCCCCATCATTGCTTCAGTCTCTATGACAATCACCTAACATAATTCCCATCATCACTTCAGTTTCTATCACAACGCCTAACATAATTTACAGCATCACTTCAGTTTCTATCACAATCACCTAAATATTCTGGTGACCGGACATCTCAACCAGTAGACTACTTCAACCAGTAGCTCTCAACCAGTACCAAATCAACCAATACTGTTAGGTTAGGTTAGGTTAATACTATATTTTGGCACTGGTTTGATTGATCTTGGTTGGTTTGGCCCTGGTTGAGAGCTATAGTGGAGCAGATAACTGCAAATTTCAGAAGAATCGTTCAAATGGTGATGCAAGCATGAAATTTGGTACATGTACCCTTCAAGGTCCATTCTTCTCAGAAATACTGCTGGCCACGCGAAAATCCAAGATGGCTATCATTTTTCAAGATGGCTGCCGTGCCTGACCATATTATTGCTTAATTCTTTTTTAATTATTACCTGGTGAACATTTTAAGAGAAAACTGTTTCTTGCTAACCAGATTAATGAGAAGCACTGTTTTAATCATTGTCATAGTCTATAATTGGAATTTTAGAATGGCATCCAAGATGGCGTCCATTAATTTCATATGTTCATATTTAAGCAACTACTGAACATATATACATGATTTTTGGTGTGCACATACATTCTTTGGGTCAGATAATCCAATGGAGCCATTTTCACATTTGTTAGTAAGGACTGAGGCAGTGATGAGATCTTGCAAATATAATAGAGTGATGTCAACACACAACCAGGGCACACTGGTAACATCGCTGCTGTGCAACTCAGCATGGGGTTCAGTGTCAGCTTATTTTACTGTACTATACTATAAGTTGTAGTGTAGTTTAATTTAGTGTCCCAAATGCTTTCTAACAGCCCCATATCAATTAGCTACTAGACAGTAGTTGGTAGTTAGTAGATAGAGTTAGATAGCCGCACCTGAATTGACAGGGTGTGCCAGCGCGGGAGAGCCGAGCCAAGGGTAAGGGGGCTATACATGACTTGCTTATGTACTTACCTGGATGGTGTACAGATCACACAGGACGTAAATGGCACTGGATGAATGATCGGGCTAGGTGTAGGTCACCCGAACCTAGTTGTATCCCATAAAGTAATGTGTGTGTAATTTCGTTAAGGTGGTAAAAGGATAAACCCTTGGCCTTAATCAGAAAGCAAAATGGCAGATTCAAAATCCATTTTTCCCATAAGACAAACTGACTGGTTAAAGCCGTCATGGTCAAGGCAAATGATACAGATGTTGTGGTCATTGCAGTGAGTGCCTTTCCAGCCCTTCAGAGTTTGGGGCTAGAGCAGTTATGGGTGGCATTTGGTCACGGTCAATGCCGGCACTGGATCAGTGTGCATGGCCTGTATCGCTGTATGGGGCAGGAGAAGGCTAAAGGCATGTTATTCTTTCATGCCTTCACAGGGTGTGACACTGTTTCAGCCTTCCGTAACAAGGGAAAGAAAACTGCCTGGCAGACATGGGATGTTTGTCCAGAGGCCTCCCCTGTCTTCTCCAAGCTGAGCCAGTACCCTCTTACAGTGGAAGATGGTGACCTGGAGATACTGGAGAGGTTTGTCATACTGATGTATGACAGGTCCAGCACTGCTACCACTGTGGATGAGGCCAGGCTTGACATGTTTGCCAGAAAACAGAGGCCTTATGAGGCCATTCCACCAACAAGAGCAGCTCTGCTTCAGCACACTAGACGAGCTGCCTTCCAGGCTGGTTGTGTTTGGGCCCAAGCAACCCAGTGTCAACCAGAAGCAGAGAGTCCGGCTGACTGGGGATGGCAGAAGGTTGGTGAAGAATGGCACGTCTTCTGGACAGCCAACTCCCCCATAGCCAAGAGTTGCGAACAGCTGACCAAATGTGGCTGTAAATCAGACTGTCGTGGCAGGTGCAAGTGCTACAGGCTGGGTCTCTCCTGTACAGCTCTGTGCACTTGCAAATGTGACGTGTGAGTCTTTGATTCTATGGTATTTTTACTAATGTTATTTGTACTCAATGGATATGTATAAATGGTGTGAATTAGGCCGTTTCCTACGATATAATCTTCCTTCACTTTGTCTAGTTACTTATGACCCTGATGAGTTAATAATGTGACAAGTCTTTCTAATTCTCTGACCTCAAAAATGTAGGATTAGATGAAAAAATCATTTGTCTAGCTCTACTAATAGCCAAGATATCACAAAATTTGTCTTTAACCCCAGAAGGCCGATACACTACTCAAATAGCACAGCTTTAAATAGCCTTTAAATAGCCTGCTGATGGCTGCTATTTACCTGTATGACGTCACGGTACTTTTGCGGTAATTTTCACCAAGTTCCAATATCACCGAAACTACCGTGATGTCAACACAATGGGTTTAAGGAAATTTCACTATGGCAAAGGTGCGTAAACACGGAAAATCACGGAAAAGTTACCTCACGAAAACAAGTAATATCTCAGTAACTACTGGGCCTATGGAGCTGAATTTTTTTACGAGACAAAAGCTGAAAGTGACCTCTCTCACGTGGTTTATGACTCATTTCTCTATCTTTATTCTTTGATTAGCTATTAAGCCATAAACACTACCGAAAATAGCCAAAAAAATCCGGCCTCCTCGGGTTAATGGCGGCCATCTTGGACGCCATCTTAGTTAAAGTCTAATATGCAACTGCTTTGGACAAAATGACCTTCACTTACCACGTTAGAGCCAAAAAAAAAATGGATTGGACAGTATTCATGTCTTTTTTCTTTCAATTAACTGACCCATAACAGTAGGGCTCAGTCAGATGTGTCGGCCATCTTGAAAAATGGTCGCCATATTGAATATTTGCGTGGCCAGCGGTATGTGCTTTGAAAGTGAGCTTTGAAGAATACCTGTACCAAATTTCATGCTTGCATCACCATTTGAACGATTGTTTCACTTATCTGCTTCACTACTACGGTACTGGTTGACATGTCCGGGAACCAACATAATTATTCTCCACCATTGTTTCATTAGTGGTCCTGTATCTCTCGTGTTGTGGCCCATTATAGTGTGTGGATGTATTGATTGTGGGGTCCCTTGCTTTCATGTCCTTTGATAATTGGAGGATGGGCTTATATATTTATCTTCTTAATATTATCTTAGTTTCCTCCCTAGACATCCATCAAACTTAAAAAAACACCTCAACAACCCTCCTTCAAGATATATTTGTACATTTTTCGATAGAAAAATTTCCCGGCCGGAGGCCGCTTACTAATATAATATAGGCTCGCTATCGCTCTCCAGGAAAACAAATTGACACCTAAATTACACGAACAGTCTGAATATTGAGAACAACATAAATCAAAATGGGGTGAATTGTCTTAAATTGCCAAAGTAATGGGTCAAACATCTTAAAATCTGACCCATACTGTATAGCCTCCATCATTGTTTCATTAGTGGTCCTGTCTCTCTCGTGTTGTGGCCCATTATAGTGTGTGGATGTATTGATTGCGGGGTCCCTTGCTTTCATGTCCACTGGCGACGTTAACCCCTTATGTACCGGCGATGTCTTGTTAATTTGATTTAAGGGGACATGGGCCGGTTTTCTGGACCACTTTCTCCCTCATGTTTAGCCCCATTAGTTTTCAGATGTTAAGATGTTTGCCCCATTAGTTAGTAGATTTTTATCCTTTCACCCCATTTCATCGTCAATATTTAGACCTTTCGTGCTATTTAGGTGTCGATTTTTTTCCCTGGCGAATGATAGTGAGCCTTGTAATGTTGGAAGAACCGGCCGAAGTTTCTACCGAAAAATTTACAAATTAATCTAGAAGGGGGATCTAATGGATGTTTTTTTTTTTAAATTTGATGGAGGTCTTGGGAGGAAACTAGAAAAATAATGAATACATGCAAAAATCGCCCCAAAAGTGAACCATTTAGACGACTTTATGGAGCCTGGGAAGGATATATGGTAGCTAAAAGGATTAATTGAGATAGTCTGGTGCCTTTTTATTGGTAGACGTCCTGCCTAACCTGACTAAAATCGTCTAATAGTTGCCTGAATATGATGAGAAGGACGTCACTGGTACAGAAGGGGTTAACCCCTTCTGTACCAGTGATGTACTGTTAATTATATTCTGGCAACTATTAGATGATTTTGTTCAGCTTAGGAAGGACATTACCCATAAAAAGGCTACAAACTATCTCTATTAATCCTTTTAGCTACCCGGTACCATATATCTTTCCTAAGCTTAACAAAATCGTCTAAATATAGCCGAAATCAAATATAAAATGCGTGTCCGGTATAGAAGGGGTTAATAGCACTGTAGCTGAATAACGAACAGGTCGCTAATAACCCCAGCATCCCCCTTCAAGATGTATTTGTACATTTTTCGGTAGAAAAATATCCCAGCCGAAGGCCGATTCGTCCTAAATTAAAGGCTCGCTATCGCTCGCCAGGAAAATAATCGACACCTAAATGGCACAAAAGGTCTTGATACTGATAAAGAAATGGACGAAAGATCTTTAAATTGACAAACTAATGGGGCGAACGTCTTAAAATTTCAAAACTAATATGCTAAACATGAAGGAAAGGGGAGTCCAGAAAAATAAACAAGTACTTCCCCTTAAAGTGTATGGAGGTGCGGTATTGATTGGGGGACTAATACAAATAAACAAGTACTTCCCCTTAAAGTGTATGGAGGTGCGGTATTGATTGGGAGACTAATACAAACAAACAAGTACTTCCCCTTAAAGTGTATGGAGGTGCGGTATTGATTGGGGGGCTAATACAAATAAACAAGTACTTCCCCTTAAAGTGTATGGAGGTGCGGTATTGATTGGGGGACTAATACAAATAAACAAGTACTTCCCCTTAAAGTGTATGGAGGTGCGGTATTGATTGGGAGACTAATACAAATAAACAAGTACTTCCCCTTAAAGTGTATGGAGGTGCGGTATTGATTGGGGGACTAATACAAATAAACAAGTACTTCCCCTTAAAGTGTATGGAGGTGCGGTATTGATTGGGAGACTAATACAAATAAACAAGTACTTCCCCTTAAAGTGTGTGGAGGTGCGGTATTGATTGGGAGACTAATACAAATAAACAAGTACTTCCCCTTAAAGTGTATGGAGGTGCGGTATTGATTGGGGGACTAATACAAATAAACAAGTACTTCCCCTTAAAGTGTATGGAGGTGCGGTATTGATTGGGGGGCTAATACAAATAAACAAGTACTTCCCCTTAAAGTGTATGGAGGTGCGGTATTGATTGGGAGACTAATACAAATAAACAAGTACTTCCCCTTAAAGTGTATGGAGGTGCGGTATTGATTGGGAGACTAATACAAATAAACAAGTACTTCCCCTTAAAGTGTATGGAGGTGCGGTATTGATTGGGAGACTAATACAAATAAACAAGTACTTCCCCTTAAAGTGTATGGAGGTGCGGTATTGATTGGGGGACTAATACAAATAAACAAGTACTTCCCCTTAAAGTGTATGGAGGTGCGGTATTGATTGGGGGACTAATACAAATAAACAAGTACTTCCCCTTAAAGTGTATGGAGGTGCGGTATTGATTGGGGGACTAATACAAATAAACAAGTACTTCCCCTTAAAGTGTATGGAGGTGCGGTATTGATTGGGGGACTAATACAAATAAACAAGTACTTCCCCTTAAAGTGTATGGAGGTGCGGTATTGATTAGGAGACTAATACAAATAAACAATACTTCCCTTAAAGTGTATGGAGGTGCGGTATTGATTGGGGGACTAATACAAATAAACAAGTACTTCCCCTTAAAGTGTATGGAGGTGCGGTATTGATTGGGAGACTAATACAAATAAACAAGTACTTCCCCTTAAAGTGTATGGAGGTGCGGTATTGGGGGGCTAATAAAAATAATACCTATAACAGCCTCTGAATAACATAGAACCTTCTTAAACCACCATTGCGTAATTTCCATCATATTCTGTTACCATTAACGATTGTCTTTAGTTTGTAATCAACCAATACGACTCAAATGGGTAAATACGATCTCAATGAACCCTCCTAGTAACATAGGTCCTTCTTACACTGCATAACATCATGTAATTTTAGCCAGAATCAAAGGTAAAAATGCGTCATGGTGCTGAAGGGGTTAAGGAGAGGTGTTTAGTGTGTTCCCTACGTTTTCATCAAGCTTAAAATTACACCCCCCTAGACCCCCTTTCAAGATAAATTTGTACATTTTTCGGTAGAAAAATTTCCCGGCCGGAGGCCGGTTGCTCTTAAATTACAGGCTCGCTATCGCTCGCCAGGAAAAAATCGACACCTTAATGGCACGAAAGGTCTAAAAATTGACAGAAATGGGGCAAAATGTCTTCAAATGTCAAAACTACTAGGGCGAACGTCTTAAAATCTCAAAAGCAATCGGGCTAAACATGAGGGAGAAGGGGGTCAAACAAATATTCCCTCAAGTGGATGTCTCCCCTTAAGTGTAGCCAGAATATAGTTTTAAACAGACAGTCAGCGGTACAGAAAGGGTGTAGATGTATTGATTGGCGGTTTCTTGCTTTAATAATACTGTAGCTGAATAACGAACGGGGCGCTAATAACCCCAGCATAACCCTTCAAGATATATTTGTTAATTTTTCGGTAGACAAATTTCCCGGCCGAAGGCCGATTCCTATTAAATTACAGGCTTGCTATCGCTCGCCAGGAAAACATCAACCCCTATATCGTACGAAAAGTCATAAAATTGTCAGGAATGGTCATGAAATCGACAAATTAATGGGGCAAACGTCTTAAAAATCTCCCCGTAATTAGTGTATTTAGCCCTTTCTGTACTGGTGACTTTATTTTCACTACACCCTGGCTGCTATTGGACGAGTCTATCCAGCTCAAAATGTTCCTCCAGCAACTATAAGACTTCGAATGATCTCACTGTCTTGATAGCGTAATGGTTAGTGTGTTTGCTTTCTTTGTGAGTGTCCTAGGTTCGAGTCCTGGGAGTGTCTCACATGTTCATTGGTTTAATTGATTTCATAAAATTAGGTTTATTTGTAAGTTAATTTGTGGGTTGGCGATACTACGAATTAAGGGGGGTCACCGGCTTTTTTTTATCTGTCTCTCCTTTTCTCTCTTTCCCTGGCTTGTATCCATTCGGCCCCTTTCATCCTACTGTTTTAAGACGTTTATCCCCATCTAGGTGTCAATTTTTTCCTGGCGAGCGATAGCGAGCCAGCATTGTATGGAGAAATCCGGCTTCGCCGGAGACATTTTTCTATCGAAAAATGTACAAATTTAGCTTGCTGGTAAAACAAATATATACTGTATATGCTGGCTCGCTACCGCTCGCCAGGAAAATATTGACACCTGGATGGGGGTAAACGTCTTAAAACAGTAGGCTGAATGGGGCCGAATGGATACAAGCCAAAGAGAGAGGGGGAGAAAGAGAAAAAAAAGTGAGGTGGGCTCCCTTAACCATTTTTGCTAGCACAGATCCTCCTCAAACTGCATAACATCGTCTAAATATAGCTAGAATAATATACAAAAGACGTCGCTGGTACAGATGGGGATAATGAGAGTGAGGGCTGGTCCTATCCAGAGTGAGGTTTGGCATCCTCTACCCAACCTAAGCCGTTTTTTTCTGTCTCTTTTCATGTACTACTTTGGGGGCGAGTGGCTGGGAATCCTCCTCCCTTTGTAAAATTTACCTACTAGACGAGACAGTGAAAGGGGCGAGGGAACGCGAAAGTGGTCCCGAACCCTAACAACCTTTAATGTTGTTTTTGTTCAGGCTCTGTCTCGAGTCGGCCATTCCCAGCTATGGGTTATGTGTCTGATTATTTACATACATACATTATATACATACATACATTCATTCATACATAGATACCTACATACATACATAAAATACATACATTCAAACATAAATACATACATAATATTATATACATACATACATACAATAAATACATACATACATAAAATACATAGTCATTCATTCATACATACCGTACATACAATAAATACATACATAAAATACATACATTCATTCATTCATACATACCGTACATACAATAAATACATACATAACATACATACATTCATTCATTCATACATACTGTACATACAATAAATACATACATACATTTAAACATACATACATACATACATACATTTAAACATACATACATACATAAAATACATATATACATACATACATAAAATACATACATGCATACCTACCTACATATATACATACATAAAATACATACATACCGACATTCATACCTACATACATACCTACATACATACATACATACATACCTACATACATACATACATACCTACATACATACATACATACATACATACCTACATACATACATACATACATACATACATACATACATAATACATACATGCATACCTACCTACATATATACATACATAAAATACATACATACCTACATTCATACCTACATACCTACATACATACCTACATACATACATACCTACATACATACATACCTACATACATACATACATACATAATACATTTTAGCTACCGTTCTTTATACTACCAATACTGTATGAATATTATCAATACATACATACATACATACCTACATACATACATACATACATACCTACATACATACATACATACATACATACATACATTTTAGCTACCGTTCTTTATACTACCAATACTGTATGAATATTATCAACACGTTTTGCATTACCGGTATGTGTATTTCAGTTACGACACCCGCAGCGGACCGTTAGTTTTCAGATTTTAAGACGTTCGCTCTATTAGTTTGGCGATTTTAATACCTTTTGTCTCATTTCCATATCAATATCAAGCCTTATGTGTCATTTATGTTTCGATTTTTTCATGGCGAGCGATAGCGAGTCTGTAATTTTAAGAGAAGCGGCCTTCGGTCGGAACATTTTTCTATCGAAAAATGTACAAATTTATCTTGAAGGGGAGTCTAGGCAGTGTTTTCTTTTAAATCTTGATGAAGGTCTAGCGAGGAAACTAAAGAATATATGAATATATAAATATATAAATAGACCCCAAAATATAACCACTGTTGTTGTTGTTGTTGTTTATGTGTATTTCTGTTATCCGCCCCACAGTTACGACACCCGCAGTGGACCGTTCAGCGAGGGCGTGAGGTGGGCGGACAAGGAACATCTGAGTCAACGGGCCTTCTTCAGAATAATGTCCGACCCTCCCACCTTGGTCATGGAGGATGTTAAGGTGGCGGACCAGGCGGTGTATACCTGTAGAGTCGACTATAAAGTTCGAGCATCGGCCATCACCAAAGTTAACCTCACCGTCATAGGTATGATATGCAATTCAACATCCTGTATATGAATATCGGGAGTGAAATGAGGAAGCTATCTCCCCGCCAAAGACGGTTTTCTTGGGCCTTTCCTAGCTGATGCTGAGAGGATTGGGTTCTAGTCATGTGGTGATGGGCTGGTCATCAGAGTGAGAGTTGAGCGTTCTCTGCCATACCCATAGCTTACTCCAACTGTTCCTTTCGCTTATACATGTTTAGATCTCAAGTGGCGGCATATCTTTTGTGGATTGACCTCCCGACTGCCAACCTAGAGGTTGGCAGACTGGGAGCCAAAGAGTCACATTTGTCATTTACCCTCAACTTTCGCTTCATAATTGTTAAGGGGCACAGGGCCCTGGGTGGGGCTTTAGTGTCCTGGGCTGGGAGCGGCTTCGGTCACCTGGGCTTTCTATGGTGGTAAAGTTGGGAGGGTTCTGTGGGGGCGCTTGGTTATGGCCTTGGCCTTCCTAGGGACCTTAGGGCTGTTCAGTCAGACAGCTTGGGGAACAACAACAACAACAACATATATGAATACAATTTGTATTAATTACCTACATTTAATATGACATATATGGTGACATCCATATTTATGCATTCTTAAATAGTTATCATACTACTCACTTGTACTGGTTTCATTGCTTCTCTCAGGAATAGCAAAGTTGACTTACAATCTCCTACTACACATAGCAGTTAGCACTTATTGTGTTCTTTATGTGACCTAAAAATTACCTTTCAATTACAATATAAATAGTATTAATTTTATGTGTTTTACTAGAAGCAAGTAATAATAGATCTGCTTCAATTTGTGGTATACAGTATATGGTGGATTTATACTAATTTGTGGTATACAGTATATGGTGGATTTATACTAATTTGTGGTATACAGTATATGGTGGATTTATACTAATTTGTGGTATACAGTATATGGTGGATTTATACTAATTTGTCAAATATGTTATCCTATTCCACATAGTGTTTCGGTGTGAGTATCCTAGGTTCGAATCCTTGGAGTACCACATGCACCGGGTGGGTATTGTTTAATTTAATTGATTTAATGAATTAAGTATATTTGTAAGATAATTGGTGGGTTCCCATTGGCTTTGAGATTTTAAGATGTTTGTTTCATTAGTTTGGCGATTTTAAGACTTTACGCCCCATTTATTTGTCGCTATAAAGACCTTTCGGGCCATTTAGGTGTCGATTTTTTCCTGGCGAGCGATAGTGAGCCTGTAATTCTAGGAGAAACCAGCCTTCGGCCGGGATTTGTTCTACCGTAAAATATACAAATGCATCTCGAAGGGGGTATTTAGGGTGTGTTATTATATTTGTTTTATTTTTATTGTTTAAAGTTTGATAGAGGTCTAGGGAGCAAACTAAAAAATAAATAAATAAATATATATACCGGTAAAGGTAACAAATAAATATATATGTACCGGTAATAGTTATAGATAAATATATATGTACCGGTAATAGTTATAGATAAATATATATGTACCGGTAATAGTTATAGATAAATATATATACCGGTAAAGGTAACAAATAAATATATATATACCGGTAAAGGTAACAAATAAATATATATATACCGGTAAAGGTAACAAATAAATATATATATACCGGTAAAGGTAACAAATAAATATATATATACCGGTAAAGGTAACAAATAAATATATATACGGTAAAGGTAACAAATAAATATATATATACCGGTAAAGGTAACAAATAAATATATATATACCGGTAAAGGTAACAAATAAATATATATATACCGGTAAAGGTAACAAATAAATATATATATACCGGTAAAGGTAACAAATAAATATATATATACCGGTAAAGGTAACAAATAAATATATATATACCGGTAAAGGTAACAAATAAATATATATATATACCGGTAAAGGTAACAAATAAATATATGAATAAAATAACGTCCCCCTAAGGGGGTAGTGCTTGGTTTTTGGTCAATGTATTTATTTATTTATTTATTTTTGAGTTTCCTCACTAGACCTCCATCAAGCTTAAAATAGCACCCCCTAGACCCCCTTTCAAGATAAATTTGTACATTTTTTGGAAGAAAGTTCCTTCTAAAATTACAGGCTCGCTATCACTCGCCTGGAAAAATTCGACACCTAAATGACACGAAAGGTCTTAACCTTGACGAAGAAATGGGGCGAAAGGTCTTAAAATTAACAAACTAACGACACGAAAATCTTAAAACCTCAAAACTAATATGCTAAACATGAGGGAGAAGGGGTTCCTTAAAAATCGAAAACTACCGCCTTAACGTCCTGTTTTTTCTCCTGTGTCCCTTCAGTTCCGCCCGGGCCGCCCATCATCTTTGAGGGCGGTAGTGGTGGTGGTGCGGAGGTGACTGACGGGCGGGTTGGTCCATTGAGGGAGGGGGACCATACACACCTTACCTGTGGCTCATCTGGGGGTTCTCCTACACCAACGCTTACCTGGTGGAGGGATGGAGAGAGGCTGCATCAGGTATAGTAGTAGTAGTAGTAGTAGTAGTAGTAGTAGTGGTGGTAGTAGTAGTAATAGTAGTTGAGGGAGGGGGACCATACACACCTTACCTGTGGATCATCTGGGGGTTCTCCTACACCGACCCTTACCTGGTGGAGAGATGGAGAGAGGCTGCATCAGGTATAGTAGTAGTAGTAGTGGTGGTAGTAGTAGTAGTAGTAGTGGTCAGTGGCGTAGCTAAGGGGGGGGGGGGGGGGGGGCTGTTTGAAATCGCCCCCCGGGCCCCCAAGAGAAGGGGGCCCCCAAATGGATCTGATAATAATATTAATTATACTAATAGTATATACTGTATATATAAGTAATATTAATAATGAGTAAAATAAACACCATGTGTGTTTTCTGATTTAACCTCTTTCTTTTCTTCTATCCTGCGACGTCATGGGTATTTAATATTAGAAAAATAACGATCACTCCATCAGTATTGATTTGGCGGTGCAAGGGGAAACATCGTCGCTCTCGCTCCTAGCCTCCTACCCGCCACTTGCTTAGGACGCACTGCCTATAGGACAGGTAGCCTGGTAGGCCTAATGATTATACTTTATATACATTACAAAATAGCACTATTGAGTTTGACAGTTGGTTAATATACTGTGTTTTTCGTAAGCATGTGTAAAGGAATAATAAGATATAGCCTAATTTGACAACAAGAAACATGGTGATTGTTAGTAAGTTGAGTGTATAACCGAAGATTAGGCCTACATACAATTATATATAAATATAGGAACCAAAAATGTCGGTAATATTTTCTTTTTCGTGAACTGTAATGGTCAAATCGATAGCTATATTTCATAGATAACCTATGTACTTAACCTTGTGAGAAAGTTGAGTGGTATCGAAGATAATTTTGTAGAGTAGGCTAAACTTCTAAAGTGCTAAATTTTTAGGCCTTGAAATTTGTAGGCCTATGTTTTGGTCTCATATTTTTGTCTCGAACTGTAGGGGGCCTAACATAGCCTATACAATGTTTAAAGTCTTACTAAACCTTTGCTTTATCGTGAAAAAGATGCATAGTCGTTTAATATTAGTCAATTAAGTATGGGTGCAATACATCAGCTAAAATAGAGCATAGAGAGGCAACATTAATGGTGTAGAGTGTAGGCTACCTTGGTTAGGCTATGAGCACTATGACTCATTCTTTCAAATTTAGAATGGAGCACTTTTATTTATGCTACCATACGCCTTCCATATAGGCTATAGGCTATGGTGGCTGTACATATCAAGCCCAGGAACTGTGAAATAAGAAGGAACACAGTTGTGAGCATTGAATACTCGTTTGTAGGTTAATCTAGCCCTTTGGCTGGTTCAGGGTCAGGTGCAAACGTTGGTAAGCTTTCTAACAAGTTACTGGGGTTCTCAAGAAGAGGCCCCCAGTATTGAGATTTGAGGTAATGCATGGCTTGATTAGGCCTACCAATGACGCCTATTTTAACTCCCTAACGCCAGTGGTGGGGTTGAAATAATATTTTAATGTTATCACGTTTCATGTACATTATTATTTTTTATTATTTTATTAGTATTATATTTTATATTCTTATTTCAGACAATGCCTAATGAACGACAAAGAGAAAGAGTTCATCAAAGTGGTATATGTTTTACAGTATTGTACCATCCATTGTACATGTATTCCTAATCCATTAGATAACGGTGATATAATAATTAATTGTATATTAATTTATTACCAGTACCCCACTATTGAGTCATGGATATCGTCAAAATGCACCTAGGTAGCATTATTATTCTAAAATTTTCTCGGGGGGCTTACAGCGCTCCCCCGAACCCCCCAGCTGATTAGGCTCGCTTCGCTTGCCACCCCCACCCCCTTCTATAATAAGCAAACCATGGAGGGGGCCCCTCCAGGCACCAAGCCCCCTGGGCCTCCAAATCTCTAGCTACGCCCCTGGTAGTGGTAGTAGTAGTTGAGGGAGGGGGACCTACACTCCTTTCCTGTGGCTCATCAGGGGGTTCTCCTACACCAACCCTTACCTGGTGGAGGGATGGAGAGAGGCTGCATCAGGTATAGTAGTAGTTCAATTCAATTCAATTGTCTTTATTTCATAATATATACAAAATTTACATTCATGTACATATTACATATCCATTAAAATAATTTAGCAAAGTAAAATAGCTGAAAAGGTATACACATGAATTCCTACAACTCTTGTTCATTTCCAGTATAGCCTATAATCAAATATATATTTTATTATATCATCTTTAGCAACCGCATTTAATTATGAATAATTATATGACATCCTAGATAGACCGAGGAAGCATCACCTTGTATTTGGATCATAAGACACGGGAGCCCGTCGTTCTTCATGTCGCTGAACCCATAGGATTCTAGAGTAGATTGTGTTAAGATCATACTTCCATACATCAATATTATATGTCTTATGAAATAGATTTTCAACATTGTTTATAAAAAGTCCAGACTGCAAGTATTGCCAATTAGTATTAATTATAAGATTATTAGACTTGGCTATTCTGTGAAAATATCTTGCCTGAATAAGAGCAACGTGATGCTTCGGCAGTAATTGTTCACATGACTCTGCCACCTCATGGTTACTGGTATAGAAAAGTACACCAAGGATCCGCTTCATTGACTTGTTGATAGCTAAGGCAAAAGTTTTGAAGATACCTGTAAAAAAAGTCTTACAATTGTTCCAGAATGGAAGTCCAAAGTCTGGCTTACAATACGCATTGTATAAAAATACAAGTGTTTTCTTGTCAACATATGACAAATTTCTAATTACGGTATTAAAACTTGAATAAAATGTTTTCAGCCTTAAATCAACATCATCATTGTCATGTAGAGAAGAAGAGATCACATGGCCCAGATATTTAAATGATTTTACTAGCTCTAGTTCATGATGATGTAATTTTATAGTATTACCCAAAGATTGGTTTCCTTACCTTTTGAATTTCTTGCATTTTGTCTTGTTTTTATTAATAATCCACCCATGTTTTTCTAATTCAATTTTCAATTTCATATACAATTTTTCCATATCATCATGTTCGTGAGCAATAAGAGCTATATCGTCGGCATAGGCCAAAATGTTACTACTAGTGGTAGTAGTAGTAATAGTAGTAGTTGAGGGAGGGGGACCATACACACCTTACCTGTGGCTCATCTGGGGGTTCTCCTACACCGACCCTTACCTGGTGGAGGGATGGAGAGAGGCTGCATCAGGTATAGTAGTACAATAGTAGTAGTAGTAGTAGCAGATCATCTTGCTGCAGTAATAATATTACTAAAATATTAGCATCATTTCAAATTGAAATGGCAGTAGGATCATTAGTAGTATTATGTTTTTTAATCTTTCTTTTGTTGACCGACCAATTTATATTTGAGTAATTTATTGCTGTGGGACATAATATATTATGCCGTTTGGCATCAGTTCCCAATTGTCTCATTGTATATATTGTTTGTATAACTATGTGGAGTGTAACTACGATGTACTTTGTGACAATAAACTTTTTTGAATTGAATTGAAAAATACAGAGGTTAGTAATGAAGAGCTTTGGCCTACCTATTTGGAACAAGGTATAGTCTTTGTAATCAATCATCAAGGTGGCCCACCTCGCTTTTTTTTTCTCTCCCCCTTTCTCTTTGGCTTGTATCCATTCGGCCCCATTCAGCCTACTGTTTTAAGACGTTTACCCCCATCCAGGTGTCAATATTTTCCTGGCGAGCTTTAGCAAGCCAGCATATATATTTGTTTTGTTTTGACAGCAAGTTAAATTTGTAAATTTTTCGAAAGAAACATTTCTCCGGCGAAGCCGGATTTCCCCATAAAAAGATGGCTCGCTATCGCTCGCCAGGAAGAAATCGACACCTGGATGGGGATAAACGTCTTAAAACAGTTGGCTGAATAGGGCCGAATGGATACAAGCCAGAGAAAGAGATAACAAGAGAGAAAGGGGATAAAAGCAGGTAACCCCCCTTAAAATAGCTACACTTAACCCTTTCAGTACCGGTGCCGTCCTTTATACTTTATTCTGGCTACTACTAGACGATTTCGTTCAGTTTAAAAATGGCCTCCAGCAATTAACAGGCTTCGAACTATCTCACTTAACCCTTTTTACCACCACAGATCCTTCTTAAACTACAAAGACATTTACATTTAGCTAGAATACAATACAGAAACGTCGTCGGTGCAGAAAGGGTTGATATTCCAATTGCTAATGTGTACTTCAACTACTCCCCTTCTCTCTCTCTCTTTGATCACCATTACTCTCTCTTTCTCTCTCTTTGATCACCAATACTCAATCAACTCTTCAATTTCTCTCTCCAATGTCTGTATGTCTCTCCCCTTCCTCACAACCCTATCATCAGTATCCATCTTCTGGCCTTCCTTTTTTTTCGTGCAATATGCTGTACGTCCCCTACACACACACACACACACCCTATATATATATATATATATATATATATATATGATATCGGCATCATTCCAATTAACTTGTATGATATCGGCGTCATCCCTAAATAACGTTTCCTCCTTCTTTGGCGTCATCCCTAATATTCCCCCGCGAACTTTGTTCCCCTCTTTGGCGTCATCCCTAATATTCCCCCGCGAACTTTGTTCCCCTCTTTGGCGTCATCCCTATTATTCCCCCGCTAACTTCTCCTCCCTCTTTGGCACCATCCCTAATATTCTCCCGCTAACTTGTATGATATCGGCGTCATCCCAAAGTAAGGCGTCATCCCAATTACTTCCCGGCTAACTTGTATGATTTCGACGTCATCCCAAAGTAAGGCGTCATCCCAATTACTTCCCGGCTAACTTGTATGATATCGGCGTCATCCCAAAGTAAGGCGTCATCCCAATTACTTCCCGCCTAACTTGTATGATTTCGACGTCATCCCTATTATTCCCCTGCTAACGTGTCCTCCCTCTTCAGCGTCACCCCTATTATCCCCCGCTAACGTTTCCTCCCTCTTCGGCGTCATCCCTAATATTCTCCCGCTAACGTTTCCTTCCTCTTCGGCGTCATCCCTAATATTCTCCCGCTAACGTTTCCACCCTCTTCGGCGTCACCCCTAATATTCTCCCGCTAACGTTTCCTCCCTCTTCGGCGTCACCCCTAATATTCCCCCGCTAACGTTTCCTCCCTCTTCGGCGTCATCCCTAATACTCTCCCGCTAACGTTTCCTCCCTCTTCAGCGTCATCCCTAATATTCTCCCGCTACCGTTTCCTCCCTCTTCGGCGTCATCCCAAATATTCTCCCGCTAACGTTTCCTCCCTCTTCGGCGTCACCCCTAATATTACCTCGCTAACGTTTCCTCCCTCTTCGGCGTCACCCCTAATATTCCATCACTAACGTTTCCTCCCTCTTCGGCGTCATCCCTATTATCCCCCGCTAACATTTCTTCCTCCCTCTTCAGCGTCATCCATAATATTACCTCACTAACGTTTCCTCCCTTCTCGTGCCTGTCTCCCCTAATATTCCCTCACTAAGGTTTCCTCCCTTCTCGTGCCTGTCTCTCCTAATATTCCCTCACTAACGTATCCTCCCTTCTCGTGTCTGTCTCCCTAGGTCGGCCACCAGGGTGAGGGAGGGGTGGAGAGCCGGATCAGTGTGGTGGCCTCCCGGACCCTCCAGGGAGCCACACTCACCTGCCAAGCCCTCAACAATAACATCACCGAGCCGGCTGCAACCTCACTCACGCTAGACCTATTGTGTAAGAAACTAGGACGTATTTCTTTCCTGTTCTTTGGCTACTGATAGACGATTTTATTCAGATTAGGAGGAGTAGCCTATATGGAAGTCAGAACACAGGAATTTTGCATCAACATCACTCACGCTCGACCTACTGTGTAAGCAACCAGGATGCATATTATTCCTGTTATCTGGCTATTATAAGAAGCTTTTATTAGGATTAGGAAGAATATGTTTTATTCAGATTAGGAGGGGTATATGGAAATCGTAAAACCGGAATTATATTTATCAACAGCATTCTCGCTAGATCTACTGTGTAAGAAACCAGGACGCGTTTTATGCTTGTTTCTTGGCTATTATATAATGTTTTTATTAGGATTATGAAGAGTATGTGAAATTCTGAAAACACCAGACGATTTTAATCAGATTAGGAGGGGTATGTGGTAGTCAGAAAACAGGGGATGTAATGCATCAACATCACTCAAGCTAGACCTACTGTGTAAGAAACCATGACACGTTTCTCTCCTGTTCTCTGGCTATTATAAGAAGATTTTATTAGGATTAGGAAGAGTATATGGAGGTCAGAGGTGTAATCGAGATATACCTGACTCTTACAATTCCCACAAGTCCTTCCTAAATTTTAAATCGTGCATGTGTCAAGGGAACTTTAACAACAACATCACTGAGCCGGCTGCAACGTCACTCACGCTAGACCTATTGTGTAAGAAACCAGGACGCGTTTCTTTCCTGTTCTCTGGCCACTAATAGGCAATTTTATGCAGATTAGGAGGGGTAGCCTATATGGCCGTCATGAAACAGGATTTAAGTTCATCAACATCATTCACACTCGACCTACTGTGTAAGAGACGAGAACGCGTTTCTCTCCTGTTCTCTGGCTATTATAAGACGATTTTATTTAGAGTAGCAAGTGTATGTCGAAGTCAGAGGTATAATTGAGATAGTTTTTACCTTAATATTTCCCACATATCCTTCCTAAATGTTATAAAATCGTCTAATAATAGCCAGAAAAAACTGAAATTGGATCATAATCTTCAAAGGGTTAATAAAATCACTCGACTCTTTCATCAATACTGTGTGTGTGTGTGTGTGCATATTAATTCCCATACACTTACACAACCATATGCCATAATAGCCTAATTGATCTTTCATTTGAATCTGTGCTCCAAAGTCTGAATGACTTGGGATAATGTAAAACCGTTATATCTCGATTATATTCTGATATAGATTCATGTAACTGTATATATATATATATATATATATATATATATATATATATATACAGTATATGTAGATAGATAGATAGAGAAAGAGAGAAAGAGAGAGAGAGAGATTTTGCTCTCTCTCTCTCTCTTTATTAATCAATAAATATATGGTTGGGAGAGAGGTATCCTGACCAGGATTCGAACCCACTCACCCCAGATATATTTGGGAGAGTCGGGCACCGTAACCACTCGGCTATGAGCGGATATAAGGAAAGCAACCTTATGCTCTCATTTGAAGAACCAGGTTATATTCTCGTGGAGGACTATGCCTTCCAACATGTGGTGAGTTTTTTAGACTTCAACCATCACTAGTTTACACTTTCCCTCCGCCAACTTGGCTAAGTGATACATTTTTAATCGTCCCGGTATTATAATGTAAAATAGTCATGGTTGAATTCTAAAAAACTCACCACGTGTTTGAAGGCATAGTCCTCCACGAGACTATAACCTGGTTCTTCAAATAAGAACATAAGGTGGCTTTCCTTATATCCGCTCATGGCCGAGTGGTTATAGCCGCCTCACACATTCACGACTTGGACGGCGACTTAGCGCGTATTGAGTTTTGCAAAAAAGTCGGGGTATCGAGCATGACAAATTATAAGAAGAGACCATCTCGAGGGCATCTCGTACCCACTACGAACAAGCACAACATTAAACCGGCAACAGAACGTACCCAATACGAGACATCGCTACCCTAGCCAGAGAATTGGCCGATGACAGTTCGGATCACGCGAAATCAACAGGAAACAACAGGACATCACAACGTACCTACAACGTACCCAGTACGTGTCGGACCAGGTACACGCAGATGACGTCCAGGTTTCGGGACGTGCACGGTCCAATATAAAAAGGAGGGCCCCAAACCTCGTGCTCGTGCGCATTCATTTCTTCACTTGTCTAGATGGTTTCGCCATGTACGTTCTGTGTACGTTATATGTACTGTGTGTGTATGTCCAAATTTCTTGAAACACTGTTACACTGTCAAATGTCGTCAGTGGGTGATAATATGTTGGTGGGATATCGAGATATTGTCTTCTTGGTTACTTTGCGTTCAGTCTGGCTACGTGACGCTACTGGATGACTTCTGGCTGTTGTCTTTCACACCTCGTAACGTCTTTTCTTGTTATGATGTCGCGCGACTTGCAACGTCATGCAGCGACGCCACCTAGACGCCACCCAGTACTGAAAGAACTCGTAATGTAATCACATGACATGCAACGACAAAAAGTCAGGTTACAAGTGCAAAATTTTAAGGACTACACTCAAATTACGCGGACCTCGCACACTTCGCCCGGGACTGCCAGACATGAAGAGAGACGTCACGTTTTTCTACAAGACTTCATCACGAGACAAAATACGCGCTAAGGCGCCGTCCAAGTCGTGAATGTGTGAGGGGCCATTATGTTGCCCGACTCTCCCAAATATACCTGGAGTGAGTGGGTTCGAATCCTGGTCAGGATACCTCTCTCCCAACCTGTCGTACATCATCATTAGATAATAAATATATATTTTGTATAGTGTTTCTTGTTTTCTTGTTTGAACAGTGAAGCCTCAGTCGGTGGAGATAGTCGGCAGCGTGGACCGAGTGTTGGCTGGAGTGATGATGGAGTTGGTGTGTCGAGTGGTGGGGTCCAGGCCCCCCGCTACCATCACCTGGTGGAGGGGGGCGAGGAACATCACTCATGTCATTACTACGGTAGGCATCATAAGCTGACCAGGATTCAATCCCACTCACTCCAGGTATTTTTTGGATGAGTTGGATACGGTGCCTAACTCTTCCAAAAATAGCTGGAGTGAGTGGGTTCGAATCCTGGTCAGGCTATCTCTCTCCCAACCAACGTTATCTTTAGATGTATCCTTAGATGGGTCACACCAGTAAATGTTTTAGTAGAAAACAAGGACTCTGGAATCCAATACAAAGTTATGTTGTTGATACATTTGAGTATTCTGTAATCTCTCTATATTTTTATTGGAAATGTACAGTATATTGTTAAAATATTCAAACAGAACAAACTCAACGGAAGGTAGAAAATAGTGGGGCATACCCATGCGCAGTATGCAGAAAAGGTGTGGACACGAACTCAATACAGTGTAGTGTCTGCCTCAGCTGGGTACATCACAGGAAGAAGTGCTGCACTAGAATACTGGGACCTCTACCAAGGAAGAAGTCCGAAGTTGAGGAATTTTTATGCATAGTATGCAAAGGTGAGCTTGTATTCAATGACCAGCTCGAGAGTGTAAAGTTTGGCAATGAGGCACTGGAGATGGTATAAAAGTATAAAGGTATAAAACTTGTGCTACTTGGGGGATACCATCTTTGCCAGTGGTGGGGTTAAGGCCGCCACTATAGCCAGAGTGGGGAGATTGTGTGGGGAGATTGTAGGCTCTAATCAATCAGGGCTAGACCCAGGTGAGGTTATAGGCATGTGATAAAGAGTCGCTGGAACTCCTGTTTCATTTGCTTGGCCTCTCTTACTGATTTTCTTTGTGCCTCATTTACACTGAGAGCAATCCATCTAGCTCTCACAAACACCTCCTCCTCCTATCCACTTCATTACACTAAACATGCACACCACACTTCATTCCTCCACACCAAAATGAACAAAAAAACAAAAAATTATGAATTCTAGCCCAGCCTTGGAGTCCCCAGGGGGAGGGACCACATAAATGCCCCCACACCCGACCGACCATCCCCTGAGACCCCACACAATTACCTGGACCTCGGCCTGTTACTCTTTATATTAATTTCTGCAACATTCGTGGACTTTCCTCTAACTTTCACTCTGTTGAGCACCATCTCTCCTCCTACAAACCTGATCTTCTCTTCCTCAGCGAAACTCAGGTGTCTGTAGCAACATCCAGCAGCCCCTTTTCTGTATCCTCCTACTTTCTCTATCCTAGTTTCAAAGCCAAAGGCGGATGTTGTGCATATGTGCACAACAAACTCACTTGCTCTCGTGTTCCCGATTTCGACTCCTCTGAATTCTCAACTTTATGGCTCAAACTTTCCTGTCATTCTCTTACTAAATATTTCTGTGCTGTCTATCTTTCCCCTAACTCTACCAACTTTCCCAAATTCTTTGACTATCTAAACTCTACAGTGGAACACATTCTATCCATTTCTCCTTTCTCAGAAATCTCCATCTTAGGAGATTTCAACGTTCACCACCGCCAATGGCTCTCCTCTCACACTACTGATCCACCTGGTGAACAAGCCTACGTGTTTTCTATCCTAAATGACCTAGAGCAGTTAGTTCAGCAACCAACCCGTATCCCGGATCGCATCGGAGATCGGCCCAACATTCTTGACCTGTTTCTAACTTCTAACCCTTCTTCTTATACTGTCGATCTTTTCTCTCCTTTGGGCTCCTCCAACCATAAACTTATCTCTGTCACCTGTCCTATCTCTCCAGTACGGCCACCCGATCCTCCTACCCGGCGGCGCTTGTGGCACTTTGGTGCTGCCGACTGGGAGGCTCTTCGGCAGTACTTCTTTGATTTCCCATGGAATAATTTCTGCTTCCGTGGCCGAGGACCCTCGGAGAGTGCTGAACGCATTACCGAGGTAATCCTATCGGGCATGGAAGCATACATTCCATTCTCTTTCTCTCAGACTAATGCTAAAAAATCTTGGTTTACTCACACCTGTTCTACTGCTGTCCGCAATAAGGAGGAAGCATTCAAACGGTACCGACGCCTTAAAACTCAAGACTCTCATTCTTCATATGTTTCTGCCCGGAATCAAGCCAAATCTGTTTCTTCGACTTGCCAAACACTCTTTCATCAATAATAAATGCACTGAACTATCCAACTCTAGCTCTTCCCAAGCTTTCTGGCATCTAGCCAAAAACCTCTCCAACAATTTCTCTTCCTCGTCTTTCCCTCGCTTTTCCCACTCTGATGGCACAACTATCACTTCTTCCTCTGACAAAACTAAACTCTTCGCTCAAACTTTTGCTAGAAACTCCACCTTGGATGATTCCGGTGCTATTCCTCCCTCTCCGCCCTCCTCTCTCTTACTTATGCCTAATATCCTAATCTCTTCAAAAGATGTACTTTCTACCCTCTCTGGGCTTAACACTAATAAGGCGTACGGTGGTGTTCCTCCTGTTGTTCTCAAAAACTGTGCTTCCGTGCTGACTTCCTGCCTAGGCAAACTCTTTCGTCTCTGTCTATCCTCTAACGTCTTCCCTTCATGCTGGAAGTTTGCTCACATTCAACCTGTCCCATAGAAGGGTGACCGCTCTCAACCCTCCAACTATCGTCCAATTGCTCTCATTTCTTGTCTTTCTAAAGTTTTTGAAACTATTCTTGCTTCCAAATTTCTTAAGCATTTCTCTTCTCATAATCTGCTCTCAGATCGCCAGTATGGCTTCCTTAAGGGTCGCTCTACTGGTGATCTTCTTTCATATCTTACTAACTCTTGGTCATCCTCCTTTCGGGACTTCGGTGAGACTTTTTCTATTGCACTAGACATATCGAAAGCCTTCGATAGAGTCTGGCATAAATCTTTAATTTCTAAACTACCCTCCTTCGGTTTCTATCCCTCCATCTGTGCCTTTGTCTCTAATTTCCTTTCCGGCCGTTCCATAGCCGCGGTTGTGGACGGCCATTGTTCCCTTCCTCACCCTATAAACTCCAGTGTTCCTCAGGGCTCTGTCCTATCTCCTTTTCTCTTTCTAATTTTTATAAATGATCTCCTTAACTGTACCTAAATTCCCATCCATTCATACGCAGACGACTCAACCTTACACTACTCCATTACTTTTTCAGAACGCCCCAGCCAGCAATCCCTCAACGACAAACGTAATGAAGCCATACAACTCTTAAATTCTGATCTAAATATTATTTCCAATTGGGGCAGAGAAAACCTTGTTAACTTTAATGCTTCCAAAACCCAATTTCTCCATCTATCTACCCGTCAGGATCTCCCAGCGGACTATCCCTTATTCTTCAACAATACAAAAATCAACCCTTCATCTTCTCTCAATATTCTTGGTGTCTCTTTTTCTTCTGCTCTCATTTGGAAGGACCATATTACCAGTCTTGCTAAGGCAGCCTCCCAGAAGCTGGGTGTGCTCAACCGCCTTAGGGGGTTCTTTTCCCCTGCACAGCTTCTTGCTCTGTACAGGGGCATAGTGCACCCTTGTATTGAGTATTGTTCACATGTGTGGGGAGGTTCCTCTCACACCGCTCTCCTAGACAAGGTTGAAAGGAAGGCCTTTCGTATCATTAACTCCCGTCCACTCACCAACTCTCTGCAATCTCTCTCTCTCCGCCGCAATGTTGCATCTCTCTCGCTATTCTATCACTACTATAATAATCAGTGTTCCTCAGAGCTATCCCAGTGCATACCACCTCCTTTACGTAGGGCACGTGGTACCCGTCTTGCAACTCAATCCCACCCCTACTCTGTGCAACTCTCCAACCCAAGAGTGAAATGTTACTCTCAAACTTTCTTCTACTCAACATCTGAGCTCTGGAACTCTCTCCCAGAATCAGTGTTTCCCGCTTCCTATGACTTAAATTGCTTCAAACTCTGTGTGTCCAGGTATTTTGGCTCGAACGTCCCTTGATTTTGGCCCTGTCACTCTTTCAACTATGGGGGAGGCACTCGCTATAGGCAGTTATGCCTTTTGCCTCCCTCAATCACATAGAAAAAAAAACAAAAAACAAAAAGAATATGATGCGGCTGGGGAAAGTTTAGAGAAATGTTGTCAATACTCACCATGAGAAGACTCCCTCTCCCCTTGAAGCGTTAAAAGCGCAATGACATATGCTTCAGAATTGTGGCCTTTCAAAGCGAATAGAAGGCAATGAGATGAGAATGGTGAGATGGATGTGTGGTGCCAGACTGCAAGATAGGATATCAATTGAAGAGCTAAGGAGAAGGTTAGGTATAAAGAGTATCAGAGATGAGATGCGTACTAGCAGGATTGGATGGTTAGGACATATGGAGAGGACGGATGAACAAGTTGGGTGAAAAGATGCAAGTCCATAAATATGGAGGGAGCTGCACCAAGGGGCGGACCAAAAAAGACGTGGGATCGGACTTTGCAGTTTGATCTTAAATCAAAGAACCTGACAAGTGAGGCAGCTCTTAATAGGGCTGCCTGGAGTGCCGCCATTAGGACGTGAGACCAGAACCGCATTTTGTGGGGAGCACTCGGTCATTAAATTTGTGTATGTATGTATGTACTGTATGTAGTGGCGGCTCTTCCATAAGAGATGAGCTGCAGACCTCCCTGGCAGTCTATTCGCTGTAAGTAGGTGAGAAATCATAACCTCTATCCTCTATAGCTCAAAAAGGGCTAGAGCAAATTGGCTGTAAATTTGCACATCTATTCCTTTGACTGACTCTTCCAAAATAGTAGAAATATTAGCTATCTATCTATCTATTGCCTGACGCCGTGATCCCCGAAGGGGTGGCCACGAACGAACTGCCCCCATGCACCTCTGTCCCCAGTCAGTCGACGCCCCTCCCCCCAACCAGCACCGCCTTCGTTCATGTACTTCCTCACTCCATCCTTCCACCTCTCATTCGGTCTACCTCTCCCTCTCTGTCCCTCCACCTCGCTCTCGTACACCCTCTTAGTCATTCTCTCGCTTTCCATATGTTCCATATGGCCGAACCATCTCAAGTTGTTCCTTTTCACACTTTCCAGCACATCTACCTCCATACCACACCTCCTTCTTACTTCCTCATTAGTCTGTCTATCCCTCCATGTAACTCCGTACACACTCCTTAAGTAATTCATTTCCACTGCTCTCACTCTTGGTCTGAGTCACTCAACCAACGTCCATGCTTCGCTTCCGTAAGTCAGTGTCGGGATTACCACACTGTCATGCAAGGACTTCTTCACTTCCATACTGACCACCCTATTTCTTGTTACTGCTATTAGCTTAATTACTTTATTCGTTTTTGAGTTACAGAGGTTAGAGGTCATGATTTTGCGCCTACTTACAGCGAATAGACTATAACAGCCCTGCCCAGCCGAAGATTATGATAAACATAGGAGATAAATAATTGACTACATACATATAAAAGTACTGAACATTTGTATGCTATTCAGTAGCTTTCTACCTTAATTTTTTTTTAAATTCTAACTTCAATTAACACCCAAAGGACGGGCCATTTGTAACATGAACTACCTGCCAGGCTGGCATATTTACCGAAAACAAGCTTCATTCCATGCTCTTTTTCATGCATAAACAAGAGCCAGAGCGTAATACAATTATGTATCCGTGAAAGGGCAATAATAGAGGTTTCCAATGACACCTGAATCATCCTTGTACGACCACGGGTTATCCTGTAGCGATCGCACGACCGGAGGGGAAAATACCATATCTATCTATCTATTGCCTGACGCCGTGATCCCCGAAGGGGTGGCCACGAACGAACCGCCCCCATGCACCTCTGTCCCCAGGCAGTCGACGCCCCTCCCCCTAACCATCACCGCCTTCGTTCATGTACTTCCTCACTCCATCCTTCCACCTCTCATTCGGTCTACCTCTCCCTCTCTGTCCCTCCACCTCGATCTTGTACACCCTCTTAGTCATTCTCTCGCTTTCCATACGTTCCATATGGCCGAACCATCTCAAGTTGTTCCTTTTCACACTTTCCAGCACATCTACCTCCACACCACACCTCCTTCTTACTTCCTCATTAGTCTGTCTATCCCTCCATGTAACTCTGCACGCACTCCTTAAGTAATTCATTTCCACTGCTCTCACTCTTGGTCTGAGTCTCTCAACCAACGTCCATGCTTCGCTTCCGTAAGTCAGTGTCGGGATTACCACACTGTCATGCAAGGACTTCTTCACTTCCATACTGACCATCCTATTTCTTGTTACTGCTTTCAGCGTTCCTACAACTCTCTTCCCCTGTTGTCCATAGCCTGACCATTCAGCTTCACCTCACACTCTGTGACTTCACCCTTTTCGAAGACCATAACCTTGCTCTTCCCCGCATTTACCTTCAAATTCCGTTTTCGCACACTGTTCCAAACTCATTTACCAGACCCTGCAACTCCCATTCATTATCACTCATCAGAACTGTATCATCCGCAAACAGCAGTATAGGTAGCTTCCACTCAATTCCCTCCCTTTTCAGCGATACACCAACATCCACTGCTCTTGATAGTATTTCTTTCATGACTCCATCCATATACACAGTAAACAACCGCAGGGACATCACACACCCCTGTTTCAAACCAACATTCAGGTCAAAGAACTCGCTCTGTTCACTCTCCACACATACTGCCACCTTTGCACCCTCATACATGTTCTTCACTGCTTTCAGCAACTTGCCCTCTACTCCGTATATTCTAAGTACTTTCCACAAACCTTCTCTATCCACTCTGTCATAGGCCTTCTCCAAGTCCATAAAGGCAACATACACCTTTTGTTTCTTCTCCAGATACTTCTCCACAACACAATTCAGGGTAAAAATCTGATCTACACATCCTCTTCCCTTCCTAAAACCTCCCTGCTCGTCGCCTATCCATTTCTCCGTTCTCACTCTCACTCTCTCAATCACTACCCTACTGTATACCTTCCCTACTATGCTTAGAAGACATATTCCTCGGTGGTAACCACACACTCCTCTTTCCCCTTTGCCCTTATATAGGGGGACTATTATGCCAGTCTTCCAGTCATCGGGTGCACTCCCCTTCTCCCATGCTAGTTTGCACATTTTCCATACCCATTCTATCACTATCTCACCACCATACCTCAACATTTCCCCACACACTCCATCTGTTCCTGGTGCTTTCCCCAACTTCACTCTTTTCATGGCCTCCCACACTTCTGACCTCCTGATCCCCACCTCCTCCTCCACTACTTCTCTTCTTCTCCCTCCCATACCATATCCAGCTATGTTTGCTGGCTCTAAATAAGGTAATTTCCTCAGTTTTTTCTTTGTATCACGAGGCCGGGTGTGTGTAGGGAGGCGGCGGTGGTCATAGAACCGGCCCAGTGGTGGTGACGAGCAGTCAGATCCCGCCCCAGTGGTGGTGACAAGCAGTCAGACCCCGCCTATCATCCTCCCAACGCATAGACTCTCTTTCAGTGCCCCTAATGTGCTCAGAATGCCGCCCGTCATATGACGGGTACCGGAGGATAGGCCATTTATCTCTCGCCCGTCATATGACGGTTACCGTTGGTTATGGGTTAAGCACATTTTATAGAATGTACAAATTTATCTTGAAAGTGGGTTTAGGGGGTGTAATTTTAAGCCTGATAGAGTTTAAGCTTGATAGAGGTCTAAGGAACTAACTAATAACCTCCCCTTAAGAAAAATAAAACCCTTGTAAAATTGTTTGTGTCCTACAGGTGTTAAATGACGGTAACGTGACAACTGGTGCCATTAAGTTTGCTCCGACGCGCCTGGACGACGGAAAGAGAATACGGTGTATCGCTTCCAACCCCGAGATCCCTAATTCTGAAATAGAGGAATCGGCGCTCCTGACTGTGCGATGTGAGTTTATTATTGATTTTAACTCCTTCAGCATCATTACGTAAATCTCATCATATTCTGGTTACCATTAGACGATTTTCTTTAGTTTATAATCTACCTTTAGGGGAGGTGTGGTGGAGTGGTCTTGCCACTGGCCTGGTAATCCAAAGGTCCCGGGCTCAAATCCCGATGTATCAATGGGAAGATATTATTGGGATGGAATTTGTGCTGTACCTAGTATCAGTGCATTACCACAAGCCCACCGAAACGTCAATAAAATACCCTCATTGTTCCCTGATTAAATAGCACTGTATGAATATTCCCATATTCAAAATATGCTATAGGGGTGCAATGCCTGGTGAGTTATCTGCTCAACAGGTGGCGTTGTGTGTGTGTAAGTGTGAGACTCCGAGTGTAGGGGGTGAGACAGTGAAGCACGGGAACAACGTGGCTTAAGAGAGGGGGTCGTTTCGGGCCATGAGTGAGCACCGTGCCTCATGTGAAGGCAAGATGGCAGGTGCTCGTTGTACTCTACGTGCTTCACATGTCTCACTCCCTAGACTGGAACAAGACCTCACGGGCTTCACTGTTCATTGTAAAGCGGTGAATGTTAAGGCTCTCAGCCTATGCCCGAGAGGAAGTAAGTTGGAATATAGACAAAAAAAAAAAAAAAAAAAAAAACCTATACGACTCAAATGGGTAAATACGATCTCAACAAACCTTCTCAGTAACACAGGTCCTTCTTAAACTGTTACCATTAGACGGTTTTCCTTAGTTTATAAGCTACCTATACGACTCCAATGGGTAAATACGATCTCAACAAACCTTCTTAGTTATATAGGTTCTTCTTAAGGGGACATGGGCCGGTTTTCTGGACCACTTTCTCCCTCATGTTTAGCCCCATTAGTTTCCAGATGTTAAGATGTTTGCCCCATTAGTTAGTCGATTTTAAGACCTTTCGCCCCATTTCGTCGTCAATATTTAGACCTTTCGTGTTATTTAGGTGTCGATTTTTTCCCTGGCGAACGATAGTGAGCCTTTAATGTTGGAAGAATCGGCCTTCGGCCGGGAAATTATTCTACTGAAAAATGTACAAATTAATCTAGAAGGGGGATCTAATGGATGTTGTTTTTTTTTATTTGATGGAGGTCTTGGGAGGAAACTAGACAAATAATGAATACATGCAAAAATCGCCCAAAAAGTGAACCATCTCCATTTAAACTGCATAACATTATCTAATTTTAGCCAGAAAGAAAGGTAAAAAGACGTCATGGTGCTGAAGGGGTTAAGGGGAGATGGGCCACTTTTATGGTCCCCTTTCTCCCTCGTGTTAAGTCACAATTATGTTTTGAGATTATAAGAAGTTCGGCCCATTAGTTTGGCGATTTCAACACCTTTCACCCCATTTCAATGTCAATTAAGATCTGTCGTGCCATTTAGGTGTCGATTCTTTCCTGGCGAGCGACAGCGAACCTGAAATTTTAAGAGGAACTGGCCTTTGGCTGGGACATTTTTCTACCGAAAAATTTACAAATTTATCTTGAAGGGGGTTCTAGTGGGTGTTTTTTTAAGCTTGATGGAGGTCTAGCGAGGAAACTAAGAAATAAAGGAATAAATGAATTACTAGACCAATAAAACGGCCCATCTCCCCTTAAGACACAACAATCCTTAGGAGATCCTATAAAGTATTTGTTTCTGTTTTCTGGCTATTATTAGTTAGTTATATTAGTCATTATTAGACACTTGTTATAGGTAGCTTTGCCTTTAGTCTCCATTGTTTTGGCATACAGGTCTCCCTCACTATCCCATGCCCAAAATTACCATATTAATTATTATATTACCTCCACCAACCGACTTTACTCCTAAACTCAATTAATGAAATCAACAAATACATGTGGCAGTCCAGGGATTCCAACCTAGGATGCTCACACCGAAATTCAGTGCATTTATCCATTGCGCTACCAAGACGGTATTTATAGGTTTTTAAGTGTTTGTGTTTTGGCCGGTCCCAGAACGCAGCCCCATTTACCCCATTAAATTTAGGGTTCGCTATACGATTTTTCTATTTAACCCTCTCCGACATATGACGCGATTTTGAGCCTATTGGGATACTTTAAAGCCTTTGTTACCATCAGGGGTATTTATAAACCTTAGTTTAGTTACTTCAACCTCTGCAGTTGTCTTTGAGTTAGCTGTGGGCAGAAAACTAATTTTGGAGAGGTAATAATAAGAGTGAGAGAACTCTCTTTCTTATTGCTAATCTGACAACCTCTGCGTCATAAATGCGTGAAAGGGTTAAGATTGGGTTTTCAAGAACGTAACCCAATCGTAAATCGAGGGCGACCTTTACTTAACTCTTACAGTACCGGGCCACCGGCGACGTCCTTGCCGGTATATTCTGGTACATATTTAACTCCTACAGTACCTACGACGTCCTTGCCAGTATATTCTGGTACATATTTAACTCCTACAGTACCGGCGACGTCCTTGCCGGTATATTCTGGTACATATTTAACTCCTACAGTACCGGCGACGTCCTTGCCGGTATATTCTGGTACATATTTAACTCCTACAGTACCGGCGACGTCCTTGCCGGTATATTCTGGTACATATTTAACTCCTACAGTACCGGTGACGTCCTTTCCGGTATATTCTGGTACATATTTAACTCCTACAGTACCGGTGACGTCCTTGCCGGTATATTCTGGTACATATTTAACTCCTACAGTACCGGCGACGTCCTTGCCGGCATATTCTGGTACATATTTAACTCCTACAGTACCGGCAACGTCCTTTCCGGTATATTCTGGTACATATTTAACTCCTACAGTACCGGTGACGTCCTTGCCGGTATATTCTGGTACATATTTAACTCCTACAGTACCGGCGACGTCCTTGCCGGCATATTCTGGTACATATTTAACTCCTACAGTACCGGCGACGTCCTTGCCGGTATATTCTGGTACATATTTGACGATATTATTCAACTTAGGAAGGACGTCTAAAATTAAAAGGCTACAGACTATCTCAATTAATCCTTTTAGCAATCATATATCTTTCCTAAGCTTCATAGAATTGTCTAACTGTAGCTAAAATCAAATAAAAGTAACTTGCTCATATAGTAATGTACACCCTATGTGGTGGATTGTGTTCTTTTATTTATAAATTATTAATTTACTTAAGCGTTGTTTCCACATAGCGATTTTGATTAGTTGTTTTAACTTTATATTGTCTTTGTCCCAGTTATGGTTTACTTTGTTTGCAAGTTTTACATTTTAATAGTAACCAGGATGGAGGGATAGCAATTTACCATCAGCTGGAAACAAACAGAGTACTGTATAGTAATATTACAATACTGAACCTCAATCTTGCTGTCTATATTATCTCTTGATACATGTGTTGTACACTCAGATACCATAGTTTCTAGCCCACTCCTACAAATTAGTGGACTTCACCTATTTCTAATTATGGAAGTATATCTCTGGAATCGAATTTAAGTATACAATTCTCTATAAATCAACTACAAAACTATGTATACTATTTATTGAAAAGCAAGTTATATACAAAAATCAATCCATATAGTTATAATTGAATATAGAAAAACATAGGGGGTCCAGGAATTCTTATGAGTGGGCTAGAGACTATGGTATCCGAGTGTACAATCGACCTAATAAGTGATGTCTTGGCGCCAAGTATATTTTGATCAATAATTGGTATCAGCAATATCTAAACTTGATTTATTCGTTTCAAGGGAGATATACAAACATGTTCCTACACTTACTCACCATATTCAACATCTGACAGACATTAATACAGCACAGAGCGAGCCAAATGTAATGACAGCTGGGACGTGACTTCGCCGGTACAGAAAGGGTTAATCTGTATTGTTCCTCTTTCCTCCCCCAGATAAACCCGAGGTGGAGCTGACGTTTGGTCGAGCCTTGGATCCCCGGTCTATCAAGGAGGGGGACGATGTTTACTTTGACTGTAGCACCCACGCCAATCCTCCCGTCCACCGCGTTAACTGGTTCCATAATGTGAGTATCTCCGGCCTCATCCACAGATATATACACATACAAAATACCCCCAAGACCCCCTACCTAGATAAATATGTACGTCCCGGCCAAAGGCCAGTTTATTATTACAGGCTCGCTATCTCTCGCCAGGAAAAAAAAATATACCTAAATGGCATAAATGGTCTTAAAATTACCAAGCTTATGGAACGAACATCTTAAAATCTCAAAACTAATGGGGTTAAAAATGAGGGCGGAAGGGGTCCAGAAAAAAACAACCTGCCCTTAAAGTCAAGTCCTGCATATACAGTTGTTGTCGTTCCCTACGCTGCCTGGCCGAACAGCCCCAATTCCCT